>CM058237.1:70048078-70648078 GCA_030180135.1 Orychophragmus violaceus
GGAGAGCTCGACAAGAAGGCTATAAAGGATTTCTAAGGATTTAATCCAAGGAACTTATTTTTTTACACACCTTTTGTACGTGAAACAGTTTTACGATTTCACTGTAAAACTCTCATTCAAGATCTCTTTATAATACTATTTCATTCAATACAAAATAATTACGAACTCTAGTTTGTTTTGTGCACACAAAAAAAAAAAAGAACTCTAGTTTGTTTTAGATCGTTTTTGGACCATCATATGACTTTTGAAGTGTTAATCCATCGTTTCTTTCCTATCCCAAATTACAAATTTTTAATGTAGATTTTCCAGATCCACATGAATAATGATTGGATATAATTAATTTGATGATCATATTGACCATATGTAATCTTCAGTCTCAAATTTTTCTAATATACTAAATATATTATCATACATATATACATTATTTGTTTGCAATATGTATTATACATATTTGAATTTGGATATTGATGCACAATAGCAGAAATCACTAGGCTACATTTCTTAGTCTCCCATATCTACTTTAAAAGTCTAATGACCAACAAATATTTATTCATATTGTAAAGTGCTTATAAATAAATAATTTATGGGTGAGATTTGGCCCATTCCTCAACGGTTTATAGGATGGATTTTTTCTTGTCCGTCTGTTGGTTTGTGGCTTGGTTTGTGGATATTAGGTTCTCTTTATTTCTAGATCCACGGTGGTGTTCCTTGGTTGATGGGGTTGGCGGTCTAAGTCTTAATGTATGGGTTTTGGGTCTTGCTCCAATTATATTAACTCTTCCTTCGATTGAATCTAAACTTCTAATCTCTTTTATGCCGCCTTTAGCTTAGATGAATAATTGGTCTTGTCTTTTTGTCATTCGTTTATCGGTTCTAGTAAGGCTAACCTCGTGTGGGGATGCATAGGTATCAATTTAGACTTGTTAGGATTAAAATTAGGTGTGACGGAATTAGATTCGCGTTTCGTGTTTTATGTGTCGTTTAGTCGGAGTTATTGGGAGTAAAGTTTGTGGTCTGCTGTTGCTCGAGGGCCTTTCTCTCTCGTTTTTTCGAGAATTTCTCCGTGTCTTTGTCTAAGGAGTTTTAGTTTATCCGCGGTTTATTCTCTCTTTTCCGCCATCTTTTTCTTGAGAGTTATCACCGTTGGTCTCGTTATATTGTGGTTATGTTGCCCGTTGTTTAGGTTTTGTTGCCTGTGTGTGGACTTTAGACCGCGGAAAGAATTTATTTCTTACCACTCTAGCTGCCCAGTATTCTTTCGGGTTTAGTTTCAGGTATATCCGGTCTAGTTGTACTTATCCAGGCTGTTTTTCATATATTTCATGAGATGTCAAAAAAATAGTATGCATAAAATAGTTCAGCAACAGCAAAACATGTAATAATAAACATTTATGTTGGAACTTTTTGTTTAAATGAATATCAATGTCTCAAATTATATCAAATTGTCCGATTTTTTTTTTTTTGAAGTATTTATTATCCAGCGCACACAAAAACCTAGTTAACAAATTAGCCAATTAGGAAATGAAAGTATTTCAGTGATACCAAATAACTTTCAAAAGAGAAATGACAAACATTAAATGAGATTTGGTATTTCGGTGGTTGCTGGGGAAACAAAAAATGTCCAGTACGATTCGGTAAATAATACTACAAGACAAGAGTTTAGTAGCTTTTGAGTGGATAGAATAATAATTAGGCTGGACAATTTAAGGGAATATTCCGAAAACACTATTGAGATTTCTTTTCATACATAACAAAGCAAATATATTATTTTCTGAAGTCTATTGGTTTAGATAAACAGTTTTCAGGATTTTTGCTTCTAAGTTTGCCCAATTTTATTAAAACCTCCCAAGCGTTCTTCTCGAAAATCTGCCATCAAGTTTTTTTTTGGCCTCAATTAGTCTCTCCAGTGGTCGGCGTTTCTTCATCTCTGTCAGAAAAGACATCTTCCTTGATTATGAGGTGGTAAAGCGTCAAACATGAGGCTGAAACAGCGATAAAATCGGTTTGAGCCGTGAGTGAAATCAAAGATGAAAGCGGTATGAAGTTTGTGATTAGAGAAAGGATATTCGAGGAGATGGTGTGGGGTGTGTGTCGTATGTATCTGAGTATTTAGACACGGAAAGGAAGACTTACATGTAGCAGCTCGAGGTGGAAGGTTGGGGTAATATGAACGGTGGGGCTGCAGATTCGAAACGATGTAAGTGGAGTTTATAGGGTTTCAAGAAGATTGGATGATAAGGTTTCAAGAAGATTGGAGAATTTAAGAAAAACACGTAACGGTGATATCGATCTAAGATTGTGACACAGGTCCTGTTGATTGAATGAGGAAGAGAAGGAGTTCAAGCTTTTTCTTTTAAAATTATATTTGGGATTGACGGTCTCAGAAAGTCTGTCTAGAGTTTGGAAGGAAGAGAAATATGAGACAAAAAATCCAAAGAAAACTAGAGATTGAAAATTTCAGGATTGACCAAAATTAAAATATGAGCTCTCTCTCTCTCTCTCTCTCTCTCTCTCTCTCTCTCTCTCTCTCTCTCTCTCTCTCTCTCTCTCTCTCTCTCTCTCTCTCTCTCTCTCTCTCTCTCTCTCTCTCTCTCTCTCTCTCTCTCTCTCTCTCTCTCTCTCTCTCTCTCTCTCTCTCTCTCTCTCTCTCTCTCTCTCTCTCTCTCTCTCTCTCTCTCTCTCTCTCTCTCTCTCTCTCTCTCTCTCTCTCTCTCCACAGCTTTTCCAAAAAGCCTCTCCACCTTCTTCATTTTCCGACGAGTCCTCTCCTCCCTATCACCTATTCTCTCTGGCTCCACTTAATCGGTTCGGCCGCCTACTCTGATAGGTTGGCTGGACGTTAAACTCGGTTAGGTTGGCTTGTGACGAGCTTTATTATCTGTGCGTCTAAGGGGTACCTGCAAATCTTAGATCTCCACTATTGATCTGCTCATCTTCCCCTTAGAGACAGACCTTCGCGGTCGATTGAGCCCTCTTAACCCATGTTTTCGAGTGCCCCTCTTTTCGATTTGAAACCTTTTAATCCGATTAAACAAGAGATCCAATCTCCCCGTACAACTCCTCTGTCTTTATTGGCGAGTCTCCAAAACTTTTTCCATCTTCCGCTATAAAGCGTGAGGTGTGTTTCATGTTGCGGTGACTCCCCAACACTTTCGAGATCCGGAACAATGGCACCCTCTGCTTTGCAAGCATTTTTTTGTGCGGCGGCTCCTGTTGTGCTCCTCCTGCTGAGTTTACGACTTAGTTCCGACAATTTTTTTGATGATACTTTTTACGGCATAGTTTACGGCATAGATCCGCCTATTTTCGGCAACGAAAAAATATTACTTTGGACCAGTTCAAAGAACGATTAAACCTCCTTTGTACCCAACATCTATCCTTACTTCTTGCCAAGTGCTAAGATCTTCAGATCTACTTTGAAGCATCTTTCTACATCCAAAATTAATATTCTTCACGGCCACACAAAAAAGGAAGAAAAAAGAAAACACTTGTTATTGCATGTTCCCACCAAGGAGAAATGGTTTTTGGGTCTTGTGAGTATATCAGCCCGTAACAAAGCTTCTACTCCTCTAGCCTAGATGATCCTCCTTAGAGATTCTAGACTTGGGCTTGATTAGTGGATTTCTTTTGAAATAACCAGGCCAACATAGTTTTTTGTAATCCAATGACAAAGGGCCTACACCTCTACTTGCTTCGTTCTCTTTTAAAGAAATTTTTGTATCCAACACATTCTTTCTATACGGAAAGACTAGTGTCCATATATATCCCACACAAAAAATGGTTTGATTAATTTCCCACATATTGATGTGGTATTATTAGAATATTCAAGAAATAATTTGTGGAGAGTTTTCTATAAGTTACAAAATGAAAGTAATTGCTTGGAATTATCAAGTATTGCTGCTGATTTGATAAAAGAACATTTGGAGGAGCTACATCGTTGCTTTCTACCAAATTTCTTATTTTTATCCAAAAACAAAATAAGCGTTATTTTCTGCAAAATTTGCAAGTCTCTTTTGGTTATGACTATGTTTATACAGTTGAGCCTCGAGGCATAAGTGGGGGAACAACATTATTTTATATGGATGAACCGAAGATGACTATATCATATTCGGATGAGAGTATGATTGATATTGAGACCACTCAGAAAGGACACAGAATCTTCATAACATTTGTGTACGGTGATATGGTTGTGAAAAGCCGAGGTTACGTTTTGAGAAAGACTTACACGAATGGGTCTTGATCGCAAAATGCATGGTTTATGATAGTAGATTTCAATGAGAGACAATGAAAAACGAGGTGGCCGGAGGAGATCGTAGACATCGTTCCTCCCTTTTCGTACTATGATCGACAATTGTTGAATGATAGACTTTCCATTTAAAAGAAACTCTCTCTCTCTCTCGCTCTCTCTCTCCTGGATAGGAAGAAGAAAATCCAGAAAAGTAAAATGTCGCCTCGATAGAGCGATGGATAATGAGGACTGACATATGTTATTCTCCCACAATATTGTGGAGTATTTGAAATTGTGGGGATCAAACCATAGACCGGTGTTAGCTACTATCCAAATTACCCCCCCCCCCCCCAAAGAAAGAAAAGCTTTCGTTTCGATAAGCGATGGATCGGAATACCAGGACTGAAAGAAGTTGTGATAGCTGGATGGAGCGCACCGAAGGAACCTCATGTCGAGAATTTTAACGAAAACTCACATCATGTCGGAGCCATATCTCCAGATGAAAGAAAACTTTACCAACAAATACAACAAAACTCATCGAGGAACTAAAAACCCAGATTAATCTACCTCAAGATGATGATAATTCCACAGTAGAAGAAATATAAGATTTGAGAAGACAACTATGCACTGCTTTTAGGAGGAAGAAACCTTTTGGAGGCAAAAAAAATGAGAATTTGATCTACAAGGAGGGAGATAGTAACACAAATTTTTTTTTTTTTACAAAACAAAGGCGAGCAAGAAACCATATCATATGTCTAAAGAATGATAATGGGCACTGGGTGGAAAGCGCTAAGGGGATAGAGAAAGTGACGACCAACTACTTCACTGACTTGTTTTCTGCATCCAACCCCATTGATTTCTCTGAATCACTCTATTACATTACCTAGAAAGTCTCAGATACGGTGAACCAAAATCTGGTGAAAGAGAGAAAATTAAATGGCCCTTTTTATATCAACCCAGATAAATCCCCGGGACCGGGTGGCATGATGAATTGATTTTATCAGCAATTCTGGTCCATCTTGGGCCAAGACATTATTAGATTGGTTAAAGAATTTTTCGCCACTGGATCTTTTGACGTGAGTTTAAACCAAACCAACATTTGCCTTATACCAAAAAAGGAAAGATCAAGAGCTATGACATAATTTAGACCAATCAGCCTATGTAATGTCAACTATCAAATTATCTCAAAGATCATGTGCAAATGACTGAAATCCTTTCTCTCGAGCCTGATATCAGAGACACAATCAGCTTCCGTGGCTAGACGGCTTATAACTGACAACATACTCCTAGCACATGAGAATTTTCACGCCCTTCGCACAAATCCAATGTGCAGTTCAAATTTATGGCCATTAAGTCGTACATGAGTAAAGCATATGAACATGTAGAATGGAATTCCCTTAAGGCGCTACTACTGAAAATGGGTTTTGCGGTTAAATTTCTTTTTTGTCAACGGTTTGCGGTTAAATATGTTAAGCTATTAATGTTTTGCGTCTCTTCGGTATCCTACCAAGTTCTAATAAATGGAGAAGCAAAAGGGAGGATTATGCCTCTCTCCATTCCTGTTTATTCTATGAACGTAAGCCCTAGTCTCCCTCCTAAATGGATCATAAGTGGAGGAACGTATTACAAGACTAAGAATAGCCTGTGCAAGTCCTTATGTCTCCCAACTGCTATTCGCCGATGATAGTCTTTTCTTCTACAAAGCAGATGTCTTGCAATGTACAGAGTTAGCAAAGATTATAAAAGTCTATGGGGAAGCTTCAGGACAAAGACTCATCAATTCCAAATCTTCAATTGTATTTGGAACAAGGTAGACATGAATACCCAAAGACAAATCAAGCGGACGATACAGATCACAAATGAAGGTATAATAGAAATGTATTTAGGTATCCCAGAACAGATTAGTGGATCAAAAGAAA
The DNA here is from genome assembly GCA_030180135.1 of Orychophragmus violaceus. Classification (NCBI taxonomy): domain Eukaryota; kingdom Viridiplantae; phylum Streptophyta; class Magnoliopsida; order Brassicales; family Brassicaceae; genus Orychophragmus; species Orychophragmus violaceus. The sequence continues at coordinate 70,054,226 of CM058237.1, forward strand.
GGTCTTCGCCGTCTAAATGGACGGGTTAGCAAGTGGAACTCGAAACTTCTTACTAAAGGGGAAAATAACTTCAAATTAAATCAGTAGCACAAGCAATACCTACACATGTTATGTCATGCTACCTCCTCCCTAAAGACACAACGAACAAACTTAGGAGTGCTATTTCGAACTTATGGTGGAGCTCTAAGCAAGACAACAAGGGGATTTATTGGATATATTGGGATAAAATTTGCATTCCTTAGGACATATGAGGTTTGAGATTTCGAGATTTGAGAGATACGAACTTAGCCTTCTTGCGAAGAAACTGTGGAGATTGCTCCAGTATCCTTCCTCTCTCCTAGCTTGTGTCTTGAGAGGAAGATATTACAATAACCACAACCCCTTAGAAGATCGAAAAGTATATTCCGCATCATTTGGGTAGTGTAGCATCATGGCTGCAAAGCCGATACTTCAGCAAGGTCTACGAAGGACTATTGGGTCAGGGTATAACATGAGAGAATGGTGGGAGCCCGAATACATAGGCTCGGCCCCCCAGAGGAAGAGATGAAACAAGATATAGAGACCCGATGTTACTAGTCCATACTTTGATTAAACATGATACAAAGGAATGGGATGTTCAAGTTCTCCAAGACCTTTTCCATCATGATGATATCCCACTTATTTTGGGGGATGAGATCTAGCCGAGATATTATACCTAATGGCTATGCTTAAAGTCATACTAAATCTGAAGTCTATAGGGTCAAATCTGGGTATGATTTGATAAGGAGAAGAAAATTTGTGATTACTAACCAAGAAATTACAGAGCCAAGCATAAATTATTTAAAAAGTTTCGTCTGGAAAATCCAAGCCCCTAAGAAACTAATACACTTCATGTGGCAAGCACTCTCGGGATGTCTGACAACTTGCCAAAGATTGACATACAAACATATGTGGACAGATACCACTTGCCCTAGATATGTCGCCGAAGGAAACAATCAACCACCTCCTCTTTGAATGCCCCCTTGTAAATGCTTTACAAGTATGGGCTCTCTTGGACTTTTTGTCCATTTCGGATTGTTTCCCGAGTACATCTTTATTTTGCAATAGGGATTTCCTCTTCTGGAGGACAAAATATGTGGATCTACCGATTCACAAAAATATAATTATCCATGGATTCTTTGGTTCATTTGGAAGGCTAGAAACAACAAGTTCTTTGATGGGAAGGAGATTTTCCCAATGAGAACCCTTCAATAAGCTACTGTGGAAGCAGAAAGCTGGAGAGATGCAAACAAAGCGGAACCGATAGAAACAGAAGAAGTCGGAAGTCTCCAACAAAGAACCGAATTTCAAGTCATCTATGCCTCCCCTCCACCCCCGACATGCCACATCGATGCCTCTTGGGTTGATCATGGCTTTACTAATGGTCTTGGATGGTTTTTTAAGGATACATTTGGAAGGAGGATCAAAGGAGCACAAGGATGCCGAAGGTGTCTATCTCCGCTACATGCGGAGCTTGATGGTTTACTATGAGCGATGTCATGCCTCCTAGAAAAGGGAATCCTTGAGGTGGTAATCGAGACCAACTGTTCGGATCTGATCAATATGACGAAAGAACCCCAAGATTGACCAAACTTCCGGACAAAATTTGACTTTTTTAAATCCTTGAAATAAGCATTTATATCTTTATATTTAGTTTTAATTCATAAGACCCTTAATGCTCGTGCTTATTCCCCTGCAAAAAGGACAAAATCACGTAATTGTTTTTTTCCTACGTAAGTCACGATGAATAGTATCGGTTGAAATCCGATCCAGACAATTTAATTTAATATGTAGATTATGTGTTAACAAAAAAAAAAAATGTCATTATATATATGATTGTTAATTTATTCTTATAGTTCCAAGAAAAATAATAAAGAAGCTTTTACGAATCGCTAAAAGCTGGTGATGGAACTGGTACCTTCCCTTACACAATCGTACGAATGTGGTGGTTAATTGGTTAAGCTGCACGGTAATTTCTAACATTTACTTGGCTGTAAGAAAGGTGAATATTGCCATGAGTAATGCTATTTATCAGAAACTGGATAATTCCGAAACATGTAATGTTATGTCATTGTCATTGCTTTCTTCTTTGTCGCCAAGTAAAGTTGTAGTTTTTGTCAAAAGTTGTAGTTTACTTCATCCTTATCTGTTAGAACACTTTTACAGTTTACTTCGTACTCCTTTGGATTATAGAAAAGTAACTTGGGTACAAAGGGTTTTTGCTAAATACAATATAGTTGTAGAATTTTCAAATAAAATTTTCACATATAATAAAGTAGATTTATTCACCAGATGTTCAAAAATTACAATAAAAATGCTGATTTTTTTCATTAAAAAATTACAATCAGTTAACCCTAAATGTAATGGTAAATTATAAGTTTTTTTTTTTTTCGACAGAATAATTATTTCATTGATAATGTAAATGTTATAACAACAGTTGCTGAAGCCACAAAGGCATCGAATTAGGATAAGCAATAGGAGTTGACAAAATTAATGCATTAGCTGCTAAAATGTGAGCACAGTGTGAATTCTTTGATCTTATCTATAGTACTTGTTCCATCCCTTTGACTATTCTTTAAGAAAAGAATACTGTGTGAATTCCATCTTGTGCCATGGGTTGTTTGGATTACAGTTTTTAGAATGAAATTAGGTAGAATGACTAATTCTATAAAAAGATTATCATTTAAATAGAATTTTATTTCATCAATTTTACGTAAACTGAAAAAAATACTTCTCTACCATTATAATAAAGAATAAATAAGATGAATTTATTTAGTTTTTTAGATCACATTAATCTTTGACGATTCTAAAATATGTTTATACGGTCTATATAATTTGCCATATAATCACTTTTATCCCAACATCCAACTGTTGACTTGATTTGTTTACAAGTACGAAATTTATTGACGATTACTTATATCAAAAGATTACTTATATCAAATCATATCGAAGTTTGATTATCTTTATTTTTGCAATCTTTATTAAAACAAATATCTCAATTTGAAAATTCACATAACTATTGTCATGAATATATGTTTTCTGGCTTTAGTGACATACATATAAATATATATTTTAGGGAAATTATTTTTGGATAAATATAGAGTTGTAGATTCAGGTTTGCTATGATCTAGCTCTGTCTAAAGAGCGTTATCTTCTTTGTAGTACGATCCGATTCTACTTTATCCGATCGTTTTTTACTTTATAACCACGGTAAAAAGTAAAATCAAAATTTGAGTTTTAATCGGTGCTTAATTTTGTTTACTTTTTGTCAACCAACCTCGCTAATATAATAAAAATTAATCACCATAAATCCGAGTTTTTTTACTCTTTTGTCCTCTTCCTTCTTCTCTCTCTTGGTGGCTCCTTCTTATAGAACCCTTTTAGCTACTACTGTTCCCTTCTCATTTCGTTCCTCAATTCGTGTTGCTTGATCGTGGGTTCCCTGAAAAATCCGATTTTATTTCTGGGATTTTGCAATTTCCAGTTTTTCTGATCATGGCGGTCGTTGAGAGTGTTGGAGCTGGTACGGAGGTTGGTGTGATCTCGCCCTCGCCGCCGTCTTCCGTCACTAGCCAAGGATCAGGAGTCTCTTCCAACGACGATCAGGGTGAAAATGGAATCCACGATGAGATCGGATCCCACGCGGAGAGATCCGACGGTGGAGAGAACTTCAAGCGTGAGATGAGAGAGCTCCATGAGCTTTTATCTAAGCTTAACCCCATGGCTAAAGAGTTTGTTCCTCCTTCACTGAATAAGCAAGGAGGTAACGGCGTTAACGGTGGTTTCTTCACCGTCGCTGGCTCTTTCTTACGCAACAATGCCTTTGATGCTGCCGGATATTTCCCCGTCAACGAAGACGGCGGTTTTCGAAGGGTAATAAGACACGTCTCTTGCCTCTTGTCTCTTCTTTACTCACTGCGATTTTTGAGGTTTTAGACACCGAAATTTTCATAGGGTTTTTGATGATTTTCCATTTTCACATTTAGTTGTTTGGTCTCTAGTGTCTGCTCGTGCGTTTATAAGCTAAAGCTCTCACCTTTTGTGTCTTGGGACTACATTTTTGTAAATGTTCTTTCTTTTGGGTAAAATAATATCGTGAAATTATTTGATATGAGTCTCTCTTTTGTATGGTATTTGAAACAGAAGAAGTCGTTCGGACCACAAGGGAAACGGAGGATGAATCCTCGGACAAGTATGGCTCAGCGGGAAGAGATAATTCGAAGAACTGTTTATGTGTCTGATATTGACCAACAGGTTTTAAAAAAGCTTCCACCTTTCTTCAATTGCTCTTCTCAGGATTACTGTATTCTCACCTATACTATCTTATGGGTTTAGGTCACTGAGGAGCAGCTTGCTGGTTTGTTCATCGGCTTTGGACAGGTTTAAGTCTCTTTTACTAGTTCATCTTTCTTTGTGGTGTGTTCTTTGTCTTGACTGTATTTGGTTATTTAGGTTGTTGACTGTCGCATTTGCGGTGACCCAAACTCAGTACTTAGGTTTGCTTTCATCGAGTTCACTGATGAAGGTATCATTATGCATTCTGGTTTTCGATAATGTTTGTAACTGGTTGATTTGTAATGTTTTGCCAATTTGGGATTTGTAGTGGGTGCAAGAGCTGCGCTGAATTTGTCTGGGACGGTGCTGGGATTCTATCCTGTGAAGGTTATGCCGTCCAAAACAGCTATTGCACCGGTTAACCCGACATTCTTGCCAAGGGTGAGGGTTTTTTCCTTGTATTTTTAGATTCACGAGTCAAGACATTGAATTGACTTCTAGTCCTGTTTTGGTTCTTAGACTGAAGATGAGCGTGAGATGTGTGCGAGAACTATCTACTGCACTAACATCGACAAGAATGTAATTCTTTCAAAATTTGTTTTCTTTGTCCAGCTATTATAAAAACGTTAAAGTATCTAACTTTGGTTAGTTTCAATGTTCGACAGGTCACTCAAACGGACATAAAACTCTTTTTTGAGGCTGTGTGTGGAGAGGTGTACCGGCTGAGGCTTCTGGGAGATTATCATCATCCAACTAGAATCGGTTTCGTTGAGTTTGTCATGGTAAGCAGATACTTGTATTGATTCTAAGAAATTTCATTGATGAACCTTGATTGTTGTTTATCTTTATCAAAACTGGTTCTTTTGTCTTCCGCAGGCTGAAAGTGCAATAGCTGCTCTCAATTGCAGTGGCGTCCTTCTTGGTTCTTTACCGATAAGGTCCAAGAACAAACCAATGTCTCAAACATTTTCTGTAACTGGTTATAAATCTGAACATTGATGTGTATTTTGATGGTTGGATTTACAGGGTGAGTCCGTCAAAGACACCTGTTCGTTCCCGTGCTGTCCCGCGACAGTAGCAGCTACAAGTTTATATATATATCTCTGCTCTCACAGACATGTAAAGATGTTTGTCTGAAACTCTCAAGTCTTTTGTTTCCCCCTATGTAATGCTTGGAGGCTTGATGATGCTTCTGCTGCCTTTTACTTTGGGATCTTTTGGGTAAATCTCGTAGGGAGTTTTTTTTTTTTAATTTGGGTTTTTACTTTTAGAGGAGAGTTACACAGAGCAGAAGAGAAAAACATGAGAGTGATGAGAGGCTTTTGAAGGTTGCTCTGTTTGATGGGCGTTAGTTATTTATACTCTTGCCCCTAAAGTTATTATTAACTTGCTTTTGTTCGTAAATGTTTCTACTTTTTACATTTACACCTTCTCGTCCTACTTTTCGAGCAATGTGTTAGATACATAATCAATTTGGTTCTGTTTCAGTTTAACCTCGGAAACAGGAATCAAATTATCAAAAGCAAATGTGAATCCAACGAGAAAATTAGGAAGTCTTATGATTTTAAGGTTTTCTAAGATATGATTTTACGGTTTTCTAAGATATGATTTTGACCAATTTTACAATGTTTTATTATAACAATAACCTACATCACAATTTATTCAACCCATATTTTTTGTAGATTTTGTGAGTGATGTTTAACAAATATGGGCTTTTATTTATTTGTTTTTTTTTTATAGATTTTAGGTCGTTTTAAGAATATATTGCACCTATTATATTTTATTTAGAAACATATTGCAAACTTGTATCTTTTCAAAATCTAGTTGCATTTTATATATTTTTTGACATTTTTTAGACATTAAAAAGACTACTAATCCTAGCCAACTAGTTAACTAATATGTCTACTAACATAATTCATAGTTACCTTTTCATTTAGTTATACTCGAGAAATCCTTCTTTCATTTATTTTTTAATCTTGTATCTTCGTTTAACTAAATCAGTATTGTTGTTATTTTTGATTTGAGCTGAAAAAAATATTAAATGCACTTTGTTTTTGCAGGAGGCAAAAAAGATACAAAAATAGAGTAAATAATTCATGGATATCGCATTCCCTTCATTCTCGAAGATGCATTGTGTTTTTATATGTGGTTCATGGCTTGTTAAAGACGATGTCGGCTGGAGGTTTGTCGTTGACATAGAGAAGGTATCCCGAGTTGTTCCTGTAATGCTAGGCATGAAGATTGCTTACCTTGTCCTTATTGTTTTGACCGAGTTTGGCTTGGAGACGGCTGCAAATCCAACCATCAGCTATTCGCCGGTTGTTACAGCCTCCTCTTCTACCAAAGAGACCTCGCCGCCGATTATGAGTACCACAGATTTCGTTCTATCATGTTTCCTGGATTTGTTGTCATCCAACCGCTCAATGTCGATTTTCCTATCCTTAGGGAAAAAGATAGTTCGTAAAGAATCTGTTTCTGCTGAAAAAAAGTTTTCTAAGGTCTCTCACCGGAGTAGATTTCTAACCCCTAGAAGACTTGATGAGGACGTCAAGTCATCATCAACCAGGGAGCATGGAGAGGACATAAATCAACTAACCAAGATCCTTGGAGGGAAGCAGTTTGACCCCAACAAAGACATATGTGCATGTCTTGGAGCATATCTACCCAACCATGAAGACTTAAGCAACAAATTAACCTGTTCCAGAAACTTAAATCATCAAGGAATCATTGTTGGAATTGTGTCCAGTAATCTCGGTACTGTCTCTAGAAAGTAAGAGTATGTCAATGATCAGACATAAGTCATATAATACTGGGGGTCATGATGGCTTGCTAGAGTCCGCTCATGATCTATAAGTCTTGGACTTATTGCCTCTATTATATGATCCCATATGGGTCACACGCCTAAGCTAACAGGAAAATGTGTAGGAATGGCTTAGCAGAAGTACGGTAAAAGTGCCAGGCATTTACTGTACTTAGAGAGAATAAAAGGTTTTAGCCACTGTGTGTCGATCGATGCACATGATGTGTCGATCGACACAGTGCGCGAATGGCCAAATGGCCCAAGAGGAACCGGACGAGTTTTATAAATAAAACTCGAGTCTGTTTTCTTCTTCAACCCTAGCCCCAGCGCCGAAACCTCTCTCTTCCTGCGCCTCCTATCAGCTCGGTCTAGCAGCCGTTTTCTGTGATCGCGTGTGTGAGCCTTTGGAGGATTCATCTCTCGGTGTTTCTCTGATCTCTGACCTGTTCTATCTCCTTCCGCTGCAATTAACAGGTAAAAGGTGAGATCTAATCATTGTTTCTAATCAAGAAGAACCTAGATCCGCATGTTTAGGTTGATATGAATCTAAGAATTGAATCAGGATTCATCTAAACATTCCTTCAGTGGTATCAGAGCTATTGGTTCTGGTTTTTCTTGTTTAGATTCAAGTTTAGGATTGTTTTCTTGTTTAAGAAGTGTTTTGAATCAACTACTGATAAGAGAAATCACTTAAGCAACAAGGAATTGAAACCTAAACACACTTGAAATCGCAAATCCAAGCTATATTGATTTGGAATGCGATTTTCATGAAGAAGTATCGGCTGTGATCGCATGGATCGATCGATACGATCGCATGGATCGGTCGATACAACCGCGAGAGATCGCATGGATCGATCAAACGATCGCATGGATTCCGCATATCTCGGCCAAGCCTGCTCAACGCGTGAACGCATCGATCGATGCTGAGAGCATCGACCGATGCGATTGATGAATCGATCGATGCGGTTGATGAATCGATCGATGCGGTTGGTTCATCGATCGATACGGTTGGGTTTAAGACTCGGTTTAAAATTTTGATTAAAATTATTCGTCCTGGTTTAATAAACAGATTTAATAATTTTATTAAGTCTGGTTAAACCGGGATAAGAAATCCAAAGTCGAAAAATTGGATTTTGTGCCTAAACCAGGATTTTCTAATTTGATTTGGTTGGACCAAATAAATTGAGAAAATCCGGTTTAGTAAATAACCGGTTGACAATTGTGGTCATCGTAGTAATTAAAATTTGGTTAGACCAATTTTAATGAACCAGACCGGTTATGTCATTTAATTGGACAATTGGGTCATGTCTTGGACATGGACCAATTCTTGGGCCTCGGGCCAAGAAGTTAAAACAATTGGGCCAATTATTTGAGTCTTTCTTCAGATTAATTTAAAATTTATTTTATAAAATTATAAAGTCGATTTTAAATTAAAGTTTCCGAAATTTTGAAATTAGAAAGTTTCTTAAATTAGAAGTTTCTAGATTTGCGGGTTTTGGATTTTAAAGAAATTTCTAAAGTTAGAAAGTTTCCGTTTTTAGAAAGTTTCCAATTTTAGAAAGTTTCCAAAAATAGTAGGTTTCCAAAAATGGAAAGTTTCCCGAAATAGTAATCTTCTATTTTGGGAATGAATTTTTAAATAAACCTACGAACCTCAAATAATATCAAGCGTTGGATGTCTTGTCCATTCTATGTCAGCTGTCGAAGCCCATTCAATTGTATTCATGGCCTTACAGTGTGAGGGTGTCTGCTTTTGCGTGGATAAGACGGTTTGTGATTCATAAATGTCATTGGGAGTCCCAGACATTAATGATTACATGACTGTATAGTCTGGTTTTCTTGACTAGGCCATCGGGAGTCCCGGGCCTTGAGACATCAGAGTGGATTGGGCCTCGGGCCCAGATTCACAACCAAGAGTTATATCACGGATATAATTAGCCGATATAGGGCTTACCGATATAAGCTAAGGTTGGGTGATGGCCAGTGGCCCACTTTGATCTTAGTTATATGTGGATCTTGGAATCATTATATTCTATTGAGGGTAACTTATGTTATTGAATATAATGCGTGATTGATCATATTAAATCTAATACGAGATTAATCACATTGAACATTTTAACTAATAACCTTTTTATCTATATATTTCAGCTATGACTACTACAAGCACACAAAACACATTCTCAATCCGGTCTGTTCTCGAGAAGGAGAAGCTGACTGGAACGAACTTCCTGACGTGGTCAAGGAACTTGAGGCTGGTCCTCAAGCAGGAGAAGAAGGATTATGTCCTTCGTGATCCTCTCCCCGAGAGGCCTGCTAACAATGCCGCCAGGACTCTGCATAATGCTTGGGAAAAGCATTCGTCAGATGAAAATGATGTGTATTGCCTTATGTTGGCGACAATGACTGCTGAGCTGCAAATGCAGTTCGAGAGTGTGTTGTCACCAATTGAGATAATGGCAAGCCTGAAATCGCTTTTTCAGGAGCAAGCAAGGACTGAGAGGTTTCAAACTGTTAAGAACCTCTTAGACTGTAAGTTGGCTGCGAATGCGGCAGTGAGTCCTCATGTCTTGAAGATGATGGGTTATCTCGATCATCTTCAGAAACTCGACTGCCCAATCAGCCAAGAACTTGCCTGCGACATCATTCTGCAGTCATTACCTGCAAGCTATGATCAGTTCATTCTGAACTTTAACATGCATGGCTTGAGTAAGACATTGCCTGAGCTTCACGGAATGCTCAAGACTGCAGAGCCCAACTTGAGGAAAACCGCCAAGGACCCCAATGTGCTTATGGTGCAAAAGGGCAAGGGGTTTAAGAAATCCTCTGCTAAGGATAAGGGAAAGGCCAAGGCTGTCCAAGTCGCGGACAAGGACACGCCAAAGCCTAAGCCCAAGTCCAAGGCTGGGCCTACTGACATATGCAGGTTCTGTAAAGAACCAGGGCATTGGAGGAGAGAATGTAAGAAATTCCAAGAAGGTCTAAAGGAATTGAAGAAGAAGACTCTCGAGACTTCTTCGACAGGTATTTTTGTTATAGAAGTTAATACAACTACTTCTGATAATACCTCATGGGTTATGGATACTGGTTGTGGGGCTCATATTTGTACTAATATGCAGGCACTCAGCAACAGTAGAAGGCTGAAGCAAGGACAAGTGGAGCTACGAGTTGGGAATGGAGCGAAAGTTCCAGCACTAGCTGTAGGCACATACTTGTTGTCTTTACCTTCGGGATTGATTTTAGAACTCAATAATTGTTATTTTGTACCTGCTATAAGCAGGAATATTATTTCAATTTCTTTGTTGGATTTGGAAGGTTATGATTTTTCAGTTAAGAATAAATTATGTTCCTTCAATCGCAACAATTTGTTCTATGGTTCTGCCCCTCTTACGAATGGGCTTTACATACTCGATCAATCCGCGCCAGTTTATAACATTAATACCAAACGGTTCAAACCTAATGAGGAGAACCGAACGTTTCTATGGCATTGTCGTTTAGGGCACATCAGCGAGAAACGCATCAAGAGGCTCCATTCGAATGGACTTCTTGGCTCATTTGACTTTGAGTCATGTGAGAAATGCGAATCCTGCATGATGGGCAAAATGACACGGGCCCCCTTTAATAAACCTAACGAGAGGGCCAGTGACTTGTTGGGCCTGATACACACTGATGTGTGTGGCCCAATGTCCACTAATGCAAGAGGAAACTATCAGTACTTCATTACCTTCACTGATGATTTCAGTAGGTATGGATATGTTTATTTAATGAAACATAAGTCTGAATCTTTTGAGAAGTTCAGAGAATTCCAAAATGAAGTACAGAACCAACTTGGCAAAAGCATTAAGGCTCTTCGGTCCGACCGAGGAGGAGAATACTTAAGCCAAGAATTCAGTGATCATCTAAGAGAGTGTGGGATCGTGTCCCAACTCACTCCTCCCGGAACACCTCAATGGAATGGTGTGTCTGAGAGGAGAAATCGGACCTTATTGGATATGGTTCGATCTATGATGAGTCACACAGACCTTCCAATATCCCTTTGGGGATATGCTCTGCTAACAGCAGTGTTCACTCTTAATAGAGCGCCATCGAAAGCAGTAGCAAAGACACCATATGAATTATGGACTGGAGTGGCTCCAGTGCTGTCTTATCTAAGAATTTGGGGTTGTGAAGCCTATGTCAAGAGACTGATCTCAGACAAGCTTACACCAAAATCTGACAAATGCTACTTCATTGGTTATCCACGGGAAACCAAGGCTTATTACTTCTATCTACGTTCCGAGAACAAGATCTTTGTTGCCCGGGATTGTAACTTTCTTGAGAGGGAGTTTCTCTCTAAGAAAGACAGTGGGAGTAAGGTACTGCTTGAAGAAATTCAAGATGAACAGGATACTGCTCAACCTAATGAGGAAGAGCAGCAGGAGGACCTACAAGAATTTGTAGAGCCTGAACCTGTAGTACCTGAAGTTCGAAGATCCGGGAGGATCCGTCACGAACCCGAGAGATATCAAGGATTCCTCGTGACTGACTGTCATGATCTTCTGATCATTGATGGTGATGAACCATCGAACTTCAATCAAGCCATGATGGGCCCAGATTCCTCAAAGTGGCGCAAGGCCACTGATTCCGAAATGGACTCCATGTCGGTCAACCAAGTGTTTTCGTTGGTTGACTTACCCGCTGGTGTAAAAGCCATCGAGTGCAAATGGATCTTCAAGAAGAAGATTGACGTGGATGGAAATGTCCAGATTTATAAAGCCAGGTTGGTGGCAAAAGGTTTCAGACAAGTTCACGGTGTGGATTACGATGAAACCTATTCACCAGTGGCTATGATGAAATCTATTCGGATTCTACTAGCAACTGCAGCTTTTCATGATTATGAAATTTGGCAGATGGACGTGAAAACCGCCTTCCTGAATGGTATTCTGGAAGAGGATGTGTATATGACACAACCTGACGGTTACATAGATCCAAAGAATGCTGGGAAAGTATGCAAACTTCATAAATCCATTTATGGATTGAAGCAAGCATCGAGGAGCTGGAATCTTCGTTTTGATGAAGCGATCAAGCAATTTGACTTCATCAGAAACGAAGAAGAACAATGCGTGTATAAGAAAACTAGTGGGAGCAAGATAGTATTTCTTATTCTGTATGTCGATGACATACTGCTTCTCGGAAACGACATTCCAATGCTGAAGTCCGTAAAGGACTGGCTTGGAAGTTGTTTTTCCATGAAAGACATGGGTGAAGCCGCATACGTTCTTGGAATCAGGATCTACCGGGATAGATCTAGAAGGCTGATAGGCTTGTGTCAAGATTCATACATTGACAAAGTCCTGCAAAGATTCAGCATGAAGGATTCCAAGAAGGGCTTCACGCCAATGGTACATGGCACAACGCTAAGCAAGAAGCAGAGCCCTATGACGGCTGCTGAGCTTGAGCGCATGAAGAATATTCCTTATGCATCTGCAATAGGATCAATCATGTATGCCATGATTTGTACTCGTCCTGATGTTGCTTATGCATTGAGCATGACGAGTAGATACCAGTCAAATCCAGGTGAAAACCATTGGATTGCCGTAAAGAATATCTTGAAGTATCTAAGACATACTAAGGATAAGTTCTTAGTGTACGGTGGAAGTGATGTGCTTAAAGTCAGTGGATTCACGGACGCAAGTTTCCAGACAGACCAAGATGATTTCCGGTCACAGTCCGGTTATATCTTTTGTCTGAATGGCGGTGCAATCAGTTGGAGAAGCTCCAAGCAAGACACCGTTGCTGATTCCACTACAGAAGCTGAATATATCGCCGCCTCAGAAGCTGCGAAGGAAGCTGTTTGGATACGAAAGTTCATTATTGAACTAGGTGTGATACCAGATGCGGCTGAGCCTCTGGCACTGTTTTGTGACAACAATGGTGCTATAGCTCAGGCAAAGGAACCAAGATCACACCAGAAATCCAAGCATGTTCTAAGAAGATTTCACTTGATACGTGACATCATTAATAGAAAGGAAGTCAAGATCAGCCGAGTTCAGACAGATGATAACGTCGCTGATCCGTTGACAAAGCCACTCCCAAGGCCTAAGCTCGAGTTTCTGACTGAAGCTGTAGGCATTAGAGACATTGAAATGTAATCTAAATTTGAGTGGGAGTTTGAGGGCTTTTATTTAGTTATTTGATATGTTCTTGTAAAACATTCTTATGTTTAATGAAATTATTATTTCAAGATTATTTTAACTGTGATGAAATAATCGTTCCAAAGTGATATAAACCATTTTATAGGTCATCGAAGTAAGTGACTTGATCTTGAGTCATCAAAGTCATTTAGCTTGATCATGAGACCCTATATTTGATAGATGGATTATATCATCCTGTCCCTAGTCGAAGGTTGTTGAAATTGGAACACCAACAACCGTGAGAGACTGGATTGATATGTGACTTATGACAAAGTCTCAGTGTGTCATAGATGCGCGGCATCAAAGTCAATACATAGGTGTATGTTGGGAACATACGACCGGACAAGACCCGATTATGAGAACTCTTCAGGATATTTATATCTGTGTCATAAGAGGTTCTCACTACGACTATAGAGTATAGTCCTTAGACCTGAGTTCGCATGCATGTGACTGCACATGAACTGATGCACTTTGATCATTGTCTAACGCTATCGTTCTGCGATAGTTATAAGGACCTTGTTTGGGTACATTATGAAATGAGTAGTTTACAGTGATGGAATAAGACGGAATTTGTCCCTCCAATATAAATGGAGTGAATATCTCTAGGCCAATCGGAGATTTGAATACTGGAAAATGCATGGCCATGCTCAAACGGACTGTCCCGAGTCGTTTGGATTGTCAGTATCGAATCAGAGTCCGATGAACAAGATTAGGCTTTATAAGGATGACACCAATCTTGCCTTATGACTAATCGAGATATTGTGACAAAAGGATTATGAATACAGAGATTCCAGTACAAGTGGGAGATTGTTGGAATTGTGTTCAGTAATCTCGGTACTGTCTCTAGAAAGTAAGAGTATGTCAATGATCAGACATAAGTCATATAATACTGGGGGTCATGATGGCTTGCTAGAGTCCGCTCATGATCTATAAGTCTTGGACTTATTGCCTCTATTATATGATCCCATATGGGTCACACGCCTAAGCTAACAGGAAAATGTGTAGGAATGGCTTAGCAGAAGTACGGTAAAAGTGCCAGGCATTTACTGTACTTAGAGAGAATAAAAGGTTTTAGCCACTGTGTGTCGATCGATGCACATGATGTGTCGATCGACACAGTGCGCGAATGGCCAAATGGCCCAAGAGGAACCGGACGAGTTTTATAAATAAAACTCGAGTCTGTTTTCTTCTTCAACCCTAGCCCCAGCGCCGAAACCTCTCTCTTCCTGCGCCTCCTATCAGCTCGGTCTAGCAGCCGTTTTCTGTGATCGCGTGTGTGAGCCTTTGGAGGATTCATCTCTCGGTGTTTCTCTGATCTCTGACCTGTTCTATCTCCTTCCGCTGCAATTAACAGGTAAAAGGTGAGATCTAATCATTGTTTCTAATCAAGAAGAACCTAGATCCGCATGTTTAGGTTGATATGAATCTAAGAATTGAATCAGGATTCATCTAAACATTCCTTCAATCATCACAAAGTGGAATTGTTTCAAAAGCTTTCAAGAAGAAGAAGATATGCAAGTTACAACTCTGAAGATTTCCAAGGAACCCGATGGAGACAAACTGCCACTTATTGGAGAGCTCAGATCAGACCAGGATGATTCAAGTTGTAAACAAACTTGTTTTGGAAACCTTACTCAACATAGGTTCAGGAATAGTTGGATTCGGTTCAAAATAATTTATGGTTTTGAAGTTATTCAACTTCTAAACCATGAGATACTTGTCTTATTTGAAACTTTGGAGAAATAAACCACAACAGTCACATTTCTATCAAGTTGAGCTCGTGATTAAGCATCCCTACATCATCCTGGATGTTCCAAAGGCGCACCAATTCCTTCCCAAGTTGTCAAGGTACAAGGAGCCTCCAACTTACCTTATTTGGACGGATTTCTCATTAATTCTCCAACAGCTAGTTTTTTTATTTATTTTGTGATTTGCTTCTTGATATAGGCTTTAGAATGTATTTCGAGCCTATAAAAGCTCAGAACAATCCCTTGTAAAAAAGGAACCTTTTAATCTTTTCAGAAATTAATCAAGTATCTCATTTTCTTTCAAAGTTCTGTCTTTTGAAGAAGTGTTATTTCTTTGATCATTGTGTGTGATTCACTTTGTTCATATAATTCTTGGACGAGATTACTTGTGAGATTCAAGTTCTTTATTCCATCATAGGCTGAGAGAGTCAGTCAAATCCACTGGTTGAGAGAGTCAATCAGCATCTCCACCACTATTACCTTCATTCATCCTTCCACATCAAGCTTTCTGATCACCTTTGATCACCATATGTTCTTAGGGTTGTGGAGTGATTCCCAAGCCTACATCATCTGGTATCAGAGCTTCAAAAGCTCCTATCAATCAGGTTGTGTTCATCCAACCCTTATCTTTTCTGTTTTGTAAGTTCATTTGATTCAAAAACTAAAACCATAAAAATATTTTGGTTGTGTTCTGTTTTATTTGGTTTACTAAAACCAGAAAAGACCATAAGAAGTTTCCCTTGTCATTGTTTCATTCGTTTTTTTCTCTTCATTTCATTGTTTGCATCCATAAAAAAAAACCCAAAAAGTATTTCATTGCATCATATTTTCTATTCTTAGTTCATCTTTTGTTTCAATTTGAAAAACACAAAAATATTCTTGTTTTGCATTAGTTGCATCACCGGCATCTGTTTTCAAACCTTCTCAACTTGCATATATAAAAAAACAAAAGAATTGCATAATTTTTTAGTTTTGTTCGTCTTGAGTTCATAGAGTTCTTGTAAAACCAGAAAACAAAAGAGAAAACCTTTATTGCTTTTGATCTGTTTTGCCCATTATAAAAGCCAAAGAAAAAGTTTGTTTACTTATTTATAATTGTGTATTTCGAAATTTGATAAATAAAAGTGAAAAAAATCTTTTAAAACCAACAAGTTTACAATTCTGTTTGTGCAGAACAATAAGAAATGAAAGTGTAATTGCAACCTTTCCAAAGTATTTGAACTAAGATTTCGAAATTTTTGCTCTTCTTTTCCTCAAAACAAAACACTTTGAACTCCATTAATACACTTGTGTCAATTGTTTCCAGGTCCAAACCATGGAAGAATCAGAAGAAGACAGTCACTACCAAACATATGGAGACCAATGGAGTAAAGAAGAAGATTGTTCTGATACTGCTATGGAGATAAACCAGGATATAAAGATATTGTTCCAGAACCACCTGACCATCTAAGGGCCATAACAAGACAAGCCAAGACATGGCTGAATCATCACCGTGGTAGTAACAAATTTTTGCCTCAACTTTCAAAATTTTCAGGAAGTAAAAGAAATGAGTGGGAGAGAGACATGGATGAGTGGTTTTGGTACCACAATATTCTGAAGAGTGAGATGAAGGAATTTCTAGCAGTTCCTAATCCAATTAGGCAACCCTAGTCTGAATTCCGAGCCTAGGATCTAAGGTTCATATAATTGAATCTATGGGATCTCAGAATTACCTGGTGATTAGCAGCGGAAGATTTGCAGATAATCGAGATCTAGAGCGCCTCAAATGCTGCGCCTCTACTGGTATCCACACGCACACAAACTGAACAGCAGGGATGCTAGTGCCTATAGAGATCCAATCTCTTCAGAGGTTTCTATTCAAGTTCTGGTGGCTGTGAATTAGGTTAGAAATCAGTTTAGGTCGACCATATATCTTATATATGTCGACTTAAACCATAACGGAACTAACCAACGATTAAACCGAATTAATCTGATTAATCCGCGAGTTGCATCGATCGATGCACTATCTGCATCGATCGACACCGTCCCAGAATATTGATATCAAATGCATATCAAATATGCATTCACTGGATCATTACATTAATGATCAACCTCGTCTTTAACGCCCAGTTTGCTTAGGTGTGTGACCCTGTAGGATCATGTAACACTAGCAATGAGTTCTAAACTCATTGATCATAAGTGGCTTCTAGCAAAGCATTATGACTACCTAGTATTATATGATTGTCTCATCTTGACAATACAACTATCACTTAGAGCAAGTACAATAGATTTCAGGACATTCCCAACAATCTCCCACTTGTACTGGAATCATCTATTCCCATAATCCCTTCGTCACTATATCTCGATCTGGAATAAGGCAAGATCTGTGTCACCCTTATTTAGCCAAGATCATGTTCATCGAACTCCGATTTAGACTGACAAGACAAACGACTGACAATCACCTCGTTTGAGTGTGGCCACACATTTCTCAGTATCAAATCTTCGATGGGCCCTGAGATATTTATCTCCTGTTATATAGGAGGGAAAAATCCCATCTTGTTCCATCCCTGTCTCTTCACACGATTCATGATACGCCCAATCAGTGCCTTTATAGTCACCAGTTACGGCTGACGTTTGACAAGGTTAAAGCGGACCAATTCACATGTAAGAAAACATGATGAACTCAGGTCTAAGGACTATACTCTATAGTCGTAATGAAAACTCTCATGACACTTATATAACTATCCCGTAGAGTTCTCATCAGTGGGTCATGTCCGATCATGTGTTCTCCAACACATATCTATGTGATTGACTTTAATACTCTTATTAATGACTCCATGAAACTTAGTCATCAGTCACCTCACATACTAGTCTCACGCGGTTGTTAATGTCCCATTTTAACAACCTTGACCAGGGACCAATCATAATTTATGTCATTTATTATCTATAGGGTTTCATGATCAAGTCACATACTTGATGACCTATAAAATGTCATAAATTACTTTGGGACTATTATTTAATAACCATTATTAAATAATATAGATGTCAGATTTCAATAACATAATCAAATTATGTTTATACGAACATCATATCATAACTAAAATTAATAACAATGACTCCCACTAAAATTAAGATCACATCTTAAGACATCTAATGTCTTTAGAAGTAGTCTGACCCTTATTCGCTCTTGCTCAGCGTGTGTCGAAAGACACTGCGTCTTGCTAAGAGTAATACCAAGAGTCATTTGCACGAAGCCCTTCTTGGAATCCTGCATATTGGACATGTGCAAGGCCTTATCACTATAAGTATCTTGACACAATCCAATTAGCTTATCCAATCTATCTCTATAGATTCTTATTCCAAGAATGTATACGGTTTCTCCCATAATTTTATCGAAAAACAACTTTCGAATCAAGTCTTAACAGACTGAAACAATGGAACTTCATTTCTGAGAAGTGGTATGTTATCAACATACAATACCAGAAATGCAACTGCGCTCCCACTAGTCATCTTGTAAACATTCGGTTCCTCTTCATTTCTGATAAAATCAAACCTTTTGATTACTTTATCAAAACGAAGATTCCAACTCCGAGATGCTTGCTTCAATCCATAAATGGATCGATGAAGCTTGCATATCTTCCTAGCTTCATTAGGATCAATGAAAAACTTCAGATTATGTCATGTACACATTCCTTTCCAGAATTCCATTAAAGAAAACTGTTTTCACATCCATCTGCCAGATCTCATAACCATTATGAGTGGCGGTTGCTAGGAGAATCCGAATGGACATAAGCATGGTGTCTGGGAATAGGTTTCTTCATAGTCAATACCATGAATTTACTTGAAACCTTTTGCCACCAACCTAGCTTTGTATATCTGAATATAACCATTTTCGGATTCAGCGGCTTTCAGCCATTTTCGGAGTCAAGGCCCATCATTGCTTCTTCAAAATTCGCAGGCCCGTCACTTTCAATGATCAGTAGATCACGACAATTGGTTACGAGAAGTCCATATTTCTCGGGTTCGTGACGGATCCTTTCGGATCTGCGAGCTTCAGTTTTCTGTAAAAGTCGCGCACACATATCTCATATGTATACTTTTACCACGACCTAATTAACCAAGATTTAAACCGTAGTTAATTAAGTCATAAACCAAAATCAATATTTGGTTCGAGATCTGTGTCGATCGATGCAACTTTTGTGTCGATCGACACTTCTTCAGAAACTCGCCATTTAAATGTATATCGAATATACATTCACCTGATCCTTTATAAACTCTAGGCACCACAGGTGCAGGTTCTACAACTCTTTGTAGATCCAACTGCTGCTCTTCCTCATCAGGTTGAGCAGTCTCCCGTGATTTTTCGAATTTCTTCGAGTTGTACTTTTACTCCCACTGTTCTTTTTGGAAAGAAAGTCTTTCTCAAGAAAACATAGTTCCGAGCAACAAACAATTTGCTCTCGAACTGGTTGTAAAAGTAACATGCCTTGGTTTCGTTAGGACAACCAATGAAGTAGCACTTATCAGATTTGGGTGTGAGCTTATCAGAGATTAAACGTTTTATATAAGTCTCGCAACTCCAAATCTCCATGATGGATAAATCAGAAACATTTACATTCCACATCTCATGTGGTATCTCTGTAACTGATTTTGATGGAACTCTATTTAAAGTAAACTCAGACATTTCTAGAACGTATTCTTAGAAGGATAATGGAAGATCTAAGTGACTCATCATTGATCGAACCATATCTAATAAAGTCCGATTCTGGAGGAGTGAATTGTGAAGCACTTTCACAATCTCTCAGATGATCACTAAATTCTTGACCTAAGTATTCACCTCCATGATCTCATCGTAGAGGTTTAATACCTTTGCCAAATTGATTTTGTACTTCATTTTTGGAACTCTTTGAACTTTTCAAAGATTCTGACTTATGTCTTATAAATAAGAAATAACCGTACCTACTGAAAATATCAGTAAAGGTAATGAAGTACTGAAATTTTCCTCTAGCACTAGTGCTCATCGGCCCATATACATCCGTATGTATAAAGCCCAATAAGCCTCTGGCCCTTTCATTTTGTCCGTTCGCAACCTGTATCGACCGACATATTGTTTGTGTCGATCGATGCTACCTTTGCTGAAAGGGGCCTTCGTCATTTTACCCAATAAACAAGATTCACTTTACTCATTGTGATTCATAATCAGATGAGCCCAAAAGCCCATCACTATGGAGCTTCTGAATCTATTTCTCATTTATGTAGCCCAAAACGACAATGCCAGAGAGAAGTTTGACTCGTATCATTTGACTTGAATCTCTTGGTATTAATGTTATAGTTAGGCACATTCTGGTTTAGAACATAAAGTCCATTCTCTAATGGATTGCTACTATAAGATATATCACTGTAATCAAATGAATAACACTTATTCTTGATTTGAGAACTGATATCCTTCCATATCCAAACAAGGATTAGAAATAATCTGTCTGCTCATAGCAGTTACATAGTAGCAGTTTTAAGTTCAAAACATGCCATAAAAGAAAAACAAATGAAATACTCCTACGATTAATGCAGCAACTCTTGCTCCATTCTCACTCATAGGTCCACTTGTCCTTTCTCCATAGTCCTACTTTTGCTCAGGCCCTGCACATTTTCACAAAATATGAGTACCACAGTTGGTATCCAATACCCAATAAGTAGGACTGTAAGAAGTAACATTTACTTCTATAACATAATACCTGAAGAAGAAGTCTCGTACGTCTTCTTCAGCTTCTCATAATCTTCCAAGAATTTATTGCAGTTTCTTTTCAAATGCCCATAACCATTACAATAACGGCACTTAACATCTTCAGAAGGACTGGTTTTAACCTTGGGAACATGGCTAGACTCGCTTGGATTCACAATCGAGCTCGTCTTGCCATCACCTTTGTTCTTACCAAGTTTCTTAAACTTTTTACCCTTTTGTACCATAAGGACATTTGGGGTGTCCTTCTTGATGTTAGGTTCAGCAGTCTTAAGCATCCCATGCAATTCAGTCAACGTCTTCGTCAAGTTGTTCATGTTATAGTTCATAACAAATTGATCATAGCTTGACGGCAGTGACTGTAGAATGATGTCAGTAGCCAACTCTTGGCTAATGGGACAATCCAGTTTCCCCAGGTTATCAATATAACCCATCATCTTAATGACATGAGGACTAACTGGTTCGCCCTTTGGTAGCTTGCACTCAATCAGAGATCCAACCGTCTGGTATCTCTGAGTTCGTGCCTGCTCCTGAAACATACTTTTCAGGCCAGTGATCATCTGTATTGGCGACTCCACGTACTCATATTGCTTCTGCAATTCCGAGTTCATGGTAGCCAACATGAGATAACTCACATCCACCGCATCATTAGAATGCTTATCCCAAGCATCCTTGTCTGACTGCCATGCATTGGCTCGGTACTTCTTGGGGAGAACTTTCTCAAGGACATAGTCCTTTTTCTCCTGTTTGAGAACAATTCTCAAGTTCTGATACCATTCAAGAAAGTTGGATCCATTTAATTTGTCCTTCTCAAGGACGGATCACAGGGAGAAATTGTTACGATGGTTTGTGCTAGACATAGCTGAAAAACAAGGGAAGTTTTAGTTATGATGTTCAAGAAATGAGAAGTCTTAACAATTAAGAAGACTCGCATTATATTCAAACAATGTTTCCTCAGATGAATATAATGATCCAAGACCCTTACTTCACTAAACTTGAGTGAGCCACTGGCTATCATCCAAATTTAGCTATCTAGGTAAGCAACAACTTTGCTAGTTATATCCAATATAACTCTTGGTTGTGGATTGACATCTCATGTCAAATCCACCTGATGTCTCTGAGCCCAAAACGATTTTGATGTCCCAGTCAAGTAAACCAATCTCTTTAGTCATGTAATTGTCGATGTCTTGCACTGCAAAATCCATCAACACGATTACCTCTGTCTTACTCATGTAATTGTGAACATCTTGCACTGCAAGTCTATCACACAATTAAATGGGTCTTGACAGTTGACAAGATTGGAAAGACATCAAGTATCACTTGATATTTGATTGAGGAACAGAACCATTTAAAACGTTCAGTTTTATTATGTTTTAATTCTTCTAATTAAATGATTTGTCTTGGTTTGGTTCTGTGGTTTCAAGTTCCATAACCTAAACCATCGAATCTTGTATCGACCGACACTACTTTAGTGTCGATCGATGCTGATTAACCAAAACCAATCTGCGATAACCGATCAATCCAATTGATCCGGGTTTGAGTACCGGTCAGTGTCGATCGATGCTACATTAGCATCGGTCGATACCAACCCAATCGCAATAAACCATTCTTAGCGTTTAACCATCATTAACCAAGCTCGATAACCGGTCCAATCGAATTGAACCGATTCATCAATCTCGCGAGGTTTGTGTCGACCGACACAACTCTTGCGTCGATCGACACTAGGCGAAACATAAGTTTTATTCGGGTTTTCGCCCTGTGTCGATCGATGCCAATCTGGCATCGATCGACACCATGCGAAAAAACCATAAATTTTATTCGGGTTTTCGCCCTATGTCGATCGATGCCGGATTGGCATCGATCGACACCATGCGAAAAACCCTAAAACGTTTTCGAAACAGAACCCTAAACTAGGTTTTCAGGAAAACAAATTTTAGCAAGTTTGTATCAACCATACACAGATTCAGATTCAACCAATCTAATCAACATGCTATAGATTCAATGGAACCCTAAAGCTCTGATACCACTGAAGGAATTTCTAGCAGTTCCTAATCCAATTAGGCAACCCTAGTCTGAATTCCGAGCCTAGGATCTAAGGTTCATATAATTGAATCTATGGGATCTCAGAATTACCTGGTGATTAGCAGCGGAAGATTTGCAGATAATCGAGATCTAGAGCGCCTCAAATGCTGCGCCTCTACTGGTATCCACACGCACACAAACTGAACAGCAGGGATGCTAGTGCCTATAGAGATCCAATCTCTTCAGAGGTTTCTATTCAAGTTCTGGTGGCTGTGAATTAGGTTAGAAATCAGTTTAGGTCGACCATATATCTTATATATGTCGACTTAAACCATAACGGAATTAACCAACGATTAAACCGAATTAATCTGATTAATCCGCGAGTTGCATCGATTGATGCACTATCTGCATCGATCGACACTGCCCCAGAATATTGATATCGAATGCATATCAAATATGCATTCACTGGATCATTACATTAATGATCAACCTCGTCTTTAACGCCCAGTTTGCTTAGGTGTGTGACCCTGTAGGATCATGTAACACTAGCAATGAGTTCTAAACTCATTGATCATAAGTGGCTTCTAGCAAAGCATTATGACTACCTAGTATTATATGATTGTCTCATCTCGACAATACAACTATCACTTAGAGCAAGTACAATAGATTTCAGGACATTCCCAACATGAGAGGCTTTCCCATAGCCTCAATCAACTCTCTGGATGGGCATATGAATGGTGGAGGAAAGAAGAAAGAGAACAAAGGAGATATCAAAGACCAGCTATCACCACTTGGGAACAATTGAAGTTTCTCATGAACAAGAAGTATGTTCCAAGAGACCTTTTAAAAGGAATCAGGGAGCAATACACTAGGAGGATCCCAAGCCATGTGCATCCCTCAAGCTACATGTCAGAACAAAAGAAAAATATCCCAAAGAGAATAAAGGAGATTCTGAAACTAAAAGAGGATAGAACAAAGAAGCAGCAGAGTCATCAATCTTCTATGAGCATAAGAGAACCAGGAGTTGCAACCAAACCCAGCTTTAACACCTTACCCAATCTGTTAACCATGCCAACAAAAGGTAAGTCTTATAACTTTGTGAATTTCAAAGAACATACATGCTATAGGTGTCATAAGAGAGGACATTTTGCTGCAACTTGTCATAGTATGAAATTAATTAGAGAAACTTTACAAGGAGATAAGACAGAAGTAACTAGAAAAAGTAATAGTTTATCTCATTCTGATTTTCTAATTTCCAGTTCAAGATTTATGCACTTGTCTTTTCCAAAGAGTTTTGATACATGAATAAGACAAGAAAAAGAGCATATAAGCCAAGGTGAAGAAAAGCAATTCTTACATCAGACTTGTTCAAAGGAGGCTTAGAAAGAGGAAACCAAGCAAGACAGCAACATGACAGTGCAAGAAAACAAGGAGCAAATTGTGTTTCAACTTGCCAATGCAATCACCGTGAGTTTAAGTTTCACTAAATCTATTTCTATAGTATTAAGCTCAGATGTAATGCACTTGTTCTTGTCTTTGGGAACTGATTTTGGCACAGGAAAAACCATGAAGCATAAGGCAAAGGAAGCCTTAGTAAATAGACCAGAACAACGTTACTTGTGTCTACAAGAGCCACAAGCAAATCAGAGACTTGAAAGAAACCTAGTTCCAACCAAATACAAGGTTATCTCTGAACTTAAAGTGTCTAACACTGATTGTCAAGCCACTGGTATAATTCACTTGTTTCTTTCCCATGGTGTCAATGATGTTTCAGGAACTAAAGAAGCAAAACACAGAGGAGTTACAAAGAACTTATTACCACACAAAATTCAGAACAAGCAGGTGTCACCACCAATGGAGAATAAGAGCAAGATCACCAAAGGAGAAATTGGTGCCACCATTTATAAGTGTCCAGAAGGCCATAATAGAGGATTCATACTGAGTTATCTACTCAAAGGAGAACCACCAGATGTCCCTTGCATCACCCAACTGCAAACATATCATGGTAAGACCCTAGACTCACATAATAGAATGAAAGCTAACTTGCTTTCTCTTGGTGCAGTTTATACATTTTCGAGGTCGAAACCTTTTCAAGAAGGAGAGTATGATGAGGACATCAAGTCATCATCAACCATGGAGCATGGAGAGGACATAAATCAACTAATCAAGACCCTTGGAGGGAAGCAGTTTGAGCCCAACAGAGACATATGTGTATGTCTTGGAGCATATCTACCCAACCAGAAAGACTTAAGCAACAAATCAACCTGTTCCAGAAACTTAACTCATCAAGGAATCATCACAAAGTGTAATTGTTTCAAAAGATTTCAAGATGAAGAAGATATGCAAGTTACAACTCAGAAGATTTCCAAGGAACCCGATGGAGACAAACTGCCACTTATTGGAGAGCTCAGATCAGACCAGGATGAATCAAGTTGTAAACAAACTTGTTTTGGAAACCTTACTCAACATAGGTTCAGGAATAGTTGGATTCGGTTCAAAATAATTTATGGTTTTGAAGTTATTCAACTTCTAAACCATGAGATACTTGTCTTATTTGAAACTTTGGAGAAATAAACCACAACGGTCACATTTCTATCAAGTTGAGCTCGTGATTAAGCATCCCTACATCATCTTGGATGTTCCAAAGGCGCACCAATTCCTTCCCAAGTTGTCAACATACAAGGAGCCTCCAACTTACCTTATTTGTACAGATTTCTCATTAATTCTCCAACAACTAGTTTTTCATTTATTTTGTGATTTGCTTCTTGATTTAGGCTTTAGAAACAATGTATTTCGAGCCGATAAAAGCTCAGAATGATCCCTTGTAAAAAGAACCTTTCAATATTTTCAGAAATTAATCAAGTATCTCATTTTCTTTCAATGTTCTCTTTTGAAGAAGCGTTATTTCTTTGATCATTGTGTGTGATTCACTTTGTTCATAGAATTCCTGGACCAGATTACTTGTGTGATTCAAGTTCTTTGTTACATCACATGCTGAGAGAGTCAGTCAAATCCACCGGTTGAGAAAGTCAATCAGCATCACCACCACTGCTACCTTCATTCATCCTTCCGCATCAAGCTTTCTGATCACCTTTGATCACCATATGTTCTTAGGGTTGTGGAGTGATTCCCAGGCCTACGTCATCTATGTCTTGATCAAGACTATTTGGTAATATGACTTCTTCCGGCAGTAGAGAATCCCCTATAATGCTTGACGATGACCCTGTTAAAGCGTTAGATTCTATGTTTCATACAAATTCACCTCGTGCCAAGCCCAGCTGTTCGGGTTTGATAGATGCATTTGGCAGGCCATCCGTCAAACAAGAATTTGACGACAATGTTGTAGATGTGTGATCACCATCGTTTACTTATACTAATCGTCCTCGAAACCAGTATCTGATGGAACAAGGTACGTGACCCAATATTTTGTTCATCTTCATCTTTGTATATGTCCAAATAAAATTACAGGAAAATTCTAATTTTCACTCACACTATTATCTTCGGTTCCATACTATCCGTATATCGCAGATTTAACAGACACAAGAGATGAACGTTTCGCAAACAAGATACCATCATTCAACTTTAATTTACTAGACAAAAATAGCCAAGAAGATGTCCACACCAACGAAGATGAAACCATAAATTTGAACCCCAACCATCCACCAAGCGATGATTTAGTAGATAAAGAAGTTAATCACATTGCAGGGAACGTGCCATCATTCAGCCTCGATTTACTTGATAGCGGTATAAAATAAATTGTCCCCTATAACGGCAGAAAAGAAAATCATAATCTATCCAACAGTCCACCCGCCAATGCATTAGCCGACGGCTCAGATGAACAACCTCCAGACAAGAGGCCTCCATTCAGCTTCGATTTACTAGATAGCCAAGAGGATGTGACCGTTAACATAGAAACTGGCCATCCATCTGGAGATGCTGATATGGCAAGAAGCGATGAAGAGGACATTTGCACCCCAGATGAAGATGAAAGTGTAAAGTCAGACGAGGTCCCCGTATATGTGGGAAATGTGGATCGTGAATTTTGGTCCAACCTTATTGATGATGAATATGGAGGTTCAGACGCGTTGGATGTGATGACGGAAACCCCTGTAGGAGTAGGCAATAGATCCAAACGAAAGACTGTTGATTCCGGTTCTGTACAAAAAAACACGTGTACAGATGGATAGGTTTTAATGGCGACGAACAAGCCAATGACGACGTACAAGATGATATTTCGCCTATGGTAGACGACCACGAGTTTCAACGTGATCCTGTCCCTGATTTAGATTTAGACTCAATGGGCGGTGATCTGTACAAGAGAAAACTTTTCAAGGACAAAGGCGATTGCCAGCCATGGTTAGCAATCCATGCGATCAAGCAAAGTTTCACTATATAAAATCTGTGTCCACCCTTAACAAAATCGTTATCCATTGCCCACAAAAAACATGCAACTGGCGCATCATGGTCCATGAGATGCCGGACACTGGGTATTGGCAGGTACGTAAGGCAGAGTTATTGCATACATGTTGCACCGACACTCACAACAAGTACATAAAACTTGGGACTACAAAGGTCATTGCGACCGCATTCAAAGATAAATATACATACCCATAATTTGGTCCCAAACTAGCTGGCCTCAAAGCTTTATTGATGAAAGAGCTTCGTATCCACTCACCGTATAATAAGTGTTGGCGTGCGCGGGCCAATGCCCCCACGATGATATGTGGTACCGAAGATGGTTCGTATAGGAAGCTGTCGGAGTTATTGTACATACTTAAGATAGCTAACCCTGAGACCATAAATGATATCGAGTTTGAGGTAGATGCAGCATGGTGCGAGAGGTTTCTATATCTGTTCTTAGCATTTGGGGCATCCAAAAAAGGTTTTGCGAAACTGCGTAGAATGATTATCTTGGATGGTACACATTTGAGTGGTAGATATGGTGGAGTTATGTTGACTGCTAGTGGGCAAGATGCTAATTTCCAAGTCTTTCCAATCGCATTCTGTGTAGTAGACAAAGAGAATGAGGAGTCCTGGACATATTTTTTTTACAAGCTTGAAAAGATCATTGCTGACATTCCCACCTTGACATTCATATCGGATAGGTGCCAGTCAATATACAAACCTAAGGGTAGAATCTTCCCTCGCGCCCATCATGGAGCATGTCTTGAGCATGTTCAGAGAAATGTGAAAGCCAAGTTTAAATCGGCTGGACTTGCGCAACTGGTTAAAGCAGCGGGCGCTGCTTATAGGATTGGTGGATACCGTGAAGTATACAATTGTATCTGTAACAACAATCTATCTTGTGTTAAGTACCGTGACAATATAGGTGTTGGACACTGGACTAGGGCATATTTCAAAGGAGAACGTTATAATCTTATCACTAGCAATGTCGCGAAGACATTGAATAAAGCATTACTTGATGGTAGGAGTCAACCGATCATCGAACTTGTCTCTTGTATATGCTCTATGTTGACTTGGTGGTTCAGTTGTCGACGTGCGAAATCAGCAGCCCACACTTCTGATGTGTCTATTGAGATTGATACGCTAATGGATAAGCATATGCAGACTGTTCACGGCAGTAAGATAGCCAGTGTTGTGCGCTAGGATTTCGAAATTGTTGGACAGTTTGGCCGGAATCGTTTCATGTTCTTCTGGACGACAAGAGATTGACATGCAAGATATTCGACAAGCTTAAAATTCCATGTGGCCACGTGTTAATAGCTGCTGACAGCCTTGCTTTAAGCTACGCGAGTTTGTGCGATTCATATTACAAGACACCAACGTGGCGAGCAACCTATGAAGGAGTAGTAAGCCCAGGGGGAAATGCCAATGACTGTGATATTCCTGCTGATGTTCTCAACAGTTTCTTGTATCCACCGGATGTCAACCGACCATCTGGTATACCTAAGGAAGGACGGTATCCATCGATTGGAGAATACCAGGCAACAACTCCAACCTAAATGTATCCACATATGATCTCTTTCAATTTCACAACAATCATTGCTTGTGTAACTTCTTGCAGAAGGAGAAAACCCCTCGATCAACACCCAACATATGTTCCAAATGCGGAGGCCACAAACACAACCGTGCAACTTGCAAAAGCTGATCGCATTCACTTAGGGAATCTCATTTTGGATCGCATATTTTGGATACCTACCCATCATATTGGATGTTTGTTTTCTTCACGCCATTTTTTGAGTATAACAAACTTTAAAACATGTTTTCAGGAACTTTTTGTTATCTATCTATGAGTAGTTCTTGATACAATCAGCCACTTAGTATCCCTGAATTAAACTGTTAGCTCGACATTTCAGTATGCTAGTTGTTTGAAGCCATGTTTTATAAATATTATTGATCCAATGAACCACCTACTATCCAATCTTTTTTTTTTTTAAATAATTTTTTTTCCTTGTAGTTATCCATGTCCGCTGACTCGAGCTGTTCTATATAAGTTTATGTCTAAACCCATCATCTAAGGCATTGATTTGATGTCAACCTTTCCCAAGTGTAATTGTAAATAAATATCAAAATATTAACCCTATCAGCTGCTACAGGTCTTACCATCTTAAGCTATCTTGTCAACAATATTCCTACACTGGCTCTATTATGCAGAAAATCCAAAATAGCCAATTCATATCTCGTGTCCCATCTTGTGCATGTGTACATATATGTGTTGTATATGTGTATCTTGATTTTGATCACTAAATCTGTTTATAATGGTTACGACAAAACTACTTTCACCATAGTTACGAATTACTATCAACTAGATGTTCAACATTACAGACTCATATACACATATACTATCTATCCATTTAACTTCGCTTTTATGGATCGGTTTTCTTACATATTGTAACGTTTATAAGTAAGAGTGTACACACTCTGTTGAACCCTTATCACAATCATGAGTTTCACGTCTAATTCCACTGTTCCCACTTCTGACCAACCATTACCTTGTAGGTTTATAGGCGTCGCAGCCCCAACCATGTGTTGGTATGGTGAACGCATCGAAGTAGGGTATGGTACAACTCGTGCCAATCTTCGCCGGCGGTGGTTCAAATGTCTGGAAGCTAATCGGGTTAGATTAAGACAGAATCTCGTTGTCCTTTGTTCATTCCTTTTTTTTCATTCAATTTGTTTTGAAAAAATCCTTTTTCCTACAAGCAGCACCAAACGAAGGTCACTTACGCGAATGGGTGGATGACGCTTATGAAAGAAGTTGATAGGGTTTACAAGGATGTCAAGAGAATTTAAGAGGACATCAAAGTTCTAGAAAAGTGGTCGAACTCGGTTGGAGACGAATTAGCAATCAAGATGGCAAAAAAATCTCCGTTGAGGTCGCAAGAAATGACAAAACTCCTTGTTCGAAGAGGCATATAGAAGAGAAGATGAACATGATTCATATCATCTGGATCGTGACCGTCTCTGTTTGTGCAGCCGCTTGGACGTTGGGCCAGCTAAAGACACTCACTTATGGTTGAAGAATGATCTATCATTAGGTCCTCATATCAACTTGTTTGCTCGCGCTTTTCTATCAGTTCTAGTATACACTCCTAACCATCTTTTGTTCCAAACATTCCTCAATCCTTATGTGTTTTAAGTTGCTTTCTAATTTTGTTCATTATTCTATCCATCATATCACGAATACATATTTACCAAGGATGAAAACAATTTCAACGTAGGATACTATCCTTAGTCTTGAGGACATATATTTATATGGATTTCAATTGGTTAGGGATGTGCAACTGCTTTGTTTCTCACCATAGTACCTTCAGTTCGATGGTCGCTATCCATCAATTTGATTTATGGATTATATTAAATTCTATCCACCAATCCTTTACAAATGGATGTAGTTTTTGTCTTTTAACAATGTCACTATGTTTGGGATTTCAGTATGTTATTTGATTCAGTTAATTAAGTTGGTATTGCTCTATGAATTTTATTCCAATCATCGGATTCTAGTATGTTATTTGATTCAATTATTTAATGGATGAAATATGAGATGGACAACTATCTAAGAAGTTGTGAACAGTAACTTACCTTCGCTTCTCGCTATCCGTCACTCTAAAATTATTGTTTATATTTACTGCTATCCAGTAAATAGTAGATTATGGATGGACTGTTGTAACGTTCTATCCAGAATGTTGAGTTTCCAGTACGTTCTCTAATTCATTGAATTATGTTGTCTGCTGAATGAATCATTGCGACCTAAAGTCCTCTATCAATAAGTTATTTTTTTCAACGATGGAATATTAGATATGAATCAGTTCGATCCTGTAATACTAAAAGTGGATTGGAAATTATATTGCTGATTTGTATTTTAACTTCACTACAATTTCATGTATCAATAACTTCAGTTTGTAGATTATCTAGACTTCTATCCATAAAACATTGCATCATGGATGGGATTATGATGTTTTCCAATCGCAGTATGTTCGTATTCCAGTGTGATTCACAGAATACGGTTCATTGAATTCAGTTCTTTGGGATATGAATCGTTGCGACCTAAGGCCCACTATAAATAAGGAATGTCCACGATAATTATTTGTTCACGCACACCAAACTCATCTTCAAAGATGAATACAACAGCTGACCAGAACCCCGTCCCTCCCTCTCCCAATTTTCTCGATATGCCGCCTGAAATAAGAAGATCAATTTTGGTCAAGAATGTTAGCTATCATGTTCGTGAACACTTCAAAATTAGAGCCGTTTGCAAAACTCTTCGCGATGACCCTGATCATGCCGATATGCTATCACAAATCGATCTTATCAGAACTCACCACGACTTCCTAGGGATACTTCGCTTGGAACGTGACTGTCTCGCTG
This sequence comes from Orychophragmus violaceus, assembly GCA_030180135.1. Classification (NCBI taxonomy): domain Eukaryota; kingdom Viridiplantae; phylum Streptophyta; class Magnoliopsida; order Brassicales; family Brassicaceae; genus Orychophragmus; species Orychophragmus violaceus. Next base: position 70,085,801 of record CM058237.1, read on the forward strand.
CCAGTAATCCAACCGCAGTGTTTTTAAAAGCAATATCCGATTTCATGTTTATAGAGGACCGAGCTGACTCCTTTCTCCACCTCAAACAATGCGGCGTCGTTGGAATCAACCCCGATTTGTATTTCTACGAAGTCATACGCCGTTCAATCTTCCCTAACCTGGATACTGATTCAACGATCCCTCCTATCTCTCAGACTGCTATCCGGGCGCTTTGACGACATGTCCGACAGTTTAATCGAACCACTTATCCCCTCTACATCTCATCCGATCTCAGAAACATTCGTGACCCAAACGACATTCCTCCGGGTTGGGGCGCCTAAATGTTTTTTTAAAATACTACTGTTGATTTTGTTCTATCCCCCCTACAAAGCTTGATGTAATAAAAAAAACTACTGCTATTGTTTCGCTCTATCCACAATATTAAGCTTAATATAAATAATTTTTTTTTACGAATTATCCACCAGTTTTCCCCTGTAAACAGCCTCATACTGATTTCTTTTTTTTATTTCCTTCCATCATCAAATTTAATAAATCAATCTAATAAAAAAATGACAAATAATTTTAAATAGTTTGCCAAAACACACTTTAACTATATGAACACACTTATAGTTCCAATGCCAACACGCCGCAAATTTATTAATTACTACCTTCTTCGTTATTAGTTTAAAGCGGTCTTGTTAATTAATCTGCGTATTAAACCAAACCGGTCGACTTTATACAAACCGGTAAATTGTCTCCATTATCTTTGCCTTAAACGGATCATCAACTGGATAGCCCAAAACCATATTCATTTTCGTTGCCGCGTTCACTCAATCTACATTTTCCTGGTTAGTTAGTGCAACCCTGACTATTCTAATGGCTGTAATATATCCTGTATATATAACCTCTCCGTTGATTATTATATTTAGCTTCATCCATCCAAAATTCATCTTTTCATATTGTATCCATTTCCTTACAATTTTAAATAGTTAAATCTTTAATCACTATTGATTCACTTTGTAGATTGGCTGTCCATCATTTACTTAATTTTTTTTGTCTCATACACCTTATACCCTCTGCACCAACTTTCTCGACTATATTACAATCAAGACCTATCCATATTTATGTTTATAACCTTTGTTACTTACTTATGAGCATTACTATCTATCGTTTGCGCTTTACTAATTATACACATATTTTTCCACATACAAAACCATAACAGATAGTTAATCGTTCATCGGATTGTAGTATACCTATCCATTAGTTACATCCGAAACGTTACGTGGAAACCGAACGTTGCGTCGTTTCACATCTATAAATATTAGATGTCGACCCTCACGCTCTGTCCACGCACTCAAATCCCTCAAAATGAGAAGAACTATTTCCCGCGTTGCTGAATCCTCCAGCCCTAACCGCCCACCTCTCAATCTTCTAGATCTTCCGGCCGGCTTGAGAAGGACAATTCTTGCCAGGAATGCTAATCATAACCTTTTGGAACATTTCAGAGCTAGAGCTGTTTGTAGGACCCTGCGCAACAAAGCGGACCACATGGATACTCTTTCCCATATAAACCTTATCCAACCCGCTCATTCAGAAGAAACCCCCGACTGCGTAATCTTGTTGTACAACGCCTGTTTGGCTGCCAACAACATAATTGCTGTGTTTATCAAAGCAATTTCAGATTTCATGTACCCAGATGAAAGACCAGAAGCTTTCCGAAACATCAAACGTTGCGCGGTTTTCGGATGCAAACCTGCTGTGTATTGCTACGAAGTAATCCGACTATCTATCTTACCTGCCTTGGATTCAGGTTCCTCCATTCCTCTCCTATCACATTTTACTATACGTTCTCTAAGGAGGCATGTCAGGGAGTTCAAGCGAAGCCCCTGGCCTATCGGCATCACTGTAGATCTTGCAGAGATAAGATATTCTGATAACGAGCGTATAATAAGGACATGCCCTTGCTCCGTTTATCGGTATTGGCTAAACATCATGCATGAAGATGTCAAAGGGCTCAACATGTGCAATGAATGTTTTTGGGCCATTTAGGCTTCATGCTTCTTCCACATCATTCCCAAGACTTTCCTCGAATGGCCTGAAATCCACGTATCCCCAACTTTCGGCACTAGGGTGCATAACACAAGCGGTTGGCACCAAGCGGCGATACAAAACGCAGCAGACTGGGGCAACGGTTGGACAAAATGGTGGCGGCTGAGGCGTCTAATATTAAACTAAATCTTTTTAGTTCGATTTAAATGCTGTAGCGTATAACGCATGAAAACCGGTTCTATTTTGTTATTTGGATAGTTGTCTTTTGTATACACGTATACGCTTTCTTTGTTTCCATCAATATCTATTCTCCTTATCCATGATTTTGTGTTAATTTCCTTATTATCATATTATCTCAACCATATCAAATCAATTAATTAAATTAAAATACCTTTTTATCACAAACATCAGAAACTCAAATCTTTAGACGTCACATTATACTCTACACTTTCCAGGCCATCATTATTCCCTCGTAAAATATACACATTATCTTTAATGTGAGCCATAATTACACTCTTACGGACTTCTAGGATTCACCTAAAAGGTAAACACGTGTCAATTACCACACTATCCATCAGACACAATATTTTCTATTATCCTTGGATCTCCCTATCTAATTATTTGCTTGTACGTATCCACCCAGGATCTTAATTTTCTATTCATTCCCATTAACCATTTTAAACTAAGTTCAACTATCTATCATTTCTAAACTAAGTTCAAACTAAGTTATAACTCTCTAGTGTTGTTATTATTTTAACTCATCATTATTCCTTCGTAAAACATAAACTTTATCTTTAATGTGAACCATAATTACACATTTACAGACTTTTAAGATTCACCTAAATGGTTAACACGTGTCAGTTACCACACTATTTATTGGACACCACATTTCCTATTATCCTTGAATCTCTCTATCAAATTATTTGCTTGTAAGTATCCACCCAGGATCTTAATTTTCTATTAATTCCCATTAACCATTTTTAAACTAAGTTCAAACAGCTATAATTTCTAAACTAAGTTCAAACTAAGTTATAACTCCTCTTTAGCGTTGTTATTATTTTAACTTGTCTATAATACTTCCAATTACGTAAAATTCATCTATCTCCCAAGACTACCACATATTCATACGTCTTTCTATCCATACAACATAATTTAGTTCAGATCCCAAAACTACGTATCCTCTATTACCTTATCCATGCATCATGTCATTAGCACTCCTAGGTTCTTTCTATTTCGTCAATTCCCATTTTCCCATTCAGTTGCCTTATTAGTTCTTGATTCATTTCTCGATGCATGCAATTCCCAAGAGACAAGGTGCCTTGGAATTGTCAACATTATCTCACATCACTCATCGATGGACTGGCGGATGTACTACTACATGCAGAGTGAAAAAACTATATTATTATATTCATAATATCCAAAACATTCAACCAAAAAAAATTAGCCACAGTTACATCACGCAAAGCCCGATGTCTGTTCCTTCAAACCTCGAAGCCACCTACCTATTACCCTGTCCAATCATACATCTATGATTCATGATTTCCAAAACCACCTTTGTTCACTTTAACTCTTTGCTTTTTTATATATATTTAGAACTAAACAATTGATTGCCCGTTTTTATGCTATCAATTTATAATTTGGTGTCCATTTATAATTTTCATGTTTTTTGGGCATCCACCATCAATAAACTGTTGTTATTTTACAAGATCTGTCCAAAACAAATATATACGATGTTATTATTTTCTCCATTGTCATTAACCATTAGTTAACAGGTCCTACACATATTATTTATCCACTTTGTAATCATCTCCCTGCACGATTACCAAAAGAACTTTGTAATCATTTCTCACGTCTAATTAGAAAAATATCACACCTTTCCAGTCATCCTATATATGATCACTCTATCCATTAATTAATTCCTCAACATTAACTAGTTCTGTTTCCCCATACAGTACTCATTTCATTTCTCCATGCATCATGCTTAAAAGTCAAAGACCCATTTAATAGTCAACATTATCTCACATCTATTAACTGGCCCCCAGTTGTACTGCTGTTTGCTTTGGTTCAATAATTAGTACTCTGCCAGCTTTTTCCTATTACAGACACAGACAAATCACTACAAAAACATCATTTAATTAAAGAATAACCTTTCTTAGGTTACATGTATCCTTACTTTGTTTACCCTTTCCGTTTTTTATTAATCTACAAAAACACTTCCAAATTTCATCGTACTATCCACCAAATCTACACAAAGACTGCTTCTGCTACCCTACTTTATGTGCCCACATAACTATCCCCTGACACTTTTTAAAAATTGGTCCTATCCAGAAACATTCCCTCTTTATGTAACAACCACCAATCGTCTATCTATCCACCTCATACATCTGGATATTTAATTATGACATTTTCAGACCTTCTACATCTCTTACTTACTTATTATACTGCTCCAACATTTGCAAAACAAATTTATGTTTCCATACCTTGATTGATGGTAACTATCCACAAGTTTTATTGAGGGTTTTGGAACCGTTACTTGTTAAATAGATTCGCCATTCAACAACATGCTACTCATATAACAGAATCTTCATATAATACCTACTCAAACGGGAAATTCCAAGTCTCAGAGTTAAACATACAACAAAACTGGATTGTTACACAGTTTGTTTGAGAACTTCCGGGACAATCCAATTCTTATAAATGTCCATTGCGTACTCCTGCCTGAGCTGGTTCACGAAATCATCTGCCATAGTCTCCAATCCATCTGCTTAGGATAGGGTATGAAGCTCGAGCAACTTCATTGTAACCAGACCGCTATCCCCTGCTCTATTATTCTTGTGCAAACCCTCCAAGTGATTCCATGAATAAGCCTTCACATTGTCCTTCGCCTTCTTTTTTCCCACCTTACTTTCCTCCTTCGGCTTCATACACCTCATATCCGGTTCCATCCTGAAAAATGTATCCACAATGTAGGGGCACCATTTGTATAATCAGAGCAATGTCTTGAGAAGCTTGATTACATCGACCGTTGTTTTGTCACGGATCTATCACTTCAACTGACCCCACGTCAATATTTAGCACAACTCCAACCCAATGATCCTCTCCACAATCCATCTGAACGTATATTGTTCCAACATCTTCAAACCACTTCGCCTTAATCTTCCTGTTAGCCCAATCGCCATATACGAACTCTTTGATTCGATCACCCCAGCGATACCCTCTCTTGTCCTTCGACGAGGAAAAACTCCTATATTTAGCTTGCAAATGGTTTGAGAACCAAGAAGGCAGGAACACTACCCTCTCTTCTGCGTAGTGCGTAGCATGTTTCATGTATATGAACTCTCCAAGGACTAGCATATGCTGAAAACCCTGAACTTTATAAGTTAACAATATATGCCAAGTTATACATTCACTTTACAACTAACCGTTGTATTTACACATTTCATAGGCTCTGCAATATCAATCAAGAATTTGTTATTAATATCCACCTCCCTATATATCAAATTCCTAAGCACGTATTCCCTGCACGATTATACCCCAAATGAACATTTATTCCCAACTATCGTCACAAAATTATTACGTACCTTCCAGGGCAGAGCTTAAGCGTTTCCTCCCAGACGTTCTTATGTCCAATAAACATATCTTCACTTTCCCTCAGACCATTAAATGTCTGTGCAAGCGCTACCTCTTAATTTGTTGGACTAGTTTTTACACGTTTTGGGGGTCGAGAAGAAGCATTCACCTGATCCTATTCAGTAATAACAAGCCCTTTTTTCATAGCGTCACGCTTTTCTTTCTCTCACCTGGCTTCTTAACACTGATCTTCTCCTTAATCTCTTTCCTCTTTTCCCCAACTTCGCCTTCAGTTTCCTGGCCCACACAAAATTATTACATTGGAGAGACCGTTGTGTTTACTTATTCAATTTATATGTGTGATAACAATACACAAAATATCATGTTGATTTAACTCTCCATTGTTCCCTGGCCCACTCACCCACCTTTCTAGAAGACAGCTTTCGCCTTTGGAGGAACTACCCTGCGTAGGTTCTGTGGATATGTCAACAACACTTCCTTCACTTGTAATTCGAAGCTTAAACTGACCATTAAGAAAAAAAACTATAGATAAATAATGTAGGCCCATCTACATTATTATTAGTTAGGAATCTCGCACACATCTCAACATTCGTATTTTACAAATTTATTACCATGGATAGTTTCTCAACTGTCACATACCTCATTCGCTCATCCACCTTAACCTCATTCAAGGAATTACCCATCTGCTTTTCTGTGGATAGGCCATCATCATTATTCTGCCCATCAATGAATGAACAATTAGTCGATAATGTTTACTTTATCTCGCACAAATAAACCATTAAAATATATTTATATATTACCATTGATTGCTTACCTGCCTCCTCTCTATCGTCCACTTTAAATTGAATCCAGGATCTATCCATCTCGCTACCTATTAATAGGTCGTCAGTTGGTACCCTGCCGATAACGAAATGATATTATCTACACGCCCGAAAAAGATGAAAAACAAACTCTAACTCAAATTCACATTAGAGTACCAGTGCAGAAGAAAACTCAGAATCCTGCCCATCCACTATCTCTAACTCTGTGGATAGATCATCTGTTTTTCCATCAAATTGATTCCGAGTATTCTTCTGCAAAGGTCCTCCTGATCCTCCACCTTTGTCGTAGTTGCCATGGCCTCTTTTCCACCATGTAACTCCTTTCTCACAAACGATTCATCATTCGTTTTCGAATTCTCAATTGAATGAGCCAGTTGAGTACAAAACTTCCAAATGTTAAATTAAGATCCTAGATTTTCTTGATCGAAAGAAGTTTCACCAACATAGTGGTTAACTTGAGATATAACAAGATTCACATTATTCCAAATTGGGTCGCTCTTGGTAGTAGGACTTTCAAAAGATCTGGCACCCACTCTAGGACTAACATTCCCAGACCCTCCACCATCAACTCTTCTCTTCCTCCTTTTATTAGATTCACCTAACAACACCTTCTTCATCCCTGTCAACGTGTTCTTTTGGAGAGGACTGTTTATACGCCTGCTTATAGGCAACCTACAAGCCCTGAACGCCAATCTTCTTTTCAAAGAAGTCAATTCTGCTTCCTGTTTTAATATTAGCTTTCTCACTTCTTTAAATGTATCCTCTACCCAAATCTTAAACTTATCATTTACAACCGAATCAGCTTCACTGCTGGTTCCGTCTTCAGTTGCGACGGACACCTTCTTCTTCCTCTTATACTCTACAAAAGGCTTGGGTATGTGCTCAATGAGCCTATGAGAACAATTCCCTACCAGGCCAGACATTCTTTTTGAACTCGTATTGCCTATCCACTAGATTTTCAAGATATGCAACCTTATTGTCCGTTATCTCGTCACACCATTCCCCCCAACCTTCACGTAATGGGGTCACTTATGGTTTCAACCATGGCACAACCTTTACCTGTACATAGACAATTTACACTTATTAATTGATATAGAACGATAAGTATAGTTTATTGATCATTCACTACAAGAAATTTGACTATTGATAGCATAAACCGATAGCGTTTTTGATGTTTATGCTATCTTTGATTGAACCTGGAATTAAACATAGCGTTTGGTAATATAGAAACACTATCTATGGTATGAGCGGGACAAAATAAAAACACGCGGCCAAAATTTTAACTAAACCACTATGTTTTTGTTCAGCGGGACAAAAGTTTTTGGTTCCCCCGTGTTTGTACTCTTAACTCTAAACTTTCTTTTTTTTTTCCTTAGCCAAAATTAAAGATCTAATTCTCTCATTCTCTCTTCTTCGTTCTTGCATGTTCATCATCTTGGCTCGATTTCGCATTTTTCACTCAATTACTCAGTTTTATCGCGAAATCGAAACCCTAATTTGACACTTAGTTGCCTGGGAATCTTGGGTTCTCGATAATTTCACAAACGAAGCAAAATCAGACATCAAAGGTAAATCTGAGTTAGAATATGGTATTGATACGAAGTAGATAAATATCGATGGATAAGTATCATCTTTGCTTGTTATTGTTTCTTTTGTTGATTGGTATGGTTTAATTTGAGTGTATGTGGAGCTGTGGAGTTGTTTTAAGATGGATAAGACTTGGGTTTGGCATCCACAGTATGAAATTGTTTATTCTTTACATTGCTTTGTGAAGTAAAACTTTTTGCAGAATTCTATATAGAAGTTTTTAATGTTTGTTTGTTACAGGTCTAGCCTTGAGTATCAGACTGGAGCAACTAATTTTGTGCATGCATCAGCAACAAGTCTGGGTAACCCAAGTGTCATATTATGTCCCTGCATAGATTGTCGGAATTTATGTCATCAGGCGACATATACAGTGGTAGATCATCTAGTGATTAGGGGCATGGATGAGAAATACAAGAGGAATTCTTGTTGGAGAAAGCATGGGGATATTAGAACTGCTAAGCCATCCGAAGACCCGAGGTCTGAGTTTGAAGCTTTTGATTTGATTAGGACAGCCTTTTTTTATGGTGATTCACAGCCTAGTAGCCACAGTGAAGATCATAATGATGATGTTGATAGTAAAGAAGAGTCTGAGTTCAGGAAGAAGCTAGAAGATGCCGAGACTCCTCTATATCCAAGTTTTTCTAACTACACCAAGATATCTGCAATCATGGGGCTTTACAGGATTAAAGTGAAGAGTGGTATGTCGGAGAATTATTTTGATCAACTGCTGAGAATGGTTCATGAGATGCTTCCTAAGGAAAATATTCTCCGGAGCTTTACAGATGAGATGAATAAGTTCCTGAAGATGTTTGGGTTTGGATACGACATGATTCATGCATGCACTAACGACTGCATCCTCTATAGGAAGCAGTACGCAGAGATGGAAATCTGTCCAAGATGTAATCTGTCAAGATGGGAAAGGGATAAGAATACTGGTCAGGAGAAGAAGGGGATTCTAGCGAAGGTTAGGTATTTTCCTATAAAAGACAAATTCAGGAGGATGTTTAGATCCAAAAGAGTGGCTGAAGAGTTGAGGTGGCATTACAATAATGTAAGTTCAGATGGTACAATGAAGCATCCAATTGATTCACTAACTGTTGGGAATGTCCTGAAATCTACTGTACTATCTCTAGAAAGTATGATAAATGTCGAGATCAGACATAAGTCATAAATACTGGGTGATCATGATGACTTGCTAGAGCCCGCTCATGATCTATAAGTTTAGGACTTATTACCAGTATTGTATGATCCCAAAGGGTCACACACCATAGCTAACGGGAAAGTTAAATGGAATTAATACGGTAAGATGCAATGGCATTTATTGTATTAGATCAGAGAATTGGGCCAGATAAAATACAGGCTTTTGTCTGATTTGTGTCTTGGGCCCAAAAGATTAATGAGCCATTAGTCTAATGACTTGGGCCCATTAATGAGAGAGCTAAAAATCGCCAGCCCTAGGGTTTAGAGACTAATCCCTTGTGATTTCTCTTGTATGGCCGTCGGCCTATCTCTCTCTCTAACTCTCTCTCTGATCCATCTCTTTGGTCTAGCAGCCATCCCCGGCTTGTAAGAGTGTGGATACTCAAGGAGGAACAGGTAACCATCTGTTCTCGTTGATCTCGACATCACCACCATTCCGCTGCAAAAGGTAATGTCCAGGTTTGTGTTTTATGATTCAGTTACAAGAACCTAGATCTGTTTAAGATTATGTGCTAGGTTGCAATCTGAGAATTGAACCATGGAAAAACGCATAATCCTTCAGTGGTATCAGAGCCAGGTTCATTAGATTCTTGTAATTTGGATCATATGGTGTTTAATATGTTAAAGGAATCAATTTAATGAAGTAAAATTGATTTGAAAATTATTAAACCCTAAATTGCATATGGTCTCGGTAATGAACCGTGTTACCATGATGCTTGTGATCGAAACCCTTAATCGCATGGCTTGTTCATGGTGGCCATTGTTTTCTTGTCTCGCAAGTGAGAAGCCCTAATCGGATTTCTCATTATGGTCTCAGACCATTGGAGACGTCGAGTTGCCATTGTTTGCGTGAGCCGGTAGGATCATTGAGATGCCTTGAGCCGTCGATCGCATGTTAATAATGTCACAGATCATGCGATTGAGCATCGTATGATTTGCGTGTGAGCAATCGATAATGGGCCGTGAATCATTTGGTCTCGGCATGATCCAATTATGCCGTGAGAGATGCGATGATCGATCATGATAATTGTAATCGATCGGCAGGTCGTGAGAGTTGATGCGTGATCGGCAAGTGATCATGCGTTGGCCAACTTGAGCGATCGATAGCTTTCGATCGTTTATGATGATATGTAATCGATGGGCCGATGAAGTAAAGACGGCATGATGCGTGCGATGGCCCTGTGATCATCCGTGTGATCGATCACATATGTTTGTGATCGTGATGGAATGATCGGCCTCGTAGCAAGCCGCGGATGGATCGGTTGGTCACGATGCTTGATCGGATCACAATTGTGATCGTGATGGCCGTGAGTCGTCGATTGCATGATGGGCCGAGTTGGATCATGGATTCGATCGTTTGGCCCGTTAAATCTTTACGTCCCGCGAATAGTCAATCGGTTAAACCGAGCTTCGCGGTTCGTTGCCCCAAACCGCACCGATCAAACCGGTCCATTTAATTGGCGGTTAATCGTGTGTTTAAAGCCTTAAACCGCAAGTTAAGTCAAATTGGCTAAAACGGGATCTCGGTTACATGATGTAGACCGATCCGTTTCTTCCCGGTTTTGGACTTAACTGAACCGATCCAATTTAATTGGTGGTTCAAGCGGTTAACCCAAATCGCGGTTTGCTGGAAATTATTTAATACATGGTATTATTTAATTTCTGGTTAAACCGGATTGAAATTCAAAATTGAATTTAACCTAAACCGAAGGCTGGTCTAAGTTTGATTTGGTTGGACCAAATAATTTAGAGCTGGTCTGGTTTAGTAAATAATTTAGAGCTGGTCTGGTTTAGTAACTATCAAAATCGATGGTTTTGATAGTTAATTTGGTCTTGGACCAGAATTAATAAACCGACTCGGTTATGTCAAATTATTGGGCCAACTGGAATTCTATGGTCTTGGGCCAAGAATTGGGCCTATAATTTGTGACCCAATCCGAAAATATTTATAAAATATTAAATTATAAATTTCTATTTTTAGTATGTTACTAAATTTAGAAAGTTTCTAAAATAAGTAAGTTTCCCAAAATAGTAATCTTCTATTTTTGGAAATAAAACTTAAAATCCTCAAAAACAATATCAAGCTTGGATGTCTTGCCCAATCTTGTCAGCTACTTAACGCTTATTCAATTACAGATATGGCTTACAGTGTGAGGTGTCTGTTTTTGCGTAAGTAAAGTAGTATATAGTCACTAATTTCATTGGGAGTCCCAGACTTTAGTGATTATTTGGCTGTAAGAGATTGGTTTCCTTGACTGGGCCATCGGGAGTCCCGGGCCTTGAGACATCTGGTGTATTGGGCCTTGGGCCCAATCCACAACCGAGAGTTATATGGATATAACTAGCTGTGTGCATGCTTACCAAGTAAAGCTAATTCCGGGTGACGGCCAGTGGCCCACTTTGGTTTTAGTTGAACATGGGTCTCGGAATCATTGCATTCTTATGAGGTTAAACAAAGAAATTTTGAATGCAATGCGAGTTTTCTTATAAGTTATTAAGATTACTCTTTTATGAACTAAATAACTAAAACTCTATTTATCTCTAAATTTCAGCTATGACTAGCACAAACAATCAAAACACTTTCTTGATCCGGTCTGTCCTTGAGAAGGACAAACTGAACGGATCAAATTTCTTGACTTGGTCGCGGAACCTGAGGCTAGTCCTCAGGCAGGAGAGAAAGGACTATGTCCTTGAGAGAGCTCTCCCCGTGAGGATCGGGTCCAATGCCTCTCATGCAGTATATGATGCTTGGAATAAGCATTATAATGATGCGGTAGATGTGCGTGGTCTGATATTGGCTACCATGGACTCAGATTTGCTGAAGCAATATGAGAACATGGAGTCGCCAATAGAGATGATCAGCAGCCTGAAATTGAAATTTCAGGAGCAGGTAAGAGTGGAGAGATACCAGTTGGTTAAATCTCTCACTAGCTGCAAGCTACCGAATGATCATCCAGTAAGTCCTCATGTCAGTAAAATGATGGGTTACATTGATAACCTGAGGAAACTGGATTATCCAGTTAGCCAAGAATTGACAACTGAGATCATTCTGCAGTCACTGCCGTCAAGCTATGATAAGTTCAGAAGGAACTATATCAAGAAAGGCTTAACGAAGACGCTGACTGAACTGCATGATATGCTCAAGACAGTTGAGCCAAACGTGAAGAGTACCCTATATAATCTCATGAAGGAGAAGGGTAGGTTTACTAAACCTAATGCTGACAAGGGTGAAGACAAAGTTGTCCAGATTTTGAATCATGGCAAGCGTGTGTCTTCTGAGCCCGAGTCAGATACCTCTTACGTTGGTAAGTGCTGCTACTGTAATGAGACAGGGCATTGGAAGAGAAATTGCATTAAATTCATGGAAGATTATGAGGAATTGAAGTTGATGTATGAGACTACTTCCTAAGGTATTCATGTTATTACTTCAAGTTATACCTTATAGGTATTGGATACTGGTTGTGGCACTGATATTTGTTATAATATGCAGAGCCTGAGCAACAGTAGAACGTTGAAGGAAGGGCAAGTGGAACTGCGTGTCTGGAAGGAGCTATGGATGCTGCCTCAGCCGTAGGGTTTTCACTTGTAGATGCCTTTGAGGCTTGGTTTTGTATTAATAATTGCTACAATGTACCTGCTTTAAGCAGAGTTGTCTTTCATTTTCTTGTAAAGAATTTGAATGTTTTTCATTTTGATAAAGACAAGTTTTGTTCTTTTGATCTTAATGAAATGTTAATTGTAGCACCCTATTCAAGGAATGGGTTTTATATCTTAAACCAAAGAGTGCCTAAATGTAACATAAATACCGAATTGGTTTAAATCTGATGAATTAAACCTGATTTTTCTTGGCATAAATGTTTTGGTCAAAGAGTAAGTCGGATTCAGAAACCCCATAGTTATGGACTTTTGGGCTCATTTGATTGGATATCTTATGAGACTTGAATTCTGTTTACTGGACCAAAGAACAGAGGGTCCATCTTAGCCGAGCTAGAGAAAGGCCCAAAGGCTTATTGGAGATTGAACATACTCATGTATGTGGTCCGATGAGCAGTTATGCCAGAGAAAATTTCCTGTACTTCATTGTCTCTACTGATTACTTCAGTGAGTATGATTGTGTTCATTTGATGAGACACAAGTCGGAATTCTTTGATATGATCGAAAGAATCCAGAATGAGGTATAGAATCTAAGTGACAAAAGTATTGAGACTCTGGATTAGATCACGAGTGAAAATACTTAAGTCATTGATGGTGTGATCATCTGAATGAGTGTGAAGTCGTTTCACAGCTCATTTCTCCTGAAAACCTTGAGGTGTTTCTGTGAGAAAGAATCAGATCTTATTAGAAATGATTAAAGATGAGTCACACGAATCTTCCATGATATTCTTTAAGAATAAAGCTCTATAAATATCTAAGTTTACGTTGAAATAGTTCCACCAATATCAGTTGAAAGACACCATGTAAATGTGGACTGGAATCGATCCAAATTCGTCTTTACTGAGTATTTGTAGTTGTGCTACTTCGCTGGTTGTCCTAGGGAAACCAAGGCTTGTTACCTTTTACGTCCATTCTGTTTTCTAAGAGGGGAAGTTATTTTCCAAGAAGAACAGTGGGAGTAAAAGTGTAACTCGAAGACTCGAAGAAATTCGAGAAATACAGGAGGCTGCTCAACCTGTTGAGGAAGAGTAGCGGATGGATTTACAGATTCCTGTAGAATCTACACCTGTAGAGCCTGAAGTTCGCAGATCTGAATGAATCAGTCACTAATCCGAGAGTGATTTCTCGTCATTAGTTGAACCTGATAATAATTGAAAGTTCGCATGATCTGATGATCATTGAAAGCGACGAACCTGCGAAATTCAAAGAAGCGAAAGTAAGCCCCGGACTCCGGAAAAATTACACTATGTGTAAGTTAGCTTCATTGATCCATTCATGGATGGAAGCAAACATATCGGAGTTGGAATCGTCGTGGAACTGTGCGTTTACCAATAGATAAGTGGGAGCGATGTTGCATTTCTCATAGTGTATGTCGATGACATACTGATTCTCGGAAATAACGTCCCAATGCTGCAGTCGGTAAAGGACTGGCTTGGGAGTTGGTTTTATGATTGACATGGGTAAAGCCACATATGTTCTTGGATTTTGGATCTAAAGATAGAAATCCAAAAGGGCTGATAGGACAAAGTCAGGATTCTTATATTGACAAAGTCCTACACGTTTTCAGCATTCCGAGAAGGGTTTTATGTCAATGTCACATGGCATTACGTTAAGCAAGACACAGTGTCCTACGATAACTGCTGAGCTTAAATGCATGGATAAGATTCCATATGCGTCGGCAATTGGATCTATCATGTATGCCATGAAACGTACTTATTTGATGTTGTTTTAATGTTAAGCAAGACAAGTAAAGACCAGTCAAATCCAGCAAAGAGTCACTGGATTGCCGTAAAGAATATCCTAAAGTATTTGAGGAATACTAAGGATAAATTCTTGATTTACGGAGAAAGTGAGGTGCTACAAGTCGATAGAGTCTGAAAGGCAAGTTTCCAATAGACAAAGATAATTCCCGGTCACAGTCCGGCTATATCTTGTGTCTGACTGGCGGTGCAAGGCACTGTTGCTGACTCCATGACTTAAGCTGAACATTTCGCAGCTTGAGAAGCGGCGAAAGAGGTTGTTTGGAAAGAAGAGTTCATCACTGAACTTGATGTGATTCCCAGCATAGATGAGACTAGCTGCACATCAGAGGTCCAAACACCTTGAGGGTAGGTATAACCTATTCCGTGAGATAAATGACAGAGGTGTTAAGTAGATAAGCAAGTTTCATCGAATGAGAACGTTGCTAATCTATTAACGAAGCCACTCCTTATGCCTAAGCACGAGTCGCGGACTGTAGCTGTAGGATGAGTGAAATTAAGATATAGTCTTAATTTCAGTGGGAGTTTGTAAAGGGCTTTACTTAGTTGTTTTGAAAGGTTCATGTAAACATAATATTTTATGTTTATGAAATCTATGATTTCTGGATTATTTTAACTGTGATATAAATAATCGTTCCAAAATGATTCATGTCATTATATATGGGCCATCGAAGTACATGAGTAGACTTGATCCTGAAACCCCATATTTAACGAAATGACATAAATCATAGTGTCCATAGTCGAAGGTTGTTGAAATTGGAACACCAAAACCTGTTGAGACTAGATTGTGTTGAGACTTATGACCAAGTTTCGAGGGGTCATAGATGCGCGGCATCAAAGTCGACACATAGGTATATGTAGGGGAGCATATGACCGGACATGGCCCGCTGATGAGAACTACAAGATATTAATATCTGTGTCATGAGAGGTTCTCATATACGACTATAGAGTATAGTCCTTAGACCTGAGTTCGCATGCATGTGGCTGCACATGGAGTGATGCGCTTTGATCATTGTCTAACGCTGTTTCGTAACTGGGAGCTATACGGACCTTGGTTGGGTGTATTATGAATTGTGTAGTTCATAGTGATGGAACAAGATGGGATTTGTCCCTGCCGTTTAACGGAGGTAATATCTCTAGGCCAATCGGAGACTTGATAGCTGGTAAGAGAATGGCCATTCCCAAACGGACTTGCCCAAGTCGTTTGCATTGTCAGTATCAAATCTGGTCCGATGAACATGGTCTGGCTATATAAGGATGACACGCATCTTGCCTTATACCAGATCGAGATATTGAGACAAAAGGACTAGGGAATGTAGGATTCCAGTACAAGTGGGAGATTGTTGGGAATGTCCTGAAATCTACTGTACTATCTCTAGAAAGTATGATAAATGTCGAGATCAGACATAAGTCATAAATACTGGGTGATCATGATGACTTGCTAGAGCCCGCTCATGATCTATAAGTTTAGGACTTATTACCAGTATTGTATGATCCCAAAGGGTCACACACCATAGCTAACGGGAAAGTTAAATGGAATTAATACGGTAAGATGCAATGGCATTTACTGTATTAGATCAGAGAATTGGGCCAGACAAAATACATGCTTTTGTCTGATTTGTGTCTTGGGCCCAAAAGATTAATGAGCCATTAGTCTAATGACTTGGGCCCATTAATGAGAGAGCTAAAAATCGCCAGCCCTAGGGTTTAGAGACTAATCCCTTGCGATTTCTCTTGTATGGCCGTCGGCCTATCTCTCTCTCTAACTCTCTCTCTGATCCATCTCTTTGGTCTAGCAGCCATCCCCGGCTTGTAAGAGTGTGGATACTCAAGGAGGAACAGGTAACCATCTGTTCTCGTTGATCTCGACATCACCACCATTCCGCTGCAAAAGGTAATGTCCAGGTTTGTGTTTTATGATTCAGTTACAAGAACCTAGATCTGTTTAAGATTATGTGCTAGGTTGCAATCTGAGAATTGAACCATGGAAAAACGCATAATCCTTCACTAACTTGGGCCAATGTGAAGGAATTTCTAGCAGTTCTAATCAGGATTAGCAACCCTAGTCTGAATTCCGAGCCTAGGATCTAAGGTTCAAGTAAATGAATCTATGGGATCTCAGATTTACCTGATGATTAGCAGCGGAAGGTTTGCAGATAATCGAGATCACGAAGCACCTCAAACGCTGTGCCTCTACTGGTATCCACACGCACACAAACGGGACATGAGGGATGCTAGTGCCTGTAGAGATCCAATCTCTTCAGAGGTTTCTCTTCAAGTTCTGGTGGCTGTGAATTAGGTTAGAAACGAGTTTAGGTCGACCATATATCTTATATATGTCGGCTTAAACCACAACGGAATTAACCAACGATTAAACTGTATTAATCTGGTTAATCCGCGAGTTGCATCGATCGATGCACTATCTGCAACGATCGACACTGCCCCAGAATATTGATATCGAATGCATATCAAATATGCATTCGCTGGATCATTACATTAATGATCAACCTCGTCTTTAACGCCCAGTTTGCTTAGGTGTGTGACCTTGTAGGATCATATAACACTAGCAATGAGTTCTCAACTCATTGATCATAAGTGGCTTCTAGCAAAGCGTTATGACTACCTTGTGTTATGTGATTGTCTCATCTCGACAATACGACTTTCACTTAGAGCAAGTACAATAGATTTCAGGACATTCCCAACAATCTCCCACTTGTACTGGAATCATCTATTCCTTTAATCCCTTTGTAGCTATATCTCAATCTAGCATAAGGCAAGAACTGTGTCATCCTTATTAAGCCAGATCACGTTTATCGAATCCCGATTTGTACTGATAAAACAAACGACTGACAATCACCTCGTTTGAGCGCGGACACGCATTTCCAGTATCAAATCTTCGATAGGCCCAGAGATATTTAACTCCTGTTATATAGGAGGTACAAATCCCATCTTGTTTCATCCATGTTTCTTTCATATTTCATGATATGCCTGATCAGTGTCTTTATGATCACCAGTTACGGCTGACGTTTGACAAAGTCAAGACGAACCAATCCATATAAGAGAGGACATGATGAACTCAGGTCTAAGGACTACACTCTTTAGTCGTAATGAGAAACTCTTATGACACTCATATAACATCTTGTAGAGCTCTCATTAACGGGTCAAGTCCGATCATGTGTTCTCTAACACATATCTATGTGATTGACTTTAATACACTTATTAATGACTTCATGAAACATAGTCATCAGTCACCTCACATACTAGTCTCACGTGGTTGTTAATGTCCCATTTTAACAACCTCGACCAGGGACCATTTATAATTTATATCATTTATTTCTTATAGGGTTTCATGATCAAGTCGCATACTTGATGACCTATAAAATGTCATAAATTACTTTGGGATAATTATTTAATAACACAATTAAATAATGCTAAAACAATTTCATTAAAATAACATAACTAAATTATGTTTTACGAACATCAAGTCATAACTAAAAAAACCAAACATAACTCCCACTGAAAACAAGATCATATCTTAAGAAATCTAATGCCTACAGCAGCAGTGTGAAACTCATGCTTAGGCCTTGGGAGGGGCTTGGTCAGTGGATCAGCTACGTTCTCATCCGTCGGGACTCTGCTGATCTTCACATCTCCTCTATTCACAATATCACGGATAAGGTGATATCTCCTTTCTATGTGTTTAGATTTCTGGTGTGATCTAGGTTCCTTTGCTTGCGCAATGGCTCCATTGTTGTCACAATACAAAGCCATTGGCTCAGAAATGCTAGGAATCACACCAAGTTCATTGATGAACTTCTTAATCCAAACAGCCTCCTTTGCCGCTTCAGAAGCAGCGAGGTACTCAGCTTCAGTTGTGGAATCTGCTACAGTGTCCTGCTTGGAACTCTTCCAGCTGACTACACCGCCATTCAGGCAGAAGATGTAACCAGATTGCGATCGGAAATCATCTTTGTCTGTCTGAAAACTTGCGTCTGTGTAACCACTTACTACCAGCTCATCACTTCCTCCATACACCAAGAATTTATCCTTAGTATTTCTCAAATACTTCAGAATATTCTTGACTGCTGTCCAGTGACTTTCACCTGGATCCGATTGGTATCTACTCGTCATGCTTAAAGAACAAGCAACATCTGGACGAGTACAGAGCATGGCATACATGATGGATCCCAATGCTGAGGCATAGGGAATCCGACTCATGCGATCTCGCTCAGCAGGTGTCTCAGGACACTGCTTCTTGCTGAGACTTATGCCATAAGACATTGGTATGAAACCCTTCTTGGAATCTTGCATTCTGAACCTGTGTAAGACCTTATCGATATAAGTGTCTTGTTACAGTCCAATTAACTTGTTTAATCTATCTCTATAGATTCTTATTCCAAGAATATACGCGGCTTCTCCCATGTCTTTCATTGAAAAACAACTTCCGAGCCAAGTCTTAACAGACTTTGCAACTGATTTTGACGGAACCCTATTAAGTGTAAACGCAGACGTTTCTAGAGCATATCCCCAAAAGGATAATGGAAGAGTTGAGAGACTCATCATTGATCGAACCATATCTAATAAAGTTCGATTCCTCCTCTCGGACACCCCATTCCATTGTGGTGTGCCAGGAGGAGTGAGTTGTGAAACAATTCCACAATCTCTCAAATGATCACTGAATTCTTGGCTTAAGTATTCTCCTCCACGATCTGATCGAAGAGCCTTAATACTTTTGCCAAGTTGATTCTGTACTTCATTTTGGAATTCTTTGAACCTTTCAAAAGATTCCGACTTGTGTCTCATTAAATAGACATAGCCATACCTGCTGAAATCATCAGTGAAGGTAATGAAGTATCGAAAATTTCCTCTGGCAATTGTGCTCATTGGGCCGCACACATCTGTATGTATAAGGCCCAATAGGTCACTGGCCCTTTCATTTGATTTGTTGAAAGGGGCCTTAGTCATTTTGCCTAGTAAACAAGATTCACATTTCTCACATGATTCATAATCAAATGAGCCCAGAAGCCCATCACTATGGAGCTTTTGGATCCGTTTCTCGTTTATGTGGCCCAAACGACAATGCCAAAGAAAAGTCTGATTCGTGTCATTTGATTTGAATCTCTTGGTGTTAATGTTATAGACTGGTGCAGTCTGGTTTAAAACATAAAGCCCATTCTCTAATGGGCTGCTACCATAAAATATATCATTGTAATCAAAAGAACAACATTTATTCTTAATTGAAAACTGATATCCTTCCACATCCAAAATAGGAATGGAAATAATATTTCTGCTTATAGCAGGTACATAGTAGCAATTATTAAGCTTTAAAACCAAACCAGAAGGTAAAGACAAGTTATATGTTCCTACGGCTAATGCAGCAACTCTTGCTCCATTCCCCACGCGCAGGTCCACTTATCCCTTTTCCAACTTCCTACTGTTGCTTAGGCCCTGCATATTTGTACAAATATGAGCACCACAGCCGGTATCCAATACCCAAGAAGTAGAACCAGAAGTAGTAACATTTACTTCTATAACATAAATACCTGAAGATGAAGTCTCGAAAGTCTTCTTCTTCTTCTTCTTTTCTTCCAAGAATTTGTTGCAATTTCTCTTCCAATGCCCAAGCTCTTTACAGTAATGGCACTTATCAGTCTCAGATGGGCCCGGCTTGGGCTTCGGGGCTGGCGCAGGCGTGTCCTGGTTCTCAACCTGGACTGCCTTGCCCTTTCCCTTACCCTTGCCAAGTTTCTTAAACTTCTTACCTCCTTGTACCATAAGTACATTAGGAGTGCCCTTCTTGATATTAGGCTCAACTGTCTTGAGCATGCCATGCAGCTCAGTCAACGTCTTCGTCAAGTTGTTCATGTTATAGTTCATAACAAACTGATCATAGCTTGACGGCAGTGACTGCAGAATGATGTCAGTAGCCAACTCTTGGCTAATGGGACAATCCAACCTCCCCAGGTTATCAATATAACCCATCATCTTAATGACATGAGGACTGACTGGACCGTCCTTTGGTAGCTTGCATTCAATGAGAGATTTAACCGTCTGGTACCTCTCAGTTCGTGCTTGCTCCTGAAACATACTTTTCAGGCTAGTGATCATCTCCACTGGCGACTCCACGTTCTCGTATTGCTTTTGCAAATCCGAGTTCATGGTAGCCAACATGAGACAATTCACATCGACCACATCATTAGAGTGCTTATTGTTGGAATTATGTCCAATAATCTTTGTACTGTCTCTAGAAAGTAAGAGTATGTCAATGATCAGACATAAGTCATATAATACTGGGGGTCATGATGGCTTGCTAGAGTCCGCTCATGATCTATAAATCTTGGATTTATTGCCTTTATTATATGATCCCATATGGGTCACACGCCTAAGCTAACAGGAAAATGTGTAGGAACGGTTTAGCAAAAGTACGGTAAAAGTGCTAGGCATTTACTGTACTAAGAGAGAGATTAAAGGGCCTGATTAAATCTAAGGGATTTAATCAGACTGGGAATTGGGCCCAAAAGGCCCAACAAGACTGGACAAGGGTTTTTAATTAAAAACTTGCCCTAGCTCTTTTTTCCCTAAGCCTCTCTGCGCCTCCTCTCTCTCTTCTCTGCGCCTCCCACCAGCTTGGTCTAGCAGCCAACTTCCTGCAGTGTGCGTGTGTGAGCCTTTGGAGGAGCTATCTCTTGGTGGTTCTGCTGATCTCAGACAATACCTCTTCTTCCGCTGCATAAACAAGGTATTAGGTGAGATCCTTTTATGATTCTAACAAGAGAACCTAGATCTGGCATGTTTAGTAGGATCAATTAATCTGATGAATTGAATCAGGATTAACACTAAACAATCCTTCAGTGGTATCAGAGCCATTGGTTCTGTTAGGATTTCTTGTTTAGAATCAAGTTTAGGTTGTTTAGAAGTGTTTGAATCAATCTATTGATAAGAAAAACACTTAAGAAACAAAAGAATTAAAACCTAAACAAACTAGAAATCGCATGATCCGATCTATATGAATTGGTATGCGTCGGAGTGTTGATCGGTATCGGATCACACGTCCGGATCGGATGACGCACGAACCGATCATGGATCGAGTTGTGTCGTCGATCCGATCGTCGACATGGACCGAGAGGAGCGATGGACGATTGCACGATCGCGAGATCCCGTCCCGATCGTCGCTTGCTCACGTCCCGAACGATCGACCCGAACAGTCCCGATCGATCGCGCGGCTTGCCCGATCACGTCCCGATCGCAGAAGCATGATGCGTGATGATCGCGGCTGTCCCGACCGTCCCGTCCCGATCATGATCGCTGAAACATGAGCTGACCGGATCGATGGTCACTCACGGCCGGTTCGGTTTTGGCGTGTGATGTTTCGGTTTTGGTTCGTGGTTCGGGACCGGTTTAATATAATTAAAACTTAATCGTCACGGTTTAATAAACAGACTTAATAAAATTTATTAAGTTCTGGTTAAACCGGGATAAGAAATCCAAAGTCGTAAAATTGGATTTAGTGCCTAAACCAATGGTTTTCTAATTTGATTTGGTTGGACCAAATAAATTGAGAAAATCCGGTTTAGTAAATAACCGGTTGACAATTGTGGTCATCGTAGTAATTAATTTTGGTTAGACCAATTTTAATGAACCAGACCGGTTATGTCATTTAATTGGACAATTGGGTTATGTCTTGGACATAGACCAATTCTTGGGCCATGGGCCAAGAAGTTAAAACAATTGGGCCAGTTATTTGAGTCTATTCTTCAGATTCAATTTAAAAATTTTATTTTATAATTAAAATTTAATTTTAAATTAATCAGTTTCCAAAATCTGAAATTAGAAAGTTTCTTAAAATAGAAGTTTCTAGATTTGCATGTTTTGGATATTTAGGAAATTTATATGTTTAGAAAGTTTCCATTTTTAGGAAGTTTCCAATTTTAGAAAGTTTCCAAAATTAGTAGGTTTCCCAAAAGGAAAGTTTCCCAAAATAGTAATCTTCTATTTTGGGATGAAATTTTAATAAACCTACAAATCTCAAATAATATCAAGCGTTGGATGTCTTGCCCAGTCTATGTCAGCTGTTGAAGCCCATTCAATCGTACACACGGCCTTACAGTGTGAGGGTGTCTATCTTTTGCGTGGGTAAGACGGTTTGTGATTCATAAATGTCATTGGGAGTCCCAGACATTAGTGATTACATGACTGTATAGTCTGGTTTTCTTGACTAGGCCATCGGGAGTCCCGGGCCTTGAGACATCAGAGTGGATTGGGCCTCGGGCCCAGATTCACAACCAAGAGTTATATCACGGATATAATTAGCCGAGATAGGGCTTACCGATATAAGCTAAGGTTGGGTGACGGCCAGTGGCCCACTTTGATCTTAGTTATATGTGGATCTTGGAATCATTATATTCTATTGAGGGTAACTGATGTTATTGAATATAATGCGAGATTAATCATATTAAATATAATGCGAGATTAATCATATTGAACATATTAACTAAAATTCTTTTATATTAAATTTCAGTTATGACTAGCACAAACAATCAAAACACTTTCTCGATCCGGTCTGTCCTTGAGATGGACAAACTGAACGGATCAAATTTCTTGACTTGGTCGCGGAACCTGAGGCTAGTCCTCAGACAGGAGAGAAAGGACTATGTCCTTGAGAGAGCTCTCCCCGTGAGGATCAGGTCCAATGCCTCTCATGCAGTATATGATGCTTGGAATAAGCATTATAATGATGCGGTAGATGTGCGTGGTCTGATATTGGCTACCATGGACTCAGATTTGCGGAAGCAATATGAGAACATGGAGTCGCCAATAGAGATGATCAGCAGCCTGAGATCATTCTGCAGTCACTGCCGTCAAGCTATGATAAGTTCAGAAGGAACTATATCAAGAAAGGCTTAACGAAGACGCTGACTGAACTGCATGATATGCTCAAGACAGTTGAGCCAAACGTGAAGAGTACCCAGTATAATCTCATAATAGAGAAGGGTAGGTTTATTAAACCTAGTACTGACAAGGGTGAAGACAAAGTTGTCCAGATTTTGAATCATGGCAAGCGTGTGTCTTCTGAGCCCAAGTCAGATACCTCTTACGTTGGTAAGTGCTGCTACTGTAAAGAGACAGGGCATTGGAAGAGAGATTGCATTAAATTCATGGAAGATGATGAGGAGTTGAAGTTGATGTATGAGACTACTTCCTCAGGTATTCATGTTAGTACTTCAAGTTCTACCTTAAGGTATTGGATACTGGTTGTGGCACTGATATTTGTAGTAATATGCAGAGCCTAAGCAACAGTAGAATATTGAAGGAAGGACAAGTGGATCTACATGTCTGGAAGGAGCTATGGACGCTGCCTCAGCCGTAGGGTTTTCACTTGTAGATGCCTTCGAGGCTTGGTTTTGTATTAAGTAATTGCTACAATGTACCTGCTTTAAGCAGAGTTGTTTTTCATTTTCTTGTAAGAATTTGAATGTTTTTCATTTTGATAAAAGACAAGGTTTTGTTCTTTTGATCTTAATGAAATATTAATTGTAGCACCCTATTCAAGGAATGGGTTTTATATCTTAAACCAAAGAGTGCCTAAATGTAACATAAATACCGAATTGGTTTAAATCTGATGAATTAAACCTGATTTTTCTTGGCATAAAAGTCTTGGTCACATAGAGTAAGTCGGATTCAGAAATCCCATAGTTATGGACTGTTGGGCTCATTTGATACGATATCTTATGAGACTTGAATTCTGCTTACTGGACCAAAAGGCAAAGGGCCCATCTTAGCCGAGCTAGAGAAAGGCCCAAAGGCTTATTGGAGATTGAACATACTCATGTATGTGGTCCGATGAGCAGTAATGCCAGAGAAAATTTCCTGTACTTCATTGTCTCTACTGATTGCTTCAGTGAGTAAGACTGTGTTCATTTGATGAGACACAAGTCGGAATTCTTTGACATGGTCGAAAGAGTTCCAGAATGAGGTATAGAATCTGAGTGACAGAAGTATTAAGACTCTGGATTAGATCACGAGTGAGAATACTTGAGTCATTAATGGTGTGATCATCTGAATGAGTGTGAAGTCGTTTCACAGCTCAATTCTCCTGAAAACCTTGAGGTATTTCTGTGAGAAAGAATCAGATCTTATTAGAAATGATTAAAGATGAGTCACACGAATCTTCCATGATATTCTTTAAGAATAACGCTCTAGAAATATCTAAGTTTACGCTGAAATAGTTCCACCAATATCAGTTGAAAGACACCACGTAAATGTGAATTGGAATCGATCCAAATTCGTCTTTACTGAGTATTTGACAATTGTGCTAATTCACTGGTTGTCCTAGGGAAACCAAGGCTTGTTACTTTTACGTCCATTCTGTTTTCTAAGAAGGGAAGTTACTTTCCAAGAAGAACAGTGGGAGTAAAAGTATAACTCGAAGAAATTCGAGAAATACAGGAGGATGCTCAACCTGTTGAGGGAGAGCAACGGATGGATTTACAGATTTCTGTAGAATCTACACCTGTAGAGCCTGAAGTTCGCAGATATGAATGAATCAGTCACTAGTTGAACCTGATGATCATTGAAAGTTCGCATGATCTGATGATCATTGAAAGCGACGAATCTGCGAAATTCAAAGAAGCGAAAGTGAGCCCGGACTCCGAAAATTACATTTTGTGTAAGTTAGCTTCATCGATCCATTCATGGATGGAAGCAAACATATCGGAGTTGGAATCTTCGTTCTGTTGAAGTAGTCAAGGTTTTGACTTGAACAGGAACGAAGTGGAACTATGCGTTTACTAATAGATTAGTGGGAGCGATGTTGCATTTCTCATATTGTATGTCGATGACATACTGATTCCCGGAAATAACGTCCCAATGCTGCAGTCGGTGAAGGACTGGCTTGGGAGTTGGTTTTATGATTGACATGGGTAAAGCCACGTAGTTCTTGGATTTTGGATCTAAAGATAGAGATCCAAAAGAGCTGGTAGGACAAAGTCAGGATTCTTAAATTGACAAAGTCCTACACGTTTTGAGCAATCCAAGAAGGGTTTTATGCTGAGCTTGAATGCATGGATGAGATTCCATATGCGTAGGCAATTGGATCTATCATGTATGCCATGACACGTACTTGTTTTGATGTTGCTTTAATGTTAAGCAAGACAAGTAAAGACCAGTCAAATCCAGCAAAGAATCACTGGATAGACGTAATGAATATTCTCAAGTATTTGGAAAATACTTAGGATACGTTCTTGATTTACGGAGAAAGCAAGGTGCTACAAGTCGGTAGAGTCTGAAAGGCAAGTTTCCAACGGACAAAGATGATTTCCGGTCACAGTCCGGTTATATCTTGTGTCTATCTGGCGGTGCAAGGCACTGTTGCTGACTCCATGACTAAAGCTGAACATTTCGCAGCTTGGGAAGCGGCGAAAGAGGTAGTTTGGAAAGAAGAGTTCGTCACTGAACTTGATGTGATTCCCGGCATAGATGAGACTAGCTGCACATCAGAGGTCCAAACACCTTGAGGATAGGTATAACCTATTCCGTGAGATAAATGTAAAGAGATGTTAAGTAGATCAGCAAGTTTCAACGAATGAGAACGTTGCTAATCTATTAACGAAGCCACTCCTTAGGCCTAAGCACGAGTCACGGACTGTTGCTGTAGGATAAGTGAAATTAAGATGTAATCTTAATTTCAGTGGGAGTTAGTAAAGGGCTCTATTTAGTTATTGATATGTTCTTGTAAAACATTTTATGATGTTTAATGAAATTATTATTTCAAGATTATTTTAACTGTGATGAAATAATCGTTCCAAAATGATATGAACCATTTTATAGGTCATCGAAGTAAGTGACTTGATCTTGAGTCATCAAAGTCATTTAGCTTGATCATGAGACCCTATATTTGATAGATGGCTTATATCATCCTGTCCCTAGTCGAAGGTTGTTGAAATTGGAACACCAATAACCGCGTGAGACTAGATTGGTATGTGACTTATGACAAAGTCTCAGGATGTCATAGATGCACGGCATCAAAGTCAGTACATAGGTGTATGTTAGGGTACATACGACCGGACAAGACCCGCTTATAAGATCTCTTCAGGATATTTATATCTGCGTCATAAGAGAGTCTTACTACGACTATAGAGTATAGTCCTTAGACCTGATTTCGCATGCATGTGACTGCACATCAACTAATGCGCTTTGATCATTGTCTAACGCTGTCGTTAAGCGATAGTTATAAGGACCTTGTTTGGGTGTATTATGAAATGAGTAGTTTACAGTGATGGAACAAGACGGGATTTGTCCCTCCAATATAAATGGAGTGAATATCTCTAGGCCAATCGGAGATTTGAATACTGGAAAATGCATGGCCATGCTCAAACGGACTGTCCCGAGTCGTTTGGATTGTCAGTATCAAATCAGAGTCCGATGAACAAGATTAGGCTTTATAAGGATGACACTAATCTTGCCTTATGACTAATCGAGATATTGAGACAAAAGGATTATGAATACAGAGATTCCAGTTCAAGTGGGAGATTGTTGGAATTATGTCCAGTAATCTCTGTACTGTCTCTAGAAAGTAAGAGTATGTCAATGATCAGACATAAGTCATATAATACTGGGGGTCATGATGGCTTGCTAGAGTCCGCTCATGATCTATAAATCTTGGATTTATTGCCTTTATTATATGATCCCATATGGGTCACACGCCTAAGCTAACAGGAAAATGTGTAGGAACGGTTTAGCAAAAGTACGGTAAAAGTGCTAGGCATTTACTGTACTAAGAGAGAGATTAAAGGGCCTGATTAAATCTAAGGGATTTAATCAGACTGGGAATTGGGCCCAAAAGGCCCAACAAGAGTGGACAAGGGTTTTTAATTAAAAACTTGCCCTAGCTCTTTTTTCCCTAAGCCTCTCTGCGCCTCCTCTCTCTCTTCTCTGCGCCTCCCACCAGCTTGGTCTAGCAGCCAACTTCCTGCAGTGTGCGTGTGTGAGCCTTTGGAGGAGCTATCTCTTGGTGGTTCTGCTGATCTCAGACAATACCTCTTCTTCCGCTGCATAAACAAGGTATTAGGTGAGATCCTTTTATGATTCTAACAAGAGAACCTAGATCTGGCATGTTTAGTAGGATCAATTAATCTGATGAATTGAATCAGGATTAACACTAAACAATCCTTCACTTATCCCAAGCACTCCTTTCTGCATGTGGAGCATTGGCTCTCGGTTTTTCAGGGAGAACAGTTTCCAGGACATAGTCCCTTTTCTCCTGCTTGAGAACAATTATCAAGTTCTAATACCATTCGAGAAAATTCGATCGATTTAACTTGTCCTTCTCAAGGACGGATCGCAGGGAGAAAGAGTTATTATGAGTGTTAGTCATAGCTGAGAACATAGAAAAGAAAAGATTTTAGTTGTGATGTTCAAGAAATGAGAAGTCTTAACTTTTAAGAAAACTCGCATTATATTCAGACAATGTTTCCTCAGATGAATATAATGATCCAAGACCCATACTTCACTAAACTTGAGTGAGCCACTGGCTATCATCCAAATTTTAGCTATCTAGGTAAGCAACAACCTTGCTAGTTATATCCAATATAACTCTTGGTTGTGGATTGACATCTTATGTCCAATCCACCTGATGTCTCTGAGCCCAAAACGATTTTAATGGCCCAGTCAAGTAAACCAATCTCTTTAGTCATGTAATTGTTGATGTCTTGCACTGCAAGTCCATCAACACGATTACCTCCTGTCTTACTCATGAAATTGTGGACATCTTGCACTGCAAGTCTATCGCACAATTAAACGGGTCTTGACAGTTGACAAGGTTGGAAAGACATCAAGTATCACTTGATATTTGGTTGAGGAACGGAACCTTTTAAAACGTTTAGTTTTATTATGTTTTAATTCTTATAATTAAATGATTTATCTTGCTTTGGTTCTATGATTTCAGGTTCCATAACCTAATCATCGAATCTGATGTCGACCGACACTATTATAGTGTCGATCGATGCAGAATAACCAAAACAATCCGAGATAACCGATCAATCCAATTGATCCGGTTTTGAATACCGGTCAGTGTCGATCGATGCTACACTAGCATCAGTCGATACCTACCTAATCAAAACAATCGCAATTAAACCATTCACCGTGTTCAACCATTATTAACCAAGCTCGATAACCGGTCCAATCCAATTGAACCGATTCATCAATCTCGCGAGGTTTGTGTCGATCGATACTAGGCGAAAACTAAGTTTTATTCGGGTTTTCGCCCTGTGTCGATCGACGCCGGATTGGCATCGATCGACACCATGCGAAAAAACCCTAAATTCTTTTCGGGTTTTCGCCCTGTGTCGATCGATGCCGGATTGGCATCGATCGACACCATGCGAAAAACCCTAAAACGTTTTTCGAACAAAACCCTAAACTAGGTTTTCATGAAAACGAATTTTAGCAAGTTTGTATCAACCATACACAGATTCAGATTCAACTAATCTAATCAACATGCTACAAATTCAATGGAACCCTAAAGCTATGATACCACTGAAGGAATTTCTAGCAGTTCTAATCAGGATTAGCAACCCTAGTCTGAATTCCGAGCCTAGGATCTAAGGTTCAAGTAAATGAATCTATGGGATCTCAGATTTACCTGATGATTAGCAGCGGAAGGTTTGCAGATAATCGAGATCACGAAGCACCTCAAACGCTGTGCCTCTACTGGTATCCACACGCACACAAACAGGACAGGAGGGATGCTAGTGCCTGTAGAGATCCAATCTCTTCAGAGGTTTCTCTTCAAGTTCTGGTGGCTGTGAATTAGGTTAGAAACGAGTTTAGGTCGACCATCTATCTTATATATGTCGGCTTAAACCACAACGGAATTAACCAACGATTAAACCGTATTAATCTGGTTAATCCGCGAGTTGCATCGATCGATGCACTATCTGCAACGATCGACACTGCCCCAGAATATTGATATCGAATGCATATCAAATATGCATTCGCTGGATCATTACATTAATGATCAACCTCGTCTTTAACGCCCAGTTTGCTTAGGTGTGTGACCCTGTAGGATCATATAACACTAGCAATGAGTTCTCAACTCATTGATCATAAGTGGCTTCTAGCAAAGCATTATGACTACCTAGTGGTATGTGATTGTCTCATCTCGACAATACGACTTTCACTTAGAGCAAGTACAATAGATTTCAGGACATTCCCAACACAATGTGAATGATAAATGGCCTGAGTTTTCTGCTGAACCAAGAAACCTCCGCCCTGGTCTTTCTACATATGGGATAAATCCTTTCTCCCTCCAGAACACGAAGTATAGCACATGGCCGGTGTTATTAGTCAACTACAACATGCACCCAACATTGTGTATGAAGGCAGAGAACATTATGCTCACCCTTTTGATACCTGGGCCAACTACACCGAGCAATAGCATCGACGTATACTTGGCTCCGTTGATAGATGATCTACAGGATCTGTGGCGTGAAGGTATTGTTGTATATGACTGGTTCATGAGGGAGAATTTCAGTCTTAAGGCAGTGTTACTGTAGAGTATAACTGATTATCCAAGAATAAGGGTCATTGGCAGGATGTTATGTTAAAGGAAAACATACGTGTAATGTGTGTGGGAAGGGTACACCCTTTAGATGGTTGAAGTTCAGTCGTAAGCATGTGTATTTGGGCAATAGAAAGAGGCTTAAACCTGATCATCCTTACAGAAGAAGAAAGAAATGGATTGATAATACTATAGGGGAAGGAAGTGCATGTAGAGTTCAAACTGGAGTAGAGATTTTTGAGATGCTAGAGGCTTTCAGAAATGTGTTTGGTAGATCTATAGACAAAAAAGGAAAAAGGAAAAGGAAGGCTAAATGCGAAGATGAGGAGCTGTCAAGTGATGAATATGAAGAAGACAAGGATAATTAGAGGTGGAAGAAACGGTCCATACTCTTTGACTTACCTTACTGGAAGGTATGTACTTTCATTTTAAATTTATATATTACAGTCATTTGATTTTTACATTTGCGTATCCTTTCTCAACTAATCCTTCATCTTTTTGGTAGGATATTCCGGTTCGTCATAACATTGATGTCATGCATGTGGAGAAGAACGTTTATGATGCTATACTGGCTATGTTGATGCAATCTGTTAAGTCAAAAGATGGGTTGAAAGCAAGGAAAGATCTGCAAGATATGGGGAGTAGGAAGAAGTTACATATTCAAGAAGGGGGGGGGAGAGAAATTTTATGCCTCCAGCTGCTTATTGGTTGAGAAAGGATGAAAAAGTGAAGTTCTGTAGGAGGTTAAGTTTATTCAGAGGTTCTGATGGTTATTCTTCTAATATCTCAAACTGTGTTTCATTAGATCCTCCTATGATTGGTGGATTGAAGTCCCACGATCATCATGTTCTTCTCCAAAACCTCCTACCAGTTGCTTTAAGAGGATTGCTACCAAATGGTCCTAGGATTGCAGTGATTAGACTCTGTAGCTTCTTCAAAAGGTTGTGTCAGAGAGTTGTTGATCCATAGAAGCTGCTATTACTGGAGGCTGAGTGTGTAGAGACATTTTGCCAACTAGAAAGATATTTTCCCCCATCCATGTTTGATATAATGTTCCATCTGCCAATACATCTGGCAATGGAGGCTCGTTTGGGTGGACCTGTTCACTTCAGGTGGATGTACCCATTTGAAAGGTACTCATGTTCTTAATTATCTTACTGTCTTGCTTGTGTTGTCTGCTTCAGTTGAGTAACATAATTTCTGCTTCTCTGTTTGAGCTTTAGGTACATGAAAACATTAAATGCATATGTGAAGAACTATGCAAGACCAGAAGCGTGTATGGCTGAAGGGTATGTGGCTGAAGGGTATGTGGCTGGAGAGTGTATTGCATTCTGCATGGAGTTCCTACAAAGTTCAGCTCCGATTCAAGAAACAATAAACCGAAATGAAGATATTGAATGCTCTGACCGCATACTTTAAGGCCGCCCATTCCAGATGTCTGCTCAGGTGGTATTAACTGATAAAGAGCGAGAAATCGCCCATCGATATGTTCTAATGAATATGGCATTGATGAACCCATATGTAGAGTAAGTTTATCCCTTGTCTCATGTCTTATCTTATAGTTTTAATCAGTGTTTTGAACTAACCTTATGATATTGTGTAACAGTGTGCATTTAGAAGAACTACAATTAAAGGATGTTAGGTGTTCTAGAAGTGAGACTCTTTTATGGAAATTACATACAGACAGGTTCTCACAGTGGATAAAAGAAAATGTTAGATCGTATAACCAAGTAAATATTAGACTCTTTTCATCTGGTTATTTATTAACTTCATTTGTTATATTGTATTTGTAGATCCCTTCTAGCTCAGAAGATCATTCAGAGAAATTAAAATGTTTGGCATATGGACCAAGGAATGTAGCTCAAACCTATAAGGGGTTTGTAATTAACGGGCACAGATTTAACACCAAGGACTTAAAGAGCAAGACTCAAAACAGTGGAGTAAGTTATGAGGCCTTTACCATGTGTAGAGCTAGTGAAAGAGATAACAAATATATGGCTGACATGGTTGTCTACTATGGAGTAATACAACAAATCATTTTGCTAGATTACCACAAGTTTGATATTCCACTTTTCAGGTGCAAGTGGGCCAACAAAGGAAATGGTGTAAAAGAAGAAGAAGGATTTACATTAGTGAATCTGAATGTCAACCAATCTGCGTACACCCAAGATCCTTATATTTTGGCTTCGCAGGCGAGACAAGTATTTTATTCCAGGGATGATGATTCAAATTGGTCGGTAGTGATGAGGGCTCCACCGAGAGGGTATCATGAGCTTGAGACAGAGGCAGAGTTTGTTGTTGCACCTCAGTGTTTTCTGGAAAGTGAAGATTTGGGGAATGAGTCTTCTGATGACGAGAGTTGCTTTGATAGAGAAGATTGTGAAGGAGTCTTAATAGTGGATCAATAGGGATATGCTTAGTTTTTAAATCTTTCTCGTATATTTAAACATTTAGTTCTGTTTGAGGTGATCAAACATGCCCAAGAAGATGGAAGAAATCAAGCCGAGACGCAGTAACCGTCAACAAGGCATCTCACCAGTCATGCAAAGTTTTCTAGCAGACGTGCTAAGGGAGCTGGAAATAATGTGACTAAGAAGCGGAAGAAGAAGGAGTTGTTCAGCAGACGTGCAAAGTTTTCATTCAGACAAGAAGAGCATATGGTGGAAATGCAGGTAGATGCTCACAGAGGAAAAGGATCAAATGGCAGAGGAAGGAGATAAGCAGGTGGATGATCAGTGATATACCATGGATTTTAGGGATTTTAACCATGGTATATGTCTTTGTTATCGAGTCTTTTATTATGTTTTGGAGTCTTTTATCTATTACGTTTGGAGCTTATCTGGAGATTCTGGGAGCTTTTGGAGTGATTTGGCAGCTTACATGGATTTCACAGAGTTCACTGGGTTCGTCTGTACACTGTGTCGGTCGACACAACTTCTGTGTCGGTCGACACCACTACAGAACGAAATTCCTGCGCCCAAAAATCTGCATTTTGGAGATTTTACAGTGTTTGCCCAGAAACTTCCCAGATTTGCAGAAAGGCCCAAAACGTGTTTTAGACTATATATTAGGGTTTTTAGCCACTTGTTTAGGCTACGCTTTTCTTAAGTCTTATTTTATTTTCAGAGAGAGTTAGGGGCTGATCTTGATCTCGAAAGAGAGAGGATTTTGAACCCCAGTTCTTTATTTGATTTTATAATATTTGGTTTTCTATTCATGATGTCTTCTGTTTCGATGAACATGTCTGAGTAGATTACCTGTTAGGTTTAGGGATTCTCATTAGGGATTTCATGGAATTATAGGTTAATCAATCTGTAGGGATTCATATCTGTTAGTTCTTCATCTAGGATTGTTCTTAATGCTTGATCTGAATTAGCTACCCAGATTTATGATGTTAGGTTGATTGATACAACGACAATTGGTTAATTAGCTAGAAAGAACCTAGATGAGCAACTTAATTACTCGCAAAGGAATTTGGTTTAATTAGATTGTGAACATATCGAACTTGGAATTAAAGCTGGTTTAATCTGTTAGTAATTGCAAAGGAATTTGGATTGCTGCAATTAGGCTTAGAGAATTCTCGTAACGACAGTTGGTTAATTCTATATCTGTGTTTGAGTTCTAGAACAGTTCTTAATTAGATCCCGATTGATTGATTGCTTGTGTTCCTGATTTCCTGAGAATTCCCTAGACTTAACGCTTCGCTTCCTTGCTTACAAACTCGCCTGATTTACTTTCTGCTTGCTTTTTAGTTTCTTATCATATTTGCTTTCTCCTAGTTTAATCTTTTATGTTCTTAATCTATCGTTGACCGGAGTCCCTGTGGATTCGATACCCTAAGTACTACAACTACATCACTGTGCACTTGCAGTTAGTATAGGGATTAAAACTAGACACCTATCAAGTTTTTGGCGCCATTGCCGGGGACTCTTTTGAGTCTTTGATAGATTTGAACTTAGTGTTTAGACTAGGTTTTTCGTTTTTATTTTTTGTTACTAATTTTTTTTCTCTTTTCCTGTTCTTGCGTTTCAGGTACGCCTGTAATCGCACTGCATCGATCGACACGGTCCTGTGTGTCGATCGACACTGATTCGAAATTGCATCGATCGACGCTCTACTTGCATCGATCGACACAAGGCGAAATCAGAGATACCGAGATCTTGAGCACTTAACAGGTTTCAGTCTAATGGAGCATGTGATTTTGATTCGCGGTAAAGACGGCGTTTTACGAGACCAAGAGGGTCATATATGCAACGCAAAGGGTCAGAAACTGGATGGGGAAGGAAACCCCATCATACCATATGCATTGATGGAACTTATAGCTGAGATGAGAGACAAAATTGATTCTATCCACAACATCCTACTTAGGAAGGGACAAATCCGAGCTGATGCAGCAGCTGGGGAGTTTGCAGAGGTGAATTATATAGCTGGAGCTGATTATTATGAACAGATGTATGGAAATCAGCAGAGACAAAGTTTTAGTTATGCTCCGAGATCAAGAGATTATGGTTATTCATCGCACCAAACACCTCCTGCACCCACACATAAGAGCAGATTTGAAGTTATGATGGAGCAGTGTCTCGAGGGACAACAACAAACCACTGTGTCTTTCAACTCGAAGATTGATACCTTGTACATTGATTTGAATGAGAAGTTTGGGTCCTTAAACTCTCGTATAAGGCTGTTGGATACACAAGTGGATCAGATTTCAAGTTCTGTCAAAGAGAAGAATGCTCAGAATGCTCATATCAATGACATCTTAGTTCATGTTGACCATAGGCTGAATCAGGGATCATATCTTGAAGTTAAGGCTATGGAAATTGTGGAAAACAGAGAAGAATCCGAGATTGAGATCCCTGAGTTTGAGAGTTTAGACGGACCAGACTCGACAGAGATTGACATTGATCTCTTGATAAAATCTTTCAGTGTCGATCGACACCCCCTTAGTGTCGGTCGACATGTAGTTCTGACGGTAATTTCGAGTTCTTACGACGAACAGAAATCGACCATGGTCGACACTGAAGGTCGACATCAATTCAATGTCGACCGACACCACTTCTGCGTCAGTCGATGCGACAGTCGGACATACCTAATTTCGCCCAAATCTGATGTTTTTGCTAGGGAAAGGGTCTACAAACCTCCAATACCATTCCCAAAAATTCCTATAAAGTCTAAACATGAGCGAGATACAGACAAGTGCATGGTAGTGGTGGATAAGGAGATGATTGAAGCCTCACCAGCTAAAGATTCGCGAGTTCATCAAGGTATATTGAGGTGTGCGAGGAAGATGGTCTCCACTGATAATCATTTGAAAGATAGAGTTCAGATTGGTGGAATTACAACGCCTGATAGTGGAGAAAAGAAGATGGCGGTTCCTGTTGAACCTGCTCTAACATCTTCAGAGTCTGCAACTGCTCATAAGCAGAAAGCTCCAGACATCAGATCTGCACCAAAGGTAAGGTATAAATCACCTAAGATTAAACCTCCTGACCGCATTGCTTTGAATGCAGGAAAACGCAGTATCCCACCCAAGCTTCGCTCCCGCCCTGATTCTGTTTACTCTTTCCTTGGGAGACCTCATGATCTGACAGCCTAAACACCTCCTTGGATGAAGAGATATTCACAGAGACATTCAAAGTCTCTGTTGAAACCACCATGAGTCAAATCTCTACCCAATAGTCAAGCTAATGACTAAAAACAAGCGCTGAGTGGGAGGCAACCCACTGTTAGGTTCGTTTTTTTTGTTTTTGTTTTTCGTTTTGATTTGGTATTTTTAATTTTTCTGTTTAAGTGTGTTCAGAGGCGTGAGAAACAGGCATAATCGCCTTGCATCGATCGACACACCTAGTGCATCGGTCGATGAAGTCGCGATTTATGGTTTACCGATTCGATTGCGGTTCAGACACCGGTTATCTCAATAACCGCGGGTAAGATTCGTCTTGCATCGATCGACACCCTTGGGCATCGATCGACACAGGGTGACAACAGGTAAGTATTCTGCAACTTTCGGATGTTTCAAATTTGTTTATCTTTTTCGCCGATCCTGAGCTTGATTACACTGGGGACAGTGTAGTTTAAGTGTGGGGGAGGAGCTACTGACGCACGCTTTTGTTTTCTTAGAGTCAGTCCGTTTTTCAAAATTTGTTTTATCGAGTCAAACCAGTTTAAGTAAGAAACAATGAATTTTTGAGAAGATTAACAGCACTTGCAGGAACTTAAGTAACCATTGGGATGAAGTTGCAGATCAATCTCTGACTATTAGAAAACCCAGACACGGATCAGCCTACTGAGGACACCCACATCGCTTCAGGTATCAGAGGATCCTTTTACTGACTTCACCTTAATATTGACTTAATTTTCTCACCTAAGGGCTTGGTATACCCTGTGTCGGATTCCTTTGTTAGTTCTGACACAGCCTGTAAACCTTTCCTATTTGGTTCCCTTCTCCCCTTCCATAAAGTAAAAAAAATATATATATAATAAACTGAGGATGAGTTAGTAACTCCAAAGTGGTCTCTGGGAGTGGTAGCTACAACTATCATATCCTGTGCATCCATGGAATGTGTCCAAAGTACACCCATTAACGGGAAGAGCACTGATAAAAAAAATAAAATGATACCCAATGGGAAAAATCAGTTGTTAAGGAAGGAAAAAGAGAAGAAAGAGACCAGAGAAAGATAGTATGGTGGTCTAGAGCTGACAAGGTAAGAATCCATGTGCCCTTTGATCGATACTCCTTAGGTGAGACCGCACTTAAATACTTGCAGAATTCAGTAGGGTGAATTTGAATGCGTGAATGTGATTGTGGAGTTTACTTAGGACAATTGCTAAGTGTGGGGGAAGTATATGTTGGTCTTGATATCTTGCAGGTGATTCTTTCAGTGGATTACTAAGGGGAATCTGAGTGTTGTTGCTTCAAAGATGAAAAGAGTTTCTGAAAGTTTTCAAACCTCTTCACCATGCTTTGGTTCTTTACTTGCTTGAGGGCAAGCAAGAGCTAAGTGTGGGGGAGTTGATATACCATGGATTTTAGGGATTTTAACCATGGTATATGTCTTTGTTATCGAGTCTTTTATTATGTTTTGGAGTCTTTTATCTATTTTTACAGGTTTAGGTACGTTTGGAGCTTATCTGGAGATTCTGGGAGCTTTTGGAGTGATTTGGCAGCTTACATGGATTTCAGAGAGTTCACTGGGTTCGTCTGTACACTGTGTCGGTCGACACAACTTCTGTGTCGGTCGACACCACTACAGAACGAAATTCATGGGCCCAAAAATCTGCATTTTGGAGATTTTACAGTTTTTGCCCAGAAACTTCCCAGATTTGCAGAAAGACCCAAAACGTGTTTTAGACTATAAATTAGGGTTTTTAGCCACTTGTTTAGGCTACGCTTTTCTTAAGTATTATTTTATTTTCAGAGAGAGTTAGGGGCTGATCCTGATCTCGAAAGAGAGAGGATTTTGAACCCCAGTTCTTTATTTGATTTTATAATATTTGGTTTTCTATTCATGATGTCTTCTGTTTCGATGAACATGTCTAAATAGATTACCTGTTAGGTTTAGGGATTCTCATTAGGGATTTCATGGAATTATAGGTTAATCAATCTGTAGGGATTCATATATGTTAGTTCTTTATCTAGGATTGTTCTTAATGCTTGATCTGAATTAGCTACCCAGATTTATGATGTTAGGTTGATTGATACAACGACAGTTGGTTAATTAGCTAGAAAGAACCTAGGTGAGCAACTTAATTACTCGCAAAGGAATTTGGTTTAATTAGATTGTGAACATATCGAACTTGGAATTAAAGCTGGTTTAATCTGTTAGTAATTGCAAAGGAATTTGGATTGCTGCAATTAGGCTTAGAGAATTCTCGCAACGACAGTTGGTTAATTATATATCTGTGTTTGAGTTCTAGAATAGTTCTTAATTAGGTCCCGATTGATTGATTGCTTGTGTTCCTGATTTCCTGAGAATTCCCTAGACTTAACGCTTCGCTTCCTTGCTTACAAACTCGCCTGATTTACTTTCTGCTTGCTTTTTAGTTTTTTATCATATTTGCTTTCTCCTAGTTTAATCTTTTATGTTCTTAATCTATCGTTGACCGGAGTCCCTGTGGATTCGATACCCTAAGTACTACAACTACATCACTGTGCACTTGCAGTTAGTATAGGGATTAAAACTAGACACCTATCAATCAGACAGAGGAAAAGGACCAAATGGAAGATGAAAGAGAGAAACAGCTGGATGATCATGCATATGAAAATGATCACAGCCAAGAGGAAAGAGAGAAGCAGTTGAATGATCATACACATGAAGAGGAAGGAGAGAAACAACTGAATGATCAGACACATGAAGATGAAGTTGAAGAGCTGTTGAATGATCAGACACATGAAGAGGAAGGAGAGAAACAACTGAATGATCAGACACATGAAAAGGAAGTTGAAGAGCAGTTGATGATCAGATACATGAAGAGGAAGGAGAGAAGCAGGATGAAGCCTAGACACGTGAAGAGGAAAGAGAGAAACATGATGAAGCCCATACACATGGTGAAACTGTGCAACCAACAACTGTAGAAGCGCATACAAATGAAGAAACTGTGCAACCAACAAACGCCAAGAAAAGGAAAACAAGAAGACCAACTAAGATGCGTGGAGTTGCTAAACACCATGAAGACAAAGTTGAAGTTGAATGGAATTCTTTTGGTGAACATGTGGGTAAAGGATCAGTACTGCTTTCATCTTTTCTTGGTCCTCTGGTGAGAGAACATGTGTCAGTCCTTCTTGATGACTGGAGACACTTGGATCCGTCGATAGCAGACATAATGTGGGATGAAATTCAGGTATTTCATGAACATTGATTCGAAATTAGTTCTCATCAGAGTCTACTGTGTAACAACTTATTGTTTAACTTTGTTTGAGTGTAGGGAAGGTTCAACTTAACTGAAGAGTGGCAAAAGGATGTTGTTTTCATGCAGATGGGTTGTTTGTGGAGGAGTTCTAAGTCTAGGCTCCTGTCTAAAATACGAAAATAAAATAAGAAGCAGATTGTTGACATGAAACCAAGTAACATCCAGTCTACGACATCATGGAAAAATTGGGTTAAGCGGAAAACTGATGAAAAATTCGAGGTTGGGTTTTTCAAACTCTAATGGTGATTTATGTGGGTTTGATTGTATATTGAGTGTGTGTTTCTCTATGTAGGATGTAAGTGAAAAGTTTAGAGAATGGAGGAAGGCCCAAATTCCACATACCACCAGTCATAAAGGAATGATTCACTTAGATGATGAAATGGTATGCTTTGTGTTAAGAATCTTCGTGTAGTATACGCATACATTATGTGCCTTTGTCATTTGCAGAAGAAAAAATGTTCAGACCCTAACAAGGTGTCTAGGAGCTCGGTATGGGTAGCATGACACACTCATTCAGATTGGAGACCAGTGAGAGCAGAATTTGCTCAAACGATTGTAAGTTATATGTGATTATTCTGTTATATGTATAACTCATTCTAACTCTGTTGTTCTATTTGTGTCAGGAACAAATACGATCCATTGATAGTGAAATGGCATCTACAGATAGCACTAGATCAGAGAAGATGCTGTGAGCCAGGTGTTAGGAAGAGACAAACCTGGAAGGCTAAGAGGGATGGGCAGAGGGGTCACTGGAAACAGACTGGCATTCTTTCAGGCGAGAGATGCACATGTGCAGAATTTTGAAAAAAAACCAAGCTGAATTAAAGAGAAAGGTTGAAACTTTGCAAAACCAAATTCGTGTCTTGTCTCAAGGGAAGAAGGTTAGTGTATCTTCAACTGAATGCTTGATGATTCAAATTTGACTGGTTTAACAAGTACATGTTTATTCTTCTGTCAACAACCTGATGATGTTTCTAGTTCAGAGTTGAATAGTGATGATAGCCATTTGGTACTTAAGTGTCGAATATTGGATTGGTATTCAGAAAGAGGGGATGTTGTTATTGGTGAAGGAGAGTATTGTTCCTCTGAACCAACGTACAAGGTTGGTCGTATACCATTGGTTCCTAATGCAACAACTGTTATTATCAAGTCTGTAACAAAAGAAGATGCATATGTATGGAGGCCAACCCCTACTGTTGAAAAACTTGGCCAAGCTGTGGGAATGAAAATAGCATGGCCAGCTGATAAGATCATTTTGGACAATGAGCTACACTCCCCAACCCCATCTGAAAACCAAACTTCGGATTCATCGGTAGTTTTTTCACCTATGATTATGAATCTGTATAACTTATACATGATCTTTTCTGATATATATTGTGTTTTTGACTAACTTAGGCATTCCAAATTCCAATCATCATCAATGATTGGAATTTAGAGGATGTAGTAGTTGCTGAAGGTCATATGTGTTCAACTGATCCGAAGGAAATGGTCAACAATATTGCTATTGGACCCGGTACTGCAATGGCGAAGGTTGTTAAGGTGGTTAAGAAAGATGCTTACCTATGGAGACAAACTCCTGAGATGTATATGATGGAGCATGCACTTCAAGAGTATGTTGTCTGGCTATTCAAAAGATACAGTTGGCTACTCCTCCTGGAAAAGGATCATCATCGAAAGCATCATCACCTATATCATCATCACAGAAAGCAACATCACCTGGGGTATGATTCTGGTACTACAATTTAACTTAATATGATGTTTTTGATGGTCGCAGGAAGTTTAATTCTTGTTGTGCTGTGTGGAGCAACAACTCATCAGGTCAGAAGAAAGAGAAGTGCTCATTGTTGGACTTGGAAAATTCAGGAGAGATCTTTGCAGAAGGCAACGTTCTTTCATCCAATCCGGAAGACAAAGTCCACTTTGTCCCCTTAGGGCCTGATGCTACCAAGGTATGGATTCAAGTTGTAAAGAATGGAAAGGCCAAAGTTTGGAGACCAAATGGGGAAGTTGAATGCATTGATGATGCTTTGGGTACAACAGTAGCATGGCCTAATGAGAAACTTGTTTTTACATGAGGTTGTGATGATGTAAGTTAATTTATAAACCTATGTGTTATTCTAGAATGGTGGGTATGTTTATGTTCTAATATTCTATTTTCTGTTGACTTGAATATGTTTTACAAAGTTGTCTTCTGTTTTTTGTTTTTTCATGTGTCCAAAATATTTGTTTTAGTTAGAAGTGTAAACTTTAAAATAAAAATTAGACAAGAAACTATACCCTAAATCTAACATGTATATTTTTAAAAATAAAAATACTAACCCTAAACCCTAAAACCTAAACCCTAAAATAAAAAACTAAAACAGATTAAAATAAAAACTAAACCCTCAACCTTAAACCCTAACACATAACCTCTTAAACCCTAAACTCTAATTTAGAAACCTAAAACAAATTAAAATGAAAACTAAACGATAAAATCTAAATCGAAAATGTATATCTTTAAAATAAAATACTAAACCCTATCACATAACCTCTTAAACCCTAAACTCTAATTTAGAAATCTAAAACAAATTAAAATGAAAACTAAACGATAAACTCTAAATCGAAAATGTAAATATTTACAAATAAAATACTAAACCCTAACACATAACCCCTTAAACCCTAAATTCTAATTTAGAAACCTAAAACAAAGTAAAAATAAAAATAACCCCTAAACACTAATAGTAAACCCTATATATGTATACATTAAAACTAAATTAAAAATAAACACTTTCTATTCCATAAATCATTAACCCAAAGGATAGAAACATAAAGTCCTAAACCCTAAAACCCTTAGCTCTAAACCCTAAATCCTAATCCCCTAAACTCTAAACCACAAAAGGTTACAAACTCAAGTATTATTGTTAAGTTAATATAGTAAATCTATTGGGCCTTTACCATAATTACCTAAAAACTTATCCTTTGTGTTAATATATCGAGAAGTAACCTAATATATTCGTTTTTGCTTCTCAGAACAAAGATAGGGTTTATCTTCTTCGTTGTTTCTCGTCTCTTGACCGAACTGGACTCTCATCTGCTTCCGTCTGTCCACCGGTGAATTCCTATCTATCTCTGTACCTTTCTCAATATCTATGTATCTCTCTCAAGCTCACTGACCCTTAAATTAATACTCAATGTGATTTAGGGCTTGTATCTCAATATTCGAAGCCGTTTCTTATCCTTCACCGTTATCCAGGTATCTATTGCTGTATCTCTAAACTGTTTCTTTAGACATCTCGTCTCTAATGTGTTTCTTTCGGCATCTTATCTGACATTCATCTAAGTTTTGTGTCTAATTTAAGTTGATTTTTTCTGTACTGAACTCTATGTTGCCTTTCTGGTTGTATATTGATGATTCCTCTGTGATATATGTGGATGAGTTTATAGCTACTTGTCTCACTTCTCGGTTATATTGTTTTTGACAGAGATTGAAGAACTAAGGAAGAAACTCGAGAAGTAGGAGCGTTTAGAAGCAGCCACCCAGAAGGTTAGGTCTTTCTCTTAATATCTTTAAAAAAAATCCTAGATGAGACTATTATTAGACAGCAGCTGATAGATTTCTCTGTCCGCAGGTTCATAAATTCCGTGTTTTTGCTTCAATTTAGGGTTTCATATCAAGGGTAATATTTCTTAACTGATTTACTGTCACATATGGTTATCTGGAATTCACTAAGAAATTTGTATCCGTAGCCTTAGCGTTTCAAAGTTTAATGACTGATCGAGCATTCGTTCTTGTCATTTGAAACATATATCAAGAAGAAGTTGTCTCCCAAATCTCCCAAAGGTAATTGACATATTTTTTTTCTGGTTTTAGTTCAATTTTTCGTTGTCTAAATATTAACTTAGTGTTGCTTTACGTTTTGATTCAGAAATGGAAGCAAGGAAGATCATAGTCTGCGGACTCCCGGCAATGGGAATCATACCAAAGCTCCGCCCACAGCCACAACAAGAAGGATATAATGATCGAGGAGGCGATGTGGTGGAGCTCACAGGAGTAGAATACCGTAGAGCTATGGGTTACATGATAGGTGTTGAGGAAGACCAAGCAGATATCGATCCTGATTTCCAAAGAATTGTCCAAAATCTCAGAAGAGAAGAACAAAGACTCAGAAACCAAGAACTCAACTCAGCTGCAATGAAACAATCAAAGCAAGAACAAGGAGAGTCTTCAAGAAAGGGTGGTCGTCGAGGCTAAGT
Source organism: Orychophragmus violaceus (assembly GCA_030180135.1). Classification (NCBI taxonomy): domain Eukaryota; kingdom Viridiplantae; phylum Streptophyta; class Magnoliopsida; order Brassicales; family Brassicaceae; genus Orychophragmus; species Orychophragmus violaceus. The sequence continues at coordinate 70,129,141 of CM058237.1, forward strand.
AGCAGAAGCTGAAGGTGTTAGGGAGTTGTGTTAATTGTATTTGATGTGTTTTTCATTGGTACTGAACCGTGTTTTTAATACCCTGATGTGAATTTATTTTTATTTTATAATATTTTTTTTAATTTAAATGTAATTAAAATTAAAATTAAATTAAATTAATATTTACAGAAAATATTATGGTAAAAAAAATAAAAATATAATTTCGAACAATTGAAATACATAACATTTACGGATTGATATGTTTAATCTAACGATAACATTTAAAAGATTGCTATCTTTACAATATAGAAGACGTCTATTATTATATAGCTAATTCATAATCCCATAAACGCTATTGTAGAAATAACCTATTGCATCAAATAAACACTATCTTAAAAAACATATACAACATCAATTAACGTAAACGTTATCTAAAAATTAAATATCATAGCATGTATATAAATGCTATCTTAAAAATATACAACATAGCGTATACAAAAAACGCTATCTAAAGTGCCAGACTTTTTATCGCGGTCGATGACATAACGGGTAACACAACGCTATCGTATCGATACATAGCGTTTTCCAATACTTATTAATACACAAATATCTTGTAGTGATTCGAGCACAGTTGCCACTTACTTCAGCTCCAAACACTATATCAAGAACAGTGTCACTGCTTATCCAATTGTTTTTGGGAATTTTCTCGAACCCAGTATCCATGAAGTCAGCAGTGGATTCATGTTCGGGCATCCGCTTCACAAAACCTGTTATACAACGAAAAGCTAGTAGTTGGAAAGCAAGCGGGAATCCATAAACGACCTTAGTTTGTTGTTGCAGCTGCGTTCTGAAAGTCTGAATAGGATCATCCCCAATTTTTTCCAGATCTTGTCCCAAGCTTCGTTGACTTAACCGTCTTCAGAAATGACTCCCGACCCCATGGATAGCTTAGAAATTAATCCACATCAATTAGCATTTCAACAAAATCCGGGGTTGCCTTCGCTGTCTGGTTGCTACTAATCAGGACCTCATCGACAATACATATCAGAGCAAGTTTCAACCTTTTTGAACCATCCATCTCTGGATCGTCGAGCATTTGAAGTATATCTTCAATTCTAACACTGTGATCAGCCCGTTTCCCACCTTTACTCATACTACCGAACAATTCTTCCCACACATACTTCGAGCCTGCTGCCTCCTTTCAATTATCCTCAATCTCCTCTTGTTCCGGCCACTCACAACAATTTAATCCAGTGATCACGCCGAACTCAACTAGTGAAAATCTAAGAGGTTTGCTTGCAAAAAATGTTGTCAACTCATATTTCTTTTTTTTTGTTACTACTTGTCTCGCCAATAGACCATGAATCATTTTCCCATATATGGAACTCTGTTTTACCGGAAGCTTAAAAGGTTTTGATATATATTCAACCGACCTTTTGGATAACAATCCGTCTTGTACAATCTACTAGGTAGGTTATCGTCTACCATCTTCTGCAAAAGGAACAAACATTTGCAGAACTTAACGAATCATAACACGCAGAACTACTGCAATCTTAGATTTTTTGACCTTTACCTTATGATTATTGAATGATGTTTATTTAATCCTTCACGAGCTGATGTTTTTGGAGCTGTACCCATCAAAGAATTACAACGAGAGTAGAAGGTTTAGGTTATGTGGGTATTCAGGTTCTGTAAGGAATTTTTTTTTAACCAATCTACAATTTCTCAACCATACAATATCTAGTTAGCAGTTTCAGTAATTGTTAGTCAAATTAAATAAGGGGCATCGTGGTCTTTTCATCACTTCTTTTCTGACAAAAAATACAATATTGCAACTGCTTTCCAAAATATATAAAACTGCAACAAAAAACATCAAAAACATACAGTCTTATGATTTTAAGGTTTTCTAAGATATGATTTTGACCAATTTTACAATGTTTTATTATAACAATAAACTACATCACAATTTATTGAACGCATATTTTGTAGATTCTTGTGACTGATGTTTAACAAATACATGCTTTTTTCTATATAGATTTTAGGTCGTTTTAATTGGAGTTCACTCAATCCTAAATTATTAACAATCATCAAGTACATATCAACTAAAAAATATGAGTTTTCTCTCCTAGAACCTGTTCTCGAGAATCTGTCGTCGTTCATATAGGTTTTCTCCATTGTCACATTGCTATCATCTCCTCTTCTGTTTGAGTGAAGCTGCTCTTCCCTTGTTCATGGTCACTATGGTGAAGACTCAACTTTTATCTATGTCGCCTCCTCCAAATCTGTCGCCGGAAATGACTCCTCTTGTTCTCCTCGATACTCGCTCTCCACTTGCCTCGCCAAAATGTCCCAATCCACCAGACCCTCCTATCGTCCTTTCCCTTTTCCTTTATTTTCGGCGCATCCTCCATCTTCACTTCTCTCGTGATCCTCAGTTTCTAGATCTAAGTTTTTGGTTTTGTTTCAGACCACATATGTTCAACTAATATATTTCGCAGTTCAATATGAGTTTCCAGTCCTTGATTTGTCTATGTCGATCTGAGAATTTTTGAAAACGAGCATTGCCATCACTCGTCATCTCAACTTCTGCAGATGAGTTAGACTTCAATTCGTTTTTCAATTGTTGAGTCATCGCTATCCCCTGGTATGAAATCAATTAATTTTAGTACGAGTAGTGAGAAGCCACTTTTAATTTATTTCAGAGAACTATGAGTATGAAATAAACAAAGAAAAACAAAAATCTGTGGAACAATTAAAAAAATTATGGAGCAAAATGAAAAGCTTTTCTATACTATTGTTAAGAACACTTATGAACGAAATATAATTCAAAGACAAAAGATCGTGGTACAAAGAATGAAAAAAGAACATAAAATATTATTTTTGGATTTATAACTACTTTAGTTTATCTTGCGTATATCAAAAATCAAAGAACGATAATTCTGAGTAGAGGAGCACCAACAAACCAATATGAAGAACACATAAAAGATTTTCGTAGCCATTGTCAATTATCTTAATATTAAACATCTAGCTATCAATCAAATCCAGCTCAAGGAGAACATGTTCAAGGACACAAAACTCAAGGTGAAACCAAAGATTACTAAATGACTCACAAGATTTTGTCTAATACTACAATTTGCTTAGTGGAACCGAAAATGATTTTTTGAATATTTTACTATTGTTTAATTTATGTTATGTCCTTAAAATTTATCTTTATGCATTTAGTATTTATGTTACTAGGAGAATATCCGTGCGTACGCACGGATTTTTTCTTTTTTTTCTAATTATAATTTATGTTTTCATATTTGTGTTTGTGTTAATGTGTTTGTTGATGTTCTATATAGAGTTTCCCAGTTTCTTAATATTGCATTTTTACCCTATTTGTATATATATTCAACATTTTCATACTATTTCACATCACAAAGTGTATCTAAATGATTTTGTAATTTTAGTTTATGTTATTGTCATATAATAATCTGGAGATTAGGCCTGCACTTTGATTCAGGATTTTCCAGTTAATGTATTTTGTTTTAGTAATTCATTGCACAAGATACATACCATACCATGTAACAGAGAGATCATGAGTAAATAAATTTAGTCAGCATCAACAACCACAAAATCATGAGATAGAAGGAATCAAAAGCCAACACTTTTATGTCCACAAAACTCATGTCATCATCATGAGCACAAAGACAGTCTGATGGTATGAGTAAATCCTGAAGTTTATATCTCTTTTCAGTCATTCATACCCTAAAGGATCATTTCTCAGTAGTATCAACTGTTAAGTCACCAAGTATCATATTCATTTTGTTACTTTAAAAAAACTCAAATGGATAAAAAAAAACATCAAAAGAAACACCGCGGAACAACCCAAAAGAAAAAGATGAGTTGATGACGCTTGAACAAGGTTTTTCTTATTATTTTAAGATTTAAAGAACACTTGAAACCATGACAAACCAGAATATTAAAGACTATATATGATATTTATTTTCTTGTTTAAATAATAGACAACCTTGTCTACACCAATTTCGGCTCACATATCAAAATGGGCTCGTAATAGTTTTTTTGTCCAACCCATATTGTTGTAATAATGAAATATAAACTGAAGTAACTAATAACCGAAACGATGGAAAATGGCTTTGATTATTATGTGACATAATTTTAATGACATGGATTATAAAAATGGGCTAATGTGACAGCTGGAGAGAGTCCCCTTCATTTATTATATATAGGATTATGTATGTGTCCGCGCTACGCTGCAGATTTATTCAAAATATTTTTTTTGAAGGTTTAAAAAAAATATTTTTTGGCTTGTGATATTTTCATTTTACAGTAGAAACACCGAGAAAAGAGATTCAAGCAATATTCTTTATTACGTTTTTGCTTATTAATAATAATAAAAAGTCACATTCAAATGAATGTGTTTATGATTTATTCAGTCTTTCCGCTTTCCCTTCCTCTATATACTCCACTTCACTTTCCTCATTTATGTCATTTGTCGAGGTTTATCGATTTTTTTCCCTACGTCTTTTTTTGTTTGATTAGTTTTAGAGACTTACAATATGTGTTTTATAATGAAAACAGTATTAAGAAATATATGTTTTGTAACTTGTAGATTGTTGAAAATCTCTTTGTAGACAACATTTTTGATTGTTGGCGTCGTCTGTTTTCTTCTTCCTTTACTCTACATATATATTTCTTTTTTTGAGGTGACACGAACTAGAACAACACGGAGTTGTCTATGACTGAAAACTTGTTTTGGTAGATAGATTCCTATATTTTGCAAACTTTGACCTTAACTTTTGTTTATTGTCATATCATAACAAACTCTGATAGGAAATTGTCTCATTCGCATCTTGTATGGACAGTTTGTATATGCTATTGTCATATTAATCCTGGGTATAAGGATTTTCTTGCCAACATTTTTCCCAACTAAATTTCCTGCTTCAAGCATTTTGTCTCCCAAATGTGTAATCATCGGTCTATTATCATCGTTGCATAATCTCTGTGGGTTGTTTCTATTAAAATTTTATTTTACAATATAATATATATATTAAGATATAATTGATCTTTTATATCTTGTATGTTTAGTTATTATTTTGGTATTATATTTTAAAAAATAAAATCAATTAAAAACAAACATTTCTTTTTTTTTTTTGTCAAAAACAAACATTTCTAATGTGTTATTTAATTTTTGTTTTTGAACAGAACTATACAAAATAGATAAAACTATAACATAAATAAAAGTAAATTTATGCTTTAATAACACGATCGAGTAGAGATTTTGATATATTTTTTATAGCATCTCGATTTTTCTTTCGCCTCTAGATATTTTCTTGCGCAACTCCGCACAATTCTTCTTTAATATAAAAAAATATTTTTAATTATGTATATCTACTACATCTTAAATTGTAGTAAAATAGACTTTTGTTTTAATTACATGATCATTATGTAAGCCAAATATTATTGAATTGGAAATCTTCTTCATCCCTAGGAATAAACCCCTACAATTTCATTCACAATGTACACATAATATATAATATATATATGAAATCTTCTTACAACAATTTCACATCTCTAAAAATATCAAAATGACATAAACACATTGCCAAAATTAAGAAATCAAATTTAAAGTTTTATTAAGATGATGGCTTTAAGTTCCACATAAGTATACTTATGGCGAAATATTTTCTTGTCTACTTCAAAATAATCATGCACACAATCTCCTAAAAGGTAAACATTTAGGGCTCGAAGTTTGGTTCTTCACGTCGGTTCGGTTCGGATAGTTTGGTTTTGTGGTTAGTCGGTAAATTTCCAAAATTAACTGAATCAAAATTTGATTCGGATTTGGGTTAATTTTTGTTACAAATTCTAAACAGAAATTAACCGAATTTTGTTTTTGATTTTTTTGAAAATTTGGTTAAATTCAAATAGTTTCGGTTAATTTGGATATTTTGGTTCGGTTCAGAAATTTATCTATTTTAGTTAAAATCAATTTATTTTGGTTAAAATCGATTTATTTTGATTAAAATCGGCTCATAAGAAAAAACAAATCGGTGCATTGAACCATTCACTTAATCTTAAGCGTATGAACCATTCGATAACAAGGCACACACAACTACAAGATATTTAAGTAGAGCAATTCACCAGATGAATGCGGTAAAGAAAGATGTTGTAATTTATTATATAAGGAGCAATAAGTAAGTTGACACACCAATTCATTGATTTACTTTACTGCTACCAAAGATTCCTATTCTGCTAAATCACAACAACAATTTAATCTTTCTAGCTTCTCAAAATTCAACCTGCAGCAAGAAGCTTTTGCAACTGACCATTCTCAACAGCAGCTCCAAGATCTGTTTCAATATAAAACACTCAAGGTTGTGAGTTAAAAGAAGGGAAAGCTCCATATCCAGATTATTGGTAAAGGATGAAAATTTGAGCTTAGAGATCATACCTTCTGATCCACCAATATACTTGCCGTTTACAAAAACTTGCGGGACAATACGGCGACCAACAAATTCCGGAAGCTCGAACTGGATTTGATCTCCGTACTCTGACAACAAATGGCTGTTCCATTAGTTCAAAGTTTCATCCTTACCAATAATTGTTTCGAGCGCATGCAATACCTAGCAAGTCCAAATGACAGAACAACAACTATTCCCTCCAGTTTCACGACTAATCTTAATCAAAAACATAAGTTCTTTTAATCAATCAGCCTAGATTAAAGGGTACCCCAAATTTAATTCATTTCGAGAAAAAATAAAGACTGAAAATACGGGCAGTACGACTTGGAGAAGATGGCAATCTTGTTGGACAAAATGGCGTTCCGTACGAAAGCCGACCCCAAATTCGCATCCAAGGCATTTTTTTGACAGATTGAGAACCACCAGTAATTGGAGCACGGGAACTGCCGCTACGACAAGCCGGTGATGATAGTGGCAGCCATTTCCATCACGGTCTTCGAATGAAAAATATATTCTCAAACAAGGAAAAAAATAATATCTTCTTTTGTTTGGTGGTTTATGAAAGCAATGAGAGCGTTGATTTCTACTCATATGCATACACCGACATTAAGTTGTCGAGGAAAATATCCACTTATTAGCTTTAATCAAGAAACCACGATGTAACAATACACAATCTAATTCATGATGACCACATATGTAATACCCGATATTCAAAAATATGGTCAACGGTCAGAAGAAAAGTCAACAGGGGCAAAATGGAAATTTTGCCAAAGTTCGAGACGGAAGCCGAGACGGGCCAAATGTTATCTTTTAAAAACATAAAGAACATTTACAAGACCAGAATTGGAAGGAACGGAGCAGAAATGTGTTTTTCGGCTTATCGGTATGAAAACCGACTAAACCGAGAAAACTTCGGAAATTCATAACCGGAGCTAGGAAACTCCAAATGAGGTGAATCAAGTTTCTAAATTCATCACAATCAGAGAGAATCAGTATATGGAAGTTTTGGGATTTATGGGAATCATTTGGTATTTTCTAAAATAATATTTGTGCAATCGAGCAAACCAAGAAGAAATGGCAAGAAGGGTGTACAATTGAATTGGGCCGTTTGTGGGCTGGATTTTGTGGATTATGAGAAGCTCCAGAGACAGGTGTCTCACCCTCAGGTCGCCAGCTTTCCCTTGTGAGGTGTCAAGCCCAAACTTGATGCATGAATCTTGTTGCATGCACAAAAATAACAAGCCAAATTCATTTCACTCACCGTTACTCTCTCTCTAGCCTCACTCACGACCAAAAGCTCTCTCTTCTCTCTAGATTCATCTGGAAAACCCAGAAAATTCATATGAATCTTCAAAGAAGCTCAAGAACATTCAAAGTGTTCTTGAGTGTTCATAATACCTTCTCACACTAAAAATCCCATAACTCTTTCAATATAAACCCAAATCCACTTCTTACAAGCCCAGTAGCTTCCTATCTCCCTCCTCTACAATCTCCAGCCAGCCACCATCGTCTCCGTCGCCGGAGCTCTCCGGAATCTGGCCATAAATCATCCGCAGATTAGAGTTTGGTGGATCTCTCTCTTCCTTCATCAGATCTGAACGTTTTGAAGCCATGGATGGATAGATCTCCTCTTTGCGGTCAGTTTGATGGGTAGTTCGTTTTCTGAGTCGCCGGAAAAGGGGTGAACCGGCCGGTCAACGCCGGACCACCGTCGGTCAACGCCGGAGAAGTCGCCGGAGAAGCTCCACCGTCGCCGTATCTTCAAGCCGGTTCTTCGGTGGGTTGGTTCAGCATGGTTTGGTCCAGAATTGGATTGGTTTAGGCTTGGTTAAGCCTCGGTCAATGTTAGGTTAAACCGGTCAATGATTTGACCTAAACCGGTTTAACCTAACCGCTCAATTGAAGACGGTTCAGTCGGTTTGGTTTGATTGAAGTGGTTCAGCTGGTTCAGATTGGGTCAACCGGTTCAAGCTAGGTCAAATTCAAAGTCAACGGTCAAGGTCAACAGTCAGTGGTTACCACCACGAGCCGCGATGCCGTTTGTGTTGGGAATTCCGGTCGTGTTGGGGCCGTTAGGACTAGGATAGTTAGGCCAGGTAAGTGTGGGCACTAACTATGTTGCTTTTCTGTGTATCTAGATTGGCGATCTTTGCATGTTGTTTCTGACATCTCCAGGGTATGATGGTGCAGTTTGGGGGTTATGGTGTTGACGACGAACGTCTTGTTGTGTTTCTGTTTCCTCTATGTATTAAAAACCTCGAAACGTGTGTTATGTCGTTTTGTATATATATGTGATGCAGAATGTTCAGCTTATCATTATGACTTGCGTAGTAATTGTTTGCATGCGTGTGATGGTGTGGGGATGCAAACGAATTACTATGTGAAGTCTGATGGTGAGCGGAACTGACGACCGTTCATCATAACCTAAACCCAGACTAACGACATATCCGGAGCGATCTGGTGATTGCTTGGTTGTGTGTGGTAATTGTTTTCTTTTGTGTTTATTGCTTGTGTGTTTTATCTAATGCTTGAGTGGTGCATTGGTTAATTGGGGTTGTGTTTCATTCGTTGGTGTAGCATTGTTAGGGTGCTAGTTTTCTTTTATGGCTTGCATAGCATTTGAGGACGGTTGGCAGTAGTGGTAAGCCATTCGATTGCTGGTTGAGTTTTGTTGGCTTGAGTAGTTTAAATTTTATCGTAATCGTTAAGTTGTTAGAAATAAGAAATGTCAGAACCTTTTCGTTTAAGGTGTTGAGCTAACTCGAGAATGGTTGTATTCGACCATCGATTCACGAGAGAGCGGAATAATAGAATATTGTTACTTAATCATGGGTAACCGTTGGGTACATGATTAACTAACTATATCTCTACGAGGAAGTGATATCGAGGGGTGGATTGGTTTGAATTCACCGCTCCAGTGAAATTTGTTGTGTTGAATGTAGGACGGAATGGACGATGCGATAAGAATACGAGACCAAACCTGAACCCGAAAGAAAGATTGAGTGTAAAGAAGCCGTGAGACAGGTTGACCTTGGAAGTGAAGAAGTTTGGTATGGATCGTCAGTGGAAAGTGTATCAGTGCAAGGCAAATGGAAGAACGAAGCTGTTGGTATGATGAGTTAGCGAAAAGATTTGAGGTAACGTCAGCGACAGTGTGGAGACCGGAGTGAAGCGATCAGTGTGAATTGAATGGAGTCTTAGAAAAGTCGGATTCAGAAATCAAAATTCTTGAAGAGTGTTCGGGAAGGAAGAGGTCATATCGGAATCAGAGTGGAGTTATCAGTATGGATGGAGTTAGAACCGTAAGGACGTCAGGTTTGGAATGCAGATTCTTGAAGAGTGTCTCGGGGAGACAAACCAGTATCGTGAAAGACGTGGAAGTCGAAGCGAAGTGGGGAAGTCAGAGTGAGAATCAGAGCAAAGTGAATACATGTGGAAGTTCGAGGTTCAAGAAAGGTCAGTTAAAGAGAGAAGTAACACAGTAAAGTGGGACCGGAGATCGAAAAACGAAGCTACATGTAAGTGGGAAAAATAAAGAGCAAGTGAAGGAGTGTCATCGAGATCAAGGATCGAGTATGGAGAAGTAGCCGAGTAAAAAATATGAAGGACAGTAGAAAATTGGGATGAGATAGCAAAGGGCCAGAGAATATTGAAGTTCGATTCGGAGTATCAAAGGTCAAGTAACGAGACGTTGAATTATGAGAAAGGAGCAGTAAAAGAACGTAATGAAGCAACTTGCAAAGTTTGGTGCCGATTCGAAGTCTGTTAGTGACAGAGAATTCAGGGACCGAATTCCTGTAAGTGAGAAAGAATGTAATACCCGTTATTCAAAAATATGGTCAACGGGCAGAAGAAAAGTCAACAGGGGCAAAATTGTAATTTTGCCAAACCCAGGGGCAATATGGTAATTTTGCCAAAGTTTGAGACGGATGCCGAGATGGGCCAAATGTTCTCTTTTTGAAACATAAAGAACATTTACAAGACCATAATTGGAAGGAACGGAGCAGAAATGTGTTTTTCGGCTTATCGGTATGAAAACCGACTAAACTGAGAAAACTTTAGAAATTCATTACCGGAGCTAGGAAACTCCAAATGAAGTGATTCAAGTTTTTAAATTCATAAAAAATCAGGTAGAATCAGTTTATAGAAGTTTTGGGATTTATGGGAATCATTTGGTATTTTCTAAAATAATATTCGTGCAATCGAGCAAACCGAGAAGAAATAGCAAGAAAGGTGTACAATTGAATTGGGCCGTTTGTGGGCTGGATTTTGTGGATTATGAGAGGCTCCAGAGACAGGTGTCTCACCCTCAGGTCGCCAGCTTTCCCTTGTGAGGTGTCAAGCCCATACTTGATGCATGAATCTTGTTGCATGCACAAAAATACCAAGCCAAATTCATTTCACTCACCGTTACTCTCTCTCTAGCCTCACCCACGACCAAAATCTCTCTCTTCTCTCTAGATTCATCTGGAAAACCCAGAAAATTCATATGAATCTTCAAAGAAGCTCAAGAACATTCAAAGTGTTCTTGAGTGTTCATAATACCTTCTCACACTAAAAATCCCATAACTCTTTCAATATAAACCCAAATTCACTTCTTAAAAGCCCAGTAGCTTCCTCTCTCCCTCCTCTACAATCTCCAGCCAGCCACCATCGTCTCCGTCGCCGGAGCTCTCCGGAATCTGGCCATAAATCATCCGCGGATTAGAGTTTGGTGGATCTCTCTCTTCCTTCATTAGATCTGAACGTTTTGAAGCCATGGATGGATAGATCTCCTCTTTGCGGTCAGTTTGGTGGGTAGATCGTTGTCTGAGTCGCCGGAAAAAGGGGTGAACCGGCCGGTCAACGCCGGACCACCGTCGGTCAACGCCGGAGAAGTCGCCAGAGAAGCTCCACCGCCGCCGTATCTTCAAGCCGGTTCTTTAGTGGGTTGGTTCAGCATGGTTTGGTCCAGAATTGGATTGGTTTAGGCTTGGTTAAGCCTCGGTCAACCTTAGGTTAAATCGGTCAATGATTTGACCTAAACCGGTTTAACCTAACCGGTTTAATTGAAGACGGTTCAGTCGTTTTGGTTTCATTAAAGTGGTTCAGATTGGGTCAACCGGTTCAAGCTAGGTCAAATTCAAAGTCAACGGTCAAGGTCAACAGTCAACCGGAGGTCAAAGTCAACGACGGTCAACGCCGGTCAACACGTTGACTCCGGCCAGTTTTGTGTTGCGGTTTGTGTACTGGTGTTCGGGAAGCCTCGGAGTTCGTGTTCGTGTGTTCGGGAGGTTCGGGTTTAGTTCGGGGTCTCAGGGAGTCATATCCGCATCCGTGTCGTTCATTCCGACCTAAATCACTGTGAGTCGGCTCAAACACCGTAGTTAGATGCATGTAGATCGAGAAATGGGAAACCGTAGAATTAGGATTGCATACCCGGATATAATTCATTGTGTTTGAGAATGGAATGGTTAAATTAACGATTTAGGATTATGAGAATTAAACGGATTAAACCTGTTGTGTGCCGTTAGGTTGATAGTAATATTGTGTGATGCATTCATATATTCGTTGCATGTTAGGGCCGTATATGCATATATACGTATGTAAAGAACGGTATTGAATGAATCTAAGTACGGGAATTAAGACGAGTTAAAATACGGAATTAAACCTAACGAACGTATAGCATATGGAATGATATCGGGATTACCAAGAAGAAATGAATTACGTTATTGAAAGATGAGACGTCAGGGAGTTTAGTAAGCTACTAGCTCTAAACCGACGGATCGGGTTTTAATAAAAGATACTTAGGAAAGGTTAAGAAAAGAGAAGTGTTGTGATTGGTGAGCCGTCTATGGATTAGCAATCCGCTAATCTAAGGTAGTGGACGTGAATTGGTTAAAAGACGTTAGAAACCCTAATAGGCCTGATTGTGTGGTGATTGTGTTTTTGTGTGGTTGTTATTGAGCTTTCTGTGCATGCCTGTTAGATCGTCTCGGTGTTGGGCCGAGCGATCCGTGTGGATACTTAACTCGGTCACGGGACCAGTTAAGTCGTGGTTACTGACTTGGTACGGTGCCGAGTCAGAGCGGTGGTGTTAGTGTGTGTGTGAGTAGACTTGCGGGAAGCGGTGTTGATTTGGTTGTTGATTATTGACTGAGATTGATTGTTAGAGTCCAAGTGAGTCTGCGTGTTTACATTTCTGCACTAGGACTCTAGGATGCGTTAGATCCCGCAAGTCTAGGTGTTTGGATACGTTCTGGTACTTCCGACCCGATTGGATCCTTGGGTATTTGCCTAATCGGATCATGGTGATTCCGGTTATGGTGTTAACCTACTGAGTGACGCCAGTAGGTGTGTAGTCCAGAGAATACGGGGTCGCGTCCTAGGGCCGGACTGCATGTAAGCTTGGGTTATCTAGGGGTAGCCTGAGTCACCGCGTATCGATGGACGGAGAACGGTGTCCTAGTCATTAGACTTCATGTCTACGTCTAGGAGTCGGGGTTTAGTTACCATGTCGGTAACAGTGGAAACCCGTGGAAGTTACCGAGATCGTAGGGGCCCAGTGGTGTGTTGGTGTGGTTGGTAGTGCGCGTTAGATAGATCGAGTCTCAATCGAGAGCATGTGCCGCAGTGCTCTCGATTTCTTCTAATCGGCTTTTCTTTCTTTTGGCAATTGATTGTGTGTGGGCTCGACACGACGTGGTAGTGCGTGATCGGCTATTTGTTTTGATTGTTTGTTATTTTGAGGTTTTCGGGCGGGAATCTATAGTTGATAGATAGATTAGCAGCCATAGTGGGGAGCCGACTAGCTGGGTGATCTTAGATCACTCATTAGACTCTTTTGTGTTTTTCAGGTTAGCAGCGACGGATGCGGGAGATCCTCGGTGTAGTTTCGGGATGTCTTGTGGCGGGGTTTTGATTCGATGATTTCAAGATTTTCTCTCGGTTCGGCTTGACGCCAATTTTTGTATCGAGTTTTGAGTGTTGTTTTGTTGATTGATGAAATGATTTGTAAAAATGACTATTAAACGTTGTGCTGAACGTTTGATTACTCAGAAATGAATATGCTTTCCTGATATTGTGTTTAGTCCGAACCGACACAACTCACGGAAGTGGTGCAAGGCGTACGACTTGTACTATGGAAGTGAGGATAGCGGAGTCAAGGACGGTTTAGTGCGAGCCTTTGTCTCAAACCGATATGTCTCTTGCTTCGTCCTGTGGCGAACCTTTCCTGTTTGACTTGCTTGGGTTCGATCGGTCATGTTCTTGTTTGATTGTTGGCCGGTCAGCTCAACGGTCTGCGGACGACGGAAAAGGGGCGTTACAACATATCTGGAAGAAAGCAACTAAAAACAAATAGAAAGTAGAGCATTAGACCAAGAAATTGGATAGATTACCTTGAATGGAGCCTAGCGCTCTAAGAGATCGACATATTGAAGCAATATTTACCTGGAAACAATGAAAATCTACACGAATCTCAGACTTGTTGAGCATCAACTGGATTTACGAACGCGACTATCAAATCAAACCCAATACGAAGTGGACTTTACGAATTGAGAGGTGAGTAACTCCCTATGAAATAAATCCTTAAAATCATCATCATCTTTTAATGAAGCTGATTGTATTATAAGGAGAGAGGACTTGAATTTGTGGGTTAAAAAGACGAGATCTCAGAGTGAGAAAGTTAGCAAGCTTCTGTAAGAAGACGAAGATGAAACATCATGTTTCAGATTTAAACTGATTTAATAGGTGAGGTGTTTGCTACATATACAAATAAAATGTTTCTATTAGTTTTTCAAGTTTTTTTATTAATTGACGTGACATTCGCATAGAGCTTCAAAAATCTGATGTGTCAACATTAAGAAAGGCACAAGCTTTATTAGTGTGTTGATTTGATTTAGTTTTGCAATTCGAAGTGTTTATATTAAAATTTTAATTAAGTATTTTTAATTTACTTAATTTGTGTATTAATTTAAAATTTTATACAAATTAGATATTCATATTAGTTACAATTAAAATTTATATTAGTAATAATAAAAAGATTCAAAATAACATATGACTTATTTATTTTTTAGTTATAATCAATTGTAAATAACATATTAATCTTATATAATATAAATAATAATTAAATATTTTATTGTTTTGTTAATATTGTCACGTAAAATATAATGGACTCCTATTCACAAAACACAACAAAAATAATACTTCATCCGTTTCACAATAAATGTCGTTTTAGAGTTGTTTTATCGTTTTAAAATAAGTGTCGTTTTAAATTTCCAATGCATCTTTTAACATATATTATGATAGGTCAAAGTTTTATCCCTATTCCATTGCAAGTGCACAGTGATGCGAATGTAGTACTTAGGGTATCGAATCCACAAGGACTCACGACTCACACGATAGATTGTATGTTCTCAAGTTAAGCAAGTACACAAGGAAGAGTTATCAAAGGGAGAAAGGCGTAAGACTTAGGAAGTTCTCAGGAATTATGCAATGTCAGATACCTAACTAACCAGATTCAGATTAAACACAGGTTCAAAAACTAGAAACACAACGCTAAACAATCCAACTCTCGCTGAGATTGTTTCTATATCTAGCAACCTAGCGATCCAAATCTCTTTGTGATCCTAGAGTTCTAAACAAGCATTAAGAACGGTTTCTATCGGTTCAAAATTCTCCTAAACCAAACCTCTTTGTATCTAGTCAAATTGCTCACACTAAGTTTATTCAGATTATAACTCACATTCTCGTGCTAAGTTAATTATCTAAGATCTAAACCCTAGGTGATCAGTTCAGAATTCAGTATTAAACACAACTTAAGTGATGAACGAACAGATTGTGAATCCTAATGAATCAGTTATCTAACATGCATAAAACCCTTATGCGAATTCCTAAATCTAACTAGGTTACTACTCAGACATATTATCAATTAAACAACACATCATGAATAGAAAACCAAAAGACTGAATAGATAAGATAAGGGGGTTCGAAATCCTTCTCTGAAGGTTACAAGTAGCAGAATCAGCCCCTTAGCAAATCTCTCAATCTCCAAAAGCAAGAACAAAGTAAGAAAAAGATAAACTGAATAATGAGTCTTAAAACCTAATTTCCTAAACTCGTTTTGGGGCTAGATTAGAATTAGGGAAACTTTGGAGCCTTTATGCAATTCTTCAAAACTTGTCTCAACTCGGCGTATAGCTTCTCTCGCGCTCACTGTCGACCGACACCAAGGTCATTGTTGGTCGACATCCAGTTGTGGCCGAGACACCAACTTCAGCTCGTTGCACAAATCGCCAAAAACGTCCTAATATCCCTCTCTTTGCTCCAAACGCAAGCCTACCTGTAGAAGACTCAATAGAATCGAAAAACCAGGTTAAAGACTAAATATACACAACTATATCATGGTTGAAAACCTAGAAAAACCATGATATATCAACTCCCCCACACTTAGCTCTTGATTTCCCTCAAGCAAATGAAAGAACTAAAGCATAAGAACGAGGCTTGAAAACTTGACTCTCATTTCGTCCTAGGAACTTTCGCATTCACATTCAGTTAGTAAGCCATTGAAAACTTTCCTGTAGATGTTAAGACCACAATATACTTCCCCCACACTTAGCAACTGTCCCAAGTAAACTCACAATCAAGTTAGGATATTCAAGTTCACCACACTAACCTCTGTATATAATTAAGTGCGGTCTTACAGAGGGAGTATCGATTAGAGAACACATGGACTCAACTCATTCAGTACTGACCACCAAATTGTCGGTTTCTGGTTCCTTTCTTTTCCCTTTCTCCCTTAGCAACTGATTTTTCCCCACTGGGTATCATTTTTTTTTTATCAGTGCTCTTCCCTTTTTATTCGGGGTGTAACTTTGGATCTTTCCATGGATACACAGGAGGTAATAGGAGTCTCTACCACTCCCGTGACCACTTCGAAGCTACTAGCTTATCCTCGGTTTTAATCTCTCTTTTTTGTTACTTTCAAGGGAGGGAAAAATCAGGAAGCATACTCAAACAGGATCATAGGCTATGTCAGCACATCAGAGGAATCTGATCCAGAGATCTCAAGCCCCTAAGTAAGAAAATAAAGTCAAGTTTAGAGGTGAAGTTAGTGATGGATCCTCTGAATACCTGGTTAGATATGGGTGTCCTTGGTAAGCTGATCCGTTTGGGGTTTTCTAATAGTCATAGACTAACTGCAAGTCTGTCCAATGGTCACTTAGTTCTTGTTCCAGCGAAAGATTTCCTCGAAAAATCATAGTTTCATACATATTTTGACTCAATAAAACAATTTTGAAAACAACTGAAAACAAAGGACTGACTCTAAGAAAACAAAACACAATGTCAGTAGCCACCTCCCCCACACTTAGACTGCACTGTCCCTAGTGAAACCGTAGCATGAGATCGGAAGAACAAGGTATAAGTAACCGAGAACTTGGGAAACAGAAATCTTACCTGTTGACGCAGTCGATGTCGACCGACACACAGACTACGTCGGGCGACATTAGCCTTTGGTCAACATCGATTTAATCGTAATCGAGCGTGGTCGATTTCCATCCGTGTTTCGAGTTTGGTGTCGACCGACATCAATGGTGACGTCGACCGACATTGATATCTGCAGACCTGTCCTACACGGCCCTATCATGCAAGTACCAGAAAAATCAAAAGACTCAAGGACAAAGACTTAAAAGAAACGAAAACTAACCTACAGTGAGTTGCCTCCTACTCAGCCCTCGTTTAACGTCAATAGCTTGACTGTAATGCGATCAGGCATTGGGTGGATTATCCAGATGGACAATGTTTCCTTATGGAATTTTAGCTTTCGCCCAGTAATATTTCACCCTTTGCCCATTGACTGTGAACTCCTCGCCTTTGGAATTCATCAGGATAATAGCTCTGTGAGGTCTAGCCTCCTTAACGGTGAATGGACCTGACCAACGAGAACACAAATTCCCAGGAAACAATGTTAGACGAGAGTTGTAGAGAAGTACCTGATCATTGGGTTCGAAGTTGCGTGAGATGATCTTCTTATCATGATATGCCTTTGTACGCTCCTTGTACAGCTTTGAGTTCTCATACGCATGGTGGCGAATCTCTTCTAACTCATTAAGTTGTATTAGACGTCTCTCAACTGCAGGCTTGAGGTCATAGTTCATTTGTTTGACAGCCCATCTAGCCTTGTACTCAAGCTCGACTGGAAGGTGACAGGCTTTCCCATAGAGGAGATGGAATGGTGTAGTCCCTAGTGGCGTCTTAAACGCAGTCCTGTAGGCCCACAACGCATCATCCAGCTTAGCAGACCAGTCCTTCCTAGTCTTTCCCACTGTCTTCTACAGAATCTCCTTTATCTGTCGGTTTGAAACCTCAACATGTCCACTAGTCTGAGGGTGATATGGAGTAGCCACTCGATGATTAACACCATGCTTCTTAAGCAACTTCTAAAAGACCTTGTTGATGAAGTGAGAGCCACCATCACTGATCACAATCCTAGGCACTCCAAATATGGGGAAGATGATAGTTTTAAACAGTTTAAGAATTACCGAAGAGTCATTGGTCAGACTTGCAATCGCTTCAACCCACTTGGACACATAGTCCACAACAACCAATATATACCGGTTCCCATAAGAAGATAGGAATGGACCCATGAAATCGATGCCCCATCAATCAAAGACTTCAACCTTGAGGATGAATTTTTGTGGCATCTCATGTCTCTTGCTGATCTTCCCCCTCCTCTGACACACATCACACTGGGAGATGAATAACTGAGCATCTTTGAACATTGTAGGCTACCAGAAGCCTGCTTGAAGAATCTTAGACACTGTCTTGAATGTAGCAAAGTGTCCAGCATACTCAGAACCATGGCAGTGGTATAACACATCATCAACTTCACACTCAGCAATGCAGCGTCTGTAGATACCATCAGAGCAGTGCTTGTACAAGTAGGACTCATCCCAGTAATAGCGCCTGATTTCCCTAAGGAACTTCTTCTTAGCATAGACTTTAAACACTTCAGGCTCATCATCTGCAGCAAGGTAGTTGGCTATGTCAGCGTACCAAGGTCTAGTGGAGAGAGAATCTTGGGCGACTGCAGCTATGAACATGTCAGCTTCGTCATCGAGAACTTCAGCTTGCGATCGCATTTGGTGTCGACCGACATAAGTGTTGATGTCGACCGACATCGTGCCTAATCGGCCAATTGGTGTCAAGGTTGATCGATTATCGTCCGCTTTTTCGAGTCGGGTATCGACCGACATGAACATGGTGTCGACCGACACCTTCTCTGCAACCCGTGTAGAAGGCAGTGAACTCGCATAAACTGCCTGAAAACCTGTCTCAACCTTGTAGATGTTCTCCTCTGGTAGAAAATCATCTATAGGAACGTCCTCATCGATTCTAATCCGTGATAAGTGATCAGCGACACCATTATCTACCCCTTTCTTGTCCCTCACCTCTATGTCAAACTCTTGGAGCAATAAAATCCATCTTAGTAGCCTTGGCTTTGCATCTTTCTTCTGCATCAGATACTTAAGCGCGGAATGGTCAGTATGCACAACTACCTTAGATCCAATCAGATGGAGGCGGAACTTCTCGAACGCAAACACAACTGCCAAAAATTCCTTCTCAGTGGTTGCATAGTTTCTTTGAGCTTGATCGAGAGTTCTACTTGCGTAGTAGATGGCGTGGAGCTTCATGTCCTTCTTCTGCCCAAGCACAGCTCCTACAACATAGTCACTGGCATCACACATTACCTCAAAATGAAGACTCCAGTCCGGTGGTTGCACAATTGGAGCCGAGATCAAGGCTTGTTTCAGCTCCTTGAATGCAGCATGACACTCATTTGTGAACTTAAACTTCACATCCTTGCAGAGAAGTGTGGTGCGTGGTCTAGCTATCTTGCTAAAGTCTTTAATAAATCTCCTATAAAAACCAGCATGCCCAAGAAAACTCCTTATTCCCTTGACTGAATCTGGTGCTTGCAGTCCTGTCATCACTTCAATCTTAGCTCTGTCCACCTCAATTCCTGCCTCAGAAACTCTATGCCCAAGTACAATGTCATTCTTGACCATAAAATGGCATTTCTCCCAATTCAAAACAAGGTGCTTTTCCTCACAGCGAGTTAACACCTTGCATAGATTATCCAGACAAGCATGGTAAGATGGTCCGTAGACAAAGAAATCATCCATGAAGACTTCCATAAAATCCTCTATCATGTCTGTGAAGATAGACATCATACATCTCTGAAATGTCGCAGGAGCATTACACAGTCCGAAAGGCATTCTGCGGTATGCAAAGGTGCCATAGGGAGATGTAAATGTAGTCTTCTCCTGGTCCTCTGGGTGGATAGGGATCTGAAAGAAACCAGAATAACCATCCAAGAAGCAGTAGTAAGGATGATTCGCCAACCTTTCCAACATCTGATCAATGAAAGGGAGTGGAAAGTGGTCTTTTCTGGTGGCTGCATTCAACTTCCTGTAGTCTATGCACATCCGGTGACCAGTGATTGTCCTCGTAGGAATCAACTCATTCTTTTCATTCTTCACCACTGTGACTCCTCCCTTCTTAGGAACCACATGAACTAGGCTGACACAATCACTGTCTGAAATAGGGTAGATGATCCCAGCTTGCAACAGCTTCATGATCTCTTTCTTCACAACCTCCTTCAGATTAGGATTCAAACGTCTCTGGTTCTCAATTGACGACATGCTCTCATCTTCAAGGTGTATCCTGTGTATGCACAAGTCCGGAGAGATACCTGAAATATCATCAAGAGAATAGTCAAGAGCTTTGCAATGCTTGTGCAGCTTGCTTAGAAGTAAAGTGAGTTCTGCGTTATTCAAATCAGCATTGACAATGACAGGATAAGTGGAGTTTTTACCTAAGAATGCATATTTGAGGCCTGTAGGTAGCTGCTTCAACTCGATCTTTGGAGATTTCTCCTTGCTCCAATCCTGCGCAGCTGGTGTCGACCGATTCACTCGTGGTGTCGGTCGGCACTGAATGTCATTGGTCACTTCCAAGTTCATAACTTGCTCAGTAGCGTCCATTAGCCTCAAATATCCAGTAGCAGCTTCATCTTCCAGCTCCAACTCATGCTCAGAACTCATTAAGACTCTCTCCAACGGGTCGACATAATGCATTCGATTTAAGAATTATGCAGCCAGATTCTTAATCGTATCAACATAGAAGGTCTGTCCTTCAATGGTAGGATGTCTCATCAACTTGTCCATGTCAAAATTCATCACCAGATCACCCACATTCAGTCCAATCTTTCCTATCTTCACATCAATGATTGCCCCAGCTGTAGCCAAGAATGGTCTGCCCAGGATAAGAGGGTCCTTAGGCTCATCATTGTACTGCATGACTACGAAATCAGTTGGGATAACACATTCACCAATCTTTACCGGTACATCTTCCAAGAGACCTTCAGGGATCCTCATGGAGCGATCAGCTAGAATCAAGGAGATCCTAGTAGGTGTGAAGTCTGTCATCCCCATCTGCTTAGCAACTGAATATGGCATTAGATTGACACTTGAACCCAAATCACACAGTGACCTCTCAATCTGTTGCTGAAGATTGCACAGTCCAAGACAAAGCTCCCTGGATCCTTTTGCTTCTCAGGAACTCTGTCTAAAATCAGAGCACTACATACCTCAGTGATCATGATCACACACTCTTCATCTCCCATGTCAGAGGTCAACATATGCTTCAAACATCTCTTCAACACTGGATTTTTGCTAACAGCATCCATCAATGGTATTGGAAGAGTTAGCTTGCTCAGCAAAGCCATGTACTTAGCCTTGAACCGTTCAAACTTGGATTGCTTCGGGTTTCTCGGGAAAGATACTTTGGGTTTATACACTTTCCCACCAGCTACAGGGGTTTTCTGCGTAGCATTAGAGTCTGTACGATGTTGGTGTCGACCGACATCAGCTTGGTGTCGGTCGACATTGGTCGATTTTGATCTGTCATCGACTTCACAATCCATATAGGTCGATTTCCGTTCGTCATGAGGACTCGACGAAGTTGGTGTCGCCTGACGTGCAGAGGTAGTGTCGGTCGACGCTCATTTCGCAGCTTCGTACTCTTCTTCAAATTCTTCTATCTCGTCGATGTCTTTATCACTGATCTGCCTGATAAAGATGGTGTGCAGCTCCTTCCCACTCCGCATTGATATGGCATTGCAGTAATGCTTGGGATTGGTATCTGTGCTTCCAGGAAGAAATCGGGCTTGCCTCTTAACAGCTCCAGCAGTTTGAGCAACTTTAGAATCCAATTGCTTCATATGTGTACTCAAGGATTCAAACTTCTCATTCAAATCAGCATAGACAACATCTATCTTTTTGTTGAAATCCACAGCGGTCTTTGTCTGACCTTCTAGCAGCTGCTCCATCATAGCTTCCAGCTTGCTCTCACGAGCATTGGTAGCATGTGGTGTCTGATAGGAAGATGATCCATAGGTCCTCTGGTAAGAGTTGGTCTGCTGAAAAGGCTTTTGGTAACCAACATTCTGACCATATCCAGAAGAGTTTCGATTGCTTGTGAAAGCACTCTTCTGTCCACCATTAAAGAACTTGTTGTTCTGTTGATTTCCAAACCTTTTTCCTTGAAATCCAGAACCACTAATGTAGTTCACATCTTCCTCTGTGCAGCCTTCTTCAGGTCCAAACTCTTCAACATCCTGAGCAAAGTGGACATGCTTCTTACTAGTCAACAAGCTGTGAACGGAATCCAACTTGTTCTTCATCTGAACTATCTGCAAATGATCAAGATTTCCACCAGACTCTTTCCTCCTCTGATCTGCATTCTTGGTGCTATTGCTACTCACCAATTTCTCAATCAACACTCTAGATTGTTCAAGAGTCTTTGTGTTGAAGTTGCCATTGCTGGCAGCATCTAACGCAGACTGGTACTAGAGATCCACACCTCTGAAGAAAATGCCCAGCAGCTGAACTTTAGAGAATCCATGATGGGGACAATCTCGTTGGTACATCTTAAACCTTACCCAAGCTGACTTAAGCGGCTCTGTAGGTCTCGGAGTGAATGTCAGAAGATCCTGTCTGATCTGATCTGAGCGAGCATCATCATAGAAGTGTCGCAGGAACTCTCTCTTCACTGCATCCCAAGTAGTTAATTTCCCAGGTGGAAGTTGCTTAAGTCAAACTACAGCTTCTCCAGCAAGAGAGTATGGAAAAAGCTTGAGGAAAAGGAAATCATAACCCACTCCATTGTGCTTCATCCCAGTGACGAAGGCTTCAAAATCCTCAATGTGGTCCATGGGTTGCTCATGTGGAAGACCATGGAAAGGATGCTGCCTCAGTAGTGTGTAATAGATAATCTTGAGCTCAAACTCATTCCTCTCGAAAGGTGGAGGTACAATTGCTGACCGGTTAGCATAAAACTCATCTGGTCGGTTGTAGTTAGCAAGAGTCCTCTCAGCAGCAGGAGGCTGTCCATTAGCTCCAGCATTGACCATCTGCCTCTCACCTTGAGGCTGCTCAGGTTCAGGGATTACACGTCCTTCAATATCAGTCCTTGCCCCTGATCATTGTAGGGGTTGTTCTGTTGGTCTCTCAAAACTCCTTCAGCATCTAGTCTCAAAATCAAATGATTGTTCATCATTCTTGTTCTTTGACCCTTTCTGTTCGTTCTCTCAACTTTAACAAGCTCCTCAAGCCTGAGGTTCAAAAGTTCTTCGCTCTGGTTGCTTCGAGTGTGTCGATTAGGCATACACTGACTTCAAAACACTGTCTCGAGGTCGATGTCGGGCGACACTAGGAGGGTGTCGGTCGACACTGAATGCGAATGTCGAATCCTGCAGCAACAAAACAAGCCAAACCAAGAAAAATCAGTAACAAAAGAAATAAAACGATTTAGCCTAAACTCTAAAACAAAATCTATCGGCGAACTCAGTTGAGTCCCCGACAACGGCGCCAAAAACTTGATAAGTCAAAGTTTTATCCCTATTCTACTGCAAGTGCACAGTGATGCGAATCTAGTACTTAGGGTATCGAATGCACAAGGACTCACGACTCACACGATATATTATATGTTCTTAAGTTAAGCTAAATCAATCAGAAGAAGACAGTAAACTAAAGCAAGTAAACAAGGAAGTGTTATCAATGTGAGATACTTAACTAACCGGATTCAGATTAAACACAAGTTCAAAAACTAGAAACACAACGCTAAACAATCCAACTCTCGTTGAGATTGTTTCTATATCTAGTAACCTAGCGATCCAAATCTCTTTGTGATCCTAGAGTTCTAAACAAGCATTAAGAACGGTTTCTATCGGTTCAAAATTCTCCTAAACCAAACCTCTTTGTATCTAGTCAAATTGCTCACACTAAGTTTATTCAGATTATAACTCACATTCTCGTGCTAAGTTAATTATCTAAGATCTAAACCCTACGTGATCAGTTCAAAATTCAGTATTAAACGCAACTTAGGTGATGAACGAACAGATTGTGAATCCTAATGAATCAATTATCTAACATTCATAAAACCCTTATGAGAATTCCTAAATCTAACAAGGTTACTACTCAGACATATTATCAATTAAACAACACATCATGAATAGAAAACCAAAAGACTGAATAGATAAGATAAAGGGGTTCGAAATCCTTCTCTCAAGGTTACAAGTAGCAAGAATCAACCCCTTAGCAAATCTCTCAATCTCCAAAAGCAAGAACAAAGTAAGAACAAGATAAACTGAATAATGAGTCTGAAAACCTAATTAAAACTCCTAAACTCGTTTTAGGGCTAGATTAGGATTAGGAGAAACTTCGGGGCCTTTATGCAATCCTTCAAAACTTGTCTCAACTCGGCGTATAGCTTCTCTCGTGCTCAGTGTCGACCGACACAAATGTCAGTGTCGGTCGACATCCAGTCGTTAAATCGCCAGAAACGTACTAATCCCTCTCTTTGCTTCAAACGCAAGCCTACCTGTAGAAGACTCAATAGACTCGAAAAACTAGGTTAAAGACTCAATATACACAACTATATCATGATTGAAAATCTAGAAAAACCATGATATATCATATTACCTATTTTAACCTCAATATTAACCAATGAAAAAAAGATACTAAAAGTCAAATTATTTATTAAGGGTATAATAGAAAATTTAATATGTTTCTTAATTTATGTAAAAATGTCAGAATAACACTTATTATAAAACAGACGAAGTAATTTATTTTGTGTTAAGGATACCTTGCACCAATTATAGTGCTTTAGTGTCTGACTGGAGATGGCTTAAGGAAACAAACGTCATTGAATTCCAATTTCATAAAACGCGGCGTGGCTGCGCTGGAGAGCTATCACATTTTGCTAGTTTTCCAACGCATCTTGACTCATCTCAACAGAGTTTAAAATACTATAATGATTATTTCTAAGTATATCCAAAAATTTGTGGTAATATACGTATTGTTTACGAAAACATTATTATACAGGTACTTATTAGCAAAACATGAATACTCAATATACTTTTTGCAATTTCTCTGAGAAAAATTTACATCTATAATCACTTTTACACTTATATAATATTACATAATTTCAGACCAAAAAAATATTACACAATTAATTACATACTTGTTGTTATTGTGCACTTTGATGCCTTAAATAAGCTTACCGACATTCAAATATGAACATTCATTTATTTAAACTTTATATGTGCACAACTTTCAATGTGGCATTTCTTTGTCTTCTAATGGTCGTCATATTCTTCACATATGTTTCTTGACTACTGACAGATATCTAACAAGAGACTGAATGTCTACTCAAAGCTAAACTTGCTAACGTTATAATAGACAATGTAAAGTGAACTTCTATTTCTATCTTTTTCCAATTTTGATTACGTTTGTATGGACACGTTTAAATGGACATTTGGTTCCATCTATTTATCATGTTGATTACGTTTTTGTGGACAATTTAAAATGAACATCTATTTCTATCTAGTTGATTATGTTGATTACTTTTGTGTGGACAAGTTAATCACATATTAATACTCATTTCTATGGACACATTACGAAAAACATTGTAGTTTATTAGAATTTTGTAGTACCAAGTTTTTGTATTAGTACATAAAGTCTCATGAAAATTGTAAGATGGAAATATATTTACATATAGGTTTACTTCTTCATTTACATTTCGTGTGGACATTTTTTAATTGATACCCATTTGTTTTTTTATAAGCCTTTTCCGTGTACACAACTTTTAAAACAATATTACTATATGTCCAGGGACGGATCTAGCTTTGACAGTAAGAGGGCATGTGCCCCGATTAATTATATATATTTAATTTTTTGTTCATTATGTTCAAACAAATTTCACTAGTTCTGCTGGTAAAGTCTTCTTGTGCCCCTGGTTCTTGTGCCCCCGGTTTTTATTAATTAGAGCTTCCCCAATGGGGGTTTTTAAAGGGTCCTTAACACAGTTTCTAATATAAAATGTGGGTCCCATCTAAGATACAAGCTCTTAAAAAGCTTAATTAAGGATCGACTCTTCACTGTTCACAATGACGTGTCGGTCCGTGATTGGTTACTTTTTTTTTTTACAAAATTTCAAAAAAAAAAAAAAAATGAATTAAGAACCTCCGTCGAGAGGTTCACGGTTCACCGTTGGACTTGGCCTTAGATTTCATTTAACTGTTGACCAAAACAAGATTTCATTTAATTTAGTTTTCTAGTTTATCGTTCATAGTATTTTTAAACTGCATCTAATTTTTTACTAAACTTAAGATATATTATTTATATTCTCTTGCTAATTTTCATCATCTTTTCATGTATTTCATAAATAAAACTTAATTTTAATATAAAAAATTATACATTTCACACTATTTTAGATTATATATTTACTAAAATATTTTGATAAATTTTCGTAGAGTGATAGATAATATTATACTATCATTTGGCAATTAAACTTGGATATAATATAAGAAAAATTAATAATATAAAATATCAAACAAAAACATATAAAATATTTTTTATTATTAAATTAATAGAATTGTGCCCCCGGTTAAAATCATTTCTGGATCCGTCACTGTATATGTTTCATGGAAATTATAAAGTGGGCATATATTGTACATTCACTCTATATATGTTTATTTTCCACGTTTAGGCCACCCACATTGAAGGTTTTTAAGGGTGGGGGTTCTTAACTATTCATGTGGGTCGCATGTGAATAGTTAAGAACCGGGTTCTAAAAATCCTTATTTAAGAACCGGTTCTTACACTGTTCATGACACGTGGCAGCTTGTCATTCGTCTAATTTTTTTTTTCAATTTTTTTTTTTACACTTTTCCCCAAATTTTTTTTTGTTTTTTTTGTTTTTTTAAGAACCCCATAGGAGGTTCATTGATGTATATGCCCTTATACCTACACCTTTTGTGTACACTTACATGTGGACAAGATTTGATCCAAAAATATATTGTTCACAAGATTGATACAAAATTAACTAAAATATATCACAATAGATATCAAAATATAGACAAAAATAAAATAAAATTAGTAGTCTACAAAAAAAATCTATGTTTCTAAAAAAAATGTAAAAACTTAGAGAGATATAAGGGGAATGAGAAAATAATAGAGAAAAATAAAGTAAAATATTTAATGGTTAGAATTAAATAATTCATAACTGAATACTTTCTTTTATGGTTGGCCCGTTAACTAAACTAGAAAATAAAAGGAAGGGCAAGTTGGCAATTTTAAAAAATGAACAATGTAAAAAAGGCTCCCTTTCGTCAATGTGTCTAATTGTGTGACTTTTCAATGACAAAGTGACCTAGAGTGTTAATGACTCTTTCTTCAAACAAAACAAGCTCCTCTTCTTCCACCTCCTACTGAAAGATGAAAAACACTAAATCTCAAATTCTTAGAACAACATGCCATCAAAGACAATGACACTCTTCACGCCTTCTACTAGAACAAAGCTGTTATCTGTCCACCATCGAACAACATGTAGGATTATGAGATAAAGCCTACGATGATCACTCTGGTGAAGTTACATCTATTCATGGGTTGTCTGCAGAAAACCTGATGGATCACATCGAGAACTTCGAGGAAATCTGCAGTAAAACAAAGTCTAATGGGGTACAAATAGATTACTTAAAGTGCAAGATGTTCCCTTTCTTTCTAGCAGAAAGGGATTGAGGTGGCTCAAGTCACTCCCACCAGGACCACTCACCACTTGGGGCAAATTCATAGCTGCATTCTTGAACCACTTCTACACCAAGTCTAAGGCTGCCACCCTGAGGAGCAAGATCACCCCTTTTCAGAAACATTCTGAAGAGTCCTTCTGCAAAGCTTGGGGTTAAAGGAACGAATCACACTTTTACCACTAAACTATACCCGCTAAAATGTAATAAGATACAAGGAGTATCACAGAGAGTGTCCTCGCCACATATATTTAGAAGAGCATATACTCAAGACCTTCTATAATGGAATCAACTGGTGTTGGAATGTCCTAAAGTCAATTGTACTTACTCTTCTTAGAGTCATAACGTCGAGGTTTAACTATCGTATAATATTAGGTGGTTATAATGTTTTGTTAGAAACCGCTAATAACATATGAATTAAGAATTCATTACTAATATTATATGATCCTACAAGTTCATAAACCTAAAAAAATTGTATTAATTATAATATTGTGTTTTATTATTAATGTAATAATATATATATATATATATATATATATATATGCTATATGATATATGCATTTATGTATATGTGTATACGAA
The DNA here is from genome assembly GCA_030180135.1 of Orychophragmus violaceus. Lineage (NCBI taxonomy): Eukaryota > Viridiplantae > Streptophyta > Magnoliopsida > Brassicales > Brassicaceae > Orychophragmus > Orychophragmus violaceus. The sequence goes on from CM058237.1 coordinate 70,157,296, forward strand.
ATTAAAAGGAGGAAGGAAACATCTTATATATAAAGAAGGGTTTCGAAAAAACCAAAGCCCTGAAATGCTGACACGTTAGTCATGTAAAATTATGATATGTTTAACAACAAAAGCCATGCCAACATGCATCTTATATGTAGAATTATGATATGTTCAGCAATTAGACTGCAAAAACACATTCTGAACAAAATAAGGGATTCTATGACTCACGAGAGGCAGAATGATCGGTGTACCAGCCAGAGCGGCGAGTTTAGGTGGAAACAGAGTTGCTTCAGGAACATTTATGGCAGCAACTGCAGATTAACACTCATCGTCGCTCATTCCGAGCTTCTTCGCGTCTGCTGCATGATATGTTGGCCCTTATGACAAGATAGCTTCGGTGAGTAGTTGTAATTGGAAGAGAAACAATTCGAACTTTACTCACCGTCGACCTGAGACCATCATAGCTCTTGCTATTGGTCCCTTTGATCGATGGAAAGCTGCAAAAGGCATTAAATTTCGTTGTACCCATGAATCTGCAACACACTTTGAGAATTTCATCAGCGGAATTTTAGAAATTGGGTTTCTTTTAAGAGAGAAAAATCTCATTTTGTGTTATATTGTGTATCATCACTGTATCGTCTCTGTAGTAATGCTGTTAGATTAAAGTTTCAGAATTTTTGAAGCCTAATACGCTCCACCCTTCATCATTTTTTGGCTTAGGAAACAATTTCTGATGTGATTATGGATGTTTGGTGAATTGTATCAACAATGCTAGAAACATTTTCAGGCATTGGCTTAAATTGTTGAAATTTTGGGAATTTATGGGGTCATCACCTCAAATGCCCTTATTTCGAAAAGAAAATTTTTAAATGACTCCGTTATAATTTAATTTTTTTTTTTTAACATTTTTAAAAAATCGAAATATAGTACAAGTTATCAAAAACCCAAACTAAGTAAACAAAATACAACTTATACCTGGTTGTTAACAACCCACCAAAACTCTCCCCAAACCTATCACATCTAACCCAAAATTTCAAACTTCTCTTTCCCAAATTTAAATTTTCTCAACATTCAAATTACTTTTCGATCGTTATATCTCGTTATTGGCGAAATTAGGTACATCTACTCTAGTTCTGCTCGATTACGAATTCGATTTTCATGGAAAATGGTGGAGACAAAATATAAAAGACGATCTTTATATAAAAAAGCATAATACTACAAAGATTTTCTAAATTAGACGAGAAATTATATATAAAAACACACAGAGTACGAGAAATTAAAGAGGACAAGCGATAAGTTCCTCAAATCAGGGCATCATGTGGTAGAACTTCAAAGCCCATTTGTAATGAAAGCAATCAAGGCAGATCACGAAGGTGGCAAGATGTGGTTTCAAGATCGCGAAGGTGGCAACATTCAAGGGGCATCATGTTCTGCAACGACTGGACGTACACCTGCTTCTTCCTAACAGTGATCCCATGCAGGGACTTCCTCAATTTCTTCCAAACTTCATTAGCGGTCTTCAAATCATCATCATCCCGCCAGTTCATCCTGACCATGTGCTCTTTGCCTTCACCAAGATCGCCGTGGAGGAGGCTGAGAACACCGTAGAGGTAGGCAGCCTCCAAAATCAAATCGGCGCCCTCCCCGATCGCCACAAGCTGTAAAAATGACATTCCGTTTTAGGGGTCGTCCTCGATGAAGTAAGCGAGAATACCTGATAGGTCAAATATTAATCCCTATTTCTAAGTGCAAGTACACATTGTCGAACGATGTAGTATCAAGGGTATCAAATCCACAGAGACTCAAGTTTCGTAAGATAAATTATGAGTAGTCGAATTAAGCTAAGCGAAGCAGGTGAAAACAGTAAACAAAGAAAGTAAAGTAAACGGTGTGTGATTAATAAGCGAAGGCGTCAGGTTTCGGGAAGTTCTCAGGAAATAAGATAATAAACAATCAGGATTCAATCTATCAACGTTCTTGAACTAGAATCACATGAGTATAACTAACCAGCTTTCGCGGCGATAATTATCTATGTCTAACAACGTAGTAAGCCAACTTTCGTTGAAAATCCTAGAGTTCTAAACATGCATTAATTCCAAGTTCTTTCGTTCACAAATTCTCTAAGCCAAATCTCTTTGCGAATAGGTAATTTGCTCAACTTAGTTCTTTTCTAATTAATTAACCAACTCTGCGCTAATTAATCTGATATCAATGATCTAAATGACCAGTTCAGATTAAGCATTAAGAACAACTTAGATGAAGAACTAGATGATGAATCCAAATTAATCAATTATTCTAGCATTCCTTGAAATCCCTAATGAGAATCCCTAAACATAACAAGAGATCTACTCAGACATGACAATCATGACAAAAGACATAATCAAAATAGATATCATGTAAAATCCAAAAGAATAAGAACATGGGTTAGAAATCTCTTCTCTCTCGAGTACAAGACCAGCCCCAAATCTACCAATCTCTAATAAAACAAAGCTTAGCCAAAACAATGGATTAAAAACCATAATATAAAGTTAGAACACGATTTGGGCTTCTTTGTAATTATGAGAAACTTTTGCAATTCTTAAAATTCTTCTTTAAATCGGCGAAAGTCTCCTGATCACGCTATGTGTCGACCGACACCAAAATAGTGTCGAGCGACACCATCCTCAGCTAATCATACCGACTTTTCTGCTATCACATGAATGCTCCAAATAACTCCAAAATGCACCATAAATCCAAATATGCTCCAAACGTGCCAAAACCTGTAAAACACCTTAAAGGACTCGAAAGACTCTATAAAATACTCGATTATGTACATATATCATTGCTCAAAACACCTCAAACCCATGATATATCAACTCCCTCATACTTAGCTTTTGCTTGCTGATAGGTCGAAGTTTTAATCCCTATTCTAAACTGCAAGTGCACAGTATAGTCAATGTAGTATATAGGGTTATCGAATCCACAGGGACACTTGGTCTCAAGAGAATCGAACCGTAGGAATTAATACTAGAAATAAGCAAGTAGTGATTGTAATGAATTGCGGTGCAAGAAAGTAAACAGTAGCAGGAAATCGGTTTGTAAGCAATAAACTAAAAGCGTCAAGCCTAGGGTATTCTCAGGAAATCAGACAAGCAGACAAGTTAATCAGTCAGGATCAAATTAAACTCAGTTCTAGAACTCAAATCACGGAAATAGAATTAACCAAATCTCTTTGCGAAAACTCTCTAAGTCTAAGTGCAGTAATCCAAATCTCTTTGCAATTACTAACAAATTAAACTAGCATTAAGTTCAAGTTCGATATGTTCACAATTAAACTAAACCAAATCTCTTTGCGAATAATTCAATTGCTCAACCTAAATAGTTCAGATTCCTAAACCCCACTCTCGTGACGTATTTAGTAACCTAGGATCTAGATTCTAATTGATCAGGTTAGAACTAGCTTTAAGCACAATTTAGTTTGAAGAACATTCTAATCATATGAATCCTAACTGAATTAAACAAGTCTAGCAAGTCATCAAACCCTAATGAGAAACCCTAAACTCAACTATGGATCTACTCAGACATGATTGATGAAAACATAATCATAGAATAAATAGATTGCATATAAGAAATTAAAATATCAAAGGGGTTCGAAATCTTCTCCAAAATAAATCAATACAAGGAAAATAGATCAGCCCCAAAAGCTCTAAAAATCTCTTAGCTCTAAGTATCAAAGCGTATCTAAATTAAACACCAAAAACTAGTATATATAGGCATAATCTCGGCTGGGGCTTCTGTGTAAATACTGAAAGTATCTTGGGCTTCTTTGCAAATCTTCAATACTTGTTACGCCGACGCGTACGGCCCATCTCGCGACTGCATCGACCGATGCACAATGCGTGTCGATCGATGCAACATCAAATAATCGATCAGTGAATAAAGCTCTCGGCCAAAACGTCCCAAAATGCCCAAAATGCTCCATATATCTCCAATTAGCTCCAAACCTGATTTAACCTGTAAAAGACTCTAAACTAATACAAAAGACTCTAAAAACACAACTATATCATGGTATAAAGTGGGTAAAAACCATGATATATCAACTCCCCCACACTTAGCCTTTGCTTGCCCTCAAGCAAAACAGAGAACTAAAATGCAGTGAAGAGGTTTGAAAACTCTTCAGAAACTCATTTTGTCATAGAAGCAGCAGCATTCAGATTCCCCTTAGTAATCCACATGAAAGAATCAATCTACAGACATCAAGACCAACATGTACTTCCCCCACACTTAGCAACTGTCCTAAGTAAACGCCACAATCACATTCAAGCATTCAAATTCACCCTACTGACTTCTGCAAGTATTTAAGTGCGGTCTCACCTAAGGAGTATCGATCTAAAGGCACATGGATTCTTACCTAGCCAGCTCTAGACCACCATACTATCTTTCTCTAGTCCCTTTCTTCTCTTTCCCTTCTTTAACAACTGATTTTTCCCCACTGGGTATCATTTTATTTTTTTTATCAGTGTTCTTCCCGTTATGGGGTGTACTTTGGACACATTCCATGGATCACATGAGAGATAATAGTGTTTGCTACTATTCCCATGACCACTTCGGAGTTACTAACTCATCCTCAGTTATTTATATTTTTTTTTTTTTTTTTTTTTTACTTTACAGAAGGGGAGAAGGGGACTAAATAGGACAGGTTTACAGGCTGTGTCAGAACTAACAGGGAATCCGACATAAAGTATACCAAGCCCTTAGGTGAGAAAAATTAAAGTCAGTATTAAGGTGAAGTCAGTAAAGGATCCTCTGATACCTGAAGTGATATGGGTGTCCTTAGTAGGCTGATCTGTGATGGGGTTTTCTAATAGTCATAGATAGATCTGCAGCTTCATCCCAATGGTCACTTAAGTTCCTGCAAATGCTGCTAATCTCCTCCAAAAATCATTGTTTCCTACTTAAACCAATTTTGACTCGAAAAACAAATTTTGAAAAATTTAACTGACTCTAAGAAAACAAAAGAAACTAATTAGTAGAACCTCCCCCACACTTAAGACACACTGTCCCCAGTAGTGTCAAGCAAGGGATTGGTTAAAGAAAAGAAAAATTAAAATAGTTGAATGGTTAGTTCTCTCGGGTTTTACCTCTGTCGCAGTCAGGCATCGATCGTTGCACTAGGTGCACCGACCGTTGCTGTGCGATTTCTGTTGTAACGATCGACACAAACGTGTGTCGATCGACGCAATGCGATTGTCACGAACCCTGCAACCAAAAACTCACCAAACAGAAACAAAAACGTAAAATCTAGAAAAAATACTAAAATCAAAATGCAAAAACGAAAACAGTGGGTTGCCTCCCACTCAGCGCTTGTTTAAGGTCATTAGCTTGACCGGACGCACAAGATCTTTCAGGCACTTAGAGATCCTGACAGAGACTTTTTCTGTCTCTGTTCAAGTCTCCTCATCCATGGTGGAGTGTAGGCTGTTGCTGAATGCTTCAGTCCAAGAAAAGCAGGTGTGGATTGTGCTCCAGGATCTAGTATCACAGGCCCATCTGGCTGCTCATCTTCTGCTTCCAGGATCGTGAAGGTCTGCCCATCTATCAGTGGTTTCCGCAGCTTCTCCATGTCATATCGCAGCGTCTCATCTCCCAGGTGGAGGTCTATTAGACTTTGTCTGACATCAATCACAGCTCCTGCTGTAGCCAAGAATGGTCTTCCAAGTAGCAGTGCTTCATCCGGATCGCAATCATATTTCAGCACAAGGAAATCTGTTGGAACCAAGTAGTTTCCAACTCTCACTGGTATGTCTTCTAAAACTCCTTCTGGAACTCGTATAGACTGATCAGCTAGGATAAGACGGGTTCTAGTAGGAGAAAAATTCAGCACCCCCAGCTTCTCTGCCACAGAATAAGGCATCATACTTCCAGCAGCTCCTAAATCACAAAGAGAGCGTCTAAAGCTATTCTCGAAGATGGAGCAATCAAGTATAAAGACTCCAGGGTCAGGTAACTTCTTTGGGATCTTGTTCAGTAGCACTTCACTAATGTGTTGGGGAACTACAATCACCCATTCTTTCAGGTCATCATCCAATGGTAGCATCTTATTCAAATACCTCTGCACACAGGGATGATAAGGTGGATCATCAGGCGGTGGAATTTCTTCCAAGTCTTCACCACTCTCCTCCAGTTTCTTCAGCTCCTCAATCTCCTGTTTAATTACCTCAGATACCTTGGGATATTGCCTAATGGCTTGTGCATAAATCTCCTCCTGAGTGATTTCAGACACATCAGGGAATAGGCGGGCCAGTTCTGCATCAGTCTCATAATCATCCGGCAACACTGTCTGTTCACGTCCTGCATCGACCGACACAAGGTGTGTGTCGATCGTTGCAATGCGATCGTCGCGGATTCCACCCGTGAGTTTTTCACTCAATTCCGAAAATTCTGCTTCATCAACCAACTCAGCTGTGCTTAGCTCAAACTTCTCACCCAGATGAGATCCATCATTAACGAGTACAGACCAGGCTTTAATATGAGTATCTGCAGGTCCTTTTCCTTTCATAGTACCTGAAATCTGATTAACCTGAGTGTCCAGTTGCTTCATGTGAGTGTTCATAGACTCAATCTTCCCATTGAGATCTCCATACATAGCATCAATCTTCTTGTTGCAGTCCACAGAAGTCTTGATTTGGCTTTCCAGCAACTGTTCCATCATTGTCTCCATCTTAGTCTCGAAAGCAGTAGGTGTAGTAGGTGTTTGATAAGATGAAGACCCGTAGGTCCTTTGAGCATTCTGTCCATAAGGCTTCTGAAAGTTGCTGTTTTGTCCATAGCCTGAAGAGTTCTGATTGCCCGTGTAGGCAGTTTTCTGTCCTCCACCGGAAAATCTGTTCCCAGATTGATATCCAAATCTGTTTCCTTGGAAACCAGATCCTCCGATGTAATTCACATCCTCTTCCTGAGTGTCCTCCTCAGTCTGAATTACTTCTACTTCTTGAGCAAAGTGGACAGCTTTCTTCTCTCCTAGAAGAGTGCAGATTTTATCCATTCTGGACCTCAATTCAGCCATCTCTGAGTTATCAATACTTCCACCAGATTTCTTCCTCCTATCATCCATAGTCTTGCAACTATTGCTGCTAATCAAATTCTCGATCAACTGCTTAGCTTGTGTAGGAGTCCTGGTGTTGAAGTTGGCATCACTAGAATTATCCAGCGCCTGCTGATACGGAAGATCTATTCCTCTGAAGAAGATACCAATCAGCTGAACTTCAGTGAATCCATGGTGCGGACAGTCACGCTGATACTGCTTAAATCTCATCCAAGCAGTCTTTAAAGGCTCCACAACTCCTTGGGAGAAAGTAAGTATGTCCTGTCTAGATTGGTCTGAACGCGCATTGTCATAGAAATGACGCAGGAACTCACTCTTTAAGGCTGCCCAAGTAGTATACTGACCAGGTGCCAGTTGTCTCAGCCATGCACTAGCGTCTCCAGCAAGACTGTGCGGAAATAGCTTAAGGAACAGATAGTCCTGGCAAACTCCATCGTATTTCATACCAGTAACTATGTCCTCAAACTTATCTATGTGATCCATAGGCTGCTCTGATTGAAGACCATGAAAAGCAATCTGCCTCATCAGTTGGTAGTAGATAGTCTTTACCTCAAAGTCGTTCCTCTCAAAGGCAGGAAGCACTAAAGCTGCTCGGTTCGCATGAAACTCGTCAGGTCTGTTGTAATCAGCTAATGTCCTTTCACGGACAACCATCTGGCCCAGTAGCTCAGCTTCATCAGGGATCACTTGTCCCTCAGCATCAATCCTATGCCCAGCAGCATTGTAAGGATTGTTCTCTGGATCCCTCAGGGTTCCATCAGCATCTGGTATCAAGATCAAGCGTTCTCGTACCATTCTCTCTCTCTTTTCTCTTCTGATTGTCCTTTCTAGACGTCCAAGTTCCTCTAGATTGAGATTAACCAAGCTCGAGTTCGGATTACTTCTAGTGTTCTGCGTTGGCATAAACTGTCTGTAATCGTCCAGCAACGATCGATGCTATCAGTGCAACGATCGGTTCAATCTCAGAATCGCTTAGTGTCGATCGACGCAAGATGTGCAACGGTCGACGCAAGGCGATTTCGGTACCTGCGACAGAAAGAATCAGAGAAAAGAATCAGTAAAATCAAAATAAAACAAAAACGAAAAACAAAAACAAAAACGAAAAATTTCTAGTAAAACCCTAAGTTCGGTCCTATCGAAGACTTCAAAGAGTCCCCGGCAACGGCGCCAAAAACTTGATAGGTCGAAGTTTTAATCCCTATTCTAAACTGCAAGTGCACAGTATAGTCAATGTAGTATATAGGGTTATCGAATCCACAGGGACACTTGGTCTCAAGAGAATCGAACCGTAGGAATTAATACTAGAAATAAGCAAGTAGTGATTGTAATGAATTGCGGTGCAAGAAAGTAAACAGTAGCAGGAAATCGGTTTGTAAGCAATAAACTAAAAGCGTCAAGCCTAGGGTATTCTCAGGAAATCAGACAAGCAGACAAGTTAATCAGTCAGGATCAAATTAAACTCAGTTCTAGAACTCAAATCACGGAAATAGAATTAACCAAATCTCTTTGCGAAAACTCTCTAAGTCTAAGTGCAGTAATCCAAATCTCTTTGCAATTACTAACAAATTAAACTAGCATTAAGTTCAAGTTCGATATGTTCACAATTAAACTAAACCAAATCTCTTTGCGAATAATTCAATTGCTCAACCTAAATAGTTCAGATTCCTAAACCCCACTCTCGTGACGTATTTAGTAACCTAGGATCTAGATTCTAATTGATCAGGTTAGAACTAGCTTTAAGCACAATTTAGTTTGAAGAACATTCTAATCATATGAATCCTAACTGAATTAAACAAGTCTAGCAAGTCATCAAACCCTAATGAGAAACCCTAAACTCAACTATGGATCTACTCAGACATGATTGATGAAAACATAATCATAGAATAAATAGATTGCATATAAGAAATTAAAATATCAAAGGGGTTCGAAATCTTCTCCAAAATAAATCAATACAAGGAAAATAGATCAGCCCCAAAAGCTCTAAAAATCTCTTAGCTCTAAGTATCAAAGCGTATCTAAATTAAACACCAAAAACTAGTATATATAGGCATAATCTCGGCTGGGGCTTCTGTGTAAATACTGAAAGTATCTTGGGCTTCTTTGCAAATCTTCAATACTTGTTACGCCGACGCGTACGGCCCATCTCGCGACTGCATCGACCGATGCACAATGCGTGTCGATCGATGCAACATCAAATAATCGATCAGTGAATAAAGCTCTCGGCCAAAATGCCCAAAATGCTCCATATATCTCCAATTAGCTCCAAACCTGATTTAACCTGTAAAAGACTCTAAACTAATACAAAAGACTCTAAAAACACAACTATATCATGGTATAAAGTGGGTAAAAACCATGATATATCACTTGCCCTCAACTATACATAAAACCAAAATACGGAGAAGAAGCTTGAAAACTTCAGAAACTCGTTTCATCGTTGAAGTACCACACTCAGATTCCCCTTAGTAAGCAACATGAAAAATGCACCTGCAAACGTCAAGACCAACATATACTTCCCCCACACTTAGCAACTGTCCTGAGTAAACTCCACAATCACATTCATAGCATTCAAATTCACCACACTTACTTCTGAATCGAATAAGTGCGGTTTCACTTAGGGAGTATCGATCAAAGAGCACATGGACTCTTACTCTGTTAGCACCTGACTACCATACTATCATTTTCTGGTTCCTTTCTTCTCCTTTCCTTCCTTAGCAACTGATTTTTCCGCACTAGGTATCATTTTATTTATTTTTATCAGTGCTCTTCCCTTTTTATTCGGGGTATTACTTTGGACATGTTTCCATGGATGCACAGGAGGTAATAGGGGTCTCTACCACTCTCGTGACCACTTCGAAGCTACTAGCTTATCCTCAGTTTATCTTTTTTTTTCAAGTAAGGGGAAGGGAATCTTACTTAGACAAGTTTACAAGTTGTGTTAGAACTAATCAGAGGAATCCGACTCAAAGTATACCAAGCCCCTAGGTGAGAAAAATTAAGTCAAGTTAAGTGCGAAGTAAGTAATGGATTCTCTGAATACCTGAAGTGATATGGGTGTCCTCAGTAGGCTGGTCTGTGTTGGGTTTTCTGATAGTCATAGATCATCTTTAAGCTCATTCCAATGGTCACTTAGGTTCCTGCAAGTGTAGTGATCTCCTCAAAAAGTCATTGTTTCTTACTACTTGTTTTGACTCAATAAAACAAACTGACTCTAAGAAAACATAACACAATGTCAGCAACCACCTCCCTGAGACTTGAACAACACTGTCTCCAGTGTCATAAAGTCTAGAGTCAGTGAAAGAGAATTCAAAACTTTGTGAGATTTGAAAAAACAGAGTTCTTACCTTTTGTCGCGAATTGGGTCGACCGACACACAACTCAAATCGATCGATTCCGAGCTTAGGTCGACCCATATCTCGGCATGTACCAGATCGATTGCCACAGATTTTGTATTGTGTCGACCGACACAAATGTGGTGTCGATCGACACCCTACCCATGTTTTAGTACCAAAGGGGCAGACTTGATCAGGATCCGAGTAAGTTGTGTTAGTTACACAATTTCTCCCAATGTTAGCACTGTCGGAGAATTCACAAACAAGTCAAATGCAACAAGATAGATATAACAAAGTTCCACAAAGTTCAATCTCAAAAGAAGCATGACAAACAGACTCAATAAAAATCAAACCTGACTAAAGAGAAAGAAAAATGAAAATTGAAAAAAAAAATCAAAGTTTCTTTGGCGTTGTAGAAATCGCTCAGTGTCTAGAATGGAGTTGGTGGTGCTGTCCCAAATGTACTTGTCTTGTCTGTACGGTTTTTTTTCTTTAGAGGCATCTGTGAGCAAAAATCAAGAAAAACTGGCATCAGATGAAGAATCAAAACCAAAAATCATCAAATCCTCAACAACAATATAATCAGCATCAAAACCAGCATTAAACAGAGCAGTATAAACAGCTTATTCACGTTTTTAAGTTTGACATTTTCACACAAGATTACAAGTTCCATCACAAAACCTAAATTCTCAAAACTTGCAAAATCAAACATGAAAACTACTTAGGCATCATCATTCCACTACCAAACGACCTAAATCAGTGTTATATCATCACATAATCAAGAATTAGGGGCCAAAATCGAACCTTTCATCCTCAGAACCGAATTTGAAAAATTGAGTTTTAGAGAGCATACCTTGGAATTGATACAAACAAATGGTAGATATAGATAGAGGATGAAAATCCGCTCATGATAGGCTTTGGAATCGATGGATTTGGTCAAGAAACGAGGGAAATCGGGGTTATGGTTCAAGCTTTCGCGAATGGAGTTTTGGGAGAAAGTGAAGAACAATTCGCGATAAAGAAGAGAAGTACTTACCTCGAGACACCTGCTGTCGATCGATCCGACCCATTTGTGTCGATCGACATGTGTTTTGGAAAGTGAACCGGTCAAAGTGGTCTAACCGAGGTCAAACCTCGATTTCGTGAAAATCGGATCGATCGACCCAAAGTGCTGAATCGATCTACTGGTCCCCTGTGTCGATCGACATAGATTCTGTATCGATCGACACGATACCTTCCTGTCTCTAGATTTTCCCTGTAAAGACTCAAAAAACCAAAAACAAAAAACTAGACTGAAATTCATATGTTCAGACTCACCAGTAGGTTGCCTCCCACTCAGCGCTTGTTTTAAGTCATTAGCTTGACTATGACAGATAGTCAGAAGTCAGGTGGTTTCGCTAAAGGCAGAGCGTGCCTTTGCGAAATTCTCCTCATCCATGGTGACGTATGTGCATTGTGCGCGTGAGACTGACCGAGAAATTTGGGAATCACAACAAGGTCAGGTGGAGCATTTCGTTTTCTGACTCTATTCCTTGCAAAATCAGCAGCAGAGTTAGTATACTTAAGGTCAGAGAGCGCACACCTTTGCTTCGAGAGATGTGGTCTAGGTGTGATGTTTGGAGCTTTCTGCTTAAGAGTAGGTGCAAGTTTAGAACATGTTAGAGCAGGCTCGGAATGAACCACCATCTTCTCCTCTCCAATCTCAGTCGCTGGTTCTATCTCAACACTGAAGCTCTGTCCATCAATGGTGGGTCTCTGCAACTTATCCATCTTGAACTGCAAAGGCTTATCTCCCAGATGGAGATCAATCAGACCATGTCTCACATCAATCACAGCTCCATCAGTAGCTAAGAAGGATCTACCAAGCAACAGAGGATCATCAGGCTCAATCTCATACTTCAGCACCAAAAATTCTGTTATAATCAAGTAATTTCCAACTCTAAGAGGAATGTCCTTGAGAACTCTTTCTGGAATCTTCTTTGATCGATAAGCTAGGTCAAGAGAGATCCTAGTGGGCTAGAAATTCATCAGTCCCAATCTCACTGCCACAAAGTATGACATGAGATTCACACTTGAGCCAAGATCACACAATGACCTCTTAAACATGTCTCTGTAGATAGAACAGTCCAACACAAAACTCCCTGGATCTTTTAGTTTCTCAAGAATTCTGCCATGAATCACAGCATTTCACACTTCAGAGATCATAAAAACACCTTCTTCATCAGTCATGTTACCAACCAGCATGTCATTCACACATCTCTTCACCAGAGGAGTGGTCTTAGTAGCATCAATCAATGGGGCTTCAATTAGCATCTCTCGCATTATCTCCTTGTACTTTTCCAACTGAAGCTCCTGCTTAGACTTCATGGGAAAGGAATCTTGGGTTTGTAAGTTTTTTCTCAGCAACTTTCGGCTTATCTAGGTATATTGTCTGCTCTCGCCCATAGTGTCGATCGACGCTGAAGTGATGTCGATCGACATTAACCCAATTTGAGTCGACCTTAGTGTCGAGGTGGGTCGATTTTGCTTCGTCATGAAAATTCGAAGGCGGTGTCGATCGACACTGATGCGTATCTATCAACACAATTTTCTGTAACTCAATCTTCACTCGAATTTTCCATCTCTGAGGTCTCTAAGTCAACTCTCTGCTCAGCTTCATCTTCTACCAAAATCGTCCTAACATATTTTTTCTGAGATTGGTTCATCTTCCCCTTAATGTTTGCCTCAGCTTGCATCATCCGATTGTCTAGATTATCAACTCTGCTTGTCAAAGTCTCTAACTTTCCACTGAGATCTTGGTACATGGAGTCCATTCTTTTTTCATTTAGATCTCCTGTAATCTTATTCTGACCAAGAAGCAACTGCTCAAGCATGTATTTAATCTATGACTGCTCATTAGGTGGAGAAGCTTGGTGAGATGAATAACCATAATCCCTTGACCTTGGTGTGTAACCAGAAGTCTGTCTCTGCTGATTTTCATATCTCTGACTCTAATAACCAGCTTCAGCAATGAAATTTACATCCTCTGACTCATCAACTGGTCCATAAGTCTCTGTATCTGCAGCAGAATGGACATTCTTCTTCCTAAGTAGAAGACTATGAACATAGTCGATCTTGTTCTTCATCTCTAACATCTATGAGCTGTCCACTTTTCCACCAGTACTCTTCCTTTCTAAATCAGCATTCTTAGTGCTATTTCTAGACACCAAGTTTTCTATCAGCTCCTTAGCTTGCTCTGGAGATTTTTGTTGAAGTTCCCATTGCTAGCAGCGTCCATAGCCATCTGATATCACAAATCCATACCTCTGAAAAAGATGCTCAGCAGCTGAACCTAAGAGAAACCATGATGTGGACCCTGTTTAAAGCAAAGGATGTCCTCTCTTAGCTGACATCTAGCATCATCATAAAAGTGTTTGAAGAACTCCCTCTTAATTACATCCCAAGTAGTCAAAGATCCTGGTGGTAGCTGCTTCAACCAGTGATCTGCTTCTCCATTAAGAGAGAATGAGAAGAGCTTGCAGAACAGATAATCAGAAGAGACTCCCTCATACTTAATACTACTAGACAATTCCTCAAAGGTTTCTATATGATCCATAGGATGCTCGCTAGATAGCCCCTGGAACTGATGCTGCCCAACCAAAGTGTAGTACTCTGGCTTCAGCTCAAATTCAGCTCTGAGAAACGAAGGTGGTTGAATCGCAGATAGATTAGCATATAACTGATCTAGTCTGTTATAGTCAGTAAGTGTCTTCCCGCGACCAACTTCCTGGTGTTGTTGTTGTGCCTGTTCCGCGCCCACGGTTACATCTGCCACGATGGGTTTTCCTTTCCCATCCAGTTTCTGACCCTTCGCGTTGCGTATACGACCCTCTTGGTCTCGTAAAATGCCGTCCTCACCGCGAATCAGAATTACAGGATCCATTAGAGAAATCCTGCCAAGTGTTCAATCTCTCGGTTTTACTGGTCGCGATTGGTGTCGATCGATTCCCAAAGGGTGTCGATCGACACTGAGTGATTCCTGCAACACCAAAGAAACAAGAACGTGAGTTAACAAAGAAAAGAAAAATACGTATTTTAAATTCTAATACGAAATTTATCGGTGAAATCAAAGAGTCCCCGGCAACGGCGCCAAAAACTTGATAGGTCAAATCTTAATCCCTATTTCTACTTGGAAGTTCACAATGTCGAACGATGTAGTATCAAGGGTATCGTATCCACATAGACTCAAGTTTCACACGATAGATTATAAGTAGTCGAATTAAGCTAAACGAAGCAGGTGAAAGTAGTAAACAAAGCAAGTAAAGTAAACGGTGTGTGATCAATAAGCGAAGGCGTCATGTTTCAGGAAGTTCTCAGGAAATCATATAATAAATAATCAGGATTCAATATATTAGCGTTCTTGAACTAGAATCACATAAGTATAACTAACCAGCTTTCACTGCGATAATTATCTATGTCTAACAACCTAGTAAGCCAATTTTCGTTGCAAATCCTAGAGTTCCAAAACATGCATTAATTCCAAGTTCTTTCGTTCACAAATTCCCTAAGCCAAATCTCTTTGCGAATAGGTAATTTGCTCAACTAGGTTCTTTTCTAATTAATTAACCAACTCTCGCTGCGCTAATGAATCTGATATCAATGATCTAAATGGCCAGTTCATATTAAGCATTAAGAACAACTTAGATGAAGAACTAGATGATGAATCCAAATTAATCAATTATTCTAGCATTCCTTAAAATCCCTAATGAGAATCCCTAAACCTAACAAGAGATCTACTCAGACATGGCAATCATGACAAAAGACATAATCAAAATAGATATTATATAAAATCCAAAAGAATAAGAACATGGTTTCAAAATCTCTTCTCTCTCGAGTACAAGACCAGCCCCAAATCTCCTAAGCTCTGATAAAATAAAGCTTAGCCTAAACAATGGCTTAAAAACCCTAATATAAAGTTAGAACACAATTTGGGCTTCTTTGTAATTATGAGAAACTTTTGGTCTAAATTGCAATTCTTCATTAAATCGGCGAAAGTCTCCTGATCACGCTATGTGTCGATAAACACCAAAGGAGTGTCGATTGACACCATCCAAAGGACTTTTCTGCTATCGCATGAATGCTCTAATTAACTCCATAATGCGCCATAAAGTCCAAATATGCTCCAAACGTGCTAAAATTTTTAAAACACCTAAAAAGGACTCGAAAGACTCTATAAAAGACTCGATTATGTACATATATCATGGCTCAAAACACCTAAAAACCATGATATATCAATACCTCGAATGAAGTATCCGGCGAAGTTCTCCTGGTCTATGCATTTTTCCAGAAACTCCATGTAAGAAAGCGCACGGAGAGGCCTCTTGACCAACGGTGAGAGGCATAGAGAATGGAGGACTATAGGACTGTTGGAGGCTTCTTTCATTTTTTTGCAGGTTTCTCTATCGTTGCAGTAATCGTTGGAGGAAGATTTTCCGACTTTTTCGACAATCATGGTGAGGGCTTCGATCGGGAGTTGTTGCAGAGAGACAGTCGATCTCCTGTTGGCCATGCTTTTCTTCTCTCTTCTCTCTGTTTTTCGGCACTTCTCTCTGTTTTTGGAGATAGATATTTTTGTTAGGAATCTCTGTGTTTGATGGTTTTGCCTGAATCGAGTATTTAAAGATAAATCCTTTAGGGTTTCATCTTAGGGAGGTGTCGATTCGCCGAGAGGTATCGATTCGCCGGTTTCAGAGGTGTAATGATGATGGCGTGGGGGTTATCTTTCTTGGGTTTGAAGATCGACGACTAGGTTTTCCCTGCATTAAACATTTGTGATTTAACAATAGTTCGAGAAACAGAGGGAAAACGGCCAATTCCCCCTTGAATTTAGAGGGAAAACAGTTTTTCCTACATGAGTTAACGAACAATGCTTAAAACCCCATAACCTAATAATTTTTTTGAATTTTAGCCACAATTTTTTAAAATTTGGCTAGAATCCCCAAATTCCATAACACCGTTAGTATTCTGTTAACAGAGTTAATTGGCACTAAACGGTGTTAAAATAATTAAAATAATTTTTTTTACTTATATACTTTGCCTAAACGACGTAGTATTACTCTGTCTATTATTTAGGGAAAAATTTGAATTAGGGTTCAGAGTTCTTTAATCTTCGACTGAAAAATCGAGAAAGGGGAGAAAGAGGTCAACGACTGGCAGGAAAGAATGGGTGACAGAACATATTGGTTCTCACCGGAAATGGGTTTCCCGGGGCGATTCCTGGTTGGATCTCGGATTTGGTCAGTCTACAAGAGATTACGCTCTCTAGAAACAGCTTGACTGAAGCTTTTTTGACGAATGCAACATCTCGTCTGAAGAATCTTAAAGTCCTAGACCTTAGCCATAACTCTCTTGAGGTAAATGCCCCTAAATCCATCGGCGGTTTGACCTCAGCTACAGTGAGTTCTCCGGTGAGATCCCTTCCGGCGTAGGAAATTTGAAAAAGCTAGATTTTTTGGATTTGAGTTACCGTTTCTGAAACTACGACGTTCCTCTGTTTCTAGTGGAGATGCCCAAACTGAGAGAGGTTTATCTGAGTGGGAATCATCTTGGATTGCGTATTCCGTAAATTTGGAAGAATCTCGAGGGTGTTTCTGGAATCGGGTTTTCGAGGATGGGTCTACTAGGGAATATTCCAGCTTCAGTGGGTCAAATTCCAAACCTCTGGTATCTTGCGCTTGAGAACAACAATTTGGATGGTCAAATCCCGGAGGAGTTTGGGCTTTTGTACTTTCTCGTGAAATCAACCTCGAGAACAACAATCTCACCGGACAAGCTCCATTCTCCGACAGTTTCAGATAGGTCTGGGACTTCGGTTCTTCGGTTCGATTACGGTTCGGTTACTCGGTTTTTTGTTTTTTTGGGTTTTAAAAAAAACCACCGATCGGTTTTTTTCTTCGGTTCGGTTCGGTTCATTAAAACTTTGGTTCGGTTCGGTTTGATAATTTCGGTTTGGTTTTATATCTTAGGGCTATATATATCAAACCCACAAATTTCGGTTCAGTTTTATATCCCAGGGCTAGTTTCAGAGACAGAACCCGGGAAAAAGCTCAGATTGAGCGGGAACCCACATCTCCATTTGTCCAGAAAACCAGATCCTCCTCTCGCCGGACTGGTTTTCTCTTGCTCGGCGTCAAAGGCTTTCACGTTGATAAAACAGTGAAAACAGAAAGTAGAAGAACAAAGAACACATTAGGGGAAAAGTTTTAACATTTATTATCCTTTTGACTATGAACAGTAATTCAATTTTTTCCCTCAAATAATAGTCAAAATAAAATGACGTCGTTTAGGCAAGATATATTAATAAAAATAATATTTTAATTATTTTAACACCGTTTAACGTCAAATTAAATCTTTTAACATAATATTAACGGTGTTATGGAATTTAGGGATTCTAGCCAAATTTCAAAAATCTGTGGCTAAAATTTAAATTTTTATTTGTCTATAGTATTTAAAGCATTGCTCGATAACTCATGTATGAAAAGCTGTTTTCCCGCTAAGTTCATGGAGGAATTGACTGTTTTCCAAAGAAACAGAAACGTTAAATCGGTTTACATGATAGATAAATACAGAGAACTTAAAGATGGAGAGTTTAGAGACTTCTTCACAGCTGCTGGAACATGGGAACAAGTGAGGATGCGAAGGCCACAAGTACACTGGCGGAACGTTGTTTGGTTCCCACAATGTACTCCTCGCTATTCTTTATCGTTTGGCTCGTAGTTCAAGACAGATTATCCACTGGTAGCAGAATGAGAGCATGGGGAATTACTCAACACTGTATGTTCTGTGGAGAGAGGGATGAAACCAGGGATCATTTGTTCTATGCTTGCCCATACACCTACACGATATGGGTTAAACTTGCAACTACACTGATGGGAAGAAGCATTAGTCCAGACTGGACAAGCACGATGAACTATATGCATCGAGTAAGGACCATGGTTATGGACTACACGCTTCTAAGGATTGCCTTCCAAACTTCGATCTTTTATATTTGGAGGGAAGGGAACTCTAGACGTCATCAACAAGGATGGGTTCAGGCTGATTTACTTGTCCGTATGATTGAGAAAGGAATCCGTAACATGATTTATTCTCTCAACTACAAGTCTCCTCACAAGTTAGAAGGGATGATACGGCGTTGGTTCATGGTTTACACTCCTTAGGCATACATATTTGATTTTTTCTGTCTTCTTTTAACAACTTTTCTTATTAGTTTTTCTTAGCTTTTTCTCTGTAAATGCCTATTCTTTTTTACCATAGATCAATAAATATGAAATTTCTTAAAAAAAAAAACAGAGAACCGAGAGAAAGAGACGATGAGGTTTTTGGCGCCAAAAAGTAGCACATAATAACCTAAGATATCAGTTTTACGGAATTTGTACATAATTCTTTTTTATCTGTTTTTAGTTTATTTAGTAATACATAATCTAAAATTGTGTTTTTGTAGTTTTCAACTGATATAAATGGATTAACATGTAATTATAATTGTTGTATATACAATAATTTGTTTAAAATCTTGTTTTTCTTAAAATTTTCTTACTTATTTGGTTATTAGTTACAAAATGATCTTAAAAGTATAGAACAATATTGTGTAGTTTCTTACTTATATGTTCATTAAGTCGATTAACATATAATTCGATTAACTTATAATTCGGATAGTTTTATGCATTAATATGTTGATTAGTTTAGATTTTGTTAGAATGATGCTTGTTATTATAATATTTCAAATTTCACATTTCTCTTAGTAATACTAGTATTACCAGTATTACCAAGCATCAAACAAATATGACAAAATAGTTATACAACCTATACAAAATAAATCATACATACATATCTTAAAAATTAGAGACAAAGTCATACAAAAATAAAGGCGAAGATACAATAAAACTCTATAACAACTTCCAAACAACAACCATGAAGTCATTATATTGGCCGTCTTTTGTTTCACGTCCTTGAACGAGTTGTTGTTGATTATATCTTGCAGAAACAACAACAAAAACCTCATTCAAATAACAGTAGTTGTCCACCATATTTTAATCAATAATTCATCATTTTCAGTAATACCAGTTTTACTAGTTACACATCATTTAACAGTAATACTAGTTTTACATAGTTCTCCTATCGCATGAACATTCAAATTGGATCGGTTTCGGGTTTTAATTTACTTACAATGCACTACGATTCAAATCCAGTGAGCCCTAGTCGACCCAAAAATAATGGTAATTAGAGTCATAACCGACCCAAAACAATGGTAAAACACGAATTTAGAGTTCTAATCGACTCAAAACCATGGTAAACCAAGTCCTAATCGATCCAAAACAATGGTAAACTAAGTCCTAATCGACTCAAAACAATGGTAAAACACAAATCAAGTACAATAAGACCTCAATTAGCAAACCCAATGTAACTCCAAGGATCTAGATTTTGACGACGGCGATGGAGAACGACATGGTTGAAGGCGGCGGCGGCGACAAAGCTCCCTGAACCACGCGGGTTCGCGAACTCGGTTCGCAAGCTGCTCGATGATCGGTTTTCGATGGGTCCGGTTTGTTTTTTATTATTTGTTTTAATTAATTTTTTTTTCTAAAATCAATAAAGCAGGGTCAAGTTCGTCTTTCAACATTTCACTAAATCAAAAGGGTATGAGAAACTAAAAGGGGAGCCAGAATTATAATTTCGAAAATAAGAGTATAAGAGACGATTTCTCGAATTTATGCCGATCACAATGAATCTTTGGTTCTGATTCTGTAGTTTGTTGTGAAATTTGGGCAAAAATTCTCAAGGTTTGATTAACATGTCTATAAACTGCATTTTGTTTTTCTTACAGATTGTGTGGAAGACGAATATAAAACCACATGTCATGTTGGAAGCATATTGCTTAATTTAAATACGCGTGGTTCAATACCAAAATCAACGGAGGAGTTTGAGATATTCAAATGGAAAGACTCAGAATAATCAAGTCACAAGGAAAAGGCAAAGGTGAGAACAAATCTTAGATCATGTCTCGCCTAAAAGAAGCAAGATTCAATAAAAAGATCAATCCTTTCTTTGTTCAAAATGACAATATAAAGCAAATGGAAGCAGAGCAAGTGTTGACCAACCTCGGAAGCAAAGTAGTTTTTGAGATGATTTAAGGAAGTTGGAAGAGAAGCAATTGAGAAAAATGGGTTTAGTGTTGTGAATAGAAGAGAGATAGAAGAATTGGTGATGTATATTCCAATGAATGAAAGTTCCTTTATATAGGAGTACAAGAACTTGACGACCAAGTAAAAGAATTTGACGACCAAGTAAAACCTAGATTACAAGTAATGGGCCTTATAATGGGCATCTACTAATTATTCATAACACTCCCCCTTAGATGTCCATTATAATGGAATGGTTCGTAATGCGTTTAAGATGTTGCCTCATTAAAAACCTTACCAGGAAAACCCAATGGGAAAAACCATGGTTAAGGGAAAAAGAGTGCAACACGCAATTACTCCCCCTCATGAGTACACGTGTCGAGATCTTTGAGACGACATAACCCGATCTGATGAACTAACTTCTTGAAAGTAGGTAGCACCTTTGTAAATAAGTTAGCCAAATTATCGCTCGAACGGATCTGTAGAACATGTATATCGCCGTTCTTCTGTAGATCGTGTGTGAAGAAGAATTTTGGTAGAATGTGCTTTGTTCTATCACCTTTAATGTATCTGTCTTTGAGTTGTGCGATGCATGCTGCATTGTCTTCATACATGATTGTAGGAGCTTCTTTCCCTTCAGAAATACCACAATCTTCTTGTATATGATGAACGACAGATCTTAACCATACACACTCGCCACTAGCTTCATAGATGGCTAAAATCTTTGCATGGTTAGAAGAAGTGACGGTGAGAGTTTGCTTCATGGATCGCCAAGAAATGGCAGTACCTCCACAAGTGAATACATATCCTGTTTGCGATTTAGCAGTATGGGGATCGGATAAGTATCCTGCGTCTTGGAGGTAACGAAGTATATGCTTAATCCCATTACAATACCTTTGATTTGGGCATGAGCTAAACCTTGCTAACAAATTCACCAAAAATGATATATCTGATCTTGTGTGACTAGCAAGGTACATTAATGCTCCTATTGCACTTAAGTATGGTACTTCAGGGCCAAGAGCTTCTTCATTGTTTTCTCGAGGACGGAATGGATCCTTTGAGACATCAAGTGATCTTACAACCATTGGACTACTCAAGTGGTGTGCTTTATCGATATGGAACTTTTTGAGCACATTTTCTGTGTATGTTTCTTGATGTACTAGAATTCCATTCTTTACATGTTCAATTTGTAGTCCCAAACAAAATTTGTTTTCCCAAGATCTTTCATCTCAAATTCTTTCTTCAAATACTCTACTTGTGTATGAAATCTCTGCAGGAGTTCCAATAATATTTAAATCATCAACATATACTGCAATTATCACAAATCCTTTCTCAAATCTCTTTATAAAGATGCATGAACTAACGCGGTCATTCTTGTAGCCTTCTCTTAACAAGTACTCACTAAGGCGATTATACCATATACGCTCTGACTTTTTTAGTCCATAAAGAGATCGATTTAGTTTTATGCAGTATTGTTCTCGGGAATTCGAATTTACTACTTCAGGTAGTTTAAATCCTTATGAGGTTTCCACTTTAAAATCTTCTGGAACTTTCACATATATGTCATTGTCCAGTGGCTCTCAATTTCTTTTCTTGTTGGACTAATAAGAAACTTTAAAGTAGTTGTTTCTACCACAAGATAGTAGTTTCTTTATAATTCATTATAGATCTTTGTGAGAACCCTCTGTGCAACTACGACTTTGCATCTCAATTTCATCATCCTATATATTCTTTCGTATAAAGACCTATTTATGTCTTTTGCATAAAAATCTATTTATGCGCCACTGGTATTACATCATTAGATGTATGGACTACTGGTCCGAATACTCTTTTCTTTTAAAGATATTTTAACTTTGCATCTATTGTCTCTTTCCCTTTTATCCAATCATCACTTTGTGTACACTTTTCAATAGATGGCTTATGATCCTCATTCTCATCAACTGTTATATTGCATGCATAAATCTTAACGACGTCGATTTGATATCGGTTCCATATTATTCAAGACATGACATAGCTATTTGAGATTTTCATATTCTCAGGTACCTCGATTTCTTTCTTGTCATGTTTATCATCTCTTCTCGAGATCCTTAATATTTCATTCCTCGGTACTGCCATTCTCATTCATGCTCCTTTTCTTTTTCGATGATTCTTATCTTTGGAACCGATAGGTCTATCACGCTTCAAGCGCTCTTTAGACTCACTAGCAGTTTGATACTGTCCTTCTGGGACATCCAATTTAACTAGAGCATTTAGAGCTGGTATGTGACTTTGTCACTCTATTAGGGCCATTTGAAGCATCTGGCAACAAATTGCTTAACCAATCTACTTGAATTATCTTTCGTACATTCATTTGGACTTCTATTCACGCTCTTTAGTACGAGGATCATAGATAATTCATTTCTTTTCCAGCTGTTTATTTTCTCTCCCTAAAGTTGGATAAATTGACTCATTAAGAGAGCCTAATCATCAATGGAGAATCATATCCAACATATATTTATAACCGCCTTTGAGGTCCCATCTTTTGTATTGTGGTGGAGCAACTTATCCAACTTCTCTAGATGGGGATTTATGGTTCCTGACCCAAAGCCAATTTGATGGGGAGAGCTATTTTACTCTTTGGCTATATGCGAATCAATGCTGCTCAGTTTCACCAGTATTATCAATTAGTCTCGCACACTTTAAGTTGCGGATTTATGACAAGGATACATACATACGACAATCTTATCGATGTGTTAATATATAAACATATGGTGGATGATCAGTCCACCAGTGGGTGATCAAGCCCACAAACATTTCCTTGTATACTTTCCATAAATTAAATAGAATCCAAATCTATTTTGGCTGGTGAAATCGTTTTCTCGTATTGCCTTGTGAGCAAGCAGCATATAGCAGATCATTCGTAAGAATCTTTGGTTCTTCAACGAATGTCGCATCATTACAAAACCGGGATGGCATAACCGGTTTGCCAAAAATTAAACTTTCAGTAAACTTCTGGTTTACTATAACATTTATCTCCATTTTAATAATCTGTGTGTAGTAGTGTAGTACAATTCAATAGATAATGCATGTATTTTCTCCAAACATTTATTGCCTAGGGTATTACTTTTGTTGAAGGCATTCAACATTTCCATTATTGTCTCAACATGATTAAATTTAAAATCCCTTTGGATTTCTTTATAAATGATTCATCAAGTCTATTTTCAGTGTGAACATAATTTTCAGGATGTTCCACTTAGTACTTAGAATGGATGTGGGATTCTCTAGTTCTCCCCCTCGAGATAGTAACACTCCAGGTTCATCTATCTCGAATTGAATCCCACGAAATCAACAACATACCCAACTTAGGTCATGTGTATCTTAGATTCTTTTGACCTTTGAGACTTGGGAAAATATAACGCATTAATGATTTCAAATTGCGTTTCCATAGGCAATTCGCTCTTCTAGAGCTGTCAATAATCTTTATAAAACATGACATTGTACTCACACAAATTTCTTTCATCATCACATATTGCTACCATCATTATTTTCTCACTTCTGGTGAGGATATGATTTCTTGAAAGAAACTCATCGGGGCTCGACCTTGACCATATCCATATTCATATCCACATATACGTCTACAACTACTTATATAGCTACTCCTTGGGTATTGTCATTACTGTGGTACTTTTCTTTTTCAATAAGATAAAATATAAATTCATAGTACGTCTCAAACACTTTTCATGATATTGTGTCTCCAGAACAACAATATTTGCTTGAAAGATAGAGCATGACTTCTATAACATCTCTATATGAGTACTTATTCACAGACTTAAAGTCTTATAATTTTATATTAAATAATAAAGATGAGTTTATGACTATATCACATTCTGGTGATCATATATTTCTTTCGCATTTAATGTTTCAAAGAATATGTGGATATTTTACGTCAAGCCACCAATATCCAAAACCTCATGAAATTTGATGGCAAAACAATATGATCATGAACTTTAAACTTATAATCAAACTAGACATGCTACGAGATATTTGTTTGGAGTTGATATGTAAGTTAGCAAAAAGGAAAAATAGAAACTTAAATATTTTCCTTAAAACAAAAGGGAATATATGGATATTTAAGAATAGAAACTTAAATATTTTCCTTAAATCAGAATCTAGAATTTCGGAAACAATTAAAACAAAAGGGAATATATTGATATTTAATAATAGAAACTTAAGCATTTTCCTAAATTCAGAATTAAAATTTTAGAAACACAATGCAACATAATCTTTTACTATATTAAACATTAAAGCGTGTTCATCAAAAATAATTACTATAATTTAATGTAATATAATGTATGAATATAAGTTATTGAACACGAGCAAAAATACAGAATTGAATCCATTAAGATAAACCATGAATTGATAATAAACATGGTTTAAACATAGGATTAAATTATGACAAATATCAATAAATTATTATTCTAGATAAGTATTGATAATCATCTCTATTATGAATAAGATCAGAGATCATAATCGTGAAGGCATAGCCTATCATAACGATATTCAGAGAAGACATCACTTATCATCTCAGAATAAGACATAAACTAAACATAAATTTAATCTCATCTTTTCGATGTAAGAAAATAGAAAATGAGAGACTGTCGTGCTGATAACGTGTTGTGAATAGAAGAGAGATAGAAGAATTGGTGATGTGTATTCCAATGAATGAAAGCTCCTTTATATAGGAGTACAAGAACTTGACGAACAAGTAAAAGAACTTGATGACCAAGTAAAACCTAAATTACAAGTAATGGGCCTTATAATGGGCATCTACTAATTATTCATAACATTTAGGAGAAAGTTAACTTGTTGGACCAAATATTTTAATGAATACTTTGGTTTATAAAATATTGGTTTTTGCTTCTGTATTTTGGCGACCTACATAACTTTGGATGATTCTTGCCTCTAACAATTGACAAGAAGATAGAGACTTAACGTTCACGTTCTTTACCTGCGAGTATACGAGTTCGAAGATTGGAAATGAATTACAATGTTGCTAAAATACGACTGAGCCTTTATAAGATACGATTGAGCCTACGTATAGGACACAACTAAATTCTCAAGTAGATTTAGGGGTTTCAGAATTAAAATCTATCTCATATATATCTGGTGTCAACATATAAGAAAATTGCCTAATATTACAAACTAGAGTTACAATATGCATGATTGATGGATGAAAGTAAAATATTTAAAATTTAAAATTAATATATATTTAGGAAAAAAATTAGTTAGATCCTAATTTATCATTTAATTACTAGATTAACTCTAATTTTTTTTAAATATTAATTAGTTTTCGATACTTATTTTTTCCCTAAATCATTTTTACTCAAAAATCGTATTTACAAATTGCCATTATTATATTTTCTAATTTAGCAGAAAAAATCAAAATATTACGAAATTGTCATTCTATAGACTTATTTAATCGTCGTTACGTGAAGCAACAAACTTATTAAGAATATTTTTTTACTTAAACGACAAACTTAATTAGATTTGACTGATTTAAGTAGGTTTCCACAAATTTGTTTAACAAATGTATTATTCTTTAGCGACAAACTTATATCAATTGACAAACTTATTAAGGAATCTTAAATTTGTTCGTTTTGACGATAAACTTACTTGATTTTGATAGACATATTAAGGTTTTGACGTATTTATTTCTTCTTTGACCATAATTTTATCTATATTTGACAGAGTTATTAAGGTTCGACGGATTTATTTCTCTTTAACCATAGATTTATCTAAATTTGACAAATTTATTAGGTTTTCTTAGATATGTTTTAGACTTTGGCGATAAACTTATTTATTTTCTACAGATTTGTTTAATCTTTTAACCACATACTTAATTAATTGTTATTAAACCAAACCAAACCAAGCTTAATTAACTATTATACAAAAATATAACTTAAAGATAAACCATGTAATTAATAAAACCAAACCATCACTTAAATTAAACCATGATTTAGAATGGAAAAAAAACCTAACATAAAGATTTAGTTTCACTTCTTGTAGCTCTTCCTTCCTTAAACGCTACCTCAGGTTTTTGTTTTTTTCAACGTCCGGAAACAATGATCCAGTAGAAGTTCAATACCCTAAATCTAAAAATGATTACATAATCCTAAAAATGAAAAGTGAAAACATCAAGATCCTAAATAAGGAAAAATAGATGATATGCATTGCTTCGTGAATGAGTCGATCTTGTAGCATCCATTGCCACATACGGATGATATCGACAATCTCTTGTACCACTTCTAGCTGTATAGCCACCTAATTATAAGCTGTGTTTCTTCCTCGAAAACTCATTCTTTAACTTCAAAATCCAGACAACAAAACTATGTATCTAGGTCATAGCTCTGGTTTTGCGTAACCTAATACCCAGAGTAGCATAGCATAATA
The DNA here is from genome assembly GCA_030180135.1 of Orychophragmus violaceus. Lineage (NCBI taxonomy): Eukaryota > Viridiplantae > Streptophyta > Magnoliopsida > Brassicales > Brassicaceae > Orychophragmus > Orychophragmus violaceus. The sequence goes on from CM058237.1 coordinate 70,184,274, forward strand.
AAACCAGACCAAGCCAAATCCAAAAAATCTAAACTAACTCAACCAATTCTAATACGGCACAAACTGAAGCTTAACCAGAAAGAAAAATCACCGAAACCAGAGGACAACCATCCGTCCCACCACCACGGCGGAGACAATGGGCGAACATACCAAGACTTATGCATATCGGAGACTGTCGGGACAGAGGAAGCCGACGACGAACACGAACCAATCGCCAGCACGATCGGACAGTGACGACAACGCCAACAGACACATCCATCGACAACTTCAAAGACACGGACATACATAGACACGCCCTAGCCAGCCACCGACAGAGACGATTGCTGTCAATCGGAGACGACAGGAGAGCAAAGGAGAACGTCGGATTAGAAGACGAGAAGACATAATATATATAAATGACATACGGAAAGGCCTCTCCTGGCAGCAACAGTGCAGATTTCCGGCCGCCAGAGAGGAAGTTTGACCAACAAAGAAGAACGGCGGCTGCTACCTCACGTTTTTATATCACAAAATTCATTGCTTTCTTTTTCATGAATAGTTTAGATTAAAATTGTTTTAGACAAGTGGTTGTTTCAGCAATGCATATCAGTATTTGCTGTTGTTAAAGAGGAAATGGCCAAAGTTTTAGAAGTGAACAATAGAATTTCCTAAGAAGAATTTGTGGCCAATTTGACAGAGATAGATCAACACTCAAAAGTTCTGTTTTCCTGAAGCATCTTTTGGTTTTATCTTCCTGATGTAATGGATCCGAAGTTGCTTTATAGGACGTGTCAGTGTCTTGAACATCTTTGTGACTTAACGACGTATAAGAGAGTGAATAGATTGATGGAAACATCAAGTTTAGAGTCAACCATGTTGTAATCTCCAATTGAGAATACAAATCTTATACAAAACTAGCTTAGATGACAAAATTTTCTTGTAGATACAAACCAGTTCCAGAACAAAATTGTCTCAAAAGTTGAACAGATGATACCAGTGAAAAGTTCCTGGAGTTGAGATGGTTTTATACCAAATACAGAACACAAGATTTTAGTTTAAGATCAGTAGTTGAGACATCTTCTAACTATGTATCTTGATCAAGTTGCCTTCAAATTCCCTCGATACTCATGCACAAGCTCTTCTGAAACGCTTCTTGTTCTACCATGTCCAAACAGCTTGCTAACAATAGCTAGGGAAAAATTGGTAACAGTTGCGAGCCCAAACATGTGATCACGTTTCCATCTATAACAACTTCAGCCTCTTTGATCATTTGGTCATTCATAGGTCCGTCTGTGTCTGAAGGGTACACATATGTTCTCTTCTCCGACAATAGGAATCAAAGCATGTCGGCATGTCCACCGTTTGCTCATGTCAAAGACAAAGAAATGAACAATAATTTTCTTCAACAATACCTTGAGTAGACCGTGTTTATACATGACAGTAGATGAAGAGTTAGTAGCTCCATATATCCGCTCAGATTCTTGTTGTTCCTTAAGTAGTTCTTGAGAATTTTATACTTCTGCAGACGTTCTGAGCCAGCATAGCCTCCCTATGGAATTTCCATCAAAGAAGACAAATCAAAATTATCACTATGGAGCAACCAAAAGTTGTAGTTCCTTACATCCATTCGGATTTTCCTAGTAATTTTTCGCTTATTATGATGATGAGATATGACATATGGATGTTCAAACAGCTTTCTTTAATGGAAATCTCGAAGAGAATGTTTACATGACACAACTTGAGGGTTTCACAGTCTATGGAAGTGCTAGGAAGGTATGCAAACTTCAACGTTCTATTTATGGTTTGAAACAAGCATCTCGGAGTTGGAATCTTCGTTTTAATGAGGCAATCAAAGAGTTTGATTTCATTAGAATGAAGAAGAACCTTGCGTTTACAAGAAGACTAGTGGGAGTGCAGTTATTTTCTTAGTGCTGTATGTAGATGACATACTTCTCATTGGGAATGACATTCCTATGCTTAATTATGTAAAGACTTGACTAGGAATTTGTTTCTCAATAAAAGACATGGAAGAAGCCGCATATATTCTTGGCATGAGAATATATAGAGATAGATTAAACAAGCTTATTAGATTGTGTCAAGATACTTATATAGATAAGGTCTTGCACATATTCCAAATGCATGATTCCAAGAAAGGTTTCTACCAATTTATCATGCATAACTTTGAGAAAGACTTAGTGTCCTTTAATTTGACACATGATGAGTGAGAGCGGATGAGTATCCCATATTCTTCTGCTATATGATCTATCATGTATGCCATGCTCTGTACTTGTCCAGATGTTGCATGTTCTTTGAGCATAACAAGTAGATACCAATCTGATCCAGGTGAGAGTCACTGGACAACAATCAAGAACATCTTTAAATATTCGAGAAATACTAAGGTTAAGTTCTTGGTATATGGAGGAAATGATGAGCTTGTTGTGAGGGGTTACACCGATGCGAGTTTCCAGACAGACAAAGATGATTACTGATCATAATATGATTTTATCTTTTATCTTAATGGAGGAGCTGTAAGTTGGAATAGTTCCAAGCAGAACACCGTACAAGACTACAACCGAAGCATAATACATAGCTGCTTCAGAAGCAGCAAAACAAGTTGTTTGGATTCAGAAATTCATTATTAAACAAGGTGTGGTTCACAGTATTTCTAGCCCAGTGGATCTCTATTTTGATAACAATGAAGCCACCACACAAGCGAAAGAACCTAGATCCCACCAGAAATCCAAACACATTTAGAGGAGTTATCATCTCATTCATAAGATTGTTGATATAGCATATGTGAAGATTAGCAGAGTCTCAACGAACGTAAATGTTGCGGATCCATTGACCAAACCTCTTCCACGGCCTAAGCATGATATATCATGGTTTTTACCTGTTTTATGCCATGATATAAGTGTGTTTTAGAGTCTATTTGTGTCTCTTTGGAGTCTTTTACAGGTTTTATTAGGTACACGCACGTTTGGAGCTAATGTGGTGATTATGGAGCTTATTGGAGCATTTTTGAGATTTGACCCGAGAGCTTGTACTCACTGTCCAGTTTTGGGATCTGCGTCGATCGTTGCACACCTGCATCGGTCGATGCACAGCGCGAATGGGCCAGACTCGGCGGTTTGATGAAGTATGCTGATATTGCAGAAAATCCAGGAGTTCCAGATATTTACACAGAAGCCCCAAGTCGTGTTTTAGCTATTTAATTAGGATTTTAACTTCAGTTTTACATACGCTATCATAACTTAGAGCAGAGAGTTTTTAGAGCTTTTGGGGCTGATCTGATCCTGTACTACATTCGTTTTGGAGAAGTTTTCGAACCCCTTTGTTATTTTAATCTCTTTTATGATTGCTATTTATTCATTGATTATGTTTACATCATCCATGTCTGAGTAGTTCCATAGTTAGGTTTAGGGTTTCTCATAGGGATTTCATGACCTGCTAGATATAATTAATTCAGTTAAGGATTCACATCAATAGATGTTCATCAAACTAAATTGAGTTTAATGCTAGTTCTAACCTGATCAATTAGAATCTAGACCTTAGGTTGCTAAATACGGCACGACAGTGTGGTTTAGAATCTGAACTATTTAGGTTGAGCAATTTAATTACTCGCAAAGGAATTTGGTTTAATTAGATTGTGAACATATCAAACTTGGAATTAAGGCTGGTTTAATCTGTTAGTAATTGCAAAGGAATTTGGATTACTGCACTTAGACTTAGAGAATTCTCGCAAAGGAATTTGGTTAATTCTATATCTGTGTTTTGAGTTCTAGAACTGAGTTTAATTAGATCCTGACTGATTGATTTATCTGCTTGTCTGATTTCCTGAGAACGCCCTAGACTTAGCGCTTTTAGTTTATTGATTTCAAACAACAAACCTGCTACTGATTTACATTCCTGTTTGCTTTTAGATAATAGAATACAATTTGCTTTTTGTTTTCTCCTAGTCTTAATCTCTTTAAGTTCGTAGTTCTATCATGCCTAGAGTCCTCGTGGATTCGATCCCTAAGTACTACAATTGATTTACTGTGCACTTGCAGTTAGTATAGGGTAAAACTAGACACCTATCAAGTTTTTGGCGCCGTTGCCGGGGACTCTTAGAGTCTTCGATAGCTTCGAACTTAGGGTTTTTACTAGGATTTTTATTTTTATTTGTGATTACTGATTTTTTCTCTGTTTTCTTTCTGTCGCAGGTACGACATTCGCCTAGCATCGATCGTTGCACCTTTTGTGTCGATCGTCACTAGGCGATTCTGAGATTGAATCGATCGTTGCACTGATAGCATCGATCGTTGCTTGACGATTACAAACAGTTTATGCAGACGCGTGAAACTAGAAGTAATCAGAACTTGAACCTTGTTAATCTCGGACTTGAAGAACTTGGACGACTAGAAAGGACTAACAGAAGAGAAAGAAGAGCAAGGATGGTACGCGAACGTTTGATTCTGATAGCCGATGCTCAAGGTATCCTGAGGGATCCGCAAAACAATCCTTACAATGCTGCTGGGCAGAGGATTGATGCTGAGGGACATGTGATCCCTGATGTTGAGGAACCTGAACCACAACCGCAGGCGCAAGGCCAAGGACAGAACCAAGGTAGACAGATGGTTGTTCATGAGAGGACATTAGCTGACTACAACAGACCGGATGAGTTTCATGCAAACCGGTCAGCTCTTGTACCTCCCGGTTTTGAGCGCAATGATTTTGAGATCAAAACCATCTACTACTCGCTGATGAAGCAGAATGCTTTCCATGGTCACCCGTCGGAGAAGCCTATGGATTACATTGATCAGTTTGAGGACATAATCACTAACATGAAGTATGATGGAGTGTGCCAGGATTATCTGTTTCTCAAGCTCTTTCCATACAGTCTCGCTGGAGACGCTGCTGCATGGCTGAAGCAACTGCCACCTGGGCAGTTTGTTACTTGGGCAGCCCTGAAGAGTGAGTTCCTGCGTCACTTCTACGATGATGCGCGTTCTGATCAGTCAAGACAAGACATACTCACCTTTTCCCAAGGTCCTACTGAGCCTCTTAAGACTGCCTGGATGAGATTCAAGAAATACTAACGTGACTGCCCGCACCATGGATTCACTGAGGTAACATTTTTAGGCATCTTCTTTAGAGGCATAGATCTTCCATATCAGACTGCGTTGGACAACTCTAGCAATGCCAACTTTAACACTAGGACTCCTGCTCAAGCTAAGCAGTTTATTGATAACTTAGTGAGCAGCAACAGTTGCAGGACTACTGATGAGAGGAGGAAGAAATCTGGTGGAAATGTAGAGAATTTGGAGATTGCTGATATTAGATCTAAGCTGGACACAGTTTGTAATCTTCTAGCTGGTAAGAAAGCTGTCCACTTTGCCCAAGATGTTGAGGTAATTCAGACTGAGGAGGACACTTAGGAAGAAGATGTGAATTACATAGGAGGATCTGGATTCCAAGGTAATAGATTTGGTAATCAGCAGGGAAACAGGTTCTTCAATGGAGGACAGAAGAGTGCCTTCACAGGCAATCAGAACTCCTCTGGCTTTGGACAGACTAGTGGTTTTCAGAAACCTTTTGGACAAGGTACTCAGAGAACCTGTGGATCATCTTCTTACCAAGCGCCTCCTGTAGCTACTGCTCATGAGAGTAATTTGGAGGCAATGATGGAACAGCTGCTGGAGAGTCAAACCAAGATTGTTGTGGACTGCAATAAGAAGTTGGATGCTATCTATGAGGATCTCAATGGAAAGTTTGAGTCTCTGAACACTCATGTGAAGCAGTTGGATACTCAGGTGAGTCAGATTTCTAGTTCTGTTAAAGGAAAAGGAATAGCAGACACCCATATTAAGGCCTGGTCAGTGTACATTGATGATGGATCACACCTAGGTGAAGGATTTGAGCTAAGCACAGCTGAGTTGGTAGAAGAGGCTGAATTTTCGGATTTTGAGGAAAATCTCTCGGGTAGAAACTGTGAAAACAGTGATGCATTATCGACGCACCACTAGTGTCGGTCGTGAACAGACAGACTCGCAGGATTCTGAAGGCATTGATGCAGATTTAAAGCTTGATCGTTTATTCCCTGGAGTGTCTGAGATTACTCAAGAGGAGATTTATGCACAATCCATTAGATTATATCCCTCAGTGTCTGAAGTGATTAAGCAAGAGATTGAAGAGCTTAAGAAGCTGGAAGAGATTGGTGAAGAGTTGGAAGAAATTCCATCATCTGATGATCCACCTTATCACCCATGTGTGCAGAGGTACTTGAATAAGATGTTGCCTTTGGATGAAGAGCTGAAAGATTGGGTGATTGTGGTCCCTCAACATATAAGTGATGTGCTGTTAACCAAAATCCCAAAGAAGCTGCCTGACCCTGGTGTCTTTGTGCTAAGTTGTTCTATCTTTGAGGATAGTTTTAGGCGTTCTCTGTGTGATCTTGGAGCTGCAGGAAGTCTTATGCCATATTCTGTGGCAGAGAAGCTGGGTATGCTGGATTTTTCGCCTACTAGGACCTCTATTGTCCTAGCTGATCAGTCTATAAGAGTTCCAGAAGGACTCCTTGAGGACATCCCGGTCAGAGTTGGAAACTACTTAGTTCCAACAGACTTCTTAGTGCTGAAGTATGACAGTGATCCTGATGACGCGTTGATACTTGGGAGACCATTCTTAGCTACGGCAGGAGCAGTGATAGATGTTAGACACAGTCTGATTGACCTCTACCTGGGAGAAGAGCCGCTGCATTTTGAGATGGATAAGCTGCGCAAGCCACTGATAGATGGGCAGACCTTCACCATTTTGGATGGAGATGATAAACAGCCAAGTGATACTGTGATTTTGGATCCTGGGGAGCAGCTCACTCCTTCTTTTCTTGGACGCATTCATTCTGATATGGCTTATTCTCCGCCTTGGATGAGGAGACTTGAACAGAGACAATCAAAGTCTCTGTCAGGATCTCATGGTGCCTGATTCTTGTTCGTCCGGTCAAGCTAATGACCTTAAACAAGCGCTGAGTGGGAGGCAACCCACTATTAGGTTTAAGTTTTTTTCTTTTTGATTTTTGGTGTTTTTCTTAGGAACTAACGTTTTCTTTTTGTTTTTGTTAAGTTTTAGATATAGAACTCGAGTCTGGAGATGTGTGACGATCGTTGCTTCATTGTAACGGTCGTTGCAGGGTGATTACGACGAGGAGATGGGATCGCATTGTGACGATCGTTGCGGTCCTGTGCAACGGTCGTTGCAATTGGTTTAATTGCAAAATTAAGATGGCAACTCGCAGACAACCTCATAAACGAAGAGCCACCGCAACAACCGCTACACGTCAGTACATTCCACCACCAGAGTGGTTCCATCGAGAATCACCGCACCCTAAGGATTATGTGAGGGTTGGTCCGGTAATAGCACTACCTTGGTCTAGAGCAGACCAGACAGAGATCCCGTCAGATAGAGAGTGGCCAAATGATATTGCTGAGTTCCTCAAGACCGCTGATTTCACAGAGAGACCGTTGCTTGATCACTGGGATGAGTTCGACACGTTGCTTTACAACGGTTGGTGTGGTATGACGATTAAACCAACCAAGTTTGCAGACTACTCTACTTGTAAGAGTCTGTGGATAGACGAGCAGGTTCTTACACTGTGTAAAGGAATTGGTCTAGGGACAATGCCTATGCGGCCTTACGACTTGTACCCTGAGTTGGTTAGACAGCTGCTAGCCACTTGCAGAGTGGTTTACCTGGATCCAGACAGCAGGAGTGCTACAAGAGGTATATTTACCTTCATGTGCTTAGGAGCCAGGTATCGGATTCCTCATCTAGATATCTGCAGGATTTATGGGTTCAGCACTGAGCCGAGACGTATTGGCATGAGTCTTGAGTGGGATATGAAGGAGGCTCAGTTTTTCTGGGAGTGTATTGGCAGTGGTCGATACAACTCGAGGACTAAACCAGTGAAGCAGGTTAGACATCCTGTTCTGAGATACGTCTTGCGTATCTTGTGTTGGACTTTGTTGTGCAAGTTTGAAGCCAACAAGATGCGCAAGCTTGAGATGGAGATGTTGTTCATTGGGCTGAGGGACCAGTTTGAGGGTTCTGGTTTGAGAGATCCCACTAAGGGACTCAACTTGGGAGCTGTTTTAACTCAGCACTTATGCGACCTGCAGAAGAAGCCATTTGATGGCGTGGACACTGAGACAGTAGGGAGCCTGCTTACTCCCATTTTCATGCATTGCAGGATTCCCTTAGAGGGTACAGCGTGTAACACTGCCAAGGAGTTCCTTGATTTCAGCCACCTGCAGAGCGCTACATGGCTCAAGGAGGGGCACGTATGGGTTTACTACGACCCTGCCACTGCGAAGCATGGTATAGATCCTCCTGCTGCAGATCATACACGGATCGATACGCTGGATGCCTTGACATTCCGGCCATCTCAGAGAGATCGGCGCATTGTACCTTCTATGGCTCATCCGCTGGGAGAGCCTTCTACACGAGCTTCATCTTCCTCCGCACCTCCTGCGCCTTCTTCTGCCCCTGTTGATGACATTGGCCCTTTTCCTGTCCCTGCAGTTCCTTTGGGAGAGATGTCTGAGGCTGAGTGGAGAGAGCGTAATGATGGGATACTGAAGACCATTTGGGAGTGGATGCGTGGCTGCACTTGTAGGAGACAGCCACAGGTTCATCAGCCCATCCCTGACAGTCGACGCAAACAGCGTTCTCCTGAGGATTCCGGCGGTACTGATCCATATGCTGGGATAGATGATGATAGCGAGTGAGCGTAGTCTCCATTTTCAGACATTCAGTTCTGTACTCTTTTATCTTTTCTTTTTCTTTCGCACTTTTTCTTTTGCTTTTCTTAGGATGTTATTGTTTCTGGATGTTGTGCTTGATTTGATACATCAGTTGCTTTGATTTTACTCTGTTTTCAGTGTTTTCAACTTGCAGGATTCGAAATTTGATAGATTCCAACGGACTAACCTGCTAACTTGCTGACTGATCGAGTATTCGCAGTGCGTCGATCGACACACCACTGTGTCGATCGTCACAACACGATCGAAATCGCATTGCAGCGATCGTTGCGGTCCTGAGCAACGATCGACCATACACAAAAATCGCCTAGCAACGGTCGATGCACCTAGTGCAACGATCGATGCCTGAGCGACAGAGGTAAAATCAGACAGAACTCAACACGTCCATTAACATTTAACTTTTTCTTTCTTTTTACCAACCCTTTTCTTGACACTACTGGGGACAGTGTGTCTTAAGTGTGGGGGAGGTGCTACTGACATCTATCTTTCTGTTTTCTTAGAGTCAGTATATTTTTCAAAATTTGTTTTATCGAGTCAAAACCAGTTTAAGTAGGAAATAATGATTTTTTGAGAAGTTTAACAGCACTTGCAGGAACTTAAGTAACCATCGGGATGAAGTTGCAGATGATCTCTGACTATTAGAAAACCCCATCACAGATCAACCTACTGAGGACACCCACATCACTTCAGGTATCAGAGGATCCTTTTACTGACTTCAAACTTAATACTGACTTAATTTTCTCACCTAAGGGCTTGGTATACTTTGTGTCGGATTCCCTTGTTAGTTCTGACACAGCCTGTAAACTTATCCTATTTGGTTCCCTTCTCTCCTTCCATAAAATAAAAAAAGATAATAAACTGAGGATGAGTTAGTAACTCCGAAGCGGTCTCTGGGAGTGGTAGCTACAACTATCATATCCTGTGCATCCATGGAATGTGTCCAAAGTACACCCCTTAACGGGAAGAGCACTGATAAAAAAAATAAAATGATACCCAATGGGGAAAAATCAGAATGCTAAGGAAGGGAAAAGAGAAGAAAGGGACTAGAGAAAGATAGTATGGTGGTCTAGAGCTGATAAGGTAAGAGTCCATGTGCCTTTGATCGATACTCCTTAGGTGAGACCGCACTTAAATACTTGCAGAAGTCAGTAGGGAGAATTTGAATGCGTGAATGTGATTGTGGAGTTTACTTAGGACAGTTGCTAAGTGTGGGGGAAGTATATATTGGTCTTGATGTCTTGTGATTGATTGTTTCAGTGGTTTACTAAGGGGAATCTGAGTGTTGTTGCTTCTAGGACAAAAAGAGTTTCTGAAAGTTTTCAAACCTCTTCACCATGTTTTAGTTCTCTGTTTTGCTTGAGGGCAAGCAAAGGCTAAGTGTGGGGGAGTTGATATATCATGGTTTTTACCGGTTTTATGCCATGATATAAGTGTGTTTTAGAGTCTATTTGTGTCTCTTTGGAGTCTTTTACAGGTTTTATTAGGTACACGCACGTTTGGAGCTAATGTGGTGATTATGGAGCTTATTGGAGCATTTTGGAGATTTGACCCGAGAGCTTGTACTCACTGTCCAGTTTTGGGATCTGCGTCGATCGTTGCACACCTGTGATAGGTGTAGTTTTAACCCTATTCTAACTGCAAGTGCACAGTGATGTAGTTGTAGTACTTAGGGTATCGAATCCACAGGGACTCTGGTCAACGATAGATAAAAACAGAAAAGATTAAACTAGGAGAAAGCAAATTGATTAGAAACTAAAAGGTGAAGCAGAAAAGTAAATCAGTAGCAGGTAAGTTTGTAAGCAAGAAAGCGAAGCGTTAAGTCTAGGGAGTTCTCAGGAAATCAGGAACACAAGCAATCAATCAGTCGAGATCCAATCAGAAACTGTTCTAGAACTCAAACACAGATATAGAATTAACCAAATTCCTTTGCGAGAATTCTCTAAGTCTAAGTGCAGCAAACCAAACTTTCGTTTGCGAGAACTAACAGATTAAACCAGCTTTAATTCCAAGTTTGATATGTTCACAATCTAATTAAACCAAACTTTCGTTTGCGAGAAGTTAAATTGCTTATCTAGGTTCTTTCTAGCTAAATTAACCAACTTCCGCTGCATTAATCAGCCTAACATCATAATCTAAGTGGCCAATTCATATTAAGCATTAAGAACAACCTAAACAAAGAACTAGCAGATATGAATCCCTACTGATTAATTAAACTATAACTCCATGAAATCCCTAATGAGAATCCCTAAACTTAACAGGTAATCTACTCAGACATAATCATTGAAACAGAAAACATCTTGAATAGAAAACCAAATATCATAAAACAAAGTAAAGATCTGGGGTTCAAAATCCTCTCTCTTTCGAGAGCAGGATCAGCCCCTAACTCTCTCTGAAATAAAATAAGACTTAATGAAAGCGTAACCTAAACAATGGCTTAAAAACCCTTATATAATAGCTAAAACACGTTTTGGGCTTCTGTGTAAATATCTGGGCTTTTCTGCAAAATCAGCATTCTTCATTAAATCGGCGAGTCTGGCCCATTCGCATATGCAACGATCGATGCAGGTGTGCAACGATCGACGCAGTCTTCAAAACTGGACAGTGAACTCTGTCTCTCGGACCAAATCTCCAAAATACACCAAACAGCTCCAAAATCTCCACTTCTGCTCCAAATGTGTCTAAACCTGTAAACATACTAAAAAGACTCCAAAACATAACATAAGACTCGATAAATAAGGCATATACCATGGTTAAAACCGGTAAAATCCATGGTATATCAACCTGCATCGGTCGATGCACATCGCGAATGGGCCAGACTCGGCGGTTTGATGAAGTATGCTGATATTGCAGAAAAGCCCAGAAGTTCTAGATATTTACACAGAAGCCCCAAGTCGTGTTTTAGCTATTTAATTAGGATTTTAACTTCAGTTTTACATACGCTATCATAACTTAGAGCAGAGAGTTTTTAGAGCTTTTGGGGCTGATCTGATCCTGTACTACATTCGTTTTGGAGAAGTTTTCGAACCCCTTTGTTATTTTTATCTCTTTTATGATTGCTATTTATTCATTGATTATGTTTACATCATCCATGTCTGAGTAGTTCCATAGTTAGGTTTAGGGTTTCTCATAGGGATTTCATGACCTGCTAGATATAATTAATTCAGTTAAGGATTCACATCAATAGATGTTCTTCAAACTAAATTGAGTTTAATGCTAGTTCTAACCTGATCAATTAGAATCTAGACCTTAGGTTGCTAAATACGACACGACAGTGTGGTTTAGAATCTGAACTATTTAGGTTGAGCAATTTAATTACTCGCAAAGGAATTTGGTTTAATTAGATTGTGAACATATCAAACTTGGAATTAAGGCTGGTTTAATCTGTTAGTAATTGCAAAGGAATTTGGATTACTGCACTTAGACTTAGAGAATTCTCGCAAAGGAATTTGGTTAATTCTATATCTGTGTTTTGAGTTCTAGAACTGAGTTTAATTAGATCCTGACTGATTGATTTATCTGCTTGTCTGGTTTCGTGAGAACGCCCTAGACTTAGCGCTTTTAGTTTATTGATTTCAAACAACAAACCTGCTACTGATTTACTTTCCTGTTTGCTTTTAGATAATAGAATACAATTTGCTTTTTGTTTTCTCCTAGTCTTAATCTCTTTAAGTTCTTAGTTCTATCATGCCTAGAGTCCTCGTGGATTCGATCCCTAAGTACTACAATTGATTTACTGTGCACTTGCAGTTAGTATAGGGTAAAACTAGACACCTATCAAAGCACGAGAGTCATAATGCTACTATAAGCATTATCTAAGCATGAGGATCTAGGGAGGTTCACTGTTCCATGTTCTATTTCTGGATGGAAATTCAAGGAGGCCATTTGTGATTCGGGTTCCAGTGTGAATCTAATGTCGCGAGCTATCACAAAGCAGTTGGGCATCACCAATGATAGGTCGAGTTTTATCCCTAATATGAAACTGTAAGTGCAGAGCTATATCGATGTAGTACTTAGGGTATTGAAAAAAAGTCTTAGGAATGCACAATAGATTACTCGATCCAATTAAGCTAAAATCTCTTTGCGAATACGTAATTTTCTCATCTTAGTTTTTTCTAGTTAATAAACCAACTCTTGTTGCGAGAATCAATCTAATATGGATCAAACAATAAAAACAACGTAAGATGAAGAACTATAAGTTATGAATCCCTAACTAATCAATCACCCTTGCAATCCCTGAAAATCCCTAATGAGAAACCCTAAACCTAAATAGCAAACTATTCAGACATGATCAATGAAACATAAATAATTATAAAAATATAAAGCATAAGAAAAATCAATAGAATGATTATTTAAAGGGGTTCGAAATCTCTGGATATCAGCCCCAAAAGCTCTGCTACGAAATCTCTCTGAAAATAAAATCAAGCATAAGTCTAAAAAATGACTTAGAAAACCTAAATATAGTCTAAATCACGATTTAGGATTCTTTGAAAATATAGAAACTTCTGGGTAAAAACTCTAAATCTCCAAGAGTCTCTTAATTGCTCGCGAAACTTTTGGGCACGGTGGGTCGATCGGCACCAAGGGTGGTGTCAATCCACACCAGCTCCATACGTTGGAAGTGACTTATATGAATTCGCTAACTTCTCCAATTGACTCCAAAATATCCCAAACCTACAGATTAACTTCATCTCGTACCGAAATCTGTAAAAGACTCACAAGACTCCAAAAACACTAAAAATACTCTGTATACAAGAATCATATCATGGCTAAACCCTATAAAACCATGATATGTCACCTCCCCCAGACTTAGATTTTTCTTGCCCTCAAACAAAAACAAAACCAATCCCTGAAAGAAAAACTTAGAAACACATTTCATCCTAGAAACACCACATCAACAAGCACCATAGTAATCCACATGAAAACTTACCTGAATGAATCCATACCACCATGTACTTCACCCAGACTTAGTAACTGTCACAAACAACTCCACGATCCAAGTGAGAAATCCAAATTCACCATACTGACCTTATAAGATTAAGTGCTTTTTTCCATGGTTTCCTTTGATCAAGCCTTATCCAGGTCATTTTTGGACTTATTAGGAGCCTTAGGAAATGCTAACTTTGGTTTTCAGACCCGCTCTTGTAATGTTTCAGGCTTGTTGGATTGTCTGGGACTAGCTTCGAATGACACCAGATGCGTGTTGATCGATGATGGTTTCGAAGAAGGAAATTATGGCGTTAGCATATGTGAGTGTCGATCAATGTTGAGGCCTGTCGAGCTCCTTGTGTCGACTAAGCTCGATTTCAGTCCGTGAAAACTCAAAATTTCGTCTTGGAGAGAGGGGTTTCGACCGACACTGGTTGAGTGTCGATCAACATTGGTTGAGTGTCGATCGATACTGAGGGTCGACAACAGCAATTCTATATCGATCTCGGTCGATTTTTGTTCGTCGAAACTCAAAAACTCGGAAAAATAAATTAGTGTCGACCCACACCATGTCTACAGCTTCATGACTGTTTTCCACGACTTTCACAGCCTTTAGCCAAAATTCTTGCTCCTGATCCAACTCATCTTCAATCTGAACCGAGATAGCATTGACATGTGAATTCTGAACCATCTTCCCTTGGACAATTGCTTAAGTTCTAGTCAATCGAGCATCTCTACCATCCACGCGATCTGTGAGAGACTCCAATTTCCCATTGAGATCATGATACACTGCATATATCTTCCCACCAAGATCCACTGTAAGCTTATTCTGTCCTTGCAAAAATTGATGCATCATTGACTCGAGCTTGCTCTCCTAGGCTTGCGGAGGAGGTATCTGGTATGAAGAGGATTTCATAGTTTCTGAAACCATTGTTAAGGAATGGTTTTTGATAGGCTTGATTAGAAGTGAACCCAGAGGAGTTTTGATTTCATGTAAATGCACCTTTGTTGTTCTGAATCCAGCTCCATTGATGTAGTTCACATTCTCCTCATCAGCTTCCACCTATGGAGAAAATTGGACTGTGTTCTTCCCCAAAAGTTGACTGTGAATTGAATCCAACTTAGCATTAACTGCAACAATCTCGTAGCAATCAATTTTGCAGCTTGTCTCTCCAAATCTGCATTCTATCAAGCTATTTCCAGCAAAGTAAGCTACAAGTTTCCACCATACGATCCACTGAATGGTGTGAGGATAACACACCCAATTCGTGGAAGGGAATTTGTTATGAGACCCGAGATGGAAAGATACAACCGTCCAAGGAGGCTAAATGAGGAAGGAAACGCGCATAGGAGGAGAAAGAACAAAATGATCCAAAATGGTACTATTATCACGCTGATACCACATGAAAGTGAAGGAGGTGTTGTTGAGTATAAAGTGCAATTCAAAGGTGACACAACACCCTTCTACAAGGCTATAACCAAACTTTTTTGGAAACAATGGGTAAGGAAACTGCAGAAGGTGTGATGAACAAGGTTCTGTTGGGATTGTGTCCTGAAATCACACTTGTACTCACTCCTAATGATAGTTGTGTGTCGAGATCAGACATTTGTATAAACTGGGTGGTTGCAATGTTTTGCTAGAAGCCTCTTGCTGTCTGTAAGTTGTATACTTACTGCCAGTATTATATGATCCTATAGGGTCACACACCTTAGCAAACTGGAAGCATAAATATGGGAATGATCATTATGGTAATGATCATGTTGATGTGTATTGGATACACATTGATATTGAGTTTTATAGTGGTGTGTCGATCGACACAGTGAGTGTGTCGATCGACACAGATCGGGTTTCGAAACTGACGTTTCGATTTCATAACTTAAACGAATTGGATTAGTCCAATGATCGGTTTAATCATCCCAGGTCTATATATAAAGGCATATATGGTCGACCTGGAACCCTAGCCGTCCCTGTTGCTTTGCAGAGAAGAGCATAGCCACCAAAACTCAGTTTCCTAGATCCGGCACTAGCATCCCGGCTTTCCAGCTTTGTGTGCGTGTATCTGGTAGAGGCGAAGCACCTGAGTCACTGCTGATCTCGATCTCCAATCCATTCCGCTGTAGTTTTTGGGGGTAAACACGAGATCTATGATTCAATAACTCAAACCCTAGATCCTAGGCTTAGAACTTGTAGGATTCTGAAAGCTGTTAGAATTGCTCAAGTTCCTTCAAGTGGTATCAGAGCCTTAGGGTTTTAATCATTGAATCTGAAGCATGTAATTCGAATAATGATGTATTTGAATAGATTTATGCTTGCTAAATCATGTTTTGAACAAGTAAAACTCGGTTTAAGTCTGTGATTCAAAACGATGAACTTGTGTTTTTGCACGGTGTCGATCGACACTGATCTTGTGTCGGTCGACACGCCGCAAAACACATTTAAATTTTTAGGGTTTCGATCTTAGAGATCGAGTTTCTGTTACCCCACTGTGTCGATCGACACACTGAATTGTATCGGTCGACATAGGCTATGCGAAAGGATGAATCGGTTCAATTGGATTAAACCGGTTATCTCGCATGGTTATGTCGGTTAAATCGGTTAAATTAGATGAACTGGTTCAATTAAATTAGACTGGTTATCTCAATTAGTTTAGAACCGATTTAATTGGTTGATTTCGGTTAAATTAGATTTACCGGTTATCGACCCGGTTCAATTGGATTGAACCGGAAAAACCAATTTGGTTCTGGTTGGGTCATGTCGACCGACACAGTGATGTGTGTCGATTGACATGGATCATTAAACCGGACCGGTTCAATTAGATTGAACCGGTTAAGGAAATTCGATCCGGTTTGACCAGCTATCGAAATCCGGTTTAAATTGGGCTGTATCGACCGACGCCAATGGTTGGTGTCGATCGACACACCACTCGCAGATATAGTTATTGAACCTAAATTTGCAAATACCAGACCAAATTTAATCCTATGTTCTAGATTAACCTAAACTTAATAAATCTAGTTGTTTAATAACAATTAA
The DNA here is from genome assembly GCA_030180135.1 of Orychophragmus violaceus. NCBI lineage: Eukaryota > Viridiplantae > Streptophyta > Magnoliopsida > Brassicales > Brassicaceae > Orychophragmus > Orychophragmus violaceus. The sequence continues at coordinate 70,201,005 of CM058237.1, forward strand.
AACACTTCTTGGATGCATATTGGATATGTATCAAGATTAAAAGTTCTTTTTCTCAACTAAATATCAAGTGATCTTGATGTCTTGCCCAACCTTGTCTACTATCAAGACTCGTTTCATTGTTGGATAGTCTTGGAGTCCTTGGTATCCACAACTACATGAGTAAGGCAGGTGATCATTGATAGACTTGCAGTGCGACTGTCAATAATCACAAGACTGAAGAGATTGGTTTACTTGACTGGGCTATCAGAAGTTCTGGGCCCAGAGACGTCAGAGTAGATGAGACATGGATTGTCTTATTTGCGACCAAGAGTTGTACTGGGTACAATTAGCATTGATTTGCTTACCTAGATAGCTAAACTTTGGGTGATGGCGAGTCGTCCACTCAGATTTTGGTGAAGTATGGATCTTGGATCATTATATTCATAGAGGAAACATTGTGTGAATATAATGCGAGTTTTCTTATTATATAAGATTTCTCATTTCCTGAACTTCATAACTAAAATTTTCTATTCTTAGATTTCAGCCTATGTCTAAAACTATTTTCTCGTTGCGATCCGTCCTTGAGAAGGGCAAGTTAAATGGATCCAACTTCCTGGATTGGTATCGGAATTTGAGAATTGTTCTCAAGCAGGAGAGTAAGGACTATGTTCTTGAGAAACCTCTCCCCGAGAAGCTTGGGACCAACGCCTCGCATGCAATATATGATGCTTGGAATAAGCATTATATTGATGTGGTAGATGTGTGTGGTCTGATGTTGGCTACCATGAACTCGGACTTGAAGAGTCAATACGAGAACGTGGAGTCGCCAATAGAGATGATCACCAGCCTGAAACTGATGTTTCAGGAACATACACGAATTGAGAGATACCAGATGGTTAAGTCTCTCATTGGGTGCAAGCTACCAAAGGATGCTCCAGTGAGTCCTCATGTCATTAAAATGATGGGTTACATTGATAACCTGGGGAAACTGGATTGTCCTGTTAGCCTAGAATTGGCCACTGAGATCATTCTGCAGTCACTGCCGTTAAGTTATGATAAGTTTATCAAGAGCTATATCAAGAATGGCTTGACGAAGACATTGACTGAGCTGCATGGCGTACTCAAGACAGTTGAGCAAAACATCATAAAGGGTAAAAGGTTTGAGAAATCTTGTATAGACAAGGGCAGAGGCAAGGCCGTCCAGATTTGGAATCAGGATAAACCTATGTCTTATTATAAGCCCAAGTCCGGCCCATCTGATGTTGGTAAGTGCTGCTACTGTGAAGAGTTTGGGCATTGGAAGAGAAATTGCATTAAATTCTTGGAAGATTCACAAGAGGTGAAGGAGATGTACGAGATTTCTTCTTCAGGTATTGTGTTATCACTTCAAGTTCTACGTAGGTATTGGATACTAGTTGTGGTACTGATATTTTTGAAATATGCAGGGCCTAAGCAACAGTAGAACGTTGAAGAAAGGACAAGTGGAACTGCGCGTCTGGAATGGAGCAATGGTTGCTGCATTAGCCGTAGGGATTCTCCACTTGCAGGAGCTTTTCAAGCTTGGTTTTAGAATTAAGTAATTGCTACTATATACCAGCTATAAGCAGAGATGTCTTTCATTTTCTTGTAAGAATTTGGATGTTTTTCATTTTGATAAAAGACAAGTTTTGCTCTTTTGATCTTGATGAAATATTCTATGGTAGCACCCCTTTTGAAAAATGGGTTTTATATCTTAAACCAATGAACGCCTGTATATAACATAAATACCAAACGGTTTAAGTCTGATGACTTGAACTCGATTTTTCCTTGGCATAGTCGTTTCAACCACATAGAGTGGAGCGGATTCAGAAGTTCCATAGTCATGGGCTTTTGGGCTCATTTGATTATAAATCATATGAGATATGAATTATGCTTACTGGACCAAATGACTAAGGCTTCTTTAGCAGAGCTAAAGAAAAGGGGCCAGAGGCTTATTGGGCCTTACACATACTGATGTATGTGGCCCGATAAGCATTAGTGCCAGAGGAAATCTTCAGTACTTCATTACCTTTATTAATGACTTCAGTAAGTATGGCTGTGTTCATTTGATGAGACACGAGTCAGAATCTTTTGAAATGGTCAAAGGAGTTCCAGAATTAAGTATAGAACCGATATGACAGAAGTATTAAAGATCATCGATTAGATCACGGAGGAGAATACTTAAGTCAAGAATTCCGTGATCATCTGAGTAAGTGTGAAGTTATTTCACGACTCAATTCTCATGAAAAACCTCAATGGTGTTTCTAAGAGAAATAATCGGACCTTATTGGATATGCTCCGATTAATGATGAGTCACACGAATCTTCCATTATCCTTTTAAGAATACGATATAGAAATGTCTGTATTTACGCCAAATAGGTTTCTATCAGAATCAGTTGAAAGACACCACATTGGATGTGGACTGGGAGTTTTCCAAGTATGTTTTCCTGATTAATTGGGATTGCAAGGTTTATGTAAAGCAGTTGTCAACAGACAAGCCTGAACCCAAATCTGATAAGTGCTGCTTCGCTGGTTGTCCTATGGAAACCAAGGCTTATTACTTTTGCAACCAATCCAAGAACAAAGTTTTGTTGTTCGGAACTCTGTTTTTCTAGAAAGAAAGTCTCTTTCCAAGAAGAACAGTGGGAGTAGAAGTACAGCTCGAAGAAATTCGAGAAACACAGGAGGCTGCTCAACCTGTTGAGGGAGAGAAGCGGTGGGATCTACAAAGTGTTGTAGGACCTACACCTGTGGAGCCTGAAGTTCGCAGATCCGAATGGATCCGTCACTAACCCGAGAGTGATTTCTCGTGACCGATTGCCGTGATCTGTTGATCATTGAAAAGTGACGAGCCTGTGAAGTTCAAAGAAGCGATGGTAAGCCCCAACTCCAAAAATTTACTAGGTATGCATGTTAGCTTCATCGATCTATTTCTGGAATGAAGCAAACATCTTGGAGTTGGAATCAACGTTCTATTAAAACGGTCAAAAGTTTTGACTAGATCAGGAACGAATAGGAACCGTGCGTTTACAAGTAGACTAGTGGGAGCGTAGTTGCATTTCTCACACTGTATGTATATAACATACTTATTCTCACAAACGACGTTCCGTCGCTTAAGTCTTATGTGACTTGGGTCAGAAGTCACCTTTTAACGGTAGACATGGGAGAAGCCGTGTGAGTTCTTGGAATAAGGATCTATTGAAATAGATTGGGTAGGCTAATTGGATCGTGTCAGAATCCTTATGTTGATAAGGTATTGGACAGTTCCAATATGCATGATTCCATGAATGGCTTCACACCAAAGGTCTTATGGCAATAATCTTAGCAAGATGAAGTGTCTTGGACACTGGCTGAGCTAGTATGTATGAGTGTGATTTCTTATGCTTCTGAAATAGAATCCGTCATGAATGCCATATTTTGCGCTCGTCTAGATGCATGTTACGCATAAAGCATGGCGAGAAGATACCAATATGTTCCGGTAAAAGTCACTGAACAGTTGTAAGGAATATCCCCAAGTGTTTGAGGAACACTAAGGATAGGTTCTTGTTCAACTAAGAAAGTGACGAATCTGTTATGAGTAGTTAGACGGACAAAGACGATTTCCGGTTCCCACCTGGTTATGTCTCTTTGTCTGTGTAACGGTGCTACCTGTTGAAAGGGCTCCAATCAGGGGACCGTAGAATAGTACTTATTAATGAATAGCGGTGTGGTTTGTTGGAATGGTTCCAAGCAAGAACAGCGCAGCCTCTCTCACAACCTAAGCACGATTTTATATTGTTGCTGTAGGTATTAGATATCTGAAGACGTGGTCTTGATTCTAGTGGGAGTTATGTTAGTTATGATGTTCACATAGACATGCTCTGGTTATGTTTATGAAAAACTGACATCAGCATTATTTGATTATTGGATAATTAAATAATGGTCCCAAAATAAGTTTATGCCATATTATAGGTCATCAAGTTGAGGACTTGATCATGAAACCCTATAAGTTATAGATGACATAAATTATGATGTGTCCCTAGTCAAGGTTGTCAAAGTGGGACACTGACAACCGCGAGAGACTAGCTTGTGAGGTGACTGTTGACTAAGTTTCATGGAGTCAGTGATATGAGTATCACAGTCAGTCACATAGATATATGTTGATGAACATATGATCGGACGTGACCCGCTAATGAGAAGTCTCCAGGATAGTTATATCTGTGTCATAAGAGGTTCTCATTACGACTATAGAGTATAGTCCTTAGACCTGAGTTCATCATGCTTTCTTGCATATGAATTGGTACACTTTGACCTTGTCAAACGTCGACCCGTAACTGGCGGCTATAAAGGCATTGAGTAGGTGTATCATGAAGTGTGTATAGGAACAGGGATGGAACAAGATGGGATTTGTCCCTCCTGTATAACGGGAGATAAATGTCTCAGGGCGTATCGAAGATTTTATACTGAGAAAATGTGTGGCCGCACTCAAACGAACTGTAGTTCAGTTGTTTGTCTTGTTCAGTATAGATCAGGAGTTCGATAAACACGATATAGAGACAAAAAGATTATAGGAATTGATGATTCCAGTACAAGTGGGAGATTGTTGGGATTGTGTCCTGAAATCACACTTGTAGTCACTCCTAATGATAGTTGTGTGTCGAGATCAGACATTTGTATAATACTGGGTGGTTGCAATGTTTTGCTAGAAGCCTCTTGCAGTCTGTAAGTTGTATACTTACTGCCAGTATTATATGATCCTATAGGGTCACACACCTAAGCAAATTGGAAGCATAAATATGGGAATGATCATTATGGTAATGATTATGTTGATGTGTATTGGATACACATTGATATTGAGTTTTATAGTGGTGTGTCGATCGACACAGTGAGTGTGTCGATCGACACAGATCGGGTTTCGAAACTGACGTTTCGATTTCATGACTTAAACGAATTGGATTAGTCCAATGATTGGTTTAATCATCCCAGGTCTATATATAAAGGCTTATATGGTTGACCTGGAACCCTAGCCGTCCCTGTTGCTTTGCAAAGAAGAACATAGCCACCAAAACTCAGTTTCCTAGATCTGGCACTAGCATCCCGGCTTTCCAGCTTTGTGTGCGTGTGTATCTGGTAGTTGCGAAGCACCTGTGTCGCTGCTGATCTCGATCACCAATCCATTCCGCTGCCGTCTTTGAGGTAAACACGAGATCTATGATTCAATAACTCAAACCCTAGATCCTAGGCTTAGAACTTGTAGGATTCTGAAAGCTGTTAGAATTGCTCAAGTTCCTTCAGGTTCTTCAGGCGAAGATGACTGATGAGGGAGGGAGATTATTTTGAAGAAAGATCTGACACCACCCAAGCCTAATCCAATGCACCAAAGTCAAGTTAATGACTTAAAATAAGCGCATGGTGGGCGGCAACCTACTAGTGAGTCTTAAAATTTTAGCATTTCTTTTTCCTTTTGCATTTGACTTTTGGTTTTGGTTTTCTACATTTTAGGCCGTCCCCTAAAAAGAATGATGATGGAGCGACTGGTCTGAAAACCGGAGCGATCGGTCTGGAGCCGAGATTGTAGGGATCGACCAATCCTTTAAGGATCGACCAATCCTTTAAGGATCGACCAATCCCCTGTAGTAGAAAACAACTGAGAATTTTTGGATCGACCAATCCCATAGGGATCGATCGATCCTATCTGCCATGAGAATGTCGAGATCTTCAGGATCGACCGATCCCGACCCATGTTCGTGCCACTTAAGTTTTTCGATTTAATTTCATTTGACTTAAACAGCAAAACACCTTTTCTCCCCCCCCCCCCCCCCAGTTCTTGTTTTTAAAGATTAAAACATAAAATCTCTCTCTTTCTCATCACTTGCCAAAGTTCTTAAGGATTTTGGGAAATTATAAACCAAATTTAATTTTCTCTATACTTAACCGATTTGAGTGATTTTTGGATACTTTGTGAAGGATGTTTCGTGCTCTATCCAATTATTACATTGCCTAATCAATTAAGCAATGGTATGAAACACATATTCCCTTTGAAATTTGCAACTTGTGAGATCCATGGAGATTTTGTATTGATTCTCGCTTCTATCTCTTTGTGTAGCTTTCTTACGTTTAATGAAACACTACTACACCAACTAAAAGTTGAAATTTGGACTGGATTACAGATTTGAATGAATGAGAATTGAAAATAGAGATTTCAAGTTGAATTTGAGATTTTCGAATTTGGTTGAGGATGATAACTTCTAGAAACATTGCATGCTATACTAGAATGTATAAAACGAGTTATGTGCTTCAGTTTTTTGATAACCATAGGATTTCCCGAATTCTATAAACGTGTTGATTTTTGATCTTAAGCCCATACTACCTTTGTTTGTTGTGAACGCTTGTATATGGGACAAAAGTGTCGTGCCATCAAACCCAAGTACCCACTGCGCAAGGAAGCCTCCAACTCTAGTGCCAACGAACCAATCACACCATGGCCGAGACAAAAAAATAAGTAATTTGAGGGAGTTGTGGCGCCCACGGAAGGAAAGGGGTACATGACTGCAACAAGGGAATCTGTCAGGACAATATGTAATGTAAATTCTGGATTCTACAATGGATTTCTTAGTGAACCTTTTGATTCATTAGGATTCATCTGCAGACAGACTTTGGAGTGCCTTTGCTTTCATTTTGAGGTGTTGTTTATGCTAGGATTTGCTCACTTTGGAAAGATCGCTCATCTTCCATATCCATTGTACCACGACCTAGTGCGTCAATGCCTTGCATCTGCCTGTCTGACATATGCCGATCCTAAGAACCCGGACGTACGCTCAGCCAAATTTTCGTTTCTCTATGGAGGACGCTTCTATGAGACCACGATTGAAGAGCTTTAGAAGATCTATAGGTTCAACAGCATTAGTGCAAGGAACGTAAGCTTTCGTTGACATTTCCCTTTAACTTGGGAGTTTAGGACCTTGGCACATGGGAGTACCATTCACGGTCAGCCTACCAATACTTCATTCGCAATCCTGCCATCCTTATTGTTCCTAAGATTTATAGCAACATCCTTTTCTCCAAGGATGACACAAGCAAGGTGAAGAAAGACAAGCTCCTACTATTTTTCTCCAGTCTTGGGAATACCTCAAAAGAAGAAAGACTTCTTTCTACTGCGAGAACAAGACCAACATGGGGTTCAGTTTCCAAAGATATTGCTTAAGAAAAATGAAAAGGCTCTTGCAAGGAAGAACAAAGGGAAGAAGGAGCACTGTGGAAACCTTCTCACACAATTTTCATCTACCATGGGATTTATCTTATCCATGCGACATGTGAGGACAAGATTGAGTATATTGATATGAAGTATATATTCTCCTGTGGAATCCTTAAGGATGAACCTACCTACTTGTTCTTTGATCGCAATGGAAATCCACTCTACTGTAAGCTCCCATGCGATTTTTCCACCATTGAGGGTCCTAAGAATGCTGAATTCCTACCTAAAGTTGAGCTTCTATGCCCTCCTCCAATAGCTGTGTCATCTACTCCACGACGAGTTAGAGGGAGATCCTCCCACACTTCACATTCTCATGATGAAGACGAGATAATGGGAGAGGCCCATGCCTCCCTACCTATGCAGCCACAAAATTTGTTTGGTGTTTATGAGGATGCATACCAGTTGTACCCGATCTCTGATGATCATGTCGATTATGAGTACATGAGATGGACGATCGATGTACACATGAAGAACAACAACATGGTGCGAAAGATCATGCAACATCTCTCATGTTTCAGAGAACATGCTCCATAACCCGCTCCAGCACCCGCTCTACCCCCTGCTCCAACATCTGCTCCAGCACCCACTCCTGCTCAACAAACGAAAGATGCATAACCCAGTAATCTGCGCCGATATCCGATATGCGGAGGTGGCACTAGAGGGTAGAGCACCCACCCCGACCTCCCACCAAACAACTTCAGTATCGTTTACTTTATCATTGTACTATCAATTTTTATTTTCTTGTTTTCTTATTTTTCCTTTTATCCTCTTCTTGGTTTATTCTCACACTAGGGGCGATGTGAAGTAAGTCCAGAGGAGGATGTTTGTGTCACTCACGTCTTTCTCTTTGTCTTTTTTTTTATTTTTATTTTTAGTCTTTGAGTCAGTTTGTGGTTTCATATTGTCAAAACATTCAGGAATAAGGACCAAGTCTTATGATGATCTTAACCTTGAATACCTTTGATCATTATTCTAGTGACCATATTGCAAAACATCGAGCATGCATACATGCTATAACACCCCATTTTTGGATCTTTCCCATCCATAAATGATCAGACAATTAAAGTTTCGTTGGAATGATAATCAATCTATTTTTGATGTACTTAATTTGACATTGATTTTTCTCACTATAGGTGTTAGTTTAGGGAAACGAACCTACATTCATGACATATGTATCTCTTTATCACTCTTTGTTGTTCTGAATGGGTAGCTCATCTTTAGCTAGTACCTATCCTTAACATATCTCCTTCATACTTAATGCACTCTCCTCTGTGTTTTAGTATATGCAAATATGTGCAAAAAAGTTGGAGAGAAAAGGATCGACACAACTCTTAATCACTCTAGTTGTGACCATCGGGAAGAAGTGAGTAAATGCATCCAACAACCTCAATGCAAAGGGAGAATTCCATAAAAAGGGTACAGATTTTTGAACTTAATTTTCTTGCTATTTGAGATACACTAGGTCCTCTCTTCCATATAAAAATAAAAAAATCAGTCAATAGAAAAAATAAAATGATACCCTTGGTAAGTAGGAAAAAATCGACTGGAAGTCGAGACTTTGATCTGCCCTTGAACTTAAGTACGGATTGGGGTGAGAACATTGTTGTAGGAATGCATTGTTCATGTTTTGTATTATGTGGTATACATGTCATGATATTAAGGACGGTTGCTGGTGATTTGAGAGTTCCTGTGTTTTTCAAAACCTCTTCCTTGTGGTTTGTCTATTTGTTTGCTTGAGGACAAGCAAAAGGCTAAGTCCGGGGGAGTTGATACACTATTTTTTGAACAAATTATAACCCATGTTTTGTTTATGTTTATGAGTATTTTCGAGTCTTTTAGTTCATTTCGAGTTATTTCAGGTCAAAAAGACGGTTTATAATAAAGATTGGAGAATTGGAGGAAAAAATACAAAATTCGTGGCAAAATGCATTTTTGGTGGACGGAATTCAATACCGTCCTATCCAGGAGAAGGAGCACCCGCTCCCAAGTCCATATCGACTGATCAAGGAGGGATCAGTCAATCCTACCAAGCCCCAGAAACTGTGATTAAGGGATCGACCGATCGATCCCAGTTCCCCCAGCAGGAACCGTGAGATCCCAGATCGAGGAGGGATCGATCGATCCCCAGTCCTTCAAGTAAGAATCGACCGTTCCAGAATCCAAAACAACCATTTTGTGAGAAAATCAGGGAAATTTTTTATGTTGTCCTAATTTCGCCAAGACTTTTATAAAAAGCCTTCCCAGTCGTCGAAGACCATACACTATCTTATTTTTATTTTTATTTTCTTGTATACATTTGAGAGCTTGAGACTTGAGAGAGAATTTTCATATTGTTTTTTAAGAATCCAAGGAGAAGATATCATCCTATTCATGTGAGAAGATTTTGGAACCCTACTTTCCTATTCAATACATGATGAACTTATCTATGATTTCTTGCGTTCTTATTGCTATGTCTGAGTAGTAATCTAGTTGGGTTAGGTTTTCAAAGGGATTTATGAATCAATGAACTGGGCATATATAGTGTTTATCTTTTTGATGTCTTCATCTAGTTGTGTGCATTGATTAAGCTAGAATTGATCACTTTAGTCTATGATATTGGGATATTTGGCGCAGTGACAGTTGGTTAGATACCTGAATAAACTTAGATAAGAAAATTATCCTTAACCTTCGAAAGTTGATGTTATTGTGATTTGTGAGCTTATCAAAGTGCATGAATTAATGCTTGTTTATAGCGCTAGCAAAAGTTAGGTTGTGATATATCATGATTTTTTTGGCTTTTTAACCATGATATAGGTCTTTGTTATTGAGTATTTTCTGTGTTTTTATAGTCATTTGAGTCTTTTACAGGTTTTGACATGATGGTAGCTTGATTCAAGATTTTGGAAAGGTTTAGAGTAATTGGTTGCGTCTGCACTTGGTGTCGGTCGACACCATATTTGGAAAAAAATTCAGCGCAACGTTTTAAGAGAATTGGAAATATGCACTTTTACCCAAGAGTATTCTTCATTTACAAAAAGGTAATTGTTTAGGCTACGCTTTATTTTACTTCAAGAGAGATTTGTAACAGAGATTCGGGGGCTGATCACTAGAGAATTCGAACCCCAGTTCTTCTGGGTGAATTGCAATGAGTATGTCTTTTACTCGTTTTTTGTGCAGTTCAGTACCATTTAGTGTTTGCAAGCAGTTTTGTCTCTTTTAACAACATATTTCATGCTCTTTGGATGAAAATGCCCCTATCCTATCATTTTATTTTTATTTTCTTTATTTTCTACTCATTCTATTTCTGAATTTATCTATTATTTCACCCATCATTTTTTTAACGGTGGATAGGAAGACGGAGGTGAATTTTCGGGCCATAGAGACCTTCGGAATGGAGATATAATCGATCGATGTACCAGAATTATTAAAAAAACGGACTTAATACGGAAGTTTCGAGTGGACAGTCTAGACTATGTGTCCACATTGTCGGCTATCCATGGACACTATCACGATCATATCACATGCTAGACGCTTCCAATGGGTAGAAAGCGACCACACGAATGTTGCTTTTGGGTGATAGTTGGCCCCGACGTACTATGTATCCACGGATTCACGATCATGTAAACTCTTCTTCTGTCCATCATAAGCATCTAGCATGTGATATGATCGTGGTAATATCCATGAATAGTCGATATTGTCCACATGAGCTCTTATAACTGTGTTTACTAGGTATGTTTTCACGATCTTGACAGAAGATGGCCAAGAGTTCACATGGTCGTGAAAACGTACCTAGTAAAAACAGTTTTAAGAGCTCAAGTGGAAATTATCAACTATTCATGGACACTACCACGGTCATATGTGAAACTTAGTCTCTTGTTCATGTGTTCTCTGTACATGGATTATTGATAACGTGGACGCTTGGCCACCTGCTACCCATCGGAAGCATTTAGCATATGATATTTATTGTGTGGCTAGAAATCACTAATTAATCTGGCCCACATGTTTAAGTTTTACAAGAAAGCCCATAAAAATATGTTTTTACTGATCATCTATGGATTAAAAAAATATACAAAAAGATATGAGGATGCATAGCATGAGGCCCACCATCCATCCAAAGGTTGTTTTCTGTCTGTAGGGGTAAGATGATTTTTTTAACTCACAAAAACATTGAAAAGATAAAAAGTGCACCTAAACATCTAAAGATACATGTCTGTTATTGTAAAGTTAAAAAGATACATTGGGTGATTAATCCCAGTTCTTCTTTACATATTTCTTTTATGCAATCTATTCTTGTTAGGATTTATTTTTTATTGATCATGTCTGAGTAGTTTGCTATTTAGGTTTAAACTTTCTTATTAGAAATGAGGGATCGTTAGGTTGATTGATTAGTTAAGGATTCATAACTTCTAGTTCTTCACATTAGGTTGTTCGTATTGGTTGATTGATATTAGGTTGATTCTCGCAACGCGAGTTGGTTAGTTAAATATAAAGAACTAGGGTGAACAAATTACTTATTCGCAAAGAGATTTGGTTTAGAAAAATTGTGAGCAAATCAAACTTGGCCTAATTGCATGTTTAGTAACTTGAATTCGCAAAGAGATTTGGCTTTTAGGTTATTAGACATAGATAGTTTCTGCAACGAGAGTTGGTTGACTTTATCTCTGTGTTTTGAGTTCTAGGATTAGCAGAATCATGACGGGTTGATTAGTTTGCATTCATGATTTCCTGGGAATTCTCTGAGTTTAGAATTTTCTTCCATTGTTTACACAATCGATTTTATTACCTGCCTGCTTTTCATTAAAATAATCTCGTCTAGCTTAACTTGAATCGATAATTCTATTGCGTATTCCTGAAACTCATTGTTCGATACCCTAAGTATTACATCAATATAGTTGTGCACTTGCAGTTAGATATTAGGTATAAAACTCGACATATCAAGTTTTTGGCTCTGTTGCTCTGGGACTCTTTGAGTGAAAATAGATTTTAGTTTTAGAGTTTTGACTAGGAATTTTTCCTTTTCTTTTGTTTCTCACGTGCTGCGTTTCTTTTCTTTGGTGTTTCAGGTGAAACGATCAGAAGCTCGAAGAATTGGACACGCAAACACTTGGTGCTGTCGAATCAGACTGGTAACGTGGATCGACACCAATCTTTGCATTGAGTGACACCACGCTCTAGCACCACTTCATGAAACCTAAACAACCAGCAACAATGGTAAAACTTGTAATCTTAGGACCGGACGAACCATGGAATCTACGAGACCAAGAGGGTCATATCTGCAACGCACAAGGACAGAGACTTGATGGGAAAGGAAACCTCATAACTGAAAAGTCATTGCAGGTGCGGGAAAATGGGCAGCTGCCCACAATTTGCAGGAGCAGGTGGTCGCGGGCTCACCATTTCTGATTTCAATAGGCCTGATCAGTTCTATGCGAACAGGTCTGAGATTTGACTGCCTACATTCGAAAGGCAGGACTTCGAGATCAAGAGAACCTACTACACTCTAGTGGGGCAAAATGAGTTTCATGGACTTCCCAATGAGCATCCTATAGACCACACTAAGAGGTTTGAGGACTTGGTCATGAGCATGAAGTACGCTGGAGTCTCCAATGACTACATATTCTACAAGCTTTTCCCTCACTCTCTTGCGGGGGAAGAAGCTTACTGGCTGAATCAGTTAGCACCAGGATCTCTGAGAGCCTGGAAAACAGACAAGGAATGCATTCCTCAACAAATTTTATGATGATGCTCGATCTCCAGAGCGGAGAAAAATGATCTCTACATTCAAGCACAGTCCAAAATAAGACTCTAAAAGCGCTTGGATCCGATTCAAGGCTTACCAGAGAGACTATCCACAGCATGGATTCAGTGGGGTTCAATTGCTTGGAACCTTCTTCAAAGGTGTAGATTGGCGATACTAGATGGTTCTAGATGTTGCGAGCAATGGGAACTTCAACACGAGGTATCCCGAAGATGCTTATGTGCTTATTGAGAAATTGACTTATGGCAATAATACCAATAATGCATATTTAGAGAGACAAGCTGCAAGCATTGATGGTTGTGAGATTGCTGCAGTAATTGTTAAGTTGGACTCGATTCACAGTCACCTTTTAGGGAAGAAGACAACCAGATTTGCTCCAGAGATTGAAGCTATTGAAGAGAATGTGAACTACATCAATGGAGCCGGATTTCATAACAACAGAGGTGCCTTTACTGGCAATCAAAACTCCTCTGGGTTCACTTCTAATTCATATTATCAGAAACCATTCTAGAACAGTGGTTTCAGGAATTATGAATCCTCTTCATAACATACACCTCCTTCACAAGACAAAGAGAACAAGATTGAATCAATGATGCATCAACTACTGCAAGGACATCATAAGCTTACAGTGGACAGAGATAACGACCGGTCCTAAATAATGCTTTTGCTCTTTGCTTGGCCGAGGTGAGGACCGGTCGTTATCTCTACCCTATTTTATCTCAATTTCTAGACACGAGTCCTTGTTTAATAGCGTCTTTCCTATGTAGTATAGGTTTGGTTATGTGTGCTATGTGATTGATTGTTGAACGTAGAACAGTTAGGATATCACTTAAACCGAAAATGTTGATTCTGACTGATGGCTTATGTGCGTAGTTGCGAGTGTTGTGGTTGTAGGGTTGTGGCCTGAGTGTTGTGGTGGAGTAGGGTTGTGTCCCAAGTCGGTTGTGGCCAAGTGGATGCCGGTTGGTGCTGGTTGAGTAGGTTGTGGCCCGATTCAGTTCATGGATGCGTGTGTGGAGGTTGGGGCATGAACTTGCACCTATGGACAAGTTGTTAGTGTGTAGGTTGATCTGTCTCTGGGATAAAACGAGGTAATCGAATTGTTAATTAGTGTTTCTGTAACTCTATAAAAGTATAATGCATATACTGTGCATGTATGAAAAAGGTGAATGACATTTTGACAGGAAAAAAGTTGGAAGTTCCAGGGATATGCAAATTTAATCTTTGGATTTGGCATTGTGATTATTGCAATATCGCCTGCAAGAGAGAGGGATACGAATCGGGTTATTGCAGTCACGCTTCATTTTTAAATCGTGAATGTTATTGCCAATGGAGATGTCGCGCATCCAAACCGTTGTATAAATTAATTTAATAATCAACGACAAAAAAAACTAAATAATTTTATTAAAAATTTAAAAGATAATTCTGTGAGATTTCTTCTTTTCACCTTTTGACAAATTATTCTTTTGAGAAATTCTGGAGTTCATATATAGATCATGAAATTATTTTGGTGTCTACTTAATAAGAGTGGGGAAATGACTTTTATGGGACAAGGATCTTTAACTCAAAAGTTAAAACAACAAATATTTTTTTGATTCTTAGATCGGAATGGCCTGCTAAATGACGGGATTGAGACTAATTAGTTTATATAATGTATGAAACAAAATTATTTTAAATGTATTGTATCAAAGTGGTCGTTCGAGACGGCTGTTTCTGGTAATCGCTCTCGAACGAACGTGCTGAGAAAAAAAGAAAAAGAAGAAAGAGAAAACTGTGGCGGAATAAGAGATGACATTGGAGAAGAAGGTTGTTGTCCCTTGGGAGATTCCTCTGTCTGTTTGCAAACAGACTTCTTTGGATGTCATCCTGCGGGACCGTGCTTGTGTCCTGGCCTTGAGCTTCGCTTACCGACCTCGGGTGAGCGACCTTGGGATGCTCCTCCCGGGAGGGTTTGCTTGTATGATAGTTGGTTCTCCGATTGTCGTTTATTGTTACCTCTTCTGAGACTCTTGGTTGAATACTGCAAACCGAGGAGGATGACTATTTTTCAGCTTTGCCCTGGGGCCATTTGTAATATGGTAGTTTTTTTTTATTATGGCAGATGATGGTGGTTTTGATGTGTCTACTCGCTTCTTCGAGGAATTGATGTCGATCTTGACCAATTGGGGGACGTCTGAGAGTTTTTATGTGACACTTAGGCCCGGGCGTCGTCTGAAAGTTGTGTCTGATCCCCCGAACAAGACTACTGCCTGGTAGGATAGCTACTTCTTTGCGCGGATTAATTGTGTGGTGGCGTTTGATAAAGACAGGGTTTTTATCAGCTTGGAATCATGATCCTGGTAGTTTCCTTTTCTCTATTGGCGCTTGTTTGTTGATATTGACTATCTTATATTTTCTTTTTTTGTTTTACAGTTCGCTCGTCTTAAGGCCGTTGGTCCGTGGGTTTTTCCAAAGATTTGGACAAGTTGAGAGCTCATGGTACTATAGATTGGCCCCAGACAAAGCGTGATACCCCGTATCCAAAAATATGGTCAACGGGCAGAAGAAAAGTCAACAGGGGCAAAACCGTAATTTTTCCGAACCCAGGGGCAAAATGGTAATTTCGCCAAAGTTCGAGACGGAAGACGTGACGGGCCAAATGTTCTCTTTCTAAAACATAAAGAACATTTACAAGATTAGAATTCGAAGAAACGGAGCAGAAATGCATTTTTCGGAGTATCGGTCGGAAAACCGACTAAACCGAGGAAACTTCGGAAAATCATAACGGGAGCTAGGAAACTCCAAATGAGGTGATTCAAATTTTTAAATTCATCTAAAAGCGAGGAGAATAAGTTTATTGAAGTCTGGAGATTTATGGGAATCGTTTGGTATTTACTAAAACAATTATAAGAAAACGAGTAAACCAAACAAGAGTGATTAAGGGGATTGAGAGGAGATTAAGGGCTTAATGGGAGGATTACCTGGCTCAGACTCAACCCCAGAAGGACAAGTGTTTCTCCCCTGCAGGCGCCACCTCTCCCAAGTGCATGCAATGCACCAAAAAGGAGGTTCATGCACAAGAAGGAACAATGCATCAAATCATCTTTTTGGTTAAAGAATCTTACTCTCTCTCTCTCTCTACACTCTCGAGCTCTTTCTCTCTCTACCAGACTCGTCAGATTCATCTTTATTTCCAGAAAGTTCATCAAAGTTCTTGAATCTTCAAGGTGTTCTTCAAAGGATTCTAGGTGTTCTTCATGCCTTGTGGTGCAAGCAAGGCCATAACTTCTTCATCCTAGAACCAAATCATCCTCTACAAAGTCCAGAAGATTCATCGCATCCTCCTCCACATCCCCCAGACAGCCGCCGTCGTCACCGTCGCCGGAGTTCGCCGGAAGCCGGCCAAGAAGCAGCCACGGTTAGGGTTGGGGAGGATATCTCTCTCTCTCTTCAACATATTTTTGTGATTCAAGGCTATGGGTGGTTAGATCTCGTCAAAAGAAGCAGTTTGGTGGGTGGTTCGCCGTCAGAAGTCACCGGAAAAGTCGCCTCCGCCGCGGTCAACGCCGGAGCTTTGCCGCCGGTGAGCTCCTCCGTCTTCAAATCTTCAGCCGGTTCACCCAGGGGTTGGTTCAGATGTGTTGGTTCAAGATTGGAGCTAAATTGGTTGGTTTTAGATCGGTTTAGGAAACCGGTCAACTCTCGGTCAACATTTTGACTTTGACCCGGTTTACCTAAACCGGTCAATTGGATTCTTGGTTCCTGGTCAACCGGTTCAGAGGAGTGGTCAACCGGTTTAGCTTGGTCAACGGTCAGCGGTCAACGGGCAGCCTCGGTCAACGTCGGTCAACGCCGGTCAACGGCCGGTCAACGCCATGGTCAACGCATTGACTCCGGCCGGTTCTTGGGTTGCGGTTTGTGTTCAGGTATTCGGGAAGCTTTGGGAGTTCGAGTTCGGGTATTCGGAGAGGTTCGGGTTTAGTTCGGGGTCTCGGAAATCCGTATCCGCATCCGTGCCGTTCGTTCCGTCATATCACTGTGAGTCGGCTCAAACACCGTAGATGCATATAGAACGTTAAATGGGAAAACCGTAGAGATAGGAATGCATACCCGATCGTTTTGAATTAAATTGAATTGTGAATTGATTGATCGAATTAAAGTTAAACCGGCTAGGGTTAAATAAGCATGTTAAACTTAAACGGATTAAACCTGTTGAGTGCCGTTAGGTTGTTAGTATCATTGCGTGATTCATTCATATAGTTGTTGCACGCTTAGGGCCGTATATGCATATATATGTAAGTAAAGGACGGTAATTAAATGAATCTATATACGAGAATTAAGACGAGCTAAAATACGGAAGGTAAACCTCAACGAACTTATAGAATATGAATGATGTCGGAGTTTCCCGAGGTTAAATGAATTAAGTAATGAATGATGAGACGTCGGGGAGTTTAGTAAGCTACTAGCTCTAAACCGACGGATCGAGGAATTGTTAAAAGATGATTAGGATTGGTTAAGAAAAGAGAATTGTTGTGATTGGTGAACCGTCTACGGGTTAGCAATCGGCTAACCCAAGGTAGCGGGCGTAAATTGGTTAAAAGATGTTAGCAACCCTAATTGGCCTGTTGTGTGTTGTTTGTGTGTTGATTGCGTGGTGGTGTTGTTGTGTGGTTGTGGTTGACCTTTTTGTGCAGGCCTTTAGATCGTCTCGGTGATGGGCCGAGCGATCCTTGTTGTTACTTAACTCGGTCACGGGACCGGTTAAGTTGTGGTGCTGACTCGGTACGGTGCCGAGTCAGAGCGGTGGTGTGTGTGAGTAGACTTGCGGGATGCGGGGTTGAGTTGATTGTTGTTATTGATTGAAATTTGATTGCTAGAGTCCAAGCGAGTCTACGTGTTTACATTTCTGCACTAGGACTCTAGGGTGCGTTAGATCCCGCAAGTATAGGTGTGTGATTACGTTCTGGTACATCCGACCCGATTGGATCCTCGGGTATTTACCTAATCGGATCATGGTTATTCCGGTTATGGTGTTAACCTATTGAGTGACGTCGGTAGGTGTGTGGTCCGGAGAACACGGGGTCGCATCCTAGGGCCGGACTGCATGGAAGCTTGGGTTATCTAGGGGTAGCCTGAGTCACCGCGTATCGATGGACAGAGAACTGTGTCCTAGTCGTTGTGTGGACGGCTAGGAGTCGTGGGTTAGTTGCCATATCGGTAACGGTGGAAACCCGTGGAAGTTACCAAGATCGTAGGGGCCCAGCGTTGTGTTTTGGTGTAGTTGGTAGTGCGCGGAAGATAGATCGAGTCTCAATCGGGAACATGTGCCGCAGTGCTCCCGATTTCCTCTAATCGCCTTCTATTTCTTTTGGCAATTGATTGTGTGTGGGCTCGACACGACGTGGTAGTGCGTGATCGGCTGTTTGATTGATTGTTTGTTATTTTCGGGGTTTTCGGGCGGGAATCTATAGATGATAGATAGATTAGAAGCCTTAGTGGGGAGCCGATTCACTGGGTGATCTTAGATCGCTCATTAGACTCTTTTTATGTTTTCAGGTTAAGCAGTGACGGACGCAGGAGGTCCTCGGTGTAGCTTCGGGATGGCTTGGGGCTGGGTTTTTGATTCGATGGTTTTGGGGTTTTTCTCTCGGTTCGGCTTGACGCCACTTTTGTATTGATTTGCGTGTTGATTATTTATTGATGAAAACGATTTGTAAAGTGACGATTAAACGTTGTGCTGAACGTTTAGTTTACTCAGAAATGAATATGCTTTCCTGATATTGTGTTTAGTCCGAACCGACACAACTCGCTGAAGTGGTGCAAGGTGATCAACTTGTACTATGGAAGTGAGGATAGCGGAGTCAAGGATGGGTTAGTGCGAGCCTTTGTCTCAAACCGATCCGTCTCTGGCTTCGTCATGTGGCGAACTTTTCCTGTTCGACTTGCTCGGGTATGACCGGTCATGTTCTTGTTTGATTGTTGGCCGGTCAGCTCGACGATCAGCGGAGACTGGGAAAGGGGCGTTACAGAAAGGTGGTATCAGAGCATGGTTCTGCATGGGTTTCGAAGCTGTTCATTTCTGAGTGTTTTCCGTGGTTTTATCGAGTCAAAATTGTGTCTTACCCAAGCATCCATTAAGAAACCAAGCCGCGTCTGTAAAATCCGGGATTCGGATGGGGTAGAAAATTTTGTATTCCGTGTACTAATTTTTATTTGTGGTTTTTGATTGCAGACAGCAGCAGAGTGTCCCTGAATGGAGTGTGTGTGGGTGTGTGCATTGGGTGTGAGAGATAGTAGCGAGCAGTATGGGTGAGCGTCGGATGACACGGGAAGAGTACCAGGCTTTGGTAGACCAGCATCAGGCATGTCTGAGGATAGCACCGCAGGGTCAGTCGCAGGGTTCTCGGGTATCAGATCGACCGCCAGTTGTTTCCCGTGGGCATCAGGGAGCGAGATCAGCCGCTGTGGATTGGAGGCCGTTACCCAATTCGTTACCACCTTCTCTACAGAACAACGCAGGTACCGCAGACCCGACCGCAGGAGTGATGGGATATTTGGGATTCACAGACTATGGGTTGCCACCGTTGCCACCTCAGCTTGAGGCACCTACAGTACCATCGGGGATGCAACTTGAGGCACATGATGTGCCACTCTCTTTCAGTTTGCATGAGTCGGATTTTATTCCACTTGGTGGAGGGGATTTTCAGCTAGACCCGTTAGACACAGCTTTCGACATGGACATGGAGCCAGTAGATCCGGAGCAGCAGGTGCAGTGGGCGCAGTACATGGACGAGCAGATGGCGATACTAGAGGACATTTTGGAGCAGCATGTTGGGCTGCATCATGAGCCAGGATCGCCGCAGAGGTCAGGAGCCCCATCACCCGGTTCCACCGAGCCACATTCAGCGATGGAGTCAGCCACAGGAGTTGAGCCGATGTCAACGGCAGGGTCGGACTCGCAGTTTGAGTAAGTTACATCACCAGAGGCACCGCCGACTGAGCCGGTTGCGCCACCGGAGATTCCACTAGCCGACACGCCAAATTTAGTGCCGCCTATGCCAGTGTACCGGACATGTAGCGCCTGTGGAGTTCAGGGCTTTCATTTGTATTGGTGTACACGACCAGTTGATCCGCGCTACCGTGAGACGTATCAGCCAGTGCCGGCCCCGTATTATTGTCAGGTGTGCGGGATGGACGGCCATCTTGCACCTATTTGCCCGATCGCAGGGCTAGGACCTCGTATGTCGGACGCAGAGCCGCATCGTGCCCCGTTACCTGAGGAGTATCGACCTGGTCCGAGTCGTCGAGACGGTGGGATTATTCGGCAGTCAGTTATCCAGCAGCCAGCAGCGCAGTCACCTGTAGCGCAGCCACCATTTGAGCAGCCACCGAGACCATCGAGGAGTTGTAGGAGGTGTGGATACGAGGGACACAGAGCATCCGCTTGTTCCCGTCGATCCTGTTCTCGTCGGTCCCGCTCAGCGCCAGTTATCTGTCAGATTTGTGGAGGTCAGGGACATCGAGCAGCCGAGTGTTTTCAGGAGCCTTCTTCGGGGTCTGTTTCTTCCTGTCAGCTGTGTGGAGCGACAGATCATCAGGCAGCAGCTAGTTACCGTGGGCCACGCCCAGCGCCCGTTCCGGTTTGTCAGATTTGTGGTCGCTAAGGTCATGTAGCGCAGTTGTGTCCGATGGCAGAGCCGCAGCAGGTCAGACCGCCGACTAGAGATGCGCACCCACCACACCCTCCTGGCGCACCTGCCAGTGGGTACCAGCCCGAGCCGCGATGCCGGTTGTGTATGGCATTACGGTCGTGTTGGGGTTGTTAGGGTTAGAA
Source organism: Orychophragmus violaceus (assembly GCA_030180135.1). NCBI lineage: Eukaryota > Viridiplantae > Streptophyta > Magnoliopsida > Brassicales > Brassicaceae > Orychophragmus > Orychophragmus violaceus. The sequence goes on from CM058237.1 coordinate 70,221,786, forward strand.
TAGTTAGGCCAGGTAAGTTGGGCACTAACTATGTTGTGATTGTGTGTATCTAGATCGGCGATTCTCGCATGTTGTTTCAGACATCTCCGGGTTATGACAGTGCAGTTTGGGGGTTAGGGTATGGATGACGGACGTCTCGTGGTTGTATTTCTGATTTACTTATGTATTTAAAAACCTCGAAACATGTGTGTATTGTTGTTCTTATGTATGTATGTGATGCAGAATTGTTCTACTTATCGTTATGGCTTACGTAGTAATTGTTTGCATACATGTGATGGTTTTGGATGCAAACGAATTACCACGTGAAGTCTGATGATGCGCGGAACTGACGACCGTTCATCATAACCTAAACCCAGACTGACGACATACCCGGAGCGATCTAGTGATTGCTTGGCTGTGTGTGGTAATTGTTTGCTTTTATTTGATTGCTTGCGTGTTTTATTAAATGCTTGAGTGGTGCATCGGTTAATTAGGGTTGTGTTTCGTTGTGGTGTAGCACTGTGAACGTGCTAGTTTTTATGGCATGCTTAGCATGTGCGGAGTGTGAATGGTATTGATAAGCCATTCGAGTGAGTACTTTAAATTCGGTTGCAATCGTTAAGTTGTTAGAATTGAAATTGTTAGAACCTTTTCGTTTAAGGTGTTGAGCTAACTTGAGTATGGTTGTAATCAACTGTCGATTCGCGAGAGAGCGGAATTATAGAATATCGTTACTTAATCATGAGTGACCAATGGGTACATGATTAACTAACTATATCTCTATGAGGAAGTGATGTCGAGGAATGGATTAGTTTGAATTCACGGCTCCAGTGAAAGTTGTTGTGTTGAATGTAGGACGGAATGGACGATGTGATACGAATGCGAGACCGAACCCAAACCCGAAAGCGAGATGGAGTGGAAAGGAGCCATGAGACGAGTTGACCCGGGAAGTGAAGCAGTCGGTATGGATGGTTAGCGGGAAAGTGGCAGTACAGAGCAGCGGAAAGAGCGAAGCGGTTGGTATGATGAGTTAGCAAAGAAATTTGAAGTAAGGTCAGCGATAGTGTGGAAACCAGAGTGAGGCAATCAGTGTGAATGGAATGGAAGGTTAGCAAATTCAGAAATCAAGATTTTGGAAGAATGCTCGGAAAGGAAGAGTTCGTATCGGAATCAGCGTGGAGTTATTAGTACGGGGGATTGGAAGTCAGAAGAACGTTAGGTTTGGAATGCAGATTTTTGAAGAGTGTCTCGAGGAGACAAACCAGTATCGTGAAGGACGTGGAAGTCGAAGCGAAGTGGGGAAGTCAGAAGTGAGAATCAGTGTAAGTTAGATGGAAAGTTCGGAAGGAGCGCAGGAAAGCGAGAAGTCAGAGTTATGCAGCAGTGTTCGAGTAAGGAAGCGTTGGAATAGAGTAGCGGAGCAACTTGCAGAGTTTGGGAACCGATTCAAAGTCTGGTAGTGACGGAGAATTCGGGGACCGAATTCCTGTAAGTGGGGAAGAATGTGATACCCCGTATCAAAAAATATGGTCAACGGGCAGAAGAAAAGTCAACAGGGGCAAAACCGTAATTTTGCCGAACCCAGGGGCAAAATGGTAATTTCGCCAAAGTTCGAGACGGAAGACGTGACGGGCCAAATGTTCTCTTTCTAAACCATAAAGAACATTTACAAGATTAGAATTCGAAGAAACGGAGCAGAAATGCATTTTTTGGAGTATCGGTCGGAAAACCGACTAAACCGAGGAAACTTCGGAAAATCATAACGGAGCTAGGAAACTCCAAACGAGGTGATTCAAATTGCTAAATTCATCTAAAAGCGAGGAGAATCAGTTTATTGAAGTCTGGAGATTTATGGGAATCATTTGTTATTTACTAAAACAATTATCGGAAAAACGAGCAAACCAAACAAGAGTGATTAAGGGAAATAAGAGGAGATTAAGGGCTTAATGGGAGGATTACCTGGCTCAGACTCAACCCCAGAAGGACAAGTGTTTCTCCTCTGCAGGCGCCACCTCTCCCAAGTGCATGCAATGCACCAAAAAGGAGGTTCATGCACAAGAAGGAACAATGCATCAAATCATCTTTTTGGCTAAAGAATCTTACTCTCTCTCTCTACACTCTCGAGCTCTCTCCTCTCTCTACCAGACTCATCAGATTCATTTTATTTCCAGAAAGTTCATCAAATTTCTTGAATCTTCAAGGTGTTCTTCAAAGGATTCAAGGTGTTCTTCATGCCTTGTGGTACAAGCAAGGCCATAACTTCTTCATCCTAGAACCAAATCATCCTCTACAAATTCCAGAAGATTCATCTCATCCTCCTCCACATCCTCCAGCCAGCCGCCGTCGTCGCCGTCGCCGGAGTTCGCCGGAAGCCGGCCAAGAAGCAGCTGCGGTTAGGGTTGGGAGGATATCTCTCTCTCTTCAACATATTTTTGTGATTCAAGGCTATGGATGGTTAGATCTCGTCAAAAGAAGCAGTTTGGTGGGTGGTTCGCCGTCAGAAGTCGCCAGAAAAGTCGCCTCCGCCGCGGTCAACGCCGCCGCCGCTGTCAACGCCAGAGCTCCGCCGCCGGTGAGCTCCTCCGTCTTCAAATCTTCAGCCGGTTCAACCAGGGGTTGGTTCAGATGTGTTGGTTCAAGATTGGAGCTAAATTGGTTGGTTTTAGATCGGTTTAGGAAACCGGTCAACTCTTGGTCAACATTTTGACTTTGACCCAGTTTACCTAAACCGGTCAATTGGATTCTTGGTTCGTGGTCAACCGGTTCAGAGGAATGGTCAACCGGTTTAGCTTGGTCAACGGTCAGCGGTCAACGGACAGCCTCGGTCAACATCGGTTAACGCCGGTCAACGGCCGGTCAACGTCGTGGTCATTGCCGGTCAACGCGTTGACTCAGGCCGGTTCTTGGATTGCGGTTTGTGTTCGGGTATTCGGGAAGCTTCGGGAGTTCGAGTTCAGGTATTCGGAGAGGTTCGGGTTTAGTTCGGGGTCTCGAGAATCCGTATCCGCATCCGTGCCGTTCGTTCCGTCATATCACTGTGAGTCGGCTCAAACACCGTAGATGCATATAGAACATTAAATGGGATAACCGTAGAGATAGGAATTCATACCCGATCGTTTTGAATTGAATTGAATTGTGAATTGATTGATCGAATTAAAGTTAAACCGGCTAGGGTTAAAGAAGCATGTTAGACTTAAACGGATTAAACCTGTTGAGTGCCGTTAGGTTGTTAGTATCATTGCGTGATGCATTCATATAGTCATTGCACGCTTAGGGCCGTATATGCATATATATGTAAGTAAAGGACGGTAATTAAATGAATCTATATATGAGAATTAAGACGAGCTAAAATACGGAAGTAAAACCTGAACGAACGTATAGAATATGAATGATGTCGGGATTTCCCGAGGTTAAATAAATTAAGTAATGAATGATGAGACGTCGGGAGTTTAGTAAGCTATTAGCTCTAAACCGACGGATCGAGGAATTATTAAAAGATGATTAGGATTGGTTAAGAAAAGAGAATTGTTGTGATTGGTGAACCGTCTACGGGTTAACAATCGGCTAACCCAAGGTAGCGGGCGTAAATTGGTTAAAAGATGTTAGCAACCCTAATTTGCCTGTTGTGTGTTGTTTGTGTGTTGATTGCGTGGTGGTGTTGTTGTGTGGTTGTGGTTGACCTTTTTGTGCAGGCCTTTAGATCGTCTCGGTGATGGGCCGAGCGATCCATGTTTTTACTTAACTCGGTCACGGGACCGGTTAAGTTGTGGTGCTGACTCGGTACGGTGCCGAGTCAGAGCGGTGGTGTGTGTGAGTAGACTTGCGGGATGCGGGGTTGAGTTGATTGTTGTTATTGATTGAAATTGATTGCTAGAGTCCAAGTGAGTCTGCGTGTTTACATTTTTGCACTAGGACTCTAGGGTGCGTTAGATCCCGCAAGTCTAGGTCTGTGATTACGTTCTGGTACTTCCGACCCGATTGGATCCTCGGGTATTTACCTAATCGGATCATGGTGATTCCGGTTATGGTGTTAACCTACTCAGTGATGTCGGTAGGTGTGTGGTCCGGAGAACACGGGGTCGCGTCCTAGGGCCGGACTTTTGGAATTGTGTCCAGTAATCTCGGTACTGTCTCTAGAAAGTAAGAGTATGTCAATGATCAGACATAAGTCATATAATACTGGGGGTCATGATGGCTTGCTAGAGTCCGCTCATGATCTATAAGTCTTGGACTTATTGCCTTTATTATATGATCCCATATGGGTCACACGCCTAAGCTAACAGGAAAGTTATAGGAACGGCTTAGCAGAGGTACGGTAAAAGTGCTAGGCATTTACTGTACTTAGAGAGAATAAAAGGTTTTTGGCCACGGTGTGTCGATCGATACACAAGGTGTGTCGATCGACACAGTGCAGAGGAAACCAGGCGAGTTTTATAAATAAAACTCAAGTCTGTTTTTCTTGAAGAAGCTGAACCCTAAAACGAGCCGCCTCTCTCTCTCTCTCTGTCGCCTCCCTCCTCGTGGTCTAGCAGCCAGCTTCCTTTGCGTGCGTGTGTGAACCTTTGGAGGATCCATCTCTCGGTGGCTCTCTGATCTCTGACATACCATCCCTTTCCGCTGCAATAAACAGGTATAAGGTGAGATCATCAATTGTTTCTATTCTGAGAAGAACCTAGATCGCATGTTTAGGTTGATATGAATCTAAGAATTGAATCAGGATCAACTAAACGTTCCTTCAGTGGTATCAGAGCCAGGTTCTGGTTTTTCTTGTTTAGATTCAATGTTTAGGATTGTTTTCTTGTTTAAGAAGTGTTTTGAATCAACTATTGATAAGAGAAATCACTTAAGCAACAAGGAATTGAACCTTAAACACACTTGAAATCGCAAATCCAAGCTATATTGATTTGGAATTTGCGATTTTCATAAAGAAGTATCGACTGTGATCGCATTGCATCGATCGATGCAATGGTTGGATCGGTCGATACAACCGAATGAGAATCGGCCAGAATCGCATGGATCGATCGATACGATCGCATGGATCGGTCGATACAATCGGAGATCGCATGGATCGATCGATACGATCGCATGGATCGGTCGATACAGTCTATCGGGTAACCCTGTTAACGCGTGAAAGCATCGATCGATACAGGATCGATGCAGGTTCGATATTGGTGCATCGACCGATGCGGTTGGTGCACATCGATCGACACGGTTAGGGTTTTGGCTCGGATCCGTGCATGCGTAAGAGCATCGATCGATACAGGATCGATGCGCGATCGATGCAGGATCGATGCTGAGAGCATCGACCGATGTGGTTGATGGATCGATCGACACGGTTGGTCCATCGATCGACATGGTTGGTTTAAGGCTCGGTTTAATTTTTGATTAAAATTAATTTGTCCTGGTTTAATAAACAGATTTAATAATTTTATTAAGTCTGGTTAAACCGGGACAAGAAATCCAATGTCGAAAGAATTATTGGATTTAGTGCCTAAACCAGGATTTTCTAATTTGATTTGGTTGGACCAAATAAATTGAGAAAATCCGGTTTAGTAAATAACCGGTTGACAATTGTGGTCATCGTAGTAATTAAAATTTGGTTAGACCAATTTTAATGAACCAGACCGGTTATGTCATTTAATTGGACAATTGGGTCATGTCTTGGACATGGACCAATTCTTGGGCCTCGGGCCAAGAAGTTAAAACAATTGGGCCAATTATTTGAGTCTTTCTTCAGATTAATTTAAAATTTATTTTATAAAGAATATAAATCGATTTTAAATTAAAGTTTCCGATATTTTGAAATTAGAAAGTTTCTTATTTTATAGAAGTTTCTAGATTTGCATGATTCGGATTTTAAGAAATTTCTAAAGTTAGAAAGTTTCCGTTTTTAGAAAGTTTCCAATTTTAGAAAGTTTCCAAAAATAGTAGGTTTCCAAAATGGAAAGTTTCCCGAAATAGTAATCTTCTATTTTGGGAATGAATTTTTAAATAAACCTACGAACCTCAAACAATATCAAGCGTTGGATGTCTTGTCCATTCTATGTCAGCTGTCGAAGCCCATTCAATTGTATTCATGGCCTTACAGTGTGAGGGTGTCTGCTTTTGCGTGGATAAGACGGTTTGTGATTCATAAATGTCATTGGGAGTCCCAGACATTAATGATTACATGACTGTATAGTCTGGTTTTCTTGACTAGGCCATCGGGAGTCCCGGGCCTTGAGACATCAGAGTGAATTGGGCCTCGGGCCCAGATTCACAACCAAGAGTTATATCACGGATATAATTAGCCGATATAGGGCTTACCGATATAAGCTAAGGTTTGGTGACGGCCAGTGGCCCACTTTAATCTTAGTTATATGTGGATCTTGGAATCATTATATTCTATTGAGGGTAACTTATGTTATTGAATATAATGCGTGATTAATCATATTAAATTTAATACGAGATTAATCATATTGAACATATTAACTAAAATCCTTTTATCTTAATTTTCAGTTATGACTAGCACAAACAATCAAAACACTTTCTCGATCCGGTCTGTCCTTGAGATGGACAAGCTGAACGGATCAAATTTCTTGACTTGGTCGCGGAACCTAAGGCTAGTCCTCAGACAGGAGAGAAAGGACTATGTTCTTGAGAGAGCTCTCCCCGTGAGGATCGGGTCCAATGCTTCTCATGCAGTATATAATGCTTGGAATAAGCATTATAATGATACGGTAGATGTGCGTGGTCTGATATTGGCTACCATGGACTCAGACTTGCGGGAGCAATATGAGAACATGGAGTCGCCAATAGAGATGATCAGCAGCCTGAAATTGAAATTTCAGGAGCAGATAAGAGTGGAGAGATACCGGTTGGTTAAGTCTCTCACTAGCTGCAAGCTACCAAATGATAATCCAGTGAGTCCTCATGTCAGTAAAATGATGGGTTACATTGATAACCTGAGGAAACTGGATTATCCAGTTAGCCAAGAGATGGCAGCTGAAATCATTCTGCAGTCACTGCCGTCAAGCTATGATAAGTTCAGAAAGAACTATATCAAGAAAGGCTTAACGAAGACGCTGACTGAACTGCGTGATATGCTCAAGACAGTTGAGCCAAACGTGAAGAGTACCCTGTACAATCTCATGAATGAGAAGGGTAGGTTTACTAAACCTAATGCTGACAAGGGTGAAGACAAAGTTGTCCAGATTTTGAATCATGGCAAGCGTGTGTCTTCTGAGCCCGAGTCAGATACCTCTTACGTTGGTAAGTGCTGCTACTGTAAGGAGACAGGGCATTGGAAGAGAGATTGCATTAAATTCATGGAAGATGATGAGGAGTTAAAGTCGATGTATGCGACTACTTCCTCAGGTATCCATGTTATTACTTCAAGTTCTACCTTAAAGGTATTGGATACTGGTTGTGGCACTGATATTTGTGATAATATGCAGAGCCTAAGCAACAGTAGAACGTTGAAGGAAGGGCAAGTGAAACTACATGTCTGGAAGGAGCTTGGGATGCTGCCTCAGCCGTAGGGTTTTCACTTATAGATCCCTTTGAGGCTTGGTTTTGTATTAAGTAATTGCTACAATGTGCCTGCTTTAAGCAGAGTTGTCTTTCATTTTCTTGTAAGAATTTGAATGTTTTTCATTTTGATAAAAGACAAGTTTTGTTCTTTTGATCTTAATGAAATATTAATTGTAGCACCCTATTCATGGAATGGGTTTTATATCTTAAACCAAAAGTGCCTAAATGTAACATAAATACCGAATTGGTTTAAATCTGATGAATTAAACCTGATTTTTCTTGGCATAAAAGTCTTGGTCACATAAAGTAAGTCGGATTCAGAAATCCCATAGTTATGGACTGTTGGGCTCATTTGATAAGATATCTTATGAGACTTGAATTCTGTTTACTGGACCAAAAGGAAAAGGGCCTATCTTAGCCGAGCTAGAGAAAGGCCCAAAGGCTTATTGGACCTGGAACATACTGATGTATGTGGCCCAATGAGCAGTAATGCTAGAGAAAATTTCCTGTACTTCATTGTCTCTACTGATTACTTCAGTGAGTGTGACTGTGTTCATTTGATGAGACACAAGTCGGAATTCTTTGACATGGTCGAAAGAGTTCCAGAATGAAGTATAGGATCTGAGTGACAAAAGTATTAAGACTCTGGATTAAATCACGAGTGAGAATACTTAAGTCATTGATTGTGTGATCATCTTAATGAGTGTGAAATCGTTTTACAGCTCATTTCTTCTGAAAACCTGAAGGTGTTTCTGTGAGAAAGAATCAGATCTTATTAGAAATGATTAAAGATGAGTCACACGAATCTTCCATGATATTATTTAAGAATAACGCTCTAAAATATCTAAGTTTACGCTGAAATAGTTCCACAAATATCAGTTGAAAGACACCACGTTAATGTGGATTGGAATCGATCCAAATTTGTCTTTACTGAGTATTTGTAGTTGTGCTACTTCGCTGGTTGTCCTAGAGAAACTAAGGCTTGTCTTTTACGTCCAATCTGTTTTCTAAGAAGGGAAGTTATTTTCCAAGAAGAACAGTGGGAGTAAAAGCATAACTCGAAGTTTTCTTAGGGAAACCAAGGCTCGGTACTTTTACGAACATTCTGTTTTCTAAGAAGGGAAATTACTTTCCAAGAAGAACAGTGGGAGTAAAAAGTAATTTTTACGACCATTCTGTTTTCTAAGAAGGGAAGTTACTTTCCAAGAAGAACAGTGGGAGTAAAAGTACAACTCGAAGAAATTCGAGAAATACAGGAGGCTGCTTAACCTATTGAGGGAGAGCAGCGGAAGGATTTACAGATTTCTGTAGAATCTACACCTGTGGAGCCTGAAGTTCGCAGATATGAAAGAATCAGTCACTAATCCGAGAGTGAATTCTCGTCATTAGTTCAGCCTGATGATCATTGAATGTTCGCATGATCTGATGATCATTGAAAGCGACGAATCTGCGAAATCCTAGGAAGCGAAAGTGAGCCCAGACTCCGAAGAATTACATTTTGTGTAAGTTGGCTTCATCGATCCATTCATGGATGGAAGCAAACATATCGGAGTTGGAATCTTCGTTCTGTTGAAGTAGTCAAGATTTTGACTTGAACAGGAACGAAGCGGAACTGTGTGTTTACTAATAGATTAGTGGGAACGATATTGCATTTCTCATATTGTATGTCGATGACATACTGATTCTCGAAAATGACGTCCCAACGCTGTAGTCGGTAAAGGACTAGCTTGGGAGTTGGTTTAATGATTGACATGGGTAAAGCCACGTAGTTCTTGGATTTTGGATCTAAAGATAGAGATCCAAAAGAGCTGATAGGACAAAGTCAGATTCTTAAATTGACAAAGTCCTACACGTTTTGAGCAATCCAAGAAGGGTTTTATGCCAATGTCACATGGCATTAAGTTAAGCAAGATACAGTATCCTACGATAACTGCTGAGCTTAAATACATTGATGAGATTCCATATGCGTCGGCAATTGGATCTATCATGTATGCCATGAAACATACTTGTTTGATGTTGCTTTAATGTTAAGCAAGACAAATAAAGACCAGTCAAATTCAGCAAAGAATCAAGTTTCCTAAAGTATGTCCTAAAGTATTTGAGGAATACTAAGGATAAGTTCTTGATTTACGGAGAAAGTGAGGTGCTATAAGTCGATAGAGTCTGAAAGGCAAGTTTCCAATAGACAAAGATGATTTCCGATCACAGTCCGGTTATATCTTGTGTCTATCTGGCGGTGCAAGGCACTGTTGCTGACTCAATGACTTAAGCTGAACATTTCGCAGCTTGGGAAGTGGCGAAAAAGGTTGTTTGGAAAGAAGAGTTCGTCACTGAACTTGATGTGATTCCCAGCATAGATGAGACTAGCTGCACATCAGAGGTCCAAACACCTTGAGGATAGGTATAACCTATTCCGTAAGATAAATGACAGAGATGTTAAGTAGATCAGCAAGTTTCAACGAATGAGAACGTTGCTAATCTATTAACGAAGCCACTCCTTAGGCCTAAGCACGAGTCGCGGACTGTTGCTGTAGGATAAGTGAAATTAAGATGTAGTCTTAATTTCAGTGGGAGTTATTAAAGGGCTTTATTTAGTTATTGGATATGTTCTTGAAACAACATTTAAGATGTTTAATGAAATTATTATTTCAAGATTATTTTAACTGTGATGAAATAATCGTTCCAAAGTGATATGAACCATTTTATAGGTCATCGAAGTAAATGACTTGATCTTGAGTCATCGAAGTCATTTAGCTTGATCATGAGACCCTATATTTGATAGATGTTTTATATCATCCCGTCCCTAGTCGAAGGTTGTTGAAATTGGAACATCAACAACCGTGTGAGACTGGATTGGTACGTGACTTATGACAAAGTCTCAGTGTGTCATAGATGCGAGGCATCAAAGTCAGTACATAGGTGTATGTTTGGGAACATACGACCGGACAAGACCCGCTTATAAGAACTCTTCAGGATATTTATATCTGTGTCATAAGAGATTCTTACTACGACTATAGAGTATAGTCCTTAGACCTGAGTTCGCATGCATGTGACTGCACATGGACTAATGCACTTTGATCATTGTCTAACGCTATCGTTCTGCGATAGTTATAAGGACCTTGTTTGGGTACATTATGAAATGAGTAGTTTACAGTGATGGAACAAGACGGAATTTGTCCCTCCAATATAAATGGAGTGAATATCTCTAGGCCAATCGGAGATTTGAATACTGGAAAATGCATGGCCATGCTCAAATGGACTGTCCCGAGTCGTTTGGATTGTCAGTATCAAATCAGAGTCCGATGAACAAGATTAGGCTTTATAAGGATGACACCAATCTTGCCTTATGACTAATCGAGATATTGTGACAAAAGGATTATGAATACAGAGATTCCAGTACAAGTGGGAGATTGTTGGAATTGTGTCCAGTAATCTCGGTACTGTCTCTAGAAAGTAAGAGTATGTCAATGATCAGACATAAGTCATATAATACTGGGGGTCATGATGGCTTGCTAGAGTCCGCTCATGATCTATAAGTCTTGGACTTATTGCCTTTATTATATGATCCCATATGGGTCACACGCCTAAGCTAACAGGAAAGTTATAGGAACGGCTTAGCAGAGGTACGGTAAAAGTGCTAGGCATTTACTGTACTTAGAGAGAATAAAAGGTTTTTGGCCACGGTGTGTCGATCGATACACAAGGTGTGTCGATCGACACAGTGCAGAGGAAACCAGGCGAGTTTTATAAATAAAACTCAAGTCTGTTTTTCTTGAAGAAGCTGAACCCTAAAACGAGCCGCCTCTCTCTCTCTCTCTGTCGCCTCCCTCCTCGTGGTCTAGCAGCCAGCTTCCTTTGCGTGCGTGTGTGAACCTTTGGAGGATCCATCTCTCGGTGGCTCTCTGATCTCTGACATACCATCCCTTTCCGCTGCAATAAACAGGTATAAGGTGAGATCATCAATTGTTTCTATTCTGAGAAGAACCTAGATCGCATGTTTAGGTTGATATGAATCTAAGAATTGAATCAGGATCAACTAAACGTTCCTTCACGGACTGCATGGAAGCTTGGGTTATCTAGACCGCGTATCGATGGACAGAGAACGGTGTCCTAGTCGTTGTGTGGACGGCTAGGAGTCGTGGGTTAGTTGCCATATCGGTAACTGTGGAAACCCGTGGAAGTTACCAATATCGTAGGGGCCCAGTGTTGTGTTTTGGTGTAGTTGGTAGTGCGCGGTAGATAGATCAAGTCTCAATCGGGAACATGTGCCGCAGTGCTCCCGATTTACTCTAATCGCCTTCTCTTTCTTTTGGCAATTGATTGTGTGTGGGCTCGACACGACGTGGTAGTGCGTGATCGGCTGTTTGATTGATTGTTTGTTATTTTGGGGGTTTTCGGGCGGGAATCTATAGATGATAGATAGATTAGAAGCCTTAGTGGGGAGCCGATTCACTGGGTGATCTTAGATAGCTCATTAGACTCTTTTTGTGTTTTCAGGTTAAGCAGCGAACGGTCCTCGGTGTAGCTTCGGGATGGCTTGGGGCGGGGTTTTTGATTCGATGGTTTTGGGGTTTTTCTCTCGGTTCGGCTTGACGCCACTTTTGTATTGATTTGCGTGTTGATTATTTATTGATGAAAACGATTTGTAAAGTGACGATTAAACGTTGTGCTGAACGTTTAGTTTACTCAGAAATGAATATGCTTTCCTGATATTGTGTTTAGTCCGAACCGACACAACTCGTTGAAGTGGTGCAAGGTGATCAACTTGTACTATGGAAGTGAGGATAGCGGAGTCAAGGATGGGTTAGTGCGAGCCTTTGTCTCAAACCGATCCGTCTCTGGCTTCGTCATGTGGCGAACTTTTCCTGTTCGACTTGCTCGGGTATGACCGGTCATGTTCTTGTTTGATTGTTGGCCGGTCAGCTCGACGGTCAGCGGAAACTGGGAAAGGGGCGTTACACAAAGGATAAAGAGGCTAGGGCTCTTTTTGATCAGAGGGTCCGAGACTTCTTTAAGAAGATTCATTCGGATATGTGATAGGTCAAGAAATATCCCTATTCTACTGCAAGTGCACAGTTATGCAATCGTAGTATAAAGAGAATCGTATCCACAAAGACTCAAGTTCACACAACAGATTATATGTTTTCAAAATTAGCTAAATCAATCAGGAGAAAGCAATAAACAATGCAGAAATGTATAAGGTGTGTTTCGATATGAGAAAGATGTTAGACTTAGGGTGTTCTCACAAAATCATGCAATGTCAGACACTTAGCTAATCATGATTCAGGTTAAGCACATGTTCAAGAACTAGAATCACAATGTCAAATAATCCAACTCTCGCTGCGATTACTATCTATGTCTAGCAACCTAACGATTCAAATCTCTTTGCAATCATAGAGTTCTAGACAAGCATTAATAGCAAGTTCTTAAGTTCACAATTCTCCTAAACCAAATCTCTTTGTGTCTAGTCAAATTGCTCACACTAAGTTCTTTTCAGATTATAGTTCACACTCTCGTGCCAAATTAATTATCTAAGATCTAAACCCTAGGCGATCAATCCAAAATTTATTTTTAATCTCAACTTAGGTGATGAACAGATAAATTGAGAATCCTTTTTGTCTAGTGATCTAACAAGGCATGTAACCCCTATGACAATCCCTAAGTCTAACTAAGGTTACTACTCAGACGTGGAATCAATAAGACAAGACATGTTGAATAGAAAACAAGACTAAATAGATAATAAGAATGGGGTTCGAAATCCTTCTCTCAAAGGTTACAAGTAGCAAGAACAGTCCCAAGCCAAAATCTCTCAATCTCCAAAAGCAAGAACAAAGTAAAGAACAAGATATGAGTTGCTGCCCTCAAAAACCTAATTATAAGACACTAAACACGTTCTGGGGCCAAAATAGAAACAAGGAAACTTCTGGGTCTTTCTGCAATTCTTTAAAAGATGTGATCAATCGGCCCAGAACTTCTGTTGGGCTTCAGTGTCGACCGACACTAATAGTGGTGTCGGTCGACATCAAGTCGTAGTCACGGCTCCAACTTCAGTTCCTTGCATAAATCTCCAGAAACATCCCAAAACTTCAAACGCATGCTTACCTGTAAAGGACTCAATAGACTCGAAAAACCAGGTTAAAGACTCAATATATACACTTATATCATGGTTGAAAACCTAGAAAAACCATGATATATCAATATGGCGAGTGAGTCGACGCCTCCCCGTTTGTTTAGAAAGAGGCATGTCCAGTTGTGGGATGGGGCATGTAGGTGTGAATTTGTCTAATCGTACTATTGAGAGACCTTCTTTTGTTACGGAGGATCATCCAGTGATCGACCTTGAGGTGATCCCAATTTCCGTTGAGTGGGACGAGCAGCCTGTTGATTCAGAAAACAGAGGGGCTGCAGTCAAGGAGATTAAGTTTTACCATAGTCAGAAGATTAAGCGAGATCAAGAGATCGAGCGAGATCAGGGGATCGATCTTGATAAATAGGTCGCTCGTGAGCAGGAGATCGACCGTGGTTGGGAGGTCGTAGATCAAGTCGCTATACTTCCTGAGGAGGAAAACGCTGGTTATGAGGCTTCTGGCAGTTTGTGCTGCCGGGTGGGAAGCAAAAGACTCAGATCAGAATCTGGGAACGATGCTGATCGTTCTGAGGATGTAGGTTGTACTCCTATCTCTTCTCTTGTTGACAAGCCGACAGTCATCCATGGTCGTGTTGATCCGATTGATGGTACTCCTTATGCTATTAGTGATCGTGTCCTTGAGGGGGACGACAGTGGGATGAAAGTGGGTCATGAATCTAACTCGTGGTAATTCATGTATCAACCTTATTCAAAAGATTGCGGAAGGAGCGCCCCAGAAGCTGGTTTTTTGTTACCATGATGCATAAGCCTAACCTTCAGGAAGATCTCAATCATCACCTTCTTATGGTATGTGCTTTGGCTTTTCTTTGACGTGTTTGAAGTTGTTTTCTTTTTGGGGCGTATTGCGTGCCCGAGTTGGTTGTTTTTCTTTCTCCGGCGACGGCGGAGGTTAAATCAATCATTGATATTATATTATATTTTTCAATTACTCATTTGTTGTTATATATATCGCATATAAGTTTTGATTTCTGTTGACATAACAGAAGAGCCAGTCATGGGGATTCGATCTACAAGAGCATAAAGGAGGGGTGGTTTGATCCAGCGCAGTTCATATATCTGGAATGCTATTAATATTATTGTGTTTACAGTATATATCAAAATTATAAGGTAGTCTAGTGGCGCAGATAGCATATGCAAAGATTTTCTATAACCTGGGTTTGATTCTCTTAACCCACAATTTCAACATTTTTAATAAAAATATCAAAACGACATTGTTTTGGTGTTAGAAATTTTAAATCAACCAAACCGGATATCCACCTGTCATCCACCGATCCACGTCAATATCTGTTAACCGAAAATTAACGCCGTTTATGGTTTTGTTGAATTGACCACATTTTAAAAGTTCATATTAATATTTCAAAAATTTAGGTAGTTATTGTTGATTTTGGCATTGTTAAATAAATTGTGTATGAAAAACTGTTTATGAGATAAGATTATGGGAGTAATGGTCGTTTTTCCGAGGGATGAGAGGGAAAAATTCTAATTTAAATAAGGAAACTGGACCTTTGGACTTTTCCCTTCTTTTTTTCTTAAAATTTTTTGGGCCATGATTTTGGTATGTTACAATAGGAACACATAAGGCAGTAAATTTAAGTATATAATATGACCTTCTTTGCACGAACAACTACTAAAAAAATGATCGAGGAGGATTGCAGATAAATTCATGTGTACTGTTGCGAGTATTGCATGTTGGGAGGCATTGTACTGTGTATATTGGTTTGAACAAGACAAATAACATAAAGTCACAAAAATTAGCTTTCCAACTTATTTCTATTAGATAAGATATACCAATATCTTTTCTGTTGTACAGTTATGATCATATAAACAGATTATAGGATATCGATTAGATACGCTAGAGTCCTATATAAGTTGTAACCCTTTGTGATTAATATTTATCGAAAGTAATATCTTTCTACATGGTATCAGACGCCAACTGAGATTTTCGATTATCTCTCTCTATCTTCTCTTTCAAATCGTCTTCTTCTTCCTCCCTTCCTATTTCCTTCGTTCTCTTCTTCTCTTCTTTAATGGCGGAACTAGCAAATCCAGTTGCTATGACATCCGACAAACCTTTCGGAATTACCCAAATCCGTGCCTACATACCGATCATCCTTGATCTGGTTAAGCTTAACTATGATGTCTGGCGTGAGCTTTTTGAGATTCATTGCATCAGCTTTGGCGTTCTCAGCCATATTGACGGGACTCCTCCTCCGACACCTCTCTCGGATCAATGGAAGGAACATGACGGTCTCGTCAAAATGTGGATTTATGGCACCATATCCACTGCTCTTCTCGACACCGTGCTCAAGTCTGGCTGCACGGCATACGATCTATGGATCGCTCTTGAGAATCTCTTCCGAGATAACAAGGAAGCTCGAGCTCTTCAATAAGATCACGAGCTCCAAACCTTGACCATCAGCGACGTGACGGTACACGAGTATTGTCAAAAACTCAAAACTCTGTCTGATCTTCTTCACAACGTCGATGCACCTGTCTCTGATCGAACGCTTGTGATGCACATGCTCAATGGTCTGACGGACAAATTTGACAACATCCTCAATGTTCTTCGGTACAAGAGCCCATTCCCGACCTTTGCTATTGCTCGCTCAATGTTGCAAATGGAAGAGGATCGCCTCAACAAACAAGTCAAACCGGCGATAGCTGCTACTCCGGACTCATCTTCACCGAATGTTCTGTACACCAATGCTGATTCAACTGATAACCGTCAGTACTCTGCGTCTTCGAATAACCGAGGATACAACAACAATGGTCAGCGCAACAATAACAGGGGACGAGGTCGCAATAACAGGGGACGCGGTCGAAACAACTAGAATCGCAACCAACAACAATCGAGCTGGAACTTTGCTCAACAGCAATGGCCATCTCCATACTCTTAGGGCGCTCCAGTCGTGTATCACCACCCACCCGGGTTCTATCAATCGCCTCCACCGCAATATTACTCACCTCCTCCATCGTCTCAGTCGGATAGCATTCTTGGATCGCCATATCATTCACGTATGTCTCATGAAGCTCATCTTACTCATGACGCGGCTTCCCTTGCTGGCTCCTCTGCGACAATACCATCAGCTTTCAATGCGGCTTTCAACACGATGACACTGCGTGATCCGGCTGATGCTAATTGGTACATGGATACGGGTGCAACGAACCACATCACGTCATCTGCAGGTACTCTACAATCTACTTTTGATTCTAACATTATCCCTGATGTCATTGTTGGCAATGGTTCTCGAGTACCAGTCACTCAATTCGGTAACGGTATCGTTCCTTCTAATCATACTCGTCCACTCAGACTTCAAAATGTTCTTGTTTGTCCTCGTATTATCAAAAACCAGATTTATGTCCGACGTTTTGTTACTGGTAATGCGTGTACAATTAAGTTTGACCCTTTTGGCTTTTCTATTAAGGACATCCGCACCAGGAATCTCCTGCTCCGATGTGATAGCTCAGGCCCGTTGTACTCGTTGACGCCATCTCCTTCTCATTCATCCTCACCGACCGCCTTGCTCATTACCACCGCTCTTTGGTATCAACGTTTGGGTCACTTAAGCTCTCATTCTTTTAATCGTTTATGTTCTTCTGGTGTTATCTCAAACAATAAGACAGATATGACAAAGTTGTGTCATACATGTCAGCTTGGAAAGCATGTTCGCTTACCATTTTCTTCTTCGCATTCTTTTGTTTCGAAACCTTTTGATCTTATACATTCTGATTTATGGACATCTCCTGTTCTTAGTAATGGTGGTTCTAAATATTATTTGATATTCCTTTATCATTATAGCCATTATGTTTGGGTTTATCCACTTACTCGAAAAAGTGACACTTTTGCTAAATTTCTTCACTTCTCAGCTCTTGTTCGTAATCAGTTTGACAGGAAAATCGAGTCCTTACAATGCGATAATGGTGGCGAGTACAAAAATCGTTCCTTCCTCTCTCATCTCGCCACTGAGGGTATTGACATTCGTTTCTCATGCCCACATACATCTCAACAGAACGGCCGAGCTGAACGTATGCTTCGAACCATTAACAATCTGGTTCGCACATTCCTTATTCAAGCTCATATGCCGTATTCATTCTGGGTGGAAGCTCTTTACACGGCTGTGTATACTCTTAACATCATACCTTCCTCTTCGATCGGTAATGATATTCCTTACACACGCCTTTTTCATAAACCACCATCATACTCTCACCTTCGGGTATTCGGATGTCTCTGCTTTCCTAATCTGCTTCCTACAGCTCCTCACAAACTAGCTCCTCGATCCACCAAATGTGCATTTCTGGGTTATCCGACTAATCATAAAGGATATCGCTGTTTTGACATGACCACTCGCAAAATCATTCTTTCTCGGCATGTCACTTTCGATGAATCTTCATTCCCATTTGCTTCTCTCAGCACACATCAAACACCTGTCGTCTCTCCACCAAACATCGTGCCTCCTATTCCTCGCTTGCTTACCTCTCCTCCGACTTTGATCACTCCTGATCCGGTCATACCTCCTGTACCACCTCCTCGCCATCCCATGACCACTCGGCTCAAGGATGGTATCACAAAACCTCTTGTTCGTATGTGTTTGCACATTGATATCGTTTCTCCTCTTCCTACTTCTCATGTACAGGCTGTTGGAACGCCTAGGATCTAGGGTTCGTTATATTGAATCTCTTACCGATCTCTTGTTTACCTGGAGATTCGCAGCGGAAGGATGAGCAGATAAACGAGATCTAGAGCACCTCAATCGCTGCGCCTCTACCGTAGTCCACACGCACACAAGTTGGAATCCGCCGGGATGCTAGTGCCGGGAATCGGATCTCCTGGGATTCTCTACGTGTTCTTCAGGAAGAGGGTCTGTTTTTCTATCAAGAAAAACTGTCTGCGACGGCTCTATTTCTAGGTCGTGTATCCTGGCCCCTATAAATAGGTCCACGGTTTACACACCGTAACTTCAGTTTCGGTATCGACCTTGTGTCGATCGATGCACCCAATGGTGTCGATCGACACACCTCTTGTATCGATCGACGCACCAATGACATCGATCGACACACCTCTTAAAACACGAATTCAATGTGTATCCAATACACATTGATCAGACCATATGCCAATGACCAATTCCATACAATGCGTATCCAGCTTGCTTAGGTGTGTGACCCTGTAGGTCCACATGATACTAGAAATGAGTTACAACTCATTTGTCATAAGCGGTTTCTAGCAAAACATTATGACTACCCAGTATCACAAGAATTGTCCGATCTCGACAATAAAACTATCTTTAGAGTAAGTACGGTATGATTTCAGGACATAATCCCAACAATCTCCCACTTGTACTGGAATCATCTATTCCCATAATCCCTTTATCGCTATATCTCGATATGGCATAAGGCAAGAAACTGTGTCATCCTTATTATAGCCAACATCATGTTCATCGAACTCCTGATCTATACTGATAAAACAAACGACTGACAGTCACCTCATTTGAGCACGGCCATGCATTTTCTCAGTATCAAATCTTCGATGGGCCCTGAGATATTTATCTCCTGTTATATAGGAGAGACAAATCTCTTCTTGTTCCATCCCTGTTTCTACACATACTTCATGATACACCTAAGCAATGCCTTTATAGCCGCCATTTACGGATCGACGTTTGACAAGGTCAAAGCGCACCAATTCATATGCTATAAAGCATGATGAACTCAGGTCTAAGGACTATACTCTATAGTCGTAATGAGAAAATCTCATGACACAGATATAACTATCCTGTAGAGTTCTCATTAGCGGTTCATGTCCGATCATATGTTCACCAACATATATCTATGTGACTGACTGTGATACTCATATCATTGACTCCATGAAACTTAGTCAACAGTCACCTCACAAGCTAGTCTCTCGCGGTTGTCAGTGTCCCACTTTGACAATCTCGACTAGGGACAATCATAATTTATGTCATCTTTTACTTATAGGGTTTCATGATCAAGTCCTCAACTTGATGACCTATAAAATGAACATAAAATACTTGGGACCATTATTCAATTATCCAATAATCAAATAATGCTGATATCAGTTTTTCATAAACATGACCATATCATGTCTATCTTTCAACTGATTCTGATAGAAAACTAATTTGCGTAAACATATTCATTTTAGAGCGTATTTTAAAAGGATAATGGAAGATTCCTGTGACTCATCATTAATCGGAGCATATCTAATAAGGTCCGATTCGTTCTCTCAGAAACACCATTTTAGTTTTCCAGGAGAAAAGAGCTGTGATATGACTTCACACTCACTTAGATGATCACCCAATTCTTGACTCAAGTATTTTCCTCCTCGATCTAATCAAGGATCTCAATACTTCTGTCAAATCGGTTCTATACTTCATTTTTTGGAACTCCTCAAAGGATTCATACTCGTGTCTCATCAAATGAACACAACCATACTTACTGATGCCATCAATAAGTTAATGAAGTACTGAAAATTTTCTTTGGCATTTATGCTCATCGGGCCACATACATCAGTATGAGCAAGGCCCAATAAGCCTCTGGCCCTTCTCTTTAGCTCTGCCAAAGAAGCCTTAGTCATTTGGTCCAGTAAGTAGAATTCATGTCTCAAATGATTTATAATCAAATGAGCCTAAAGCCCATAACAATGGAACTCCTGAATCCGCTTCACTCTATGTGGTCAAAACGACTATGCTAAGGAAAAATCGAGTTCAAGTCATCAGACTTAAACCGTTTGGTATTTATGTTATATTCTGGTGTATATTGGTTTAAGACATAAAACACATTTATCAAAAAGGGGTGCTACCATATATTATTCCATTAAGATCAAAAGAGCAAAACTTGTCTTTTATCAGAATGAAAAACATCCAAATTCTTACAAGAAAATGAAAGACATCTCTGCATAAAGCAGGTACATAGCAGCAATTACTTAATTCAAAAACCAAGCTTGAAAGGCTCCTACAAGTGGAGAATCTCTACGGCTTATGTAGCAACCATTGCTCCACACCAGACACGCAGTTCCACTTGTCCTTTCCTCAACGTTCTATTGTTGCTTAGGCCCTGCATATTTCCAAAATATCAGTACCACAACTAGTATCCAATACATACGTAGAACTTGAAGTAATAACATAATACCCGAAGAAGAAGTACCATACATCTCCTTCATTTCTTGTGAATCTTCCAAGAATTTAATGCAATCTCTCTTCCAATGCCCTGACTCATCACAGTAGAAGTACTTTCTGACACCAGATGGGCCGGACTTGGGCTTATAAGATGACACAGGCTTATCCTGATTCCAAATCTGGACGGCCCTGCCTCTACCCTTGTCAACACAAGATTTCTCAAATCTTTTAACCCTTTTGATATCTTCCTCTGCTGTTTTGAGCATGCCATGCAGCTCAGTCAACGTCTTCGTCAAGCTATTCTTGATATAGCTTTTGATAAACTTATCATAACTAGACGGCAGTGACTGCAGAATGATGTCAGTGGCCAACTCTAAGCTGGCAGGACATTCCAGGTTCCCCAGGTTATCAATGTAACCCATCATTTTAATGACATGAGGACTCACTGGAGCATCCTCTGGTAGCTTGCACCCAGTGAGAGACTTCACCATCTGGAATCTCTCAACACGTGCCAGATCCCAAAACTTCAGTTTCGGGCTGGTGATCATCTCTATTGGCGACTCCATGTTCTCGTATTGACTCTTTAAGTCCGATTCCATGGTATCCAACATCAGACCACGCACATCTACCACATCAATATAATGCTTATTCCAAGCATAATATACTGCATTCGAGCGATTGGTCCCAAGCCTTTCTGGAAGAGCTTTCTCAAGGACATAGTCCTTACTCTCCTGCTTGAGGATTAATCTCAAATTGCGATACCAATCCAGGAAATTTGATCCATTTAACTTGTCCTTATCAATGACGGATCGTAACGAGAAAGTAGTTTTAGACATAGGCTGAAATTTAAATAAAAAAAAAAAATTTTAGTTATGAAGCTCAGGAAATGAGAAATCTTATCTTATAAGAAAACTCGCATTATATTCAATCAATGTTTCCTCTATGAATATAATGATCCATGACCCATACATCACTAAAATATGAGCGGACGACTCGTCATCATCCAGAGTTTAGTCATCTAGGTAAGCAAATCATTGCTAATTGTACCCAGTACAACTCTTGGTCGCAGATAAGACAATCCATGTCTTATCTACTCTGATGTCTCTGGGCCCAGAACTTCTGATAGCCCAGTCAAGTAAACCAATCTCTTCAGTCTTGTGATCATTGACAGTCGCACTGCAAGTCTATCAATGATCACCTGTTTTACTCATGTAGTAGTGGATACCAAGGACTCCAAGGCTATCCAACAAACGAAACAAGTCTTGACAATAGACGAGATTTGGGCAAGACATCAAGGTCACTTGATATTTAGTTGAGGAAACAGAACTCAAAAGTTAGTAATTCAATCTCTTAGGTCACGTAATTGTTGATGTCAAGCACTGCAAGATCATCAATATTACTACCTGCCTTACTCATGTAATTGTGGACACCAAGCTCTTGGCAAGACTATCACAACAACCAAATGAGTCTTGACAGTTGACCATATTGAAAACTAAACTTTGATCTAATACACATCCATTGTGTATTAGATAGGTTTAGAACATGTTTTACTACTAATTACAATTAAGTTTTGCTTGTTCTAATTAAAGTGGGCTAGGTCAATTGGTTCAGTTTCTTAATCATTTGGTTCAAAACCAAGCGATTACGTTTAACCACCCAGATAATCGGTCAATCCAATTAAGTCGGTGAATGACCAAATGAACTGGTTTTAGACCAATTGAGATACCGGTCAAATCCAATTCAACCGGTCCATCCAACTGAACCGATTCAACCAGTTTTAACTAATCGCGATAACCGGTCCAATTCAATTGAACCGACTTATCCAATGAAACTGATCTTAACCAATCAAATCGGTTTATACCAATTGAGATAACCAATTCAATCCAATTGAATCAATTCATCCGATTTAAACCGATCTGATCTACCTTAACCAAGCATGATAACCAGTTCAATCCAATTGAACCGATTAACCAATCGCAAGGCCTGTGTCGACCGATACAGTAGGGTATCAGGGAATTTTCAATCGAATTAAACCGTCATAACTATGCGAGATAACCGGTTCAATCCAATTGAACCGATCTATCCTTTCGCACAACCTGTGTCGATCGATGCACCCAGTGTGTCGATCGACACAGTGCGATTTCTAAATCGAAACCCAATGTTTTAATAGGCGAATTCGCGGTGCATCGACCGACACAAACTTGTGTCGATCGACACTATGCGAAAACACAATTTTGCATTTTCGCGTTGCATCGACCGACACACCCAGTGCATCGATCGATGCTGTGCGAAAACCCTAAAAAATTATTTTACGCGTTTTCGCGATGCATCGACCGACACAAACTTGTGTCGATCGACACAGTGCGAAAACACAGTTTCATCGTTTTTCAACAGAGAAATAATCCGAGATTCAATTCTCCAAAACACGATTTTCGAAGCATTAATCTATTCAAATACACCAGTTTTCGAATTAAATGCTTCAGATTCAATAAACTAAACCCTAACACGCTCTGATACCACTGTTGGAACGCCTAGGATCTAGGGTTCGTTATATTGAATCTCTTACCGATCTCTTGTTTACCTGGAGATTGGCAGCGGAAGGATGAGCAGATAAACGAGATCTAGAGCGCCTCAATCGCTGCGCCTCTACCGTAGTCCATGATAGGTGTATTTTTATCCCTATTCTACTGCAAGTGCACAGTGATGTCAATGTAGTATATAGGGTTATCGAATCCACAGGGACTCCGGTCAACGATAGATAAGAACAGAAAAGATTAAACTAGGAGAAAGCAAAGGCGATTAAACTAAAAGCAGAGCAGAAAAGTAAATCAGTAGCAGGCGAGTTTGTAAGCAAGGAAGCGAAGCGTTAGGTTTCAGGAGTTCTCAGGAAATCAGGAACACAAGCAATCAGTCAATCATGATCTAATCAATAACTGTTCTAGAACTCAAACACGGATATAGAATTCACCAAATCTCTTTGCGAGAATTCTCTAAGTCTAAGTGCAGCAATCCAAATCTCTTTGCAATTACTAACAGATTAAACTAGCATTAATGATCAGGTTTGATATGTTCACAATTCCCCTAAACCAAATCTCTTTGCGAGTAGATCAAATTGCTCATCTAGGTTCTTTCTAGCTAATTAACCAACTCTCGTTGTATCAATCGACCTAACATCATAATTCTGATTAGCTACTTCAGATTAAGCATTAAGAACAACCTAAACAAAGAACTAGCAGATATGAATCCCTACAGATTGATTTAAACTATAGTTCCATGAAATCCCTAATGAGAATCCTTCAACCTAACAGGTAAACTACTCAGACATGTTCATCGAGACAGAAAACATCTTAAATAGAAAACCAAATATCATAAAATAAAACAAAGAACTGGGGTTCAAAATCCTCTCTCGAGAGAGAGCAGGATCAGTCCCTAACTCTCTCTCTGAAATAAAATAAGACTTAATGAAAGCGTAGCCTAAACAATGGCTTAAAAACTCTTATATAATGGTCTAAAATCGGCTGGGGCTTCTTTGTAATTATGAGAGATTTCTGGGCAAAGTTGCAATATCCAATTCTTCTCATTAAACGCTCGCGAGAATGTCTGCGTCGACCTTGCATCGATCGTTGCCACAGGTGTATCGATCGATGCAGGTCTGTGAATTCGGCAGTGAAGTCCATCTCTCGGGTTAAATCCCTAAAATGCTCCAGAATGCTCCAATAACTCCAATTCCGCTCCAAACGTCTTTAGACCTGTAAACATAACTAAAAGACTCCAAAACATAGTAAAAGACTCGATAAATGACACATATACCATGGTTAAAATCCCTAAAATCCATGGTATATCAGTCCACACGCACACAAGCTGGAATCCGCCGGGATGCTAGTGCCGGGAATCGGATCTCCTGGGATTCTCTACGTGTTCTTCAGGAAGAGGGTCTGTTTTTCTATCAAGAAAAACTGTCTGCGACGGCTCTATTTCTAGGTCGTGTATCTTGGCCCCTATAAATAGGTCCACGGTTTACACACCGTAACTTCAGTTTCGGTATCGACCTTGTGTCGATCGATGCACCCAATGGTGTCGATCGACACACCTCTTATATCGATCGACGCACCAATGACATCGATCGACACACCTCTTAAAACACGAATTCAATGTGTATCCAATACACATTGATCAGACCATATGCCACTGATCAATCCCATACAATGCGTATCCAGCTTGCTTAGGTGTGTGACCCTGTAGGTCCACATGATACTAGAAATGAGTTACAACTCATTTGTCATAAGCGGTTTCTAGCAAAACATTATGACTACCCAGTATCACATGAATTGTCCGATCTCGACAATACAACTATCTTTAGTGTAAGTACAGTATGATTTCAGGACATAATCCCAACACAGGCTGCTCGAGATCCCCATTGGACTGATGCTATGACTCAGGAGTATAATGCTTTAATAAAAAGTGGAACGTGGGTACTTGTACCACGCCCGTTATCTACTAATGTTGTGCATTCTATGTGGTTGTTTAGACATAAATTAAATGCAGATGGTGCTCTTTCACGTTACAAGGCACGTCTGGTAGCAAATGGGAAATCACAAGAAATTGGCGTGGACTGTGATGAAACGTTTAGTCCGGTAGTCAAGCCTGCTACTATTCGTGCTGTCCTCAACGTTGCATTGGCTCAAGACTGGCCGCTACATCAACTAGATGTAAAGAATGCCTTTCTTCATGGTACCTTAGAAGAAACCGTCTACATGCACCAGCCACCAGGGTTCGTTGATCCCGCAAAGCCCAAGCATGTATGTCTGCTTAAGCGCTCCCTCTATGGTCTTAAACAAGCCCCTCGTTCTTGGTATCAACGATTTGCCACATTTGCTCGCAGTGTTGGTTTTACTCAAAGCAATTGCGATCCTTCGCTTTTCATCTTCGTTCGAGGTCAAGAACGAGCATATCTTCTCCTTTATGTTGACGATATCATCCTTACCGCATCCACTACACCTCTGCTCACTCGGATCATCTCAGCTCTCAGTTCCGAATTTTAAATGACAGACCTCGGGCGCCTTCATTACTTTCTTGGCATCTCAGTCAAGTACAACAGCTCGGGGATTTTTCTTCAGCAACAAAATTACGCGGCAGACATTATTCACCGAGCTTCTATGACTGAGTGCAAGCCTTGTACGACACCGGTGGACACTAAGGCAAAGCTGGCGGCCGATGATAGTCCTCCTATGACTGATCCATCACTATACTGAAGCCTTGCTGGTGCGTTACAATACCTTACTTTCACACGCCCAGATATCTCCTTTGCGGTCCAACAAGTGTGTCTTTACATGCACGATCCTAGAGAGCCTCACTTCAAAGCTCTCAAACGGATCATTCGTTATATCAAAGGATCGATCACGCTTGGTTTGCAGCTCACTAAGTCGCCAATACACAGCCTCGTTGCTTACACGGATGCTGACTGGGCCGGTTGCCAAACGACACGCCGGTCGACCTCTGGCTACTGCGTTTTCTTAGGTAACAACATCTTATCTTGGTCCTCCAAATGGCAAGCCACGATATCCCGATCAAGCGCTGAGGCTGAATATCGTGGGGTTTCTAATGTTGTTGCTGAGGTTACTTGGCTGCGTAATCTGTTCACTGAGCTAAAGATACCACTGACCAAGGCTACTTTCGTTTACTGTGACAATATCTCGGCTGTGTATATGTCATCTAATCCAGTTCAACATCAAAGAACGAAGCATATTGAAATCGACATTCAGTTTGTTCGTGAGAAGGTGGCGCTTGGACACATTCGAGTTTCTCATGTTCCATCACATCTTCAATACGCTGATATTTTCACAAAGGGATTGCCTCTCCAGTTATTTTCGGACTTCCGATCCAGTCTCACCGTTCGATCACCTCCGCTGAGATTGAGGGAGGGCATTAGATAAGATATACCAATATCTTTTCTGTTGTACAGTTATGATCATATAAACAGATTATAGGATATCGATTAGATACGCTAGAGTCCTATATAAGCTGTAACCCTTTGTGATTAATATTTATCGAAAGTAATATCTTTCTACAATTTCAACATTTTAACAAAGACTTTAATAGCAAACAACCGACGCCGTGAATGGAAGGAGATTAAGAAACATTACAATACGGTAAGACATCAAACGGTTTCTATAGCTCTTTAAATAAAAGAAAATTGGCAGCTTTTTGATTTTTTTTTTCTTCCTCGATAACACAGAAACTGAGAAATAAAAATAAACTTAAAAAAAACCAGCAGCCAATTTTGAAAAGACAATGCGAAAAATGTAAAAACTGGCAGTTGTCTCAAAAAAGACAAACAACATTCAAATTCAAAGATATAAGTTACCCGATCTTCAAGTATGTGTCACATAAAAGTTAGTATTACCTAATGTAAAAATGATATGTTTCATTAACATATTTATAGAAAAGAACATAAGAGAATTTAAATAAAATCAGATCCAGTTATAAAACAACTTAAGAAAACGGTAACTACACTTCGCGCATGCGCGGAAGTACAATCCCTAGTTACCAATATAATTGGGCTCAGACCATTAGCAAGTATACGACAAACCTAATCGAATTAGGTTTGATATGTGTTTATGCTACGTAATGACGTTAAGCTATGATATACTGCACAGCTGCAAAATCTCAAAGCCTAACATAAGCAAACGAAGTGTTCGTTGTATTTTTAAGATATGGTTTAGACAACACTAGCATCCCGTCTTAATTCATTTTGTGTGTTTGTATATCGGTAGAGGTAATATGCTTGGAGTGCTAAAAACTAACCTCAGGATTTGCTTTGTTTATTATTCCGTTGCATAATATCTTGGTATATTAAAAACCCTAGATTTAGGTTTATTTCTGTATTTGCATGAGTATGAATTCATACAGTAATATCAGAGCTTACTTGTTTAATAATGAAATCGAATCTTGTTTAATATATAATTGGTATAGATAAATAATTTTGGTATTTTTACAATGTTTGAAATTGACGTGATTGACATGTTTGTGAAACCGTAATTTGATTCTGGTGTTCATCAATTTTAAATTATTTACTATATTTTGACCCGTCCTAAAGAAAAGCACCAACATATTTTTTTAAAAACTAATATCTTTTAATCAATTTTTGTTTTTTATAATAAATTTGTTAATTATCTAACATAATTTTTATTTACTGAATATTATGCTGATTTAGTGCTTAATACGAAAATACATTTAAGAAGTATTTTTGTTTGAAAATAATTTTATTATATATTTTTTAAAAAATCATTTGTTATAAAATCTAGTTATGCGATATAAATTTAATATGTATTGCGTTGATTTAAATTATTTATTAATTGGTTAACCATAGAACAAATTACTTTTTACAATCGAAACAAGTTAATCTGTATTAACCCATCTTATATTGACACGGGTTGAAAAATATTTATGTTGAATGGCTAAAAAATTATATTATATTCTATGGTTAGAAAATATATTTATATTCTATATTTACTATATTGTTCAACCCGTTTTATAATGATCAATATATTTTAACCCGTTTTAACCGTAGAACATAAAATTTCAACCCGTTTTGCAATGGTTGAAAAATATTTTAACCATAAATTAGATTATTTTATAAAAATATTTTTGTAATAAATAATAATAATCGACATTGTTACTCTTCCGAAATTTTATATTCTATTATTAAAAAACTGGTTAACATATATCAACCACTGTACAACGGATTGAAAAATATATTAACAATATAACGGATTAATATATATTTCTATGGTTAATATATTTTAAATATTTTTAAGTTAAAATTTTCAACAATGGAAGAGGAAAATATATATTAATTTGTTCGATTATAAAAAGAACATTTCAAATAATTTTTTATGGTTGATATATTTTTCCACCCTTTTTATAATGACTAATATTTTTCAACCATTTTATAAAGGTTAATATATTTATGTTCGAGATTTTTGATTTCTAAAAAAAATTATTCAAAAAATAAAATTGGTTAATATATTTTAATCTGTTTTGTAATGGTCTAAATATAAAACTTTTATGTTTTTTAGATAAAATATAATTAAAACTATTTTTAATAAATTTTAATAATTAATATGAATTAAGTTATTTATTTTTATAAGAAATCAAAAAAAATTTGTAAGAGTTTTTTTATAATATATATATATATATATATTTATTTATTTTAAACAAAAAAAATAAAATATTAAAAGATATTATTATAATTTTTGAATAAAATAATATATTAGAGAATATTTAGAATAAAATGTAACTAAAACTATTTTATAATAATTTTTAGTAATAAATACGAAATTTATAATTTTTTTAGTTAAGTTATCGAAAAATAAAATCTATTTTTGTATTTATATTTAAAACAAAAAATATTAAAAATATTATGAATATGGTTTAGAATAAAAACATAATTTAGAGAATATTTAGAATGATATGTATAGTCTAATTTTACTAAATATCAAATTATTCTTAATGATTATTTAATTCTAATGGTATATTTCGTAATATATACATCATGTAAAGTTAGATTCTAATATACTTTATTTTATAATAGTACTGATTTTCTATCATTAATTAAATATGTACATTGCTTTCTCTCTCTGTACGACTGTGTGCGATTAACAGTGCCCAACACAGTCTTTCGTTTTCATCACCGTTTCTGGCCGGCGTCGGCTTCTCCGGCGTCGGCCACTTCCATTTTCAATTCTGTTATTATCAATTCTATCTATTCACTTTGATTTCTACAAGTTCTTGGTTTATGATTTGCGGTTCCTCGGTGGTTATGATGAATTACAATTCATTTACATCAATCTCATGTGGTATTTTTATACTCATGAGGACATCTGATTGTTTGACTTTCCCATTTCGAAGAAGTGATGGAGATAGAGTTTTCATCTTGATCAAAGCCATGGCTGTGGAAAACTCACGATTGGAACAATGTCATCATGTTCATCCTCTCCTCTTGATGAAGACTTTTCTCGATGAATTTCCGGTAATTACTACCGCTTATATGTCAATTCTAACATTTACTGTTAGTTTTGTTTTAGTTTCCGAAAGCCATCATAAATGCTTAGTGGTCTTTCGATGGTTAGTACAAATCCGTATGGATTTGATATGTAAAAAGAGACCCGCACGAAAATCACCATGGAATTACTTTGTTGAAAAGGGGTTAGACATAACCAAAATGACGAAACCGCAGGTTCCTGGGGCAGTTAATGGAAGACAAGGCAAATCAAACAGTTTCTTCTTCATGCGACACCAAGATATAGAAGCTATGACAACGACATCAAAATCACATTTTCTCATTAAGTTAATGCTAAAGGCATTTTGGAGTCTCAGCTATATGCTGTTAGCCAACATCAAGTATGTGAAGAAGGGACATAACAGATTTTATCTGTTAGCCTCTAAGCCTTTCGATAAGAGAGCATGGTTACTCTCCACTTCTTCATCGAAATTGTTTCAATTTCCTTTATTTGTTTCAACGGTTGTAACTCGATGGATTCTATATCTTGTAATTTTTTTATAATATTAATATATTGATTTGTCGGGAAAAAAAATATATATATAATAATTATTCATGCGTATTTAATCTTAAAGTGACATCTCGTATTATTGTAATACACGATTGTCTGATTGAGTGTAAAATTATTATAATACATTAGTTTTAGATTTTGATCTACGTTAAAAAAACTTAACGCGGATATATTTATCTTTAAAAAATAAATTTTAAATCAATTTATTTTATTTGAATAAGTTTTTTCTTGTTTGTAAATAATTTACAATATTTTATTTTTAATAAAACTGTCATTATAAAATTACGTGTTAAAGAATTATTTATATATATATATATATATATATATACATATGTGTGTGTGTGTGTGTTGAAAATTTTTTTTCCAGTTTTTTTACAACATTTGTTTTTCAAATTATTTTCAATTTTTCCCAAAATTGTATAAATATTTTTAGGAGACAATAATACATTTTGGAAAATCGAACATGGGACATATGATTACAAATATACACAAGTTGGTGATGTGTAGACTCTAAACTACAGTATTATTTTGAAAATTTAAAAACTTACGAGCTTATATAATAAATAATTTAAAAAGTTTTTGTAGGAAATAATATAGTTTGAGGATGATCTTCCAAACTAAAACAAAAAGTCTTTTTCACATTTAATTAGAATTAATCATTGTACATTGGAGTTACGATGATCCACATGTTGGAGGATGTGTAGCATTAATATACTGTATTACTTTCAAAAGTATAATAATTTACAAACTTATATAATAAATAGTTTTAAATACATTTCAGGAATGGCTTCAATTTTTTTTTTTTCATTTTTGGAGTCGAATTTAAGACATAGAGTTTATAACAGTGTACATGTTGGGGAAGTTTAGCCAGTAAGTTAAGGTATTATTTTAAAAATTATAAGAATATACAAACTTATATATACATAGTTTTAAACGTTTTCAGGAAATAATAGTTCAATTTTAGGAAGACCTTCCTAAACAAAACAAAAAGTTTTTTTTTTTTTTTGCATTTTGTTTGAAATCGAACCTAGAAAACAAAGAGTTAGAAAGGTGTACAAGTTAGATATGTATAGCCAAAAAACAACAATTTTACTTTAGAAAGTATAATATATTACAAACTTATATAATAAATAGTTTTAAACGTTTTCTGAAAATAATAATACAGGTTTAAGAATGTTTTCCAATTTTTTTTTTTGAAAAGACAAAATTTGAGAAAACAAATTGAATAAAAAATTTCAATTAGTTTAATATATATTATTTAAAAATTATAATATAAAAGTTTACAAAAGTTCTTACAATATAAAATAATACTAAATATTTTATTTTTTCTTCTTGGTGCTACTTTTGTAATATCAACTGCTTTTGGTGCTATCATAGAGTATTTCTCTATAAGATATGTATTATTTATATTAGATAAATTTTTAAATATAAATATAAATTAAATTAAAATTAATTCCTCAATTAATATTAAGTATTTTGATGCCTCCCAAATCTTATTAACTATCAATGCTTGTTTTATTGTGTATAGGATTGCCAAAGCAAGATGTACACAACTATATGAATGAGATAGATGGTAATGTTACCATGTGAAACAAGATTGGTTTACTTGACTCAGCTATCAAAACAGTTTTGGGCATAGATTCATAGGTTGGACAAGACATAAGATGTCATCTAACAACCAATAAAAATATTTGATATAATTAACAAGGTGTTATTTACCTAAATAACTAGACATTCGGGCGATGAGCCAAAGCTCACTTGAATTCTAGTGAAATATGGATCTTGGATCATTATATTCAATTTGAGGAAATTGCTATTTGAATATAATTTGTGTTTCTTAATTGTTGAGATTACTCTTATTCATGAACATCATATTAACTTTCCTATTCTTCATATCCAGAAATGTCGACTCCTCACACCTCATTTCCATCGAGATCCGTCCTTGAAAAGGATAAACTTAATAGATCGAATTTCCTCGAATGGTATCGAATGAATTGTTCTCAAACCTGAGAAAAAGGATTATGTCCTTGAAAATTTTTTTCCTGAAAAACCTAAAACCAATGCTCAGTATGAAGAGAAAAATGCTTATGACAAGCATGTCAGTGATAGGATCGATGTGTGTTGTCTTATGTTGGCTACCATGAAATCAGACTTGCATAAGCAATATGAGAACGTGGATTCACCAATTGACATGATCACTAGCCTGAAAGGAATATTTCAGGAGCAAGCACGAACTGAGAGATACCAGACGGTTAAGGCTCTCATTAAGGGTAAGCTACCGAAAGATGGACCAATTAGCCCATATGTCATTAAGATGATGAGTTATATTGATAACCTGGCAAAACTGGATTGTCCTATCAACCAAGAGTTGGCTACTGATCTCATCCTGCAATCATTGCCATTAAGCTAGGATCAGTTTGTTATGAACTACAACATAAACAACTTGACAAAGACTTTGACTGAGCTGCATGGAATACTCAAAACTGCTGAACC
The DNA here is from genome assembly GCA_030180135.1 of Orychophragmus violaceus. Lineage (NCBI taxonomy): Eukaryota > Viridiplantae > Streptophyta > Magnoliopsida > Brassicales > Brassicaceae > Orychophragmus > Orychophragmus violaceus. The sequence continues at coordinate 70,254,617 of CM058237.1, forward strand.
CAACATTAAGAAGGACACCCCAAATATCCTTATGGTACAAAATGGTAAAAAAATTAAGAAACATGGTAAGAACAAAGGTGATGGCAAGACGAGCTCGATTGTGAATCAAAACGAGTTAAACCTGGTCCTTTTAATGTTGATAAATGCCATTATTATAATGGTTTTGGGCATTGGAAAAGAAACTGCAATAAGTACTTGGAAGATCTGAAGAAGAAGAAGAAAAATTTATGTTATAGAAGTAAATGTTACTACTTGTGGTTCTACTTCTTGGGTATTGGATACTAGTTGTGGTGCTCATATTTGTACAAATGTGCAAGGCCTAAGAACCAGTAGAACTTTGGAGAAAGGACAAGTGGACATGCGCGTGGCAAATGGAGCAAGAGTTGCTGCATTAGCTGTAGGAACGTTTCATTTGTCTTTGCCTTCATGCGAACTTAAGGATTACTACTATGTACCTGCTATAAGCATAAATATTATTTCTGTTTCTTGTTTGGATATGGAAGGATATCATTTTTCAATTAAAAAGTGTTGTTTATTTGGTTATGATGATATCTTTTATGGTAGCGGTACATTAGAGAATGAACTTTATGTTCTAAACCAAAGTGTGCCTATCTATAATATTAGTACCAAGAGATTCAAATCAAACGACACGAATCAAACTTTTCTTTGGCATTGTCGTTTAGGCCATATAAATGAGAAGTACATTCAAAAAATTCATAGTGATGGACTTTTGAGCTCATTTTATTATGAATCATATGAATAATGCAAATCTTGTTTATTGGAAAAATGACTAAGGCTCTTTTTACTGGACACAGTGAAAAAGCTAAAGACTTGTTGGAAATTATACATACTTATGTAAGTGGACCAATGAGCATAAATGCTAGAGGAAACTACCAGTACTTCATCACATTTACTGGCAACTTATGTATATATGATTATGTTTATCTAATGAAACATAAGTCTGAATCTTTTTCGAAAAGTTCAAAGAATATTAGAATAAAGTACAAATCAGCTTTGCAAGACAATCAAAGCTCTTCGATCTGATCGAGATGGTGAATATTTAAGCCAAACTTTAAGTGATTCAGTGATCAAATGAGAGAATGTGGAATTGTTTCACAACTCACTCCTCTAGGAACGTCACAGTTGAATGGTGTTTCCGAAAGGAGAAATCGATCAATGATGAGTCATGAAGAACTCCCATTACAATTTTGGGGATACTCTCTTGAAACGTCTGCCTTTTTGCTAAACAAATGTCCATCAAAATCAGTTGAAAAGACACCATATGAGATATGGACTATAAGAGTTCTGAAATTGTCTTTTCGGAAAGTTTGGGGTTGTGATGCTTATGTTAAACCTATGTTTAATGATAAGCCCAAACCTAAATCTGATAAGTGTTGCTTCGTTGGTTATCCTAAAGAAACTAAAGGTTATTACTTTTACAATCGTACCAAGAAAAAGTGTTTGTTGCTCGTAATGGTACTTTTCTAGAAAGAGAATTTCTCTCTAAGAAAAACAGTGGGACTAAAGTAAAACTTGAAGAAGTTCGAGAAACACATGTGATTTCTCCGGCTTCTCATGAAATGGATCAATTAGATTTATGAAGAGTAGTAGAATCCCACCTGTGGAACCTGAGGTACGTAGGTCCGAAAGGACACGTCACGAACCCGATAGATATGGTATTTGGGTACAAATCATCATGATTTATTAATAATAGAGAGTGATGAACCTACATCCTTTGAAGAAGCAATGATGGGACCGGATCCGATAAATGGCTAGAAGCCGCAAAATCTTAAATGAACATGAGAAAGAAATCTGCTAAAGGTCTCTGAGATAGAGTCCATGTCAGTAACAAAATATGGACTTTGGCTGATTTACCTGATGGTGTCAAAACCATTGAGTGTAAATCGGCTTTCAAGAAGAAACATACATGGATGGTAATATACAAATATATAAAGCTAGATTGGTGGCTAAAGGTTACAAGAAAATTCATGGTGTAGATTATGATGAAACATATTCCCCAGTCGCAATGCTTCATCCATTCGGATTTTCCTAGCAAAGTTTCGCTTATTATGATGATGAGATATGACATATGGATGTTCAAACAGCTTTCCTTAATGGAAATCTCGAATAGAATGTTTACATGACACAACTTGAGGGTTTCACAGTCTATGGAAGTGCTAGGAAGGTATGCAAACTTCAACGTTCTATTTATGGTTTGAAACAAGCATCTCGGAGTTGGAATCTTCGTTTTAATGAGGCAATCAAAGATTTTGATTTCATTATAATGAAGAAGAACCTTGCGTTTACAAGAAGACTAGTGGTAGTGCAGTTATTTTCTTAGTGTTGTATGTAGATGACATACTTCTCATAGGGAATGACATTTTTATGCTTAATTATGTAAAGACTTGGCTAGGAATTTGTTTCTCAATAAAAGACATGGAAGAAGCCGCATATATTCTTGGCATAAGAATCTATAGAGATAGATTAAACAAGCTTATTAGATTGTGTCAAGATACTTATATAGATAAGGTCTTGCACATATTCCAAATGCCTGATTCAAAGAAAGGTTTCTACCAATTTCTCATGCATAACTTTGAGCAAGACTTAGTGTCCTTTAATTTGACACATGATGAATGAGAGCGTATGAGTATCCCATATTCTGTTGCTATATGATCTATCATGTATGCCAGGCTCTGTACTTGTCCAGATGTTGCATGTGCTTTGAGCATAACAAGTAGATACCAATCTGATCCAAGTGAGAGTCACTGGACAATCAAGAACATCCTTAAATATTCGAGAAATACTAAGGTTAAGTTCTTGGTATATGCAGGAAATGATGAGCTTGTTGTGAGGGGTTACACCGATGCGAGTTTCCAGACAGACAAAGATGATTACTGATCACAATATGATTTTATCTTTTATCTCAATGGAGGAGCTATAAGTTGGAATAGTTCCAAGCAGAATACCGTAGAAGACTACAACCGGAGCATAATACATAGCTGCTTCAGAAGCAGCAAAAGAAGTTGTTTGATTCAGAAATTCATTATTAAACAAGGTGTGGTTCATAGTATTTCTAGCCCAGTAGATCTCTATTTTGATAACAATGGAGCCACCACACAAGCGAAAGAACCTAGATCCCACCAGAAATCCAAACACATCCAGAGGAGTTGTCGTCTCATTCATAAGATTGTTGATATAGCATATGTGAAGATTAGCAGAGTCTCAACGAATGCAAATGTTGCGGATCCATTGACCAAACCTCTTCCACGGCCTAAGCACGAGAGTCATAATGCTACTATAAGCATTACCTAAGCATGAGGATCTAGGGAGGTTCACTGTTCCATGTTCTATTTCGGGATGGAAATTCAAGGAGGCCATTTGTGATTCGGGTTCCAGTGTGAATCTAATGTCTCGAGCTATCACAAAGCAGTTGGGCATCACCAATGATAGGTCGAGTTTTATCCCTAATATGAAACTGTAAGTGCAGAGCTATATCGATGTAGTACTTAGGGTATTGAAAAAAGAGTCTTAGGAATGCACAATAGATTACTCGATCCAATTAAGCTAAAATCTCTTTGTGAATACGTAATTTTCTCATCCTATTTCTTTCTAGTTAATAAACCAACTCTTGTTGCGAGAATCAATCTAATATGGATCAAACAATAAAAACAACGTAAGATGAAGAACTATAAGTTATGAATCCCTAACTAATCAATCACCCTTGCAATCCCTGAAAATCCCTAATGAGAAACCCTAAACCTAAATAGCAAACTATTCAGACATGATCAATGAAACATAAATCATTATAAAAATATAAAGCATAAGAAAAATCAATAGAATAATTATTTAAAGAGGTTCGAAATCTCTGGATATCAGCCCCAAAAGCTCTGCTACGAAATCTCTCTGAAAATAAAATCAAGCATAAGTCTAAAAAATGACTTAGAAAACCTAAATATAGTCTAAATCACGATTAGGCTTCTTTGAAAATACAGAAACTTCTGGGTAAAAACTCTAAATCTCCAAGAGTCTCTTAATTGCTCGCGAAACTTTTGGGCACGGTGGGTCGATCGGCACCAAGGGTGGTGTCAATCCACACCAGCTCCATACGTTGGAAGTGACTTATATGAATTCGCTAACTTCTCCAATTGACTCCAAAAAATCCCAAACCTACAGATTAACTTCATCTCGTACCGAAATCTGTAAAAGACTCAAAAGACTCCAAAAACACTAAAAATACTTTGTATACAAGAATCATATCATGGTTAAACCCTATAAAACCATGATATGTCACCTCCTCCAGACTTAGATTTTTCTTGCCCTCAAACAAAAACAAAACCAATCCCTGAAAGAAAAACTTAGAAATACATTTAATCCTAGAAACACCACATCAACAAGCACCATAGTAATCCACATGAAAACTTACCTGAATGAATCCATACCACCATGTACTTCCCCCAGACTTAGTAACTGTCACAAACAACTCCACGATCCAAGTGAGAAATCCAAATTCACCATACTGACCTTATAAGATTAAGTGCTTTTTTCCATGGTTTCCTTGGATCAAGCCTCATCCAGCTCATGTTTGGACTACGATCCTTAGGGAATGCTAACTTTGGTTTTCAGACCCTCTCTTGTGATGTTTCAGGCTTGTTGGATCGTTTGGGACTAGCGTCGAATGACACCAGATGATCGATGATGGTTTCGAAGAAGGAAATTATGGCGTTAGCATAGGTGAGTGTCGATCGATGTTGAGGCCTGTCGAGCTCCTTGTGTCGACTAAGCTCGATTTCAGTCCGTGAAAACTCAAAATTTCGTCTTGGAGAGAGGGGTTTCGACCGACACTGGTTGAGTGTCGATCAACATTGGTTGAGTGTCGATCGGTACTGAGGGTCGACAACAGCAATTCTATATCGATCTCGGTCGATTTTTGTTCGTCGAAACTCAAAAACTCGGGAAAATAAATTAGTGTCGACCCACACCATGTCTACAACTTCATCTTCATGACTGTTTTCCACGACTTTCACAACCTTTAGCCAAAATTCTTGATCCTGATCCAACTCATCTTCAATCTGAACCGAGATGGCATTGACATGTGTATTCTGAGCCATCTTCCCTTTGACAATTGCTTAAGTTCTAGTCAATCGAGCATCTCTAACATCCACGTGATCTGTGAGAGACTCCAATTTCCCATTCAGATCATAATATACTGCATATATCTTCCCACCAAGATCCACTGTAAGCTTATACTGCCCTTGCAGAAATTGATGCATCATTGATTTGAGCTTGCTCTCCTAGGCTTGCGGAGGAGGTATCTGGTATGAAGAGCATTTCATAGTTTCTGAAACCATTGTTAAGGAATGGTTTTTGATAGGCTGGATTAGAATTGAACCCAGAGGAGTTTTGATTTCATGTAAATGCACCTTTGTTGTTTTGAAATCCAGCTCCATTGATGTAGTTCACATTCTCCTCATCAGCTTCCACCTATGGAGAAAATTGGACTGTCTTCTTCCCCAAAAGTTGACTGTTAATTGAGTCCAACTTAGCACTAACTGCAACAATCTCGCAGCCATCAATTTTGCAGCTTGTCTCTCCAAATCTGCATTCTATCAAGCTATTTCCAGCAAAGTAAGCTACAAGTTTCCACCATACGATCCACTGGATGGTGTGAGGAAAACACACCCGATTCGTGGAAGGGAATTTGTTATGAGACCAGAGATGGAAAGATACAACCGTCCAAGGAGGATAAATGAGGAAGGAAACGCGCATAGGAGGAGAAAGAACAAAATGATCCAAAATGGTACTATTATCACGCTGATACCACATGAAAGTGAAGGAGGTGTTGTTGAATATAAAGTGCAATTCAAAGGTGACACCAAACCCTTCTACAAGGCTAAAACCCAACTTTTTTTGGAAACAATGGGTAAGGAAACTGCAGAAGGTGTGATGGACAAGGTTCTTCAGGCGAAGATGACTGATGAGGGAGGGAGATTCTTTTGAAGCAAGATCTGACACCACCCAAGCCTAATCCAATGCACCAAAGTCAAGTTAATGACTTAAAATAAGCGCTTGGTGGGCGGAAACCTACCAGTGAGTCTTATAATTTTAGCATTTCTTTTTCTTTTTGCATTTTAATTTTGGTTTTGGTTTTCTACATTTTAGGTTGTCCCCTAAAAAGAATGATGATGGAGCGACTGGTCTGAAAACCGGAACGATCGGTCTGGGGCCGAGATTTTCGGGATCGACTAATCCTTTAAGGATCGACCAATCCCCTGTAGTAGAAAACAACTGAGAATTTTTGGATCGACCAATCCCATAGGGTTCGATCGATCCTATCTGGCATGAGAATGTCGAGATCTTCAGGATCGACCGATCCCGACCCAGGTTCGTGCCACTTAAGTTTTTCCGATTTAACTTCATTTGACTTAAACAGCGAAACACCTTTTCTCCCCCCCCCCCCCCCGTTCTTGTTTTTAAAGATTAAAAGCATAAAATCTCTCTCTTTCTCATCACTTGCCAAAGTTCTTAAGGATTTTGGGAAATAAACCAAATTTAATTTTCTCTATACTTAACCGATTTGAGTGATTTTGGATACTTTCTGAAGGATATTTCGAGCTCTATCCAATTATTACATTGCCTAATTAATTAAGCAGTGGTATGAAACACATATTCCCTTTGAAATTTGCATCTTTTGAGATCCATGGAGATTTTGTTTTGATTATCGCTTCTATCGCTTTGTGTAGCTTTCTTACGCTTAATGAAACACTACTACACCAACTAGAAGTTGAAATTTGGACTGGATTACAGATTTGAATGAATGAGAATTGAAAATATAGATTTCAAGTTGAATTTGAGATTTTTGAATTTAGTTGAGGATGATAACTTCTAGAAACATTGCATGCTATACTAGAATGTAAAAGGAGTTATGTGCTTCAGTTTGTTGATAACCATAGGATTTCCCGAATTCTATAAACGTGTTGATTTTTGATCTTAAGCCCTTACTACCTTTGTTTGTTGTGATCGCTTGTATATGGGACAGAAGTGTCGTGCCGTCAAACCCAAGTACCCGCTGCGCAAGGAAGCCTCCAACTCTAGTGCCAACGAACCAGTCACACCATGACCGAGAAAAAAAAAATCCGTATTTTAAGGGAGTTGTAGCGCCCACGGAAGGAAAGGGGTACATGTATGCAGCAAGGGAGTCTGTCAGAACAATATGTAATGTAAATTCTGGATTCTACAATGGATTTCTTAGCGAACCTTTTGATTCATCAGGATTCATCTGCAGGCAGACTTTGGAGCGCCTTTGCTTGCATTTTGAGGTGTTGTTTATGCTAGGATTTGCTCACTTTGGAAAGGTCTCTCATCTTCCATATCCATTGTACCATGACCTAGTGCGTCAATGCCTTGCATCTGCCTTTCTGACATATGCCGATCCCAAGAACCCGGACGTACGCTCAGACAAATTTTTGTTTCTCTATGGAGGACGCTTCTATGAGACCACGATTGAGGAGCTTTACAAGATCTATAGGTTCAACAGCATTAGTGCAAAGAATGTAAGCTTTCGTAGACATTTCCCTTTAACTTGGGAGTTTAGGACCTTGGCACATGGGAGTACCATTCACGGTCAGCCTACCAATACTTCATTCGCAATCCTGCCATCCTTATTGTTCCTAATATTTACAGCAATATCCTTTTCTCCAACGATGATACAAGCAAGGTGAAGAAAGACCAGCTCCGACTATTTTTCTACAGTCTTGGGAATACCTCAGAAGAAGAAAGACTTCTTTCTACTGCAAGAACAAGACCAACATGGGGTTCAGTTTCAAAAGATATTGCTTAAGAAAAATGAAAAGGCTCTTGCAGGGAAGAACAAAGGGAAGAAGGAGCACTGTGGAAACCTTCTCACACAATTTTCTTGTTTACTCCATCATTGTACTACCAATTTTTATTTTCTTGTTTTCTTATTTGTCCTTTTATCCTCTTCTTGGTTTATTCTCACACTAGGGGCGATCTAGAGTAAGTCCAGAGGAGGATGTTTGTGTCACTGGCGTCTTTTTCTTTGTCTTTGTTTTATTTTTAGTCTTTGAGTCAGTTTGTGGTTTAATATTGTCAAAACATTCAGTAATAAGGACCAAGTCTTATGATGATCTTAACCTTGAATACCTTTGATCATTATTCTAGTGACAATATTGCAAAACATCGAGCATGCATACATGCCATAACACCCCATTTTTGGATCTTTCCAATCCATAAATGATCAGACAATTAAATTTTCGTTGGAATGATAATCAATCTATTTTTGATGTACTTAATTTGATATTAATTCTTCTCACTATAGGTGTTAGTTTAGGGAAACGAACCTACATTCATGACATATTTATCTCTTTATCACTCTTTGTTGTTCTGAATGGGTAGCTCATCTTTAGCTAGTACCTATCCTTAACATATCTCCTTCATACTTAATGCACTCTCCTTTGAGATTTATTATATGAAAATATGTGAAAAAAAGTTGGGGAGAAAAGGATCGACGCAACTCTTAATCACTCTAGCTGTGACCATCGGGAAGAAATGAGTAAATGCATCCAACAACCTCAATGCAAAGGGAGAATTCCAAAAAAGGGTACAGATTTTTGAACTTAATTTTCTTGCTATTTGAGATACACTAGGTCCTCTCTTCCATACAAAAATAAAAAAATCAGTCGATAGAAAAAAATAAAATGATACCCTTGGTAAGTAGGAAAAAATCGACTGGAATTTGAGACTTTGATTTGTCCTTGATCTTAAGTACGGATTGGGGTGAGAACATTGTGGTAGGAATGCGTTGTTCATGTTTTGTATTATGTGGTATACAGGTCATGATATTAAGGATGGTTACTGGTGATTTGAGAGTTCCTGTGTTTTTCAAAACCTCTTCCTTGTGCTTTGTATTTATGTTTGCTTGAGGACAAGCAAAATGCTAAGTCCGGGGGAGTTGATAGACTATTTTTTGACCAAATTATAACCCATGTTTTGTTTATGTTTATGAGTATTTTGAGTCTTTTAGTTCATTTCGAGTTATTCCAGGTCAAAAAGACGGTTTATAATAAAGATTGGAGAATTGGAGGCAAAAATACAAAATTCGGGGCAAAATGCATTTTTGGTGGAAGGAATTCAATACCGTCCTATCCAGGAGAAGGAGCGCCCACTCCCAAATCCATATCGACTGATCCAGGAGGGATCAGTCGATCCTACCAAGCCCCAGAAACTGTGAGTTAAGGGATCGACTGATCGATCCCAGTTCCCCCAGCAGGAACCCTGAGATCCCAGATCGAGGAGGGATCGATCGATCCCCAGTCCTTCAAGTAAGAATCGACCGCTCCAGAATCCAAAACAACCATTTTGTGAGAAAATCAGGGAAATTTTTTATGTTTTCCTAATTTCGCCAAGACTTATAAAAAGCCTTCCCAGCCGTCGAAGACCATACACTATCTTATTTTTATTTTTTTCTTGTATACATTTTAGAGCTTGAGACTTGAGAGAGAATTTTCATATTGTTTTTTAAGACTCCAAGGAGAAGATATCATCCTATTCATGTGAGAAGATTTCGGAACCCTACTTTCCTATTCAATACATGATGAACTTATCTATGATTTCTTGCGTTCTTATTGCTATGTCTGAGTAGTAACCTAGTTGGGTTAGGTTTTCAAAGGGATTTATGAATCAATGAACTGGGAATATATAGTGTATCTATTTGATGTCTTCATCTAGTTGTGTGCATTGATTAGGCTAGAATTGATCACTTTAGTCTATGATATTGGGATATTTGGCGCAACGACAGTTGGTTAGATACCTGAATAAACTTAGATGAGCAAATTATCCTTAACCTTCGAAAGTTGATGTTATTGTGATTTGTGAGCTTATCAAAGTGCATGAATTAATGCTTGTTTATAGCGCTAGCAAAAGTTAGGTTGTGATATATCATGGTTTTTTTTTGGCTTTTTAACCATGATATAGGTCTTTGTTATTGAGTCTTTTCTGTGTTTTTATAGTCATTTGAGTCTTTCACAGGTTTTGACATGATCGTAGCTTGATTGAAGATTTTGGAAAGTTTTAGAGTAAATGGTTGCGTCTGCACTTGGTGTCGGTCGACACCATATTTGGTTTTAGACCGACACCATATTTGGAAAAATTTCAGCGCAACGTTTTAAGAGAATTGGAAATATGCACTTTTACCCAAGAGTATTCTTCATTTACAAAAAGGTAATTGTTTAGGCTACGCTTTATTTTACTTCAAGAGAGATTTGTAGCAGAGATTCGGGGGTTGTTCTCCAGAGAATTCGAACCCCAGTTCTTCTGGGTGAATTGCACTGAGTGTATCTTTTAGTCGTTTTCTGTGCAGTTCAGTACCTTTAAGTGTTTGCAAGCAGTTTTGTCTCTTTTAACAACATATTTCATGCTCTTTGGATGAAAATGCCCCTATCCTATCCTTTAATTTTTTATTTTCTTTCTTTTCTACTCATTCTCTTTCTTAATTTATCTATTATTTCACCCCTCATTTTTTTAACGGTGGATAGGAAGACAGAGGTGAGGTTTCAGGCCATAGAGACCTTCGGAATGGAGATATAATTGATCGATGTACTAGAACTATTAAAAAACGGACTTAATACGGAAGTTTCGAGGGGATAGTCTAGACTATGTATCCACAGTGTCGTCTATCCGTGGACACTATCACGATCATATCACATGCTAGACGCTTCCAATGGGTAGCAGGCGACCACACGAATGTTGCTTTTGGGTGGATAGTGGGCCCCGACGTACTATGTATCCACGGATTTACGATCATGTAAACTCTTGCTACCTTCTGTCCATCATAAGCATCTAGCATGTGATATGGTCGTGGTAATGTCCATGAATGGTCGATATTGTCCACATGGGCTCTTAAAACTGTGTTTACTAGGTATGTTTTCACGATCTTGACAGAAGATGGCCAAGAGTTCACATGATCGTGAAAACGTACCTAGTAAAAATAGTTTTAAGAGCTCAAGTGGAAATTATCAACTATTCATGGACACTACCACGATCATATGTGAAACTTAGTCTCTTGTTCATGTGTTCTCTGTACATGGATTATTGATAACGTGGACGCTTGGCCACCAGCTACCCATCAGAAGCATTTAGCATATGATATTTATTGTGTGGCTAGAAATCGCTAATTAATCTGACCCACATTTTAAGTTTTACAAGAGAAGCTAACCCATAAAAAATCTGTTTTTACTGTTCATCTATGGATAAAAAATTATACAAAAAGATATGAGGATGCATAGCATGAGGCCCACAAAAACATTAAAAAGATATAAAAACATTAAAAAGATATAAAAAGTGCACCTAAACATCTAAAGATACATGTATGTTATTATAAAGTTAAAAAGATACATTGGGTGATTAATCCCAGTTCTTCTTTACATATTTCTTTTATGCAATCTATTCTTGTTATGATTTCTTTTACATTGATCATGTCTAAGTAGTTTGCTATTTAGGTTTAAGGTTTCTTATTAGAAATGAGGGATTGTTAGGTTGATTGATTAGTTAAGGATTCATAACTTCTAGTTCTTCACATTAGGTTATTTGTATTGGTTGATTGATATTAGGTTGATTCTCGCAACGCGTGTTGGTTAGTTAAATATAAAGAACTAGGGTGAACAAATTACTTATTCACAAAGAGATTTGGTTTAGAAAAATTGTGACCAAATCAAACTTGGACTAAATGCATGTTTAATAACTTGAATTCACAAAGAGATTTGGCTTTTAGGTTATTAGACATAGATAGTTTCCGCAACGAGAGTTGGTTGATTAGCAGAATCATGACGGGTTGATTAGTTTGCATTCCTGATTTCCTGGAAATTCTCTGAGTTTAGCATTTTCTTCCATTGTTTACACAATCAATTTTATTACCTTCCTGCTTTTCATTAAAATCATCTCGTCTAGCTTAACTTGAATCGATAATTCTATTGCGTATTCCTGAAAATCATTGTTAGATACCCTAAGTATTACATCAATATAGTTGTGCACTTGCAGTTAGATATTAGGTATAAAACTCGACATATCAAGTTTTTGGATCTGTTGCTCTGGGACTCTTTGAGTGCAAATAGATTTTAGTTTTAGAGTTTTGACTAGGAATTTTTCCTTTTCTTTTGTTTCTCATGTGTTGTGTTTCTTTTCTTTTGTGTTTCAGGTGAAACGATCAGAATCTCGAAGAATTGGACAGGCAAACACTTGGTGCTGTCGAATCAGACTGGTAACGTCGATTGACACCAATCTTTGCATTGAGCGACACCACGCTTGAGCACCACTTCATGACACCTAAACAACCAGCAACAATGGTGAAACTTGTAATCTTAGGACCGGACGAACCATGGACTCTACGAGACCAAGAGGGTCATATCTGCAATGCACAAGGACAAAGAATTGATGGGAAAGGAAACCTCATAACTGAAAAGTCGTTGTAGGTGCGGGAAATGGGCAGCTGCCCACAGTTTGCAGGAGCAAGTGGTCGCGGGCTCACCATTTCTGATTTCAATTGGCCTGATCAGTTCTACGCGAACAGGTCTGAGATTTGACTGCCTACATTCGAAAGGCAGGACTTCGAGCTCAAGACAACCTACTACACTCTAGTTGGGAAAAATCAGTTTCATGGACTTCCCAATGAGCATCCTATAGACCACACTGAGAGGTTTGAGGACTTGGTCATGAGCATGAAGTACACTGGAGTCTCCAATGACTACATATTCTACAAGCTTTTCCCTCACTCTCTTGCGGGGGAAGCAGCTTACTGGCTGAAGCAGTTAGCACCAGGATCTCTGAAAGCCTGGAAAACAGACAAGGAATGCATTCCTCAACAACTATTATGATGATGCTCGATCTCAGGAGCGGAGACAAATGATCTCTACATTCAAGCACGGTCCAAAATAAGACTCTAAAAGCGCTTGGATCCGATTCAAGGTTTACCAGAGAGACTGTCCACAACATGGATTCAGTGGGGTTCAATTGCTTGGAACCTTTTTGAAAGTTGTAGATTGGCGATACTAGATGGTTCTAGATGTTGCGAGCAATGGGAACTTCAACACGAGGTATCCCGAAGATGCTTATGTGCTAATTGAGAAATTGACTTATGGCAATAGTACCAATAATGCATATTTAGAGAGACAAGCTGCAAGCATTGATGGTTGTGAGATTCCTGCAGTAAGTGTTAAGTTGGACTCAATTCACAGTCAACTTTTAGGGAAGAAGACAACCTGATTTGCTCCAGAGGTTGAAGCTATTGAAGAGAATGTGAACTACATCAATGGAGCTGGATTTCATAACAACAGAGGTTCCTTTACGAGCAATCAAAACTCCTTTGGGTTCACTTCTAATTCATACTATCAGAAACCATTCTAGAACAGTGGTTTCAGGAATTATGAATCCTCTTCATAACATACACCTTCTTCACAAGCCAAAGAGAACAAGATTGAATCAATGATGCATCAACTACTGCAAGGACATCATAAGCTTACAGTGGATAGAGATAACGACCGGTCCTAAATAATGCTTTTGCCCTTTGCTTGGCCGAGGTGAGGACCGGTCGTTATCTCTACCCTATTTTATCTCAATTCCAAGATATGAGTCCTTGTTTAATAGCGTCTTTCCTATGAAGTATAGGTTTGGTTATGTGTGCTATTTGATTGATTGTTGAACGTAGAACTGTTAGGATATCACTTAAACCGAAAACGTTGATTGTGATTGATGGCTTGTGTGCGTAGTTGAGAGTGTTGTGGTTGTAGGGTTGTGGCCCGAGTGTTGTGGTGGAGTAGGGTTGTGGCCCAAGTCGGTTGTGTCTGAGTGGATGCCGGTTGGTGTCGGTTGAGTAGGTTGTGGCCCGAGTCAGTTCATGGATACGTGTGTGGAGGCTGGGGCCTGAGCTTGCACCTATGGACAAGTTGTTAGTGTGTAGGTTGATTATGTGCCTTTGGGCGTTGGGTGCAAGGTGTTATTAGCATTGGACTTGTTTCTTGTTGTTGTGATAGCGTATGATGAGATCGCGGATTTCTTGAGTTCGCCATCACTAGGTAATTGTGTCTGAAGAAATTACTCAGTCCTCTTTCCTTTCCTGTCATTTTCCCTCGCAGGTCCAGATGCAGGATTGACCAATTGATTGATACTATTGGTGGAATTAAATCGAAGGAAGCGTATAAGTTCTTGGGACCGGTTGGAAAGGCAGCTCGGTTGGACCGTTCCGGTTCAACGGGTGCACTAACATCGCCGTTTCAGATTCGCCGGGAAACGGGGTGTTACAACTTGGACTAAAGATGTTTCATTTCTCTTATGGGTCCCTGTTAATAATGTGGCAATATTACTCCAACGATTATCCATAGATTTCAATTCACATCCGTTCAAGAAGGTTGCCAAATCTGAGCTTCTCTCACTCTATTTAAGTAAAAGCATGTCGTTCACCGTGAAAGCAAGATATGATGAGTAATTAAAAAAAAGATATCTTCACGTGCTGTTACTTTTTAATTCAATCTAATTTAACTTTATAATTATTTCATATAAGCTTCTGAACTATTAAACTTATAGGCGTTGTTAACTACATGATATTTATATAATCTTAAAACTACAACACGAAACTGAGAAAAAACAAGAAAACACAAATAAAACAAAAAAGAAATGAGTAAACCATTTGTGAAGGTTGTTTTCATCATATATACAGTTTTCTTCTCCATCCTCATTGCAGCATTAGGTAATTGTTTTTATTTTTGTCAGTAACGTCATGAAGCATGTATTTTATCATTGAGAGACTCCACTAATCTTTAGTTTTATAATACTACGGTTTAGATATGATATCTAACTTGCGTGATTTACATAAGAGAGACCTCGGCCGACTTATATTAAAATCTGAATTGTGGAATATAACTAGCATATATATTTTCAACACTATTCGTAAGGTATAATATACCTAAGATGAATTGATATCTTTTCATCACGATCGCAGGGAACAATGATTTATCGCTTGTAGGAGATTCTCTCCCGACCAATGAAGCTAAGGTTGATCAATTGACAGAGACAAAACCACATAATGTACAATCTGTCTCTAGGATAAGACGAGGTAATCGAATTGTTAATTAGTGTTTCTGTAACTGTATAAAAGTATAATGCATATACTGTGCATGTATGAAAAAGGTGAATGATATTTTGACAGGAAAAAAGTTGGAAGTTCCAGGGATATGCAAATTTAATCTTTGGATTTGGCATTGTGATTATTGCAATATCGCCTGCAAGAGAGAGGGATACGAATCGGGTTACTGCAGTCACGCTCCATTTTTAAATCGTGAATGTTATTGCCAATGGAGATGTCGCGCATCCAAACCATTGTATAAATTAACTTAATAATCAACGACAAAAAAAAACTAAATAATCTTATTAAAAATTTAAAAGATAATTCTATGAGATTTCTTCTTTTCACCTTTTGACAAATTATTCTTTTGAGAAATTTTGGAGTTCATATATAGATCCTGAATTAATGATACTAGTTAAGAATAAAAACACCAAAATAATTTCAATTTATTTATTTATGTCTACTTAATAAAAGTGGGGAAATGACTTTTTGGGACAAAGAACTTTGACTCAAAAGTTAAAACAACAAATATTTTTTTGATTCTTAGATCGGAATGGCCTGCTAAATGACGGGATTGAGACTAATTAGTTTATATAATGTATGATACAAAATTATTTTAAATGTATTTTATCAAAGTGGTCGTTCGAGACGGCTGTTTCTGGTAATCGCTTTCGAGCGAACGTGCCGAGAAAAAAAGAAAAAGAAGAAAGAGAAAACTGTGGTGAAATAAGAGACGACTTTGGAGAAGAAGGTTGTTGTCCCTTGGGAGATTCCTCCGTCTGTTTGCAAACAGACTTCTTTGGATGTCATCCTGCGGGACCGTGCTCGTGTCCTGGCCTTGAGCTTCGCTTACCGAGCTCGGGTGAGCGACCTTGGGATGCTCCTCCCGGGAGGGTTTGCTTGTATGATAGTTGGTTCTCCGATTGTCGTTTATTGTTACCTCTTCCGAGACTCTTGGTTGAATACTGCAAACCGAGGAGGATGGCTATTTTTCAGCTTTGCCCTGGGGCCATTTGTAATATGGTAGGGTTTTTTTATTATGGCAGATGATGGTGGTTTTGATGTGTCCACTCGCTTCTTCGAGGAGTTGACGTCGATCTTGACCAATCGGGGAACGTCTGAGAGTTTTTATGTGACACTTAGGCCCGGGCGTCGTCTGATCCCCCAGACAAGACTACTGCCTGGCAAGATAGCTATTTCTTTGCGCGGATTAATTGTGTGGTGGCGTTAGATAAGGGCAGGGTTTTTATCAGCTTGGAATCATGATCCTGGTAGTTTCCTTTTCTCTATTGGCGCTAGTTTGTTGATATTGATTATCTTATATTTTCTATTTTGTTTTACAGTTCGCTCGTCTTCAGGCTGTTGGTCCGTGAGTTTTTCCAGAGATTTGGACAAGTTGAGAGCTCATGGTACGATAGATTGGCCTCAAATAAAGGATAGAGAGGCCAGGGATCTTTTTGATCAGAGGGTCCGAGACTTCTTTAAGAAGATTCATTCGGATATGTTATAGGTCAAGAAATATCCCTATTCTACTGCAAGTGCACAGTTATGCAATCGTAGTATAAAGAGTATCATATCCACAAAGACTCACGTTCACGCAATAGATTATATGTTTCCAAACTTAGCTAAATCAATCAGGAGAAAGCAATAAACAATGCAGAAATGTAAAAGGTGTGTTTCGATATGAGAAAGACGCTAGACTTAGGGTGTTCTCAGGAAATCATGCAATGTCAGACACTTAGCTAATCATGATTCAGGTTAAGCACAGGTTCAAGGAATAGAATCACAATGTCAAATAATCCAACTCTCGATGCGGTTACTATCTATGTCTAGCAACCTAACGATCCAAATATCTTTGCAATCTTAGAGTTCTAGACAAGCATTAATAGCAAGTTCTTAAGTTCACAATTCTCCTAAATCAAATCTCTTTGTGTATAGTCAAATTGCTCACACTAAGTTCTTTTCAGATTATAATTCACACTCTCGTGCCAAATTAAATATCTAAGAACTAAACCCTAGGTGATCAATCCATAATTCATTTTTAATCTCAACTTAGGTGATGAACATATAAATTTAGAATCTTTTTTGTCTAGTGATCTACCAAGGCATGAAATCCCTATGAGAATCCCTAAATCTAACTAAGGTTACTACTCAGACATGGAATCAATAAGACAAGACATGTTGAATAGAAAACAAGACTGAATATATAATAAGAGGGGTTCGAAATCCTTCTCTCAAATATTACAAGTAGCAAGAATAGTCCCAAGCCAAAATCTCTCAATCTCCAAAAGCAAGAACAAAGTAAAGAACAAGATATGAGTTGCTGCTCTCAAAAACCTAATTATAAGACACTTAACACGTTCTGGGGCCAAAATAGAAATAGGGAAACTGCTGGGTCTTTTTGCAATTCTGTAGGATTATGTGTGTTCATGGTGTAATTGTCAGGTTACATCCTAGCACATAATCATCTAGGATCTAGTGATTGCAGCAAAGTCAACATAACAATCGTTTCATGCCATTCACTTAACAAACCTTGTGTCAATTAACAAACACGATTTTGATGATTATCAAACAAATTATTTCAACAATCGACTTTTCCAAACCGTATCATCGTTTCTCTTAATTAATAAACAAAGCCATGATCGCGATTCATGGAAAGTCAAAACAAACCTTATGATTAACAAACGATCGTGACATTAACAAAAGACAAACACGATTTGTCCTTTTCCAATTCATCAAATCGATTCTCTTATTATGAAACTAAGCCAACATTACGAATTGAAAGCGATCGATCAAGCCATATTATAATCATGCGATTGATAACATGCGCTTTCATATTAGGTTTTTTTAAGTTCTAATCAAATTTCTTAAGCCAAATTCGATTCTTAACATTAAAACAACCTAAATATGATCCAAACAGCAAAAACCTAACGACCTAGGCTCTGATACCACTGTAGGATTATGTGTGTTCATGGTGTAATTGTCAGGTTACATCCTAGCACATAATCATCTAGGATCTAGGTGATTGCAGTTGAATCATAAACAGATCAGGATCATTACCTCTTTAGAAGTGCAGCGGATTGATTGGTAATGTCGAGATCGCTTAGAGCAGATGATAACCGGCTCCTCCTAGGTATCCACACTCTTACAAGCTACTGGATCAGGCTGCTAGACCAAGCTTGAATGAACAGAGAGAGAGGAAGACGGCTGCTCCTAGAAATCGCAGATGGGGTGTTGTAATACCCTAGGCTGCGCCTCCCTCTGCCTTATATGGGCCCAAGTTATTAAACTAATGGCCTATTAGGCTTTTGGGCCCAAGACACAAATCAGACAAAAGCCTGTATTTTGTCTGGCCCAATTCTCTGTTCAAATACAGTAAATGCCTTGCATCTTACCGTATTAATTCCATTTTAACTTTCCCGTTAGCTATGGTGTGTGACCCTTTGGGATCATACAATACTGGTAATAAGTCCTAAACTTATAGATCATGAGCGGGCTCTAGCAAGTCATCATGATCACCTAGTATTTATGACTTATGTCTGATCTCGACACTTATCATACTTTCTAGAGATAGTACGGTAGATTTCAGGACATTCCCAACAAATTCTTCAAAAGATGTGATCAATCGGCGCAGAACTTCTGTTGGGCTTCAGTGTCGACCGACACTAATAGTGGTGTCGGTCGACATCAAGTCGTAGTCATGGCTCCAACTTCAGTTCCTTGCATAAATCTCCAGAAACATCCCAAAACTCCTAGCTCCGCTCCAAACGCATGCTTACCTGTAAAGGACTCAATAGACTCGAAAAACCAGGTTAAAGACTCAATATATACACTTATATCATGGTTGAAAACCTAGAAAAACCATGATATATCAATATGGCGAGTGAGTCGACGTCCCCCCGTTTGTTTAGAAAGAGGCATAAAGTGTCCAGTTGTGGGATGGGGCATGTAGGTGTGAATTTGTCTAATCGTACTATTGAGAGACCTTCTTTTGTTGCGTAGGATCATCCAGTGATCGACCTTGAGGTGAGCCCAATTTCCGTTGAGTGGGACGAGCAGCCTGTTGATTCAGAAAACAGAGGGGATGCAGTCAAGGAGATGAAGTTTGACCATAGTCAGAAGATTGAGCGAGATCAAGAGATCGAGCAAGATCAGGGGGTCGATCTTGATAAATAGGTCGCTCGTGAGCAGGAGATCGACCGTGGTTGGGAGGTCGTTGATCAAGTCGCTATACTTCCTGAGGAGGAAAACGCTGGTTATGAGGCTCTGGCAGTTTGTGCTGCCGGGTGGGAAGCAAAAGACTCAGGTCGGAAGCTGGGAACGATGCTGATCGTTCTGATGATGTAGGTTGTACTCCTATCTCTGCTCTTGTTGACGAGCCGACAGTCAGCCAGGGTCGTGTTGATCCGGTTGATGGTATTCCTTATGCTATTAGTGATCGTGTCCTTGAGGGGGACGGCAGTGGGATGGAAGTGGGTCATGAGTCTAACTCGTGGTAATTCATGTGCCAAGCTTATTCAGAAGATCGCGGAAGGAGCGCCCCGGAAGCTGGTTTTTTATTACCATGATGTATAAGCCCTACCTTCAGGAGGATCTCAGTTATCACCTTCTTATGGTATGTGCTTTGGCCTTACTTTGACGTGTTTGAAGTTGTTTTCTTTTTGGGGCGTAAATGCGTGCCCGAGTTTATTGTTTTTCTTTCTCCGCAATCTATTGATGTCCTTAACCAGCTCAGGGACTCGTACGAGTCCAAGATGAAGCAGGCCAAGTTGACGAAGGGTGTTCTCATGGAGCAAGTCGATGTGCTGCGAGGTTCTGCTTGTGAGCTAAAATTGGCTCGTAAGAGGCTTGATGAGGTGAAGGGAGTCGCTGCTGCTCTATCTATGGATAAGAAAAAGGTCGCAGACCTTAAGAAGAAGGTAGTGAAGCTTGAGGATGAAAAATGTGACCTCCACCGCAAGGCCGAATGCGAGGATGATTAACTCATGTCTGAGGTCGACCGTCTGGTTTCTCAGCAAGGTTAACTCCGAGCTTCTTTTGACGAGCGTCTTTGTATTGAATGAGAAGCGGTGCAAAAGAAGTCCTCTGACTGTCTCGAAAGACATAGGTTGGAGAGAGAGAGAAGAGGGAGAAACATTATGCTAAGCTTGTAGAGCTGAATCAGGTGGTTGCAATTCTTGGTGCTTATCAGCTGCTTGTGCATGGAGGTGTTCCGGTTCCTCCCACACTGATTGTCCAGCTTGAAAAGGACAAACCCCTCCTGGAGAAGATGTTTATGCGCTGAGGCCAGACGACCTTAGTCCTGACGATCTGCGTATGTCGCCGCTTATCGATTTGAAGAGTGGTGATACGGCTCTTGAAGCAACACTGGAGAGCAGAGAAGAGACGAACGTAGCTTCTGAGGCTGTTGAGGGTGCGACTGTTCCTCGTATGTCCGACCTCCCGGAGTACCTTTTCGTGTTGTAGTCTTTATTTTTTATTCTGGTTGTTGTATGAACAATGTCCCATTTTTGGGCTTCTTTGTCATGGGAGGCCCAAACTTACTACGTTCTGCGTATGTTTCAATTTGTCTGTCGGCTGGCGTTCGAAGCTCGTTTTCTACCCGTCGTCGCAACAATGTTACCGATCCGAGATTTTTTGAAAAAAATTGTGTGGTCAAAGTGTTTTGACCGTTGCGTGTATTTTTTATATATATTCTCGTGATTGGGTCAAAGCGCTTTTACTGCCCCTTAATAATTTCTTTGCGTGTTTTTTGGGGAGTGAACCGCCCCTTTTCATTAAAGGCAGCATTGGTAACTTTCACATCGCATTGAATGTGGCCTTGGTAACCGCTGCTTTCCGTGACAATAAGTACTGCTCTTCCTTCTTCGATTTTTTCGTAACTCATTTCTCTCCTTGTTCCTATCTTTTCTTTCGAGAGCTCTTTTCTCTTTTTGTCCCTTGTTTTCCCGAGTGGGGTTTTTGAGTTTTGGCGGCAAAGGGCCGATTCTCAGTGGATCGTGGCAGAAAAGCCATTATGCCGATGAGTGTCTCGCTATTGTAATGTTTGGGTCTTTGCCGACCTCCCTAGTTTCGGAGTCTGTCGTGCTTGGACGAGCTCGTGTTTTTTTTAGAAAGGGGAGCTTTTCGATATGTGAAAAAATGTCGATAGCTACCCATGCTCGTCCCCTTTTCGAACTTAAGGGTGACGAGCAGATGTTTCATTCGGAGAGATCTAATGCGTCATTAGTTTCAGTAATGCGCTAGGGGCTGTTCCCTTTTGGCTTGATCTATGTATGCGTAAGTATTTTGTCTTCTTTACTTCGTTGTTCGAGGCTCATTTTAAGGTCCTCTTCTTTTTGTCTTTCAGGAAGGCGGATGGTGCGTCAGACTGGTCCTTCTTCTTTTGCATAGGAGAGGCGATTTTTTTGGAGAGAGCCACCTGACATCAGATTTTCCAGGGGAACCATGGGTCCGGGTTTGGAGACAGGCTGACCTTTTAGGTGTGCTGAGGTCGACTTTTCCTGGTTCTTTTCTCCTTGTTTGGCATTGCGCTAGGCGCTATCCGTGAGACTGACCCGGGCCTAGCACCTAGTGAAAATATCAAGGATTAAAGGGGGAGTAATTGGGGCGGAATTTTCGATCTTTAGTTTAATGTTTCGTATATATCACGTGTTATTAAAAATTAAAAGGAAATATAGTTAGTCTAGTGGTATTATGAGTGTGTAGTGTTGTTGAGTACCAAGGTTCGAGCCATGTATGATGTAGTTTAAGCTTGTTTTGTTTATTAAACTTTAATGAAGGGTAAAGTTATCTTTTCACAGTCGTCTTGTTCATAACCTAATAGCAGAGAAATCTAACAATGGCGGCTATGTAACTTTTTTTGCAGATGTTAGCGAGTTCTACCATTTTAAGAGATTTTCACTCATAATCGATATATCTACTAAGGGAATGTTCGATTGTTAAATTTAATTTCCACCAAAACTCACGTTTTCTGAAGATGGGCAGTTTTTTACCCGAATTGGCCTCAGTCGCGGCAGCTCCCCGCCACCGAGCGCCTATCCGCCGCGGAGATCGCATTTTCGAACAAAGCTTTTACATCATGACGACCCTTCCTGGCTTGGTTTCGTCGTTGTTTCCGTCCGGGCCACTGCCTTTCGAGGACATCCTTGCCAGAAACAAACGTCAAAATCGTCTTTCAAGAAAGAAGCTCGGCTCCTTGTTGGATGAGATCGAGCTCGATGTGCGAGCTTCGCTCTGGAAGAAATTAGCTTTCTTTTGTTGTTGTTTTTTTGGTACATTTCCTTGAACTTTGACGAAGAAAATGAATAAAAGAGATTTTCTTATATGTATATGTATGTTCGAGGTCGGAATCACACTTCCTGAGCTCGAGCTCAGAATGCTTCCCCCTCCTCTTTTTATCGTTTATGTTGCTCTTGTTTTTTTTTTTTTTTTGAGGCGGGTATGCAAGATGGCCTTATTTCTTTCTTTGGGAAAAGGAAAAAAAAATTGAAGGGATGTACGAGGCAATTCTCGGCTGTTGGGCGAGATCAAAGTTTATGTTCGAGTACGTGCTCGGCTTATCCTACTTTGATTTTCTTGAGTTGAAACCATGATCGTCTTTTTAAAAATGTTTGTAAGTGCGATCTTGGGATCAATTTATCTTATCATTTGTTAACTTTCTTAGGTGCGGGTACGTGCTCGGCTTATCCTCTGAAGTACTTGAATTGTAGTTGTTTGAAGGAGGTTCAGCCTACAAAACATATTTAAGGACTTGTGCGGGTCTGGCCCCGGATTATGGTCGTTAAGAACGACGATGTGACGTGTTATGTTACTGTGTATGAGACATGTATTTGTTTGATCGATAATTTGGCCAGAATGTTGATTTTTAAGTGCTGAGAAAATAATTATAAAATAAAAGTTTTAGATTAAAATATAAAGGTGGCTGCACCTCGTAAAGGTTGCTTACGTACTCTCCAGAGAGAGATCAAGCCGAGCGTATTTCTTTCTTTTGCAAGTAATGAGCCGTAGCCCGATTGCTTATATAGATATATTTTTGGTAGAGCTTTGGAGCTCGTTTTTTTTGTAGGAGCTAGAGCTCGGGTACGTTCTTGGATTTTTGGAGCTGAGGCTGGAGCCAGCTATAGTAGTTTTTCTACCGAGGGATGAGTCCTGTCCGCTTTCTTTGATGCTGGGATTATGATCGCCTGGCCAGTTATGAGGCATGACGTATGTTGTATTTTGCACTCTACTGCGAAACAGTATCTCGAGATTTTTGTACTGCCTCGGAGCGTGAAGATTCCTCCTAGGGTCGGGAATTTTATGCACTAGTGGTAGGTCGAGGGTACTGCTTTCATTGTGTGGATCCAGGGGGTTCCTAGGATCACGTTGTAGATCGCATGTTGATCTATGGCGACGAACTTGATAACTTTAGTTATTCGTCCGACGTGTACCGGCAGTTTGGTCATTCCGATTGTGGTGGTCGTGTCACCGGCGAAACTAGTGAGAGTTTTTTCCGATCGCTTTATCTTGTAGTCTCGCAGTTCCATTATTTGAAGAGTTTCTTTAAAGATGAGGTTGTCTGAGCTTCCTGTGTCGATTAGGATTTTGGTGACTTCGTTGTCGCCAATCTGAAGTTCGACGAGGAGTGGGTCATTGTGCGCCTTGTCGAGTCCCTCTTCATCTTATGTGGGGAAAGTAATTTCACTCACAGCTTTCAGCTCCTAGGTGATATTCATGTTCCACTGCTGTTGTATGTCGGCTTTCTAGCCGTATGTCGTTATCGATCGTACTGAGTCGTTGTAGGTTGGGAGTTATCCCATGATCATGTTGATGCATCTCCTAGGCATGGGAGTTTCCGCCTCATCATCGTCGCGAGTTCGCTTTGGTGGTTCTTTGTCAACATACTCCTGCTCTGCTTGATGCTTTCTGGCTTGTCTCGCTTTTTCCTTCTCGATGAGCTTGAATTTTTCTCTCCGTTTTTGGCATGTCGTTGCGTTTCTCGATTCACAAGAGGATTTTTTGGCACGTTCCGATTTGTTATGTTTGTTACTCGTTTTTGGTATTCGCCGTGCAAGAGACTTTGAGGGTGTCGACACTCAGCGGTGTCATGTCCAGAGCACTGGTGGAACGTACAGAAAGACTTCTCTTGATCGTCGGTTCGCACATATTTGGTCCATGGTTGATTTTGTTGGTTCTTTGACTGATTCCTATCATGTTGCTGGTTTGCCGACCTTTTCATTTGTTGTTCGCTAACGTAGCACGTTTTTTCCTTTTTCCTTTGTCTTCGAGGCACTAAGGTCCTGGCTCCTTCCCTTTTTTGGTGAAGGCAAACTTTTTAGCGAGCAGGTCTTTCTCATCTTTTATTTAGACGAAGACAGCTGCTCGGTGGAGGGCGTCCTCGAGAGTTTGTGTTTTGTTTATGGCCAGATCTTCACGGAATGGTGATTCGTACCCGAGTATGTTTCATAGTACGACCTGAGAGATTCCTTTAGTCATTGGCCCACATCCCAGAGGTCGGCGCTTGAGGCTCCCTCTTGGATGAAAATGGAGTAGTGCTAAAGAAAAATGGTTGTTAACTGGTGATAGTTATCGATGGAGTGTGCCTCTAGAGGTGAGAACCAATTGAGGGCAGCACTACTCAAATTTTTGACAAAGAGTTGGCAGAAGCCGACGTCGCGCTCCTCAGGAGAGAACTGGGGTCGTCCCATTGCAATGCTAAAACCTGTTAGTTATTGTCGAGGATCCGAGCTTCCCTCGTAGGTTGGCAACTTGATTTTTCCAGGGTGCCTGATTAGTGTGCCCGTTATCTTGTTCGTGAATTGTGTATTTTGTGTCTCCTTGAGAACTTTGTTGATTTCGGGGGCCAAGCTGGTTGCCTTATGAACCTTTGAAGTCATGTAATCCAGCTGCACCTTTAGTAGCTCAAACTCGTTGTTTCTCCTTGATTTCGCTTGGCTTCTAGTTGCTTCAGTTGACGATGGTGTTAAGGGTGCGGGTGGTTGCCTGCTTGACTCGGTGTTTAGAGCTGGTGATTCTTCCACCAGAGCCTTTTAAAGTCGTGGGGCGGGGTCTCTAGTTGCCTGAGATGTTCGATGTCCAGGCGTTTGAAGGTCGTTGATCTTTTCCCTGCACGCGTTCTGGTCGTTTGTGAGTTGGTCGAAGCGGGTACTGTTGCCCCGAGTAAGCTCGTCGACCTGTGTCATCAGGGTCTTAATTAGGGAGGAGATATCCTGGTTTTGAGTGTCTGAAGTCTGGTTTGTCAGCTCGGAATACTGGTGGGTACTAGTTACCTTACTGCGGTTAATTGGAGTATCGATCAGTAAGATTGGTGAACGTGCTCCGTCCATCAAGCTCGGAGCGGTCGAGCTCGGCGGGAGTGGGCTCGGAGTTGGTTCTGATGCTTCAGGGTTTTCACTGAATGAGAGTGGTCCTGTCATTTCGGCTTTGTCTTAAAGTGTAGAAAAGTTTCTCGTCCCTACAAACAACGCCAATTGTTGTTACGGAATTCCGAACTAGTCCAAAGGGTCAGAGTTTCGATCAAAGGAATTTGAACTAACAAGACAAGAATAAGTATGGTCAGAAACTGTTCTATATTGATGATAAGGCCGAATCCGAACAATGAACATGATTTACGAGGTGGGAGTTCGTCGATAGACGTGCCCCCTAAATGTTTCTTGGGCTTGTCACTTTATAACTATAGTTCGGAGCTTTCAAAAGTTACAGAATATGTCAAATGAAGAGTGAAGGGTCTATTTATAGAAATGTCTGACTTCTTGTTGGGCCATTTGACTCCTTAGCGGGCTTTGATCGTTGGGCCGAAATGGTTTTTTGATGTGGTAGCACATTTGTAATGGGCTTATAGATGGGTGCTAAACCCATATCCAACAATCGTGAATAAAATATTGATTGCCAACGAGATGTTTCACGAACCAGTAACGAACCTGTCTTGTAAAGATAAACTTAGAGCAATAAAAACAGATATGAATAAGACATAAGATTGTGTGGAATGGGCATATATTGAAACTTTTCTAAAGAAGATGAGATTTTAACTACAATGTATTATCTGGTCATTACTTTTGTCCAATATAAAGTTTTTTAAATGGAAGTTTGGGCAGTCCTGATATTCCAAAAAGGGGATTTCGTTAGGGAAATCTTTTGTTACCTTTACCTCTTTCTGGTATGTATGGATATTTTTGTAATGAACATTTACAAAGTAGAGCGGGAAACATATCAGTTTATGGTAAGAGGAGCAAAGTATCTGTTTGATCTTTACTAAACAAATGACTTATAAAAAAGGTTGAAACATGAGCATCTATTTTAGAATTGAATGCCCATGGTTCCAGTATCTAGCCCAAGTTCAATTATATAAGTAATTTTCGTTGCCCAACATCTCTCAGCCACGAGGTAACTTTAACGTGATTTTATGCTTCAAGATGTAATTTTCTTGTAATTTGGCTATTTTAGGTCTTTGTATGTATAAACATCAAAATATGCAAAAATGAGAAAAATTGGACAATTTTGATTTAGACAAGTTTTCAAGAAAATAAACAATCATGACTTCAACTTCTTAAAAAGTGGAATTTTCATCATCATGATAGATCCAATGTACAAGAAGTCCAACTTCAGATGGAGCTTTTATAGGACTGACATTAGCAATATTTATGGTTGAGATGAAATAATTTGAGCTTGCTTTAAGAAGCAAGCGGAAGCAAGTCATTGGGAGTTCTTATTAGAGAGATATACAATATTTAGTGCAGACTTATTTGTTTGGTGACCAAATGGAGTCTATAACATCCCGGTCCCGGGAATATTATATAGGGACAGCCCGGTCCATGAGAAGAATGAACGGCTTCGTTCAAATCATGAGAAATGATTGTGAACAAATTATAAGGAAGGCTCGACGAACAAAGCAAATGACTTAGCCGAATGAAATGAGAGCTTATAGAGGAGTTGGATGAGCTGAAGTAGTTGAGTTACTAAAAGAACTAGCTGAACCAGCTGGACTACTAACTGACCCAGCTAGGTGAGCTGGTAGGAAGCTCAATCTAGCTTGGCGGAGTGTGCGGTAGCTAGATCAGCTAGGTTACTAGGTGAGATAGTCGACCTAGCTGGACAACTGAGTGTTGGGCGGTTATGGGGAAGAGCCATCAAAACAAGGGTTGCATCCGTTCACAGAGACACTAATGCTAAGTTGCTTCCTTTCGTAGGGACACCAACGCAAGGGTTGCAATGGTTAGCTGGCCAATAAGAGGCCTTGAGTTCGTTTTCACATACACATACACACAAGAAGGGAAAAGTCCAAGAAATAGAGAAATCGGTCGGGAGACAATAGTCCATGTCGGACGGGTCACGGGTCGGGCCGACCGACTGCGATAGGCCATCAATGATGCGGTTGATCGATAGTACGTGAAGGATTGTTTAGTGTTTCCTGGTTCAATTCATCAGATTAATTGATCCTACTAAACATGCCAGATCTAGGTTTTCTTGCAGAATCATAAAGGATCTCACCTGTTACCTTGTTATGCAGCGGAAAGGGGAGGTACGGGTCAGAGATCAGCAGAACCACCAAGAGATAGCTCCTCCAAAGGCTCACACACGCACGCACAGGAAATAGGCTGCTAGACCAGCTGTTGGGAGGCGCAGAGAAAGAGAGAGGGAGGCGCAGATGGCTTGAGAAAATTAGAGCTAGGGCAAGTTTTATTTATTAAAACCCTTGTCCAGTTCTTATGGGCTTTTGGGCCCAATTCTCAGTCTGATTAAATCCCTTGGATTTAATCAGGCCCTTTAGTCTCTCTTAGTACAGTAAATGCCTAGCACTTTTACCGTACTTCTGCTAAACCGTTCCTACACATTTTCCTGTTAGCTTAGGCGTGTGACCCATATGGGATCATATAATAAAAGCAATAAGTCCAAGACTTATAGATCATGAGCGGACTCTAGCAAGCCATCATGACCCCCAATATTATATGACTTATGTCTGATCATTGACATACTCTTACTTTCTAGAGACAGTACAGAGATTACTGGACATAATTCCAACAATCTCCCACTTGAACTGGAATCTCTGTATTCATAATCCTTTTGTCTCAATATCTCGATTAGTCATAAGGCAAGATTAGTGTCATCCTTATAAAGCCTAATCTTGTTCATCGGACTCTGATTTGATACTGACAATCCAAATGACTCGGGAAAGTCCGTTTGAGCATGGCCATGCATTTTCCAGTATTCAAATCTCCGATTGGCCTAGAGATATTCACTCCATTTATATTGGAGGGACAAATCCCGTCTTGTTCCATCACTGTAAACTACTCATTTCATAACACACCCAATCAAGGTCCTTATAACTATCGCTTAACGACAGCATTAGACAATGATCAAAGCGCATTAGTTCATGTGCAGTCACATGCATGCGAACTCAGGTCTAAGGACTATACTCTATAGTCGTAGTAAGAATCTCTTATGACACAGATATAAATATCCTGAAGAGTTCTTATAATCGGGTCTTGTCCGGTCGTATGTACCCCAACATACACCTATGTATTGACTTTTATGCCGTGCATCTATGACATCCTGAGACTTTGTCATAAGTCACATACCAATCTAGTCTCACGTGGTTGTTGGTGTTCCAATTTCAACAACCTTCGACTAGGGACAGGATGATATAAGCCATCTATCAAATATAGGGTCTTATGATCAAGCTAAATGACTTTGATGACTCAAGATCAAGTCACTTACTTCGATGACCTATAAAATGGTTCATATCATTTTTGGAACGATTATTTCATCACAGTTAAAATAATCTTGAAATAATAATTTCATTAAACATCATAAAATGTTTTACAAGAACATATCAATAACTAAATAAAGCCCTCAAACTCCCACTCAAATTTAGATTACATTTCAATGTCTCTAATGCCTACAGCTTCAGTTAGGAACTCGAGCTTAGGTCTTGGGAGTGGCTTTGTCAATGGATCAGCGACGTTATCATCTGTCTGAACTCGGCTGATTTTGACTTCCTTTCTATTAATGATGTCACGTATCAAGTGAAATCTTCTTAGGACATGCTTGGATTTCTTGTGTGATCTTGGTTCCTTTGCTTGAGCAATAGCACCATTGTTATCACAAAACAGTGCCAGAGGCTCAGCCGCATTTGGTATCACACCTAGTTCAATAATGAACTTTCGTATCCAAACAGCTTCCTTCGCTGCTTCCGAAGCGGCGATATATTCAGCTTCTGTAGTGGAATCAGCAACGGTGTCTTGCTTGGAGCTTCTCCAACTGATTGCACCGCCATTCAGACAAAAGATATAACCGGACTGTGACCGGAAATCATCTTGGTCTGTCTGGAAACTTGCGTCCGTGAATCCACTGACTTCAAGCACATCACTTCCACCGTATACCAAGAACTTGTCCTTAGTATGTCTTAGATACTTCAGGATATTCTCGACGGCAATCCAATGGTTTTCACCTGGATTTGACTGGTATCTACTCGTCATGCTCAATGCATAAGCAACATCAGGACGAGTACAGATCATGGCATACATGATAGATCCTATTGCAGATGCATAAGGAATATTCTTCATGCGCTCAAGCTCAGCAGTCGTCGTAGGGCTCTGCTTCTTGCTTAGCGTTGTGCCATGTACCATTGGCGTGAAGCCCTTCTTGGAATCTTTCATGCTGAATCTCTGTAGGACTTTGTCAATGTATGAATCTTGACACAAGCCTATCAGCCTTTTAGATCTATCCCGGTAGATCCTGATTCCAAGAACGTATGCGGCTTCACCCATGTCTTTCATGGAAAAACAACTTCCAAGCCAGTCCTTTACCGACTTCAGCATTGGAACGTCGTTTCCGAGAAGCAGTATGTCATCGACATACAGAATAAGAAATACTATCTTGCTCCCACTAGTTTTCTTATACACGCATTGTTCTTCTTCGTTTCTGATGAAGTCAAATTGCTTGATCGCTTCATCAAAACGAAGATTCCAGCTCCTCGATGCTTGCTTCAATCCATAAATGGATTTATGAAGCTTGCATACTTTCCCAGCATTCTTTGGATCTATGTAACCGTCATGTTGCGTCATATACACATCCTCTTCCAGAATACCATTCAGGAAGGCGGTTTTTACGTCCATCTGCCAAATTTCATAATCATGAAAAGCTGCAGTTGCTAGTAGAATCCGAATAGATTTCATCATAGCCACTGGGGAATAGGTTTCATCATAATCCACACCGTGAACTTGTCTGAAACCTTTTGCCACCAACCTGGCTTTATAAATCTGGACATTTCCATCCACGTCAATCTTCTTCTTGAAGATCCATTTGCACTCGATGGCTTTTACACCAGCGGGTAAGTCAACCAACGAAAACACTTGGTTGACCGACATGGAGTCCATTTCGGAATCAGTGGCTTTACGCCACTTAGAGGAATATGGGCCCATCATGGCTTGATTGAAGTTCGATGGTTCATCACCATCAATGATCAGAAGATCATGACAGTTAGTCACGAGGAATCCTTGATATCTCTCGGGTTCGTGACGGATCCTCCCGGATCTTCGAACTTCAGGTACTACAGGTTCAGGCTCTACAATTTCTTGTAGGTCCTCCTGCTGCTCTTCCTCATTAGGTTGAGCAGTATCCTGTTCATCTTGAATTTCTTCAAGCAGTACCTTACTCCCACTGTCTTTCTTAGAGAGAAACTCCCTCTCAAGAAAGTTACAATCCCGGGCAACAAAAATCTTGTTCTCGGAACGCAGGTAGAAGTAATAAGCCTTGGTTTCCTTCGGATACCCAATGAAGTAGCATTTATCAGACTTTGGTGTAAGCTTGTCAGAGATCAATCTCTTGACATAGGCTTCACAACCCCAAATTCTTAGATAAGACAGCACTGGAGCTACTCCAGTCCATAATTCATATGGTGTCTTTGCTACTGCTTTTGATGGCGCTCTATTTAGAGTGAACACTGCTGTTAGCAGAGCATATCCCCAAAGGGATATTGGAAGGTCTGTGTGACTCATCATAGATCGAACCATATCCAATAAGGTCCGATTTCTCCTCTCAGACACACCATTCCATTGTGGTGTTCCAGGAGGAGTGAGTTGGGATACGATCCCACACTCTCTCAGATGATCACTGAATTCTTGGCTTAAGTATTCTCCTCCTCGGTCGGACCGAAGAGCCTTAATGCTTTTGCCAAGTTGGTTCTGTACTTCATTTTGGAATTCTCTGAATTTCTCAAACGATTCAGACTTATGTTTCATCAAATAAACATATCCATACCTACTGAAATCATCAGTGAAGGTAATGAAGTACTGATAGTTTCCTCTTGCATTTGTGGACATTGGGCCACACACATCTGTGTGTATCAGGCCCAATAAGTCACTGGCCCTCTCGTTAGGTTTATTAAAGGGGGCCCGTGTCATTTTGCCCATCATGCAGGATTCGCATTTCTCACATGACTCAAAGTCAAATGAGCCAAGAAGTCCATTCGAATGGAGCCTCTTGATGCGTTTCTCGCTGATGTGCCCTAAACGACAATGCCATAGAAACGTTCGGTTCTCCTCATTAGGTTTGAACCGTTTGGTATCAATGTTATAAATTGGCGCGGATTGATCAAGTATGTAAAGCCCATTCGTAAGAGGGGCACAACCATAGAACAAATTGTTGCGATTGAAGGAACATAATTTATTCTTAACTGAAAAATCATAACCTTCCAAATCCAACAAAGAAATTGAAATAATATTTCTGCTTATCGCAGGTACAAAATAACAATTATTGAGTTCTAAAACCAATCCCGAAGGTAAAGACAACAAGTATGTGCCTACAGCTAGTGCAGGAACTTTCGCTCCATTCCCAACTCGTAGCTCCACTTGTCCTTGCTTCAGCCTCCTACTGTTGCTGAGTGCCTGCATATTAGTACAAATATGAGCCCCACAACCAGTATCCATAACCCATGAGGTATTATCAGAAGTAGTTGTATTAACTTCTATAACAAAAATACCTGATGAAGAAGTCTCGAGAGTCTTCTTCTTCAATTCCTTTAGACCTTCCAGGAATTTCTTACATTCTCTCCTCCAATGCCCTGGTTCTTTACAGAACCTGCAGATGTCAGTAGGCCCAGCCTTGGATTTGGGCTTGGGCTTTGGCGTGTCCTTGTCCGAGACTTGAACAGCCTTAGCCTTTCCCTTGTCCTTGGCAGAGGATTTCTAAAAGCCCTTGCCCTTTTGCACCATAAGCACATTGGGGTCCTTGGCGGTTTTCCTCAAGTTGGGCTCTGCAGTCTTGAGCATTCCGTGAAGCTCAGGCAATGTCTTACTCAAGCCATGCATATTGAAGTTCAGGATGAACTGATCATAGCTTGCAGGTAAAGACTGCAGAACGATGTCGCAGGCAAGTTCCTGGCTGATAGGGCAGTCGAGTTTCTGAAGATGATCGAGATAACCCATCATCTTCAAGACATGAGGACTCACTGCCGCATTTGCAGCCAACTTACAGTCTAAGAGGTTCTTAACTGTCTGGAACCTCTCAGTCCTTGCCTGCTCCTGAAAAAGCGATTTCAGGCTTGCCATTATCTCGATGGGCGACAACACACTCTCGAACTGCATTTGCAGCTCAGCAGTCATGGTCGCCAACATCAGGCAATAGACATCATTTTCATCTGACGAATGCTTTTCCCAAGCATTATGCAGAGTCCTGGCGGCATTGTTAGGAGGCCTCTCGGGGAGGGGATCACGAAGGACATAATCCTTCTTCTCCTGCTTGAGGACCAGCCTCAAGTTCCTTGACCACGTCAGGAAGTTCGTTCCAGTCAGCTTCTCCTTCTCGAGAACAGACCGGATTGAGAATGTGTTTTGAGTGCTTGTAGTAGTCATAGCTGAAATATAAGATAAAAAGGTTATTAGTTAATATGTTCAATATGATTAATCTCGCATTATATTCAATAACATCAGTTACCCTCAATAGAATATAATGATTCCAAGATCCACATATAACTAAGATTAAAGTGGGCCACTGGCCGTCACCCAACCTTAGCTTATATCGGTAAGCCCTGTCTCGGCTAATTATATCCGTGATATAACTCTTGGTTGTGAATCTGGGCCCGAGGCCCAATCCACTCTGATGTCTCAAGGCCCGGGACTCCCGATGGCCTAGTCAAGAAAACCAGACTATACAGTCATGTAATCACTAATGTCTGGGACTCCCAATGACATTTATGAATCACAAACCGTCTTACCCACGCAAAAGTAGACACCCTCACACTGTAAGGCCATGAATACAATTGAATGGACTTCGACAGCTGACATAGACTGGACAAGACATCCAACGCTTGATATTGTTTGAGGTTTGTAGGTTTATTAAAATTTTATCCCAAAATAGAAAATTACTATTTTGGGAAACTTTCCTTTTTGGGAAACCTACTAATTTTGGAAACTTTCTAAAATTGGAAACTTCCTAAAAATGGAAACTTTCTAAAATTGGAAACTTCCTAAAATTCAAAACATGCAAATCTAGAAACTTCTTTTCTAAGAAACTTTCTAATTTCAGTTTTTGAAAACAGATTAACTTAAAATCGATTTTAATTTTATATAAATGAATTTTAAATTAAATCTGAAGAAAAGACTCAAATAATTGGCCCAATTGTTTTAACTTCTTGGCCCGAGGCCCAAGAATTGGTCCATGTCCAAGACATAGCCCAATTGCCCAATTAAATGACATAACCGGTCTGGTTCATTAAAATTGGTCTAACCAAAATTAATTACTACGATGACCACAATTGTCAACCGGTTATTTACTAAACCGGATTTTCTCAATTTATTTGGTCCAACCAAATCAAATTAGAAAATCACTGGTTTAGGCACTAAATCCAATTTTACGACTTTGGATTTCTTATCCCGGTTTAACCAGAACTTAATAAATTTTATTAAGTCTGTTTATTAAACCGTGACGATTAAGATTTTTAATTGTCTTAAACCGAACCATCACAAGCCAAACCAAAACGGCTCGAGCCAAACCGAACCGACCAATTAGGTCACGTGAAACGATCACGTTCGGGATGGCCGCGGGCAACACACGATCGGGACGGCCGAGAGCCTCACGCGATCGATCGGCCGAGAGCTTGACGGGACGGGACGGTCGGGTCGAGAGCGGGACGATGGCGGGACGATCGCAGCGATCGATCCATTCGATCCGCTCGGTCCATCCACGCGATCGCGTGCTTCATCTCTCGCGATCGGATGGGATGCGTACGGCTTCGATCCATGCGATCGTACCGATCGGATCCATGCGATCGTTCTCAGTCGATCCATGCGATCTCTTGCGCCAAACGATCCGGACGTGTGATCCGAAACTGATCAACACTCCGACGCATACCGATTCACTATAGATCGGATCATGCGATTTCGATTTAGTTTAGGTTTTAATTCTTTGTTTCTTAAGTGTTTTTCTTATCAATAGATTGATTCAAACACTTCTAAACAACCTAAACATGATTCTAAACAAGAAATCCTAACAGAACCAATGGCTCTGATACCACTGAAGGATTGTTTAGTGTTTCCTGGTTCAATTCATCAGATTAATTGATCCTACTAAACATGCCAGATCTAGGTTTTCTTGCAGAATCATAAAGGATCTCACCTGTTACCTTGTTATGCAGCGGAAAGGGGAGGTACGGGTCAGAGATCAGCAGAACCACCAAGAGATAGCTCCTCCAAAGGCTCACACACGCACGCACAGGAAATAGGCTGCTAGACCAGCTGTTGGGAGGCGCAGAGAAAGAGAGAGGGAGGCGCAGATGGCTTGAGAAAATTAGAGCTAGGGCAAGTTTTATTTATTAAAACCCTTGTCCAGTTCTTATGGGCTTTTGGGCCCAATTCTCAGTCTGATTAAATCCCTTGGATTTAATCAGGCCCTTTAGTCTCTCTTAGTACAGTAAATGCCTAGCACTTTTACCGTACTTATGCTAAACCGTTCCTACACATTTTCCTGTTAGCTTAGGCGTGTGACCCATATGGGATCATATAATAAAAGCAATAAGTCCAAGACTTATAGATCATGAGCGGACTCTAGCAAGCCATCATGACCCCCAGTATTATATGACTTATGTCTGATCATTGACATACTCTTACTTTCTAGAGACAGTACAGAGATTACTGGACATAATTCCAACAGTACGATGACCGATCGCACTTTACCTGAGGGAGGAAAGATGTAGTTATATTCATCTGTTGAGATTTATCGAGGTCGCAGTTCTTTGGAGTGCTTCTCCAGCCCTTTGTAGTGATAACCATGTCTTTCATCCGTCGTTGACAGATCTCCTCGAAAAAATGTTCACTACAGGAAAATCGGGTATTCATAGCGTCGCCTTATAACGTTTATATATGTTGTGCTATGTTTAATTTTTTAATAGCGTTTCATTTTTTTGTAAACCCTACGAAAAGGTCGTTTTAAAAAAAAAAAAGTGACGCGTAGAATACATAGCATTACATAATTTAAAACGCTGTCGAAATTGGTAGCGGGAAAAAAAATTGGCCGGGTAAAACTTAATGAAATTTTCAGTCTCGTCTTCACTCTCCCTCTCATCTCACAAACAGAAAACCTTGTGCTCTATTACCGTGGAGTTTCTGCTTCCCATTTCGATCGATCTACGATATCTGAAGGTTTGTATTTGGCTCTTGCTATTCAATTTAACTCTCTCTTCTTCTTCTTGCATGTTCATCATCTTGGCTCGATTTCTAAGAATCAAAATCTATTTAGGGTTTTCATCATGAGTTCTGAAGATTCGTGTGTAAACACAATGGGGATTCGGGGATTTCCTGTGAAATATATGTGTGGTCATAACTCTGTAATGAAGACGGCGACAACGAAACAAAATCCTGGAAGACCGTTCTTCTGTTGTCCGACATTTCGAAAGGTAAGCTCTAAGAAGCTTTTTATTTGAAATTGTGTCGAATTTGGGTCCAGTTTGTGTCGATTTTGTGTTGAACCAGAGCAATAATCATAAATTTGGGTCCAATTTGTGTCGATTTTTTGTTGAATAAGAGCAATAATCATAAATTTGAGTCCAATTTGTGTTGATTTTGCATCGTTCTTATGCAGGAGAGCATGTTTTCACTGCCAATGATAGCATGTTTTCAATCTGACATTTGCAAAACAAAAGAGGAGATTGAAGGTATCAAAAACGTGAATGAGGAGTTGATGCAGGAAGTGAGAGATGCCAAGCTGGAATTGAAGAGGCTTAGTATGTTCATGAAGCTGGGTTTTGGGTGTCTTTTCTTTTCCATATTTGTGTGTATTGTGTGCATCATACTTGAGAAATCGATTCATGTGAGGCTCTACTTTTAGAACATGATTTATATATCAAGTAATCACAATCGGCTCTACTCATGTGAGGCTCTACTTGTGTTTAATTTATGACCTTTTATGGATTCTTGCAGAAGCGCCTGATTCTGCAGATGAAGCAGAGAGCAGACAACAGTTGGACTGAGAAAACCAATCCGCAAAACCTAATCCAGGTTAGATACATCTAAGTTTTCTAAGCATGAATATATGAAACAGAAAACTAAAGACAACATAAATTTAAAACAAATATCCTTACATAATTAAACATCCGAAACAAGAAAA
The DNA here is from genome assembly GCA_030180135.1 of Orychophragmus violaceus. Classification (NCBI taxonomy): domain Eukaryota; kingdom Viridiplantae; phylum Streptophyta; class Magnoliopsida; order Brassicales; family Brassicaceae; genus Orychophragmus; species Orychophragmus violaceus. The sequence continues at coordinate 70,291,344 of CM058237.1, forward strand.
TAAAATAGATAAGTTCAACAAACACATAGAGTTTAAGTTGTAGAGACAGAGAAGAGACATAGGCTGATAAAACTCAGATCTTAGAGAGGCACAACAGGACCGTACTTAGTAACATACGGGTCACTGTTTGCTAGCTCTCTCCTGAAATTATCAACCTCCACCATCCGGGGGTTGAACCTGTAGTCAGATAAGCCTTTATGAGTTTCCAGCCATGCCTCATCATCACCTCTCAAATGTTTATGGATCCTCCACATCTTTAACACCACAATCACCACTCCAAGACCCCTAGTGTTCTCCCACTCATCTCTGAATGCAAAAGCATGGTCTCCATGTGCAACACACTTAATTCGATGGTCTCTGTCATGCAAAAGAAACTTCTGTCATAACATAGTTGTGATTATAGTAAACTTGTTAGTACAAATTCTCTTGACTTACATGTTGTCTCTTATGTAGAACACAAACCGTGACTTTTTACGATCTTCCCAACAGACTTGAAGGGGTTCCGCATTAAAGACCACGCCTATTATATCTACAAGATAAGTTTCTCAAATCTGGTTACTTATATCTATTCATGACAAGAGAATTAGACTCAAGATAAATTGCATGTATATCCTCTAATAATTCATGTTTTGGGATTATGTTTTCGCTAGTGTAAGCAATCATACCTATAGGAGTGTCCATGTTGATGTGAGGGATATGCCCCATGCACTTGAAATCCATTTAGTGATAGTTTATGAGAGGGTCGATGAGTTTGATGCTAGTCTCGTCCATGACACTAAGTCTAAAGGGAGAGTTTACAGGCTTGAAACCTGCATACTGGCTCTCAACATTGACCCTGAAAATCTCGACCCACTTGCCCTCTTGTTCCTCAAGTCCTCTAAATTTGCGGTCTTCTGATGGATAAATGATCAACTCTGTCTTAGTTCCCTGGAAATTTAGAAATGAAGAGATGTGTTAGTTGCATGTATCTTGTGTTCAGTATAAGATTTACAGTTTGAACTTACAGGCTCGTCTGCCAATATGAAACTCCAATACGGTCCATCTTCGAAAATGCGATATGAGTGGATCCTGATTATCTTCACTCTAAAACGCCAAGCTTTCGCTTTGTCATTAACTTCCAATTCCGCTAATTTGTTGTAGTGAGACATGATGTTATCGAATGTCTTGTGATTTCTTTCTTTTGCTTGGATTTGCAGAGAAAAGCAGATGAGGAAGAAGAAACCTAACTCTTTCTATTTAAATGAAATAAACCGTAAGACAAGTGAACAGTTTCTATTTGTTTTTTATTATTTTACTAATTAATTTGATTTGATATGACTTGCACAGAGGTGTAATGATGGTTAAATCTGAAGAGATGCAACTCCTCGAGTCTTCAATATACTCATTGCTTATCACCTTTAATTCTCATTTATTGCATTTGGTTAAGAGTTTTTTGGTATGCTTGCATGCTTTTGGTTTAACTTATCATTCATTACGGTTAGAGATGGTTCAATCGATTGAGGTTTAATTTTAGAAAACCGATTTGAAAAGGCAAGCAAGAATGTATAATGTGCAGATTTTCTGATATGGTTGCAGGTGAATGGAATTCTAATTGAGGAGCATGACAAGATCCAGTGTCTTATATTCGATTGTGTATTGGTTGCTGCTTGATTCTTGTTGGTAGACTATTGAACTATAAGTTTTTTAACTTTGGTTTTGACATTAAATAGATGTATACTTTTAAATTTAGTTGAGAAATGAGATATGACATTCTAACTAAGGATTTAAATCCATCCTAAAAAGTCCAATTTATTAAAGAATTACTAGTGTATGAAATCAAAACCACAACTATACCTTAAACCCCCAAAACTTCTTTTTGTTTTGTCACTTATCATTATACTTGTTGTATAGAAACTAATGATAATTTCTTTTAGAGTATAAACTCAACCCTAAACCCTAAATTTAAAACCTAAATTCCTAACTAAAGAAAAACCCTAAAACCTAAATTTATTATTCCTTAATCAATAAACATTAGATTTTAAATTTGAAAATCTAGGCCGTAAACTCAACCCTAAACCCTAAATTTAAAACCTAAATTCCTAACTAAAGACAAACCCTAAACCCTAAATTTATTATTCCTTAATCAATAAACAATAGATTTTAAATTTGAAAATCTTACCTCTCTAACCTAAACCCTAACTTTTAATCCTTAAACATTTAACATTATTAATTTTTAATACCTAGACTAATATAACCAAATTAAATACTTTGAAAAATATATAACAAACATTGAATAACCTATAACTTAATCTAAACCCTAAACCACATATTGTATAATAACACATTAATCTAATGACAAAATTTTTTAAAAGGAATAATATAAAAGAAATGTTAAACTTGAAACTATACTTTCTAAACCCTAAACCATAAACTCTAAACCCTAAACCCTAAAAAATTGGTATTTTTGGGTACTCTTTATTTTAAAATTTCTTTTCTTAAAAATCCTATATAGAAATCCTAATTTTGTACTTTTTTTGGCAACATTAATTTGTACCTATTTGTTCTTAAAGTAAACAAAAAAAAATCACCTTAATAGCCAATTAGAAGAGCTCGCTAAAATCACCATCTCTGACCGTTCGATCAGTTTCGCCATCTCCATCAAACCGTCCATTTTTTACTCGATTACACTAATATCTCTATTAGGAAAACACTTCGGATCTATGTATCCAAACCCTATCCGCCGTGAAACAAACAAGTATTTCCTCCGCCTGTAACTATTTCTTGTAATCTCTCTTAATCTCTCTAATATCTCTATTAATCTCTTTTGGGATTTAACCTCCTGAATCGATTTGGATGAAGGAACTATTTGTCGGAGCCGCAAGAAGCAATGATTTATAAGAGGTACAATCTACTACTAATCATATATGAATTGTTAATCACATTTTTCTATTCTTCTTTGATATAATTCCTTTCCATCTCTTGTTGCAGGTTTACTCACTGTTGCACGAGCGAACAAAGGTCGAAGAGAATCCCAAAAGTTAGGTCATCCTAATACTCTCTGTTACAAAACCCTAGATGAGACAACTGATGTAGTTCTCTGTCTGACTTAGCAACTTATGCATTTCGCTTGTAGTATATTCATCACTTACATGCATGTTTGACAGATTAAAAACTATTGTCTGTCTCATATCAACAGTTTGCATTGAGGTTAGTCTTACATTTCTCTCTGGTTCCTTTTTGTTTGTTTTATTTCTATTATTCGATAGTTCCTGACTTTTAATCGTCCTTCACTTTGGCATTGTAGGAACTGCTTATTACAATGGAACCAATGAAAGGACTCGTCTGCAGTCTCCCTGCCTTTGGATTTAAACCGCAACTCCCAAAAATCCCTCAAGTCCCACACCAAAACCAACAAGAAGGATATGAAGATGAGCGAAATGATGTGGAGGAGATCACCGAACAACAGTTTAGACGCAACTGCGGCTACTTGGTACGCGTTGAGGTTCCTGAAGAGGACATCGAACCAAAATTCCGTGTTGCTGTCAGAAACATGAAGATATCAAGCACCTCCGCACCAAGGAAACGTCCTAAACAAGAACTAGGACAGTCCTCCAAAGGCAAGGATCCTACACTAGACTAAAGGAATGGTTGTAAATCTCAATTGCTTGTTTAACTTTGTTATATGGTTATGTATTGGCTTTTTTAATTTTCTCAAACTTTGGTATGCTTGGAACAAGTAAAGAGGAATCTTTTGCTAAGGGTTTTCATTCTCATTTCGATTTTCTATATTAATATTAAAATACAATTTTGATTAAAAATTAATATATAAAAAAATAATCGAATCAAATAACTATAACAGATAAATAAACGTTGTATTAAGGAAAAAAAACCAATAACGTTTTCAAATACGCTATCTAAAATATTATGTAATCTGATATAAGTAGCAAATATAGCGTTAAATAACAAAATAATAACAGAAAGAAAGCGCTATTGTATAATATACAATTGCATTTAAAGAAACGCTATTGTATACATAACTATCGTAGCATAATGAAAAAGCGCTACAATAGATTTTGGACCTATTGTCGCGGGGGCAGACACAGCGTTTCTAAATACGCTGCGAAAGGATTAGATAGCGTTTTACGGACGCTATGAGTACCCGATTTTTCTGTAGTGGTTGATCCTCTGTCATGAGTAAACCTGTACAAACGATTTAATAGAAGAAAATTATGGATGTTTTGTTCATGTCTCAAATGATACACACACTTTCCTGTAAACGCTCAGACACTCAAACTTAAAAAACACAGAGAGTAGTTAAAGTGAGACATCAAACTCAATTACTTGATAACTATAAAATTATCATTATAACCATCAGAGATTCAAACTCACCAAACACTCATAAAAAAAATCCAACTTAACTAGAATGTGAAAACCATATTGAAGTTGATAGAGAAATATAGGACTCGTTTAAAAGTTGTAAAACCAAAATTAATTGTTCCAACAAAAACCAACCATAAGGAAATCTTAAGATACCCCAATAAGATTCAAAAGCAATCCCGTTTGAAAAGAAAAGCAAAGCAGAAGAAAACTAGACGGTTTAATGATATATCATGGTTTTTACTGATTTTATGCCATGATATAAGTCTGTTTTAGTGTCTTTTGGTGTTCCTTTAGAGTCTTTTCCATGTTTTATTAGGTACATGTACGTTTGGAGCAAAAGTGGAGATTATGGAGCTAATTGGAGCACTTTGGAGATTTGACCAGAGAGACTGTGTTCACTGTCCGAAACAGAGTACTGTGTCGATCGTTGCACACCTGCATCGATCGATGCACAGCGAGTTGGGCCAGACTCTCGGCGGTTTAATGAAGATTTCTAATATTGCGAAGATGCCCAGAAGTTCCAGATATTTACACAGAAGCCCCAAGTCGTGTTTTAGCTATTTAATTAGGTTTTTAGCTTCTGTTTTACATACGCTATCATAACTTAGAGCAGAGAGTTTTTAGAGCTTTTGGGGCTGATCTGATCCTGTACTACATTTGTTTTGGAGAAGTTTTCGAACCCCTTTTATATTCTAATCTCTTTTATGATTGTTATTAATTCATTGATTATGTTTACATCATCTATGTCTGAGTAGTTTCATAGTTAGGTTTAGGGTTTCTCATAGGGATTTCATGACTTGCTAGATATAATTAATTCAGTTAAGGATTCACATCAACAGATCAATAGATGTTCTTCAAACTAAATTATGTTTAATGCTAGTTCTAACCTGATCAATTAGAATCTAGATCTTAGGTTGCTAAATACGACACGACAGTGTGGTTTAGAATTTGAACTATTTAGGTTGAGCAATTTAATTACTCGCAAAGGAATTTGGTTTAATTAGATTGTGAACATATCGAACTTGGAATTAAAGCTGGTTTAATCTGTTAGTAATTGCAAAGGAATTTGGATTGCTGCACTTAGACTTAGAGAATTATCGCAACGACAGTTGGTTAATTCTATATCTGTGTTTGAGTTCTAGAACTGAGTTTAATTAGATCCTTTATGAATGATTTATCTGCTTGTCTGATTTCTTGAGAATGCCCTAGACTTAGCGCCCTAAGTTTATTGCCTACAACAACAACCTGCTACTTGTTTACTTTCCTGCTTGCTTTTAGTAATTCAATACAATTTGCTTTTTGCTTTCTCCTAGTTTTAATCTCTTTAAGTTCTTAATCCTATCGTTGCCTAGAGTCCTCGTGGATTCGATCCCTAAGTACTACATTGATATATTGTGCACTTGCAGTTAGTATAGGGTAAAACTTTAGAACCTATCAAGTTTTTGGCGCCGTTGCCGGGGACTCTTAGAGTCTTCGATAGCTTCGAACTTAGGGTTTTTACTAGGATTTTATTTTTGTTTACTGATTTTTGTTTTAATTTATTCTTCACTGTTTTCTCTCTGTCGCAAGTTTCGAAATCGCATAGCATCGACCGTTGCACTTCTTGTGTCGATCGCATTAGGCGATTGAAGTTGAATCGATCGTTGCACTTCTAGCATCAATCGTTGCTTGGCGATTATAGACGGTTTATGAAGACGCGTGATACCAGAAGTAATCTGAACACTAATCTCGTAAACCTCCAACTTGAAGAGCTTGCTAGACTAGAGAGGACCAACAGAAGAGTTAGAAGAACAAGGATGGTTGTTGAACGTGTGATCATAAAGCCTGATGCTCAAGGTACCCTCAGGGACCGACACAACAATCCTTACAATGCTGCTGGAGAACCGATAGATGCTGAAGGGAATGTCATCCCTGATCCTCTAGAGCAACCACAGCTGCAACATGAGAAGAACCAAGGTCAAGGATAGAACCAAGGTAGACAGATGGTTGTCCATGAGAGGACTTTAGCTGACTATAACCGTCCGGATGAGTTTCATGCTAACCGGTCAGCTCTTGTGCTCCCTGAATTTGAGAGGAATGATTTTGAAATCAAGACCGTCTACTACTCTCTCCTGAGGCAGAAAGCCTTCCATGGCTCTCCAAGCGAGCAGCCAATGGATCACATAGATGAGTTTGAGGGCATGGTCACTAGAATAAAGTACGACGGAGTTAACCAAGACTATATGTTCCTCAAGCTTTTCCCCTACTCTCTGGCTGGAGATGCTGCAGCCTGGCTTAAACAACTTCCATCTGGGACGTTTGTTACTTGGGCTGCTCTGAAGAGTGAGTTTCTGCGTCATTTCTATGATGATGCCCGCTCAGACCAGTCCAGACAAGACATTATCACCTTCACCCAAGGTCCAACAGAGCCTCTTAAGACAGCATGGATGAGGTTTAAGAAGTACCAACGTGACTGCCCGCACCATGGATTCACTGAGGTAACGCTTTTAGGCATCTTCTTTAGAAGAATAGATCTTCCATATCAGACTGCGTTGGACAATTCTAGCAATGCCAACTTTAACATTAGGACTCCTGCTCAAGCTAAGCAGTTGATAGATAATCTGGTAAGCAGTAATAGCTGCAAGACTACTGATGAGAGAAGGAAGAAATCCGGTGGAAAGATGGAGAATTCTGAGATAGATGATATTAGATCTAAGCTGGACACAGTTTGCAATCTTCTAGCTGGGAAGAAAGTTGTACACTTTGCTCAAGAGGTTGAGATGATCAATGATGAAGAAGAAGAGCAGGAAGAGGATGTGAATTACATCGGAGGATCTGGTTTCCAAGGAAACAGGTTTGGAAATCAGTCTGGTAACAGGTTCTTCAATGGAGGACAGAAGAGTGCTTTCAACAGCAACCAAAACTCTTCTGCATTTGGACAGACTAGTGGATTTTAGAAACCTTTCCAGCAAAGTAATCAGAGAACCTATGGATCTTCCTCTTACCAAGCACCTCCTGTAGCTACTGCCCATGAGAGTAAGATGGAGGCTATGTTGGAACAGCTGCTGGAAGGACAGACCAAGATTGTTGTGGATTGCAACAAGAAGCTGGATGCTGTTTACGGTGATCTAAATGGGAAGTTTGAGTCTCTGAACACTCATGTGAAGCAATTGGACACTCAGGTGAGCCAAATTTCAAACTCCATCAAGGGAAAAGGTGTTGTAGACACCGATATTAAGGCCTGGTCAGTGTACGTTGATGATGGATCACACCTAGGTGAAAAATTTGAGCTAAGTACAGCTGAAGTGGTAGAAGAGGGAGAAATTTCGGATTTTGAGGAAAATCTCTCGGGTGGAATCTGTGAAAATTTGACTGCATCGATCGATGCACCTGTAGCGTCGATCGTTGCAAGGCGTGGATAGACAAATTCGCAGGATTCCTATGACATTGATGCAGATTCAGAGCTTAACCGCTTATTCCCTGGAGTGTCTGAGATAACTCAACAGGAGATTTATGCACAATCTATTCGCTTATATCCTAAGGTATCTGAAGTGTTTCAACAAGAGATTGATGAGCTTAAAGAGCTAGAGAAGATTGGTGAAGAGTTGGAAGAAATTCTACCGTCTAATGATCCACCTTATCACCCTTGTGTGCAGAGATACTTGGGTAAGATGCTGCCTCAGGATGACGAGCTGAAGGATTGGGTTATAGTTGTTCCTCAGCATATAAGTGATGTGCTATTAACCAAGGTTCCCAAGAAGCTACCTGATCCTGGGATTTTTGTGCTAAGTTGTTCTATCTTCGAGGATGGTTTTAAGCGCTCTCTATGTGATTTAGGAGCTGCTGGAAGTCTTATGCCATACTCTGTGGCAGAGAAGCTGGGTATGATGGATTTTAGACCCACTAGGACCTCTCTTGTCCTAGCTGATCAGTCTATAAGGATTCCGGAAGGAGTTCTTAAGGACATCCCGGTGAGAGTTGGAAACTACTTGGTTCCAACAGATTTCTGAGTTCTTAAGTACTGATATATCATGGTTTTTACCCATTTTATACCATGATATAGATGTGTTTTTAGTGTCTTTTGTGTTCGTTTAGAGTCTTTTACAGGTTTAATCAGGTTTGGAGCTAATTGGAGATATTTGGAACATTTTGGGACTTTTGGGACGTTTTGGCCGAGAGCTTAACTCACTGTCCGATTTATTGATCAAACATCGACCGACACACCTTGTGCATCGGTCGACACACTAGCGAGATGGGCCGTACGCGTCGGTTTACCAAGTTATGAAGATTTGCAAAGAGGCCCAGAATAGTTCCAGTATTTACACAGAAGCCCCAGCCGAGATTAGGCCTATATATAGAGGATTTTGGTGTTTAATTTACTTACGCTTTCATACTTAGAGCTAAGAGATTTTTAGAGCTTTTGGGGATGATCTATTTCCTGTATTCACTTATTTTGGAGAAGATTTCGAACCCCTTTGATATTTTATTCTCTTATATGCAATCTATTATTTCTATGATTATGTTTTCATCAATCATGTCTGAGTAGATCCATAGTTAAGTTTAGGGTTTCTCATTAGGGTTTGATGACTTGCTAGACTTGCTTAATTCAGTTAAGGATTCATATGATTAGAATGTTCTTCAAACTAAATTGTGCTTAAAGCTAGTTCTAACCTGATCAATTAGAATCTAGATCTTAGGTTGCTAAATTCGACACGAGAGTGTGTTTTAGAATCTGAACTATTTAGGTTGAGCAATTAAATTATTCGCAAAGAGATTTGGTTTAGTTTAATTGTGAACATATCGAACTTGAACTTAATGCTAGTTTAATCTGTTAGTAATCGCAAAGAGATTTGGGTTACTGCACTTAGACTTAGAGAGTTTTCGCAAAGAGATTTTGTTAATTCTATTTCCGTGATTTGAGTTCTAGAACTGAGTTTAATTTGATCCTGACTGATTAACTTGTCTGCTTGTCTGATTTCCTGAGAATACCCTAGGCTTGACGCTTTTAGTTTATTGCTTTCACAACCAACTTGCTACTGTTTACTTTCTTGCTTCGCAATTTATTTACTTCACCACCTGCTTATTTCTAGTATTAATCTCTACTGTTCTGATCTATTGAGACCTAGTGTCCCTGTGGATTCGATAACCCTATATACTACTTTGACGATACTGTGCACTTGCAGTTTAGAATAGGGTAAAACTTAGAACCTATCAAGTTTTTGGCGCCGTTGCCGGGGACTCTTAGAGTCTTTATAGGACCGAACTTAGGGTTTTTACTAGAAATTTTTGTTTTTGTTTTGCTTTTTTCGTTTTATTTTCATAATTTGCTAACTTTTTCTCTGTTTCTTTCTGTCGCAGGTACGACTTTCGCCTTGCGTCGATCGTTGCATCCCTTGCGTCGATCGTCACTAGGCGATTTGAGATTGAATCGATCGTTGCACTGACAGCATCGATCGTTGCTGGACGATTACAGACAGTTTATGCCAACGCAGAAAACTCGAAGTAATCCGAACTCGAGCTTAGTTAATCTAGGACTAGAGGAACTTGGACGTCTAGAAAGAACTATCAGAAGAGAAAAGAGAGAGAGAATGGTACGAGAACGTCTGATCTTGATACCAGATGCTGAAGGTACCCTGAGGGACCAAGATAACAACCCGTACAATGCTGCTGGGCATCGGGTTGATGCTGAAGGGAACGTGATCCCTGACCCACCTGAGCCACAACCGCATGCGCAAGCCCAAGGTCAAGCTCAAGGTAGACAGATGGTTGTCCATGAAAGGACTTTGGCTGATTACAACAGACCAGATGAGTTTCATAGAAACCGAACAGCCTTAGTACTTCCTGGTTTCGAGAGGGAGGATTTTGAGATCAAGACCATCTACTACTCGCTGATGAGACAGAATGCTTTCCATGGACATCCAACAGAGCAGCCTATGGACCACATTGATTCATTTGAGGACATAATCAATGGCATGAAGTATGATGGAGTTTGCCAGGATTATCTGTTCCTTAAGCTCTTTCCTTACAGTCTCGCTGGAGACGCTAGTGCATGGCTGAAGCAACTGGCACCTGGTCAGTTTACCACTTGGGCAGCACTGAAAAGTGAATTCCTGAGACATTTCTACGATGATGCGCGTTCAGACCAGTCCAGACATGACATTCTCACATTTTCCCAAGGAGCTGTGGAGCCTTTAAAAGCTGCTTGGATGAGATTTAGGAAGTATCAGCGTGACTGCCCACACCATGGATTCAGTGAAGTCACATTGCTAGGTATTTTCTTCAGAGGCATAGATCTACCATATCAGTCTGCGCTGGACAATTCCAGTAATGCTAACTTCAACACCAGGACTCCTACACAAGCTAAACAGTTGATTGAGAATCTAATAAGCAGCAACAGTTGCAAGACTATGGATGAGAGGAGGAAGAAATCTGGTGGAAGTGTTGATAACTCAGAGATGGCTGAATTGAGATCCAGGATGGACAAAATCTGCAATCTTCTAGGTGAAAAGAAAGCTGTCCACTTTGCTCAAGAAGTAGAAGTAATTCAGACTGAGGAGGACACTCAGGAAGAAGATGTGAATTACATCGGAGGATCTGGTTTCCAAGGAAACAGATTTGGATATCAATCTGGGAACAGATTTTCCGGTGGAGGACAGAAGGGTGCCTTCACAGGCAATCAGAACTCTTCAAGCTTTGGACAGACTAGTAATTTTCAGAAGCCTTATGGACAAAGTGCTCAGAGAACCTACGGATCTTCATCTTATCAGACTCCTCCTGCAGCCACTGCTTTTGAGACTAGGATGGAAACAATGTTGGAACAGGTACTAGAGAGCCAGAACAAGATTTCTGTGGACAGTAACAAGAAGCTCGATGCAGTTTATGAGAATCTCAATGGGAAGTTTGAGACTCTGAGCACTCATGTGAAGCAGCTGGACACTCAGGTGAATCAGATTTCCAGTTCTATGAAGGGAAAAGGAGTTGCAGACACTCACATTAAGGCCTGGTCTGTGTACATTAAAGATGGGTCTCACCTAGGGGAAATATTCGAGCTAAGTACAGCTGAATTGGTAGAGGAGGAAGAATTTTCGGATTTTGGAGAAAAACTCTCGGGTAAAACTTAGAACCTATCAAGTTTTTGGCGCCGTTGCCGGGGAGAAACTTGGAAACTTGATAGGTTCTAAGTTTTACCCTATTCTAAACTGCAAGTGCACAGTATCGTCAAAGTAGTATATAGGGTTATCGAATCCACAGGGACACTTGGTCTCAATAGATCATAAATGTAGAGATTAATACTTGAAATAAGCAGATGGTGAAGTAAATAAATTGCGAAGCAAGAAAGTAAACAGTAGCAAGTTGGTTGTGAAAGCAATAAACTAAAAGCGTCAAGCCTAGGGTATTCTCAGGAAATCAGACAAGCAGACAAGTTAATCAGTCAGGATCAAATTAAACTCAGTTCTAGAACTCAAATCACGGAAATAGAATTAACCAAATCTCTTTGCGAAAACTCTCTAAGTCTAAGTGCAGTAACCCAAATCTCTTTGCGATTACTAACAGATTAAACTAGCATTAGGTTCAAGTTCGATTTGTTCACAATTAAACTAAACCAAATCTCTTTGCGAATAATTTAATTGCTCAACCTAAATAGTTCAGATTCTAAAACACACTCTCGTGTCGAATTTAGCAACCTAAGATCTAGATTCTAATTGATCAGGTTAGAACTAGCTTTAAGCACAATTTAGTTTGAAGAACATTCTAATCATATGAATCCTTAACTGAATTAAGCAAGTCTAGCAAGTCATCAAACCCTAATGAGAAACCCTAAACTTAACTATGGATCTACTCAGACATGATTGATGAAAACATAATCATAGAAATAATAGATTGCATATAAGAGAATAAAATATCAAAGGGGTTCGAAATCTTCTCCAAAATAAGTGAATACAGGAAATAGATCAGCCCCAAAAGCTCTAAAAATCTCTTAGCTCTAAGTATGAAAGCGTAAGTAAATTAAACACCAAAATCCTCTATATATAGGCCTAATCTCGGCTGGGGCTTCTGTGTAAATACTGGAACTATTCTGGGCCTCTTTGCAAATCTTCATAACTTGGTAAACCGACGCGTACGGCCCATCTCGCTAGTGTGTCGACCGATGCACAAGGTGTGTCGGTCGATGTTTGATCAATAAATCGGACAGTGAGTTAAGCTCTCGGCCAAAACGTCCCAAAAGTCCCAAAATGCTCCAAATATCTCCAATTAGCTCCAAACCTGATTAAACATGTAAAAGACTCTAAACGAACACAAAAGACACTAAAAACACATCTATATCATGGTATAAAATGGGTAAAAACCATGATATATCAACTCCCCCACACTTAGCCTTTGCTTGCCCTCAAGCAAAACAGAGAACTAAAATGCAGTGAAGAGGTTTGAAAACTCTTCAGAAACTCATTTTGTCTTAGAAGCAGCAGCATTCAGATTCCCCTTAGTAATCCACATGAAAGAATCAATCCACATATATCAAGACCAACATATACTTCCCCCACACTTAGCAACTGTCCTAAGTAAACGCCACAATCACATTCACGCATTCAAATTCTCCCTACTGACTTCTGCATATATTTAAGTGCGGTCTCACCTAAGGGGTATCGATCTAAAGGCATATGGATTCTTACCTTGCCAGCTCTAGACCACCAAACTGTCTTTCTTTAGTCCCTTTCTTCTCTTTCCCTTCCTTAACAACTGATTTTTCCCCACTGGGTATCATTTTATTTTTTTATCAGTGTTCTTCCCGTTTTGGGGTGTACTTTGGACACATTTCATGGATCACATGAGAGAAAATAGTGTTTGCTACCATTCCCATGACCACTTCGGAGTTACTAACTCATCCGCAGTTTATTATCTTTTTTTTTTACTTTATGGAAGGGGAGAAGGGAACCAAATAGGACAGGTTTACAGGCTGTGTCAGAACCAACAAGGGAGTCCGACATAAAGTATACCAAGCCCTTAGGTGAGAAATCTAAAGTCAGGATTAAAAGATCTTCTGATACCTGAAGCGATGTGGGTGTTCTCAGTAGGTTGATCTGTGATGGGGTTTTCTAATAGTCATAGATAATCTGCAGCTTCATCCCAATGGTTACTTAAGTTCCTGCAAATGCTGCTAATCTTCTCAAAAAATCATTGTTTCCTACTTAAACAAATTATGACTAAAAAAAAAAAACAAATTTTTAAAATTTTAACTGACTCTAAGAAAATAAAAGAAAGTAATTAGTAGAACCTCCCCCACACTTAAGACACATTGTCCCAGTAGTGTCAAGCAAGGGATTGGTTAAAAGAAAGAAAATAAAAATTTGTTAATTGAATGGTTAGTTCTCTAGGGTTTTTACCTCTGTCGCAGTCAGGCATCGATCGTTGCACTAGGTGCACCGACCGTTGCTGTGCGATTTCCGTTGTAACGATCGACACAATGGTGTGTCGATCGACGCACTGCGATTTCAGGATCAGTCAACAAGTTAGCAGGTTAATCCGTCGGTTTTTGTCAGTTTCGAATCCTGCAAGCTGAAAACACTAGAAACAGAGTAAAACCCATGCAACAAATGTATCTAATCAAGCATAAACCATCCAAACATAGTAGCAAACTAATAAAAAGAAAAAGTGCAAGAATAAAAAGAAAAACAGAGTACAGAACCGATAATCCAGAGATGACTGCTACGCTCACTCGCTATCATCAATCCCTCCATAGCGCTCAGTGTCACTGACGTCCGTAGGAGAACGCTGTCTACGTCGTGAAGCAGGGACGGGCTGATGAACTGGTGGCTGTCTCCTGCAAGTGCAGCCACGCATCCACTCCCAAACGGTCCTCCAGATCCCATCACTACGCTCTCTCCACTCAGCCTCGGATATATCTCCATAGGGAACTGACATCTCAGGATAAGGGCCAAGGTCAACCGGAGCAGCAGCAGGCGCAGGGGCAGCAGAAGTCGAAGCTCGTGTGGAGGGCTCTCCCAGCGGATGAGCCATAGTCGGAATCCCACGCTGCTCAGTCTCTGGAGGCTGAAATCTCAGAGCCTCCAATGTATCAATCCGTGTCCACCTAGCAGCAGGAAGCTCTATACCACACATCCCGGTATCCGGGTCTTGATAAACCCAAATGCGCCCCTCCTTGAGCCAGGTAGCGCTCTGCAAATGACTGAAGTCTAGGAACTCCTGAGCTCTATCACGCTCCGTGCCATGTAGAGGAATCCCGCAATGCATAAAAATGGGAGTAAGCAAGCTCCCTACCGTCTCTGTACTAGCTCCATCAAAAGGCTTCGTCTGCAGATCACATAAATGTAAAGCAAAGACAGCTCCCAAGTTGAGACCCGTAGTAGGATCTCTCACGCCAGAACCTCTAAACTGATCTCTCAACCCCATGAACAGCATCTCCATCTCATACTTGCGCATCTTCTTGGCCTCAAACTTGCATAGCAAGCTCCAACAAAAGATACGCGAGACATATCTCAGCACAGGATGCCTCATCATCTTCACCGGTGTGATCCTGGAGTTGTATCGACCGCTGCCAATACTCTCCCAGAATGTGCGAGCCTCAACTGGATCCCACTCAAGTGCCATAGCAATGCGCCTCGGCTCAGTACTGAACCCGTAGATCCTGCAAAGATCAAGTAGAGGAATCCGATACCTGACTCCCCAACTCATGAAGGTGAATGTACCTCCTGTAGCGCTCCTGCTATCGGGATCCGAGTAAACCACTCTGCAAGTGGCCAATAACTGCCTGACCAGCTCAGGATAGAGATCATAAGGGCGCATTGGCATTGTCCCTAGACCAATGCCTCTGCACATATCAAGTACCTGCTCGTCTATCCCCAGCTTCTTACAGGTGGAGTAGTCTGCAAACTTAGTTGGTTTGAGCTCCATGATGCACCAACCACTGTAGAGAAATGAGTCATGCTCATCCCATTGATCAAGTAGTGGCCGCTCCGTGAAGTCTGCAGACTTAAAGAACGTGCGAATGTCCCTGGGCCACTGTCTGGCTGTCGGGATCTCTGTAGCGTCTTCTCGGGGCCAAGGCAAAGCGACTGGCGGTCCATTTCTTACATATGTGGGTCAGAGTGTCTGTGAAACCACTCTGGAGGTGGAATGTACTGTCTTGCGGCCGTTGATGCTGTTGCTTGCTTCTTGCGGGGCTGTCTATGAGATGCCATCTGCAAAAGAAATGAAATTCAAACAATATAAGTCTCGGCAACTCTCTGTGGATCTCTCACGCCAGAACCTGTAAACTGCAAGTGCACAGTATTGATACTAGTTCTTAAGTACCACAGTGAGCAGGATGATGCATTGATACAGGGTAGACCATTCTTGGCTACATCTGGGGCAGTAATAGATGTGAGACACAGTCTGATAGATCTGCATCTGGGAGATGAGCCGCTGCACTTTGAGATGGACAAGCTGCGCAAGCCACTGATTGATGGGCAGACCTTCACCATTATGGATGGAGATGAAGAGCAGTCAAGTCACACTACGGTTTTGGATCCTGCGGAGCATTTCACTCCTTCTTTTCTTGGACGCGTTCATTCCGATAAAGCTTACTCTCCGCCTTGGATGAGGAGACTTGAACAGAGACAATCAAAGTCTCTGTCAGGATCTCACGGTGCCTGATTCTTGTTCGTCCGGTCAAGCTAATGACCTTAAACAAGCGCTGAGTGGGAGGCAACCCACTGTTAGGTTTTAGTATTTTTCTTTCTTATTTTTGGTGTTTTTCTTATGAACTTACGTTTTCATTTTGTTTTGCTAAGTTTTTAGATACAGAACTCGAGTCTGGAGATGTGTGACGATCGATGCACTTGTGCACCGGTCGTTGCAAGGAGATTATGACGAGGAGATGGGATCGCATTGTGACGATCGTTGCGGTCCTGTGCAACGGTCGTTGCAAATGGTTTAATTGCAAAATTAAGGTACGCGTGCTAAACCGGAAATCAATTCGGTTCAACAGCATCGATCGTTGCTCATCAGCAACGATCGTTGCACCCACGACCAGGTAAGTGCCTTAAACCCTTTTCTCCTCTCTTCTTCTCCATTTCCGCCGTCCGTACAACCGCGATTCACCTACCCAAAATCTCCCAAATCTTCATCGTTTTCTCTGATTCAAGGCTTGATTTTACTTGTTTTAACATTCTCTATCTATTTCTCTTACCCAATTGCAGTGAATCCAAGGTAATGTGCCTCAATTTCATGATTTTCGGATTCATTTTTAGGGTTTTAAAAATTGAGAATTTTGGCTTGAAATTGATGATCCCATGCTATATAGACCTGATTTAGGATGATTGGTGATGGATTGTTGTTATTTGTGTAGTTTTAGAACATGTTTAGAAACAATTTTGAGGATTCATTGTCGGCTGTGAAATCGCCCTGCATCGATCGTTGCACTTGTGCAACGGTCGTTGCATTGCGATTTCACAGGGATATTCTGCCGAGACTAATATTGTTCTATTTACTTGAATGCAGATTCCTCCTCAACAATCCCGTAAGCGTAGAACTACCGCAGCAGCAGCAGCTTCAGCTCATCATGCTCCGCCACCTGAGTGGTTCCATCGAGACTCGGATCCACCTGCAGATTATCAGAGAGATCAGCCAGCAATACAGCTACCTTGGCCTAGAGCAGATGCGCTGCTGATTCCGACAAATAGGGTCTGGGGCATGGAGATAAATGAGTTGCTCAAGTCCGACACTTTCACAGAGCGGCCATTGCTTAACCAGTGGGACGATTTTGACACATTGATGTACAATGGTTGGTGTGGCATGACGCTTAAGCCAACCAAGTTTGCAGACTACTCGACTTGCAAGAGTCTTGGCATCGATGAGCAGGTTCTTGCACTGTGTAAGGGCATTGGTCTGGGGACAATGCCAATGCAGCCTTATGAGATGTACCCTGAGTTGGTAAGACAGCTGCTAGCCACTTGCAGAGTGATATACCCTACAGCAGACAGCAGGAAGGCTTCAGCAGGTTTCTTTACCTTCATGTGCTTAGGAGCCAGGTATCGGATTCCCCTTCTCGATATCTGTAGGATTTATGGATTCAGCACTGAGCCGCAGCGCATTGGTATATCACTTGAGTGGGATGTGGATGAAGCTCAGTATTTCTGGGAGTGTATCGGCACTGGTCGGTACAATTCGAGGACCACACCGGTGATTTAGGTTAGGCATCCGGTTCTTAGATACGTCTTGCACATCTTGGGATCTACTTTGTTGTGCAAATTTGAGGCCAACAAGATGTGTTAGAACGAGATGGAGATGCTGTTTATTGGGCTGAGGGACCAGTTTGAGGATACAGTTCTGAGAGATCCCACTACGGGACTCAACTTGGGAGCTGTCTTTGCTGATCATCTATGCGAGCTGCAGAAGAAGCCATTTGATGGTGTGGACACTGAGAGAGTAGGGAGTCTGCTTACTCCCATTTTCAGACACTGCAGGATTCCCTTAGAGGGAACGGAGCGTAATGACAGTTTGGAGTTCCTTGATTTCAGCCATCTGCAGAGTGCTACGTGGCTGAAGGAGGGACGAGTATGGGTCTATTATGACCCTGCCACAGTGAAATGTGGTGTGAATCTTCCTGCTCCTGGTCTTACACAGGTTGATACGATGGATGCCTTGAGGTTCCAGCCTCCTACGAGCGAGCAGTGCAGAGTCCCTTCTATGGCTCATCCGCTGGGAGAGCCTTCTACACGAGCTTCCACCTTCTCTGCGCCTGCGCTGTTGGAATTGTGTCCAGTAATCTCGGTACTGTCTCTAGAAAGTAAGAGTATGTCAATGATCAGACATAAGTCATATAATACTGGGGGTCATGATGGCTTGCTAGAGTCCGCTCATGATCTATAAGTCTTGGACTTATTGCCTTTATTATATGATCCCATATGGGTCACACGCCTAAGCTAACAGGAAAATGTGTAGGAACGGTTTAGCAGAAGTACGGTAAAAGTGCTAGGCATTTACTGTACTTAGAGAGAATAAAACGGTTTAGCCACTGTGTGTCGATCGATACACAAGGTGTGTCGATCGACACAGTGCGCGAATGCCGTCGAGTTAATTGGTGTTTGGGCCAAATGGCCCAAACGGAACCGGACAAGTTTTATAAGATAAAACTCGAGTTCAGAACAATTAACCCTAGCCCCTTAGCCGAAAACTCTCTCTCCCTCTGCGCCGAGTTCCCTTAGTGGCCTAGCAGCCTTCTTCCTGATCGGTGTGCGTGTGTGAACCTCTGGAGGAGTTATCTCTCGGTGGCTCTCTGATCTCTGACATACCATCTCTTTCCGCTGCAATTAACAGGTATAAGGTGAGATCATCATTTGTTTCTATTCGAGAAGAACCTAGATCCGCATGTTTAGGTTGATATGAATCTAAGAATTGAATCAGGATTGACTAAACATTCCTTCAGTGGTATCAGAGCTATTGGTTCTGGTTTTTCTTGTTTAGATTCAAGTTTAGGATTGTTTTTCTTGTTTAAAAGTGTTTTGAATCAACTACTGATAAGAGAAATCACTTAAGTAACAAGAATTGAAACCTAAACATATGAAAAAATCGCATGATCAAGCTATATGATTTGGTATGCGATCTGATCCGAGAGAATGAGTATCGGCTGCGATCGCATGGATCGATCGATACGATCGCATGGATCGGTCGATACAGTCTATCGGCTAACCCTGTTAACGCGTGAAAGCATCGATCGATGCAGGATCGATGCAAGTTCGATGTTGGTGCATCGACCGATGCGGTTGGTGCATCGATCGACACGGTTAGGGTTTTGGCTCGGTTCCGTGCATGCGTGAGAGCATCGATCGATACAGGATCGATGCACGATCGATGCAGGATCGATGCTAAGAGCATCGACCGATGCGGTTGATGAATCGATCGACACGGTTGGTTCATCGATCGACATGGTTGGTTTAAGGCTCGGTTTAATATTTTGATTAAAATTAATTCGTCCTGGTTTAATAAACAGATTTAATAATTTTATTAAGTCTGGTTAAACCGGGACAAGAAATCCAATGTCGAAAGAATTATTGGATTTAGTGCCTAAACCAGGATTTTCTAATTTGATTTGGTTGGACCAAATAAATTGAGAAAATCCGGTTTAGTAAATAACCGGTTGACAATTGTGGTCATCGTAGTAATTAAAATTTGGTTAGACCAATTTTAATGAACCAGACCGGTTATGTCATTTAATTGGACAATTGGGTCATGTCTTGGACATGGACCAATTCTTGGGCCTCGGGCCAAGAAGTTAAAACAATTGGGCCAATTATTTGAGTCTTTCTTCAGATTAATTTAAAATTTATTTTATAAAATTATAAAGTCGATTTTAAATTAAAGTTTCCGATATTTTGAAATTAGAAAGTTTCTTAATTTATAGAAGTTTCTAGATTTGCATGATTCGGATTTTAAGAAATTTCTAAAGTTAGAAAGTTTCCGGTTTTAGAAAGTTTCCAATTTTAGAAAGTTTCCAAAAATAGTAGGTTTTCTAAAATGGAAAGTTTCCCGAAATAGTAATCTTCTATTTTGGGAATGAGATTTTAAAATAAACCTACGAACCTCAAATAATATCAAGCGTTGGATGTCTTGTCCAGGCTATGTCAGCTGTCAAAGCCCATTCAATTGTATTCACGGCCTTACAGTGTGAGGATGTCTGCTTTTGCGTGGGTAAGACGGTTTGTGCTTCATAAATGTCATTGGGAGTCCCAGACATTAATGATTACATGACTTTATAGCCTGGTTTTCTTGACTAGGCCATCGGGAGTCCCGGGCCTTGAGACATCAGAGTGGATTGGGCCTCGGGCCCAGATTCACAACCAAGAATTATATCACGGATATAATTAGCCGATATAGGGCTTACCGATATAAGCTAAGATTGGGTGACGGCCAGTGGCCCACTTTGATCTTAGTTATATGTGGATCTTGGAATCATTATATTCTATTGAGGGTAACTTATGTTATTGAATATAATGCGTGATTAATCATATTAAATTTAATACGAGATTAATCATATTGAACATATCAACTAAAATCCTTTTATCTTAATTTTCAGTTATGACTAGCACAAACAATCAAAACACTTTCTCGATCCGGTCTGTCCTTAAGATGGACAAGCTGAACGGATCAAATTTCTTGACTTGGTCGCGGAAACTGAGGCTAGTCCTCAGACAGGAGAGAAAGGACTATGTCCTTGAGAGAGCTCTCCCCGTGAGGATCGGGTCCAATGATTCTCATGCAGTATATGATGCTTGGAATGAGCATTATAATGATGCGGTAGATGTGCGTGGTCTGATATTGGCTACCATGGACTCAGACTTGCGGAAGCAATATGAGAACATGGAGTCGCCAATAGAGATGATCAGCAGCCTGAAATTGAAATTTCAGGAGCAGATAAGAGTGGAGAGATACCAGTTGGTTAAATCTCTCACTAGCTGCAAGCTACCAAATGATCATCCAGTGAGTCCTCATGTCAGTAAAATGATGGGTTACATTGATAACCTGAGGAAACTGGATTATCCAGTTAGCCAAGAATTGGCAACTGAGATCATTCTGCAGTCACTGCCGTCAAGCTATGATAAGTTCAGAAGGAACTATATCAAGAAAGGCTTAACGAAGACGCTGACTGAACTGCATGATATGCTCAAGACAGTTGAGCCAAACGTGAAGAGTACCCTGTACAATCTCATGAATGAGAAGGGTAGGTTTACTAAACCTAATGCTGACAAGGGTGAAGACAAAGTTGTCCAGATTTTGAATCATGGCAAGCGTGTGTCTTCTGAGCCCGAGTCAGATACCTCTTACGATGGTAAGTGCTGCTACTGTAAGGAGACAGGGCATTGGAAGAGAAATTGCATTAAATTCATGGAAGATGATGAGGAGTTGACGTTGATGTATGCGACTACTTCCTCAGGTATTCATGTTATTACTTCAAGTTCTACCTTAAAGGTATTGGATACTGGTTGTGGCACTGATATTTGTGATAATATGCAGAGCCTAAGCAACAGTAGAACGTTGAAGGAAGGGCAAGTGAAACTACATGTCTGGAAGGAGCTTGGGATGCTGCCTCAGCCGTAGGGTTTTTCACTTATAGATCCCTTTGAGGCTTGGTTTTGTATTAAGTAATTGCTACAATGTACCTGCTTTAAGCAGAGTTGTCTTTCATTTTCTTGTAAGAATTTGAATGTTTTTCATTTTGATAAAAGACAAGTTTTGTTCTTTTGATCTTAATGAAATATTAATTGTAGCACCCTATTCATGGAATGGGTTTTATATCTTAAACCAAAGAGTGCCTAAATGTAACATAAATACCGAATTGGTTTAAATCTGATGAATTAAACCTGATTTTTCTTGGCATAAATTCTTGGTCACATAGAGTAAGTCGGATTCAGAAATCCCATAGTCATGGACTGTTGGGCTCATTTGATAAAATATCTTATGAGACTTGAATTCTGTTTACTAGACCAAAAGGTAAAGGGCCTATCTTAGCCGAGCTAGAGAAAGGCCCAAAGGCTTATTGGACCGGGAACATACTCATGTATGTGGCCCAATGAGCACTAATGCCAGAGAAAATCTCCTGTACTTCATTGTCTCTACTGATTACTTCAGTGAGTGTGACTGTGTTCATTTGATGAGACACAAGTCGGAATTCTTTGACATGGTCGAAAGAGTTCCAGAATGAAGTATATGATCTGAATGACAAAAGTATTAAGACTCTGGATTAAAATCACGAGTGAGAATACTTAAGTCATTGATTATGTGATCATCTGAATGAGTGTGAAATCGTTTCACAGCTCATTTCTCCTGAAAACCTGAAGGTGTTTCTGTGAGAAAGAATCAGATCTTATTAGAAATGATTAAAGATGAATCACACGAATCTTCCATGATATTTTAAGAATAACGCTCTAGAAATATCTAAGTTTACGCTAAAATAGTTCCACCAATATCAGTTGAAAGACACCACGTAAATGTGGATTGGAATCGATCCAAATTTGTCTTTACTGAGTATTTGTAGTTGTGCTACTTCGCTGGTTGTCCTAGAGAAACTAAGGCTTGTTACTTTTACGTCCAATCTGTTTTCTAAGAAGGGAAGTTATTTTCCAAGAAGAACAGTGGGAGTAAAAGTATAACTCGAAGAAATTCGAGAAATACAGGAGGCTGCTCAACCTGTTGAGGGAGAGCAGCGGAAGGATTTACAGATTTCTGTAGAATCTACACCTGTGGAGCCTTGTCCGAAGGAAACCAAGGCTTGTTACTTTTACGTCCATTCTGTTTTCTAAGAAGGGAAGTTATTTTCCAAGAAGAACAGTGGGAGTAAAAGTATAACTCGAAGAAATTCGAGAAATACAGGAGGCTGCTTTACCTATTGAGGGAGAGCAGCGGAAGGATTTACAGATTTCTGTAGAATCTACACCTGTGGAGCCTGAAGTTCACAGATATGAATGAATCAGTTACTAATCCGAGAGTGATTTCTCGTCATTAGTTGAATCTGATAATCATTGAAAGTTCGCATGATCTGATGATCATTGAAAGCGACGAATCTGTGAAATTCAAAGAAGCGATAGTGAGCCCGGACTCCGAAAAATTACATTTTATGTAAGTTAGCTTCATCGATCCATTCATGGATGGAAGCAAACATATCGGAGTTGGAATCTTCGTTCTGTTGAAGTAGTCAAGGTTTTGACTTGAACAGGAACGAAGCGGAACTGTGTGTTTACTAATAGATTAGTGGGAGCGATATAGCATTTCTCATATTGTATGTCGATGACATACTGATTCTCGAAAATGACGTCCCAATGCTGCAGTCAGTAAAGGACTGGCTTGGGAGTTGGTTCTAATGATTGACATGGGTAAAGCCACGTATGTTTTTGGATTTTGGATCTAAAGATAGAGATCCGAAAGAGCTGGTAGGACAAAGTCAGGATTCTTATCCCGACAAAGTCCTACACGTTTTCAGCATTCCAAGAAGGGTTTTATACCAATGTCACATGGCATTACGTTAAGCAAGACACAGTGTCCTACGATAACTGCTGAGCTTAAATGCATGGATAAGATTCCATATGCGTCGGGAATTGGATCTATCATGTATGCCATGAAACGTA
Organism: Orychophragmus violaceus; assembly: GCA_030180135.1. NCBI lineage: Eukaryota > Viridiplantae > Streptophyta > Magnoliopsida > Brassicales > Brassicaceae > Orychophragmus > Orychophragmus violaceus. The sequence goes on from CM058237.1 coordinate 70,314,800, forward strand.
CTTGTTTGATGTTGCTTTAATGTTAAGCAAGACAAGTAAAGACCAGTCAAATCCAGCAAAGAATCACTGGATTGCCGTAAAGAATATCCTAAAGTATTTGAGGAATACTAAGGATAAATTCTAGAGTTACGGAGAAAGTGAGGTGCTACGAGTCGGTAGAGTCTGAAAGGCAAGTTTCCAATAGACAAAGATGATTTCCGATCACAGTCCGGTTATATCTTGTGTCTATCTGGCGGTGCAAGGCACTGTTGCTGACTCAATGACTTAAGCTGAACATTTCGCAGCTTGGGAAGTGGCGAAAGAGGTTGTTTGGAAAGAAGAGTTCGTCACTGAACTTGATGTGATTCCCAGCATAGATGAGACTAGCTGCACATCAGAGGTCCAAACACCTTGAGGATAGGTATAACCTATTCCGTAAGATAAATGACAGAGATGTTAAGTAGATCAGCAAGTTTCAACGAATGAGAACGTTGCTAATCTATTAACGAAGCCACTCCTTAGGCCTAAGCACGAGTCGCGGACTGTTGTTGTAGGATAAGTGAAATTAAGATGTAGTCTTAATTTCAGTGGGAGTTATTAAAGGGCTTTATTTAGTTATTGGATATGTTCTTGAAACAACATTTAAGATGTTTAATGAAATTATTATTTCAAGATTATTTTAACTGTGATGAAATAATCGTTCCAAAGTGATATAAACCATTTTATAGGTCATCGAAGTAAATGACTTGATCTTGAGTTATCAAAGTCATTTAGCTTGATCATGAGACCCTATATTTGATAAATGACTTATATCATTATGTCCCTAGTCGAAGGTTGTTGAAATTGGAACACCAACAACCGTGTGAGACTGGATTGGTACGTGACTTATGACAAAGTCTCAGTGTGTCATAGATGTGCGGCATCAAAGTCAGTACATAGGTGTATGTTGGGGAACATACGACCGGACAAGACCCGCTTATAAGAACTCTTCAGGATATTTATATCTGTGTCATAAGAGATTCTTACTACGACTATAGAGTATAGTCCTTAGACCTGAGTTCGCATGCATGTGACTGCACATGGACTGATGCACTTTGATCATTGTCTAACGCTATCGTTCTGCGATAGTTATAAGGACCTTGTTTGGGTGTATTATGAAATGAGTAGTTTACAGTGATGGAACAAGACGGGATTTGTCCCTCCAATATAAATGGAGTGAATATCTCTAGGCCAATCGGAGATTTGAATACTGGAAAATGCATGGCCATGCTCAAACGGACTGTCCCGAGTCGTTTGGATTGTCAGTATCAAATCAGAGTCCGATGAACAAGATTAGGCTTTATAAGGATGACACCAATCTTGCCTTATGACTAATCGAGATATTGTGACAAAAGGATTATGAATACAGAGATTCCAGTACAAGTGGGAGATTGTTGGAATTGTGTCCAGTAATCTCGGTACTGTCTCTAGAAAGTAAGAGTATGTCAATGATCAGACATAAGTCATATAATACTGGGGGTCATGATGGCTTGCTAGAGTCCGCTCATGATCTATAAGTCTTGGACTTATTGCCTTTATTATATGATCCCATATGGGTCACACGCCTAAGCTAACAGGAAAATGTGTAGGAACGGTTTAGCAGAAGTACGGTAAAAGTGCTAGGCATTTACTGTACTTAGAGAGAATAAAACGGTTTAGCCACTGTGTGTCGATCGATACACAAGGTGTGTCGATCGACACAGTGCGCGAATGCCATCGAGTTAATTGGTGTTTGGGCCAAATGGCCCAAACGGAACCGGACAAGTTTTATAAGATAAAACTCGAGTTCAGAACAATTAACCCTAGCCCCTTAGCCGAAAACTCTCTCTCCCTCTGCGCCGAGTTCCCTTAGTGGCCTAGCAGCCTTCTTCCTGATCGGTGTGCGTGTGTGAACCTCTGGAGGAGTTATCTCTCGGTGGCTCTCTGATCTCTGACATACCATCTCTTTCCGCTGCAATTAACAGGTATAAGGTGAGATCATCATTTGTTTCTATTTGAGAAGAACCTAGATCCGCATGTTTAGGTTGATATGAATCTAAGAATTGAATCAGGATTGACTAAACATTCCTTCATGCGCCTGCACCTGCACCTGCTGCCCCTGTCGATGACATTGGACCTTTTCCTGAGCCTACGATGCCTTATGGTGATATGTCTGAGGCAGAGTGGAGAGAGCGCTCAGATGGTATTCTACGGGTCGTCTGGAACTTCATGCGTACCTGCACTTGCAGGAGACAGCCACAGATACACCATCCAGTACCTTCACGACGCAGGCGACGCTCTCCGACTCCAGGATCTTCGAGTGGTACTGATCGCAATGATGGGATGGAGGATGAGTGATTGAGTATTGGCATCTCTAGACTACGGTTCTTGTATTCACTTTTTCTTTTCTTTTGCACTTTTTCTTTTGTTTTCTAGGATTTCTTATGTTTGGATGATGTTTCCATATTTAGACTACTAGTTGCTTTGATTTTGCCTGTTTTCAGTGTTTTTCAGCTTGCAGGTTCGAAAATTTGGATTTTCTTACGGACTAACCTGCTAACTTGCTGACTGATCCGAGAAATCGCAGTGCGTCGATCGACACAATTTGTGTCGATCGTCACAACACGAAAGAAATCGCATTGCAGCAATCGTTGCGGTCCTAAGCAACGATCGACAAACGACAAAAAATCGCCTAGCAACGGTCGATGCATTTATGCAGCGATCGATGCTTGTGCGACAGAGGTAAAAATCAGACAGAACTCAACACATCTATTAACATTTTTGTTTTCTTTTTGCCAACCCTTAGCTTGACACTACTGGGGACAGTGTGTCTTAAGTGTGGGGGAGGTGCTACTGACTTTATCTTTCTGTTTTCTTAGAGTCAGTCCAGTTCTTCAAAAAAATTTGTTTTATTGAGTCAAAACCAGTTTAAGTAGGAAACAATGAATTTTGGAGGAGTTAACAATATCTTGCAGGAACTTAAGTAACCATTGGGATGAAGTTGCAGGATCTATCTATGACTATTAGAAAACCCAGACACAGATCAACCTACTGAGGACACCCACATCACTTCAGGTATCCAAGGATCCTTTTACTGACTTCACCTTAATACTGACTTAATTTTCTCACCTAAGGGCTTGGTATACCTTGTGTCGGATTCCCTTGTTAGTTCTGACACAGCCTATAAACATGTACTATTTGGTTCCCTTCTCCCCTTCCATAAGAAAAAAAAAAGATAATAAACTGAGGATGAGTTAGTAACTCCGAAGTAGTCTTTGGGAGTGGTAGCTACAACTATCATATCATGTGCATCCATAAAATGTGTCCAAATTACACCCCTTAACGGGAAGAGCACTGATAAAAAAAATGATACCCAGTGGGGAAAAATCAGAATGCTAAGGAAGGGAAAAGAGAAGAAAGGGACTAGAGAAAGATAGTATGGTGGTCTAGAGCTGGCAAGGTAAGAGTCCATGTGCCTTTGATCGATACTCCTTAGGTGAGACCGCACTTAAATACTTGCAGAAGTCAGTAGGGTGAATTTGAATGCGTGAATGTGATTGTGGAGTTTACTTAGGACAATTGCTAAGTGTGGGGGAAGTATATGTTGGTCTTGATATCTTGTGGTTGATTCTTTCAGTGGTTTACTAAGGGGAATCTGAGTGTTGTTGCTTCTAGGACAAAAAGAGTTTCTGAAAGTTTTCAAACCTCTTCACCATGTTTTAGTTCTCTGTTTTGCTTGAGGGCAAGCAAAGGCTAAGTGTGGGGGAGTTGATATATCATGGTTTTTACCGGTTTTATGCCATGATATAAGTCTGTTTTAGTGTCTTTTGGTGTTCCTTTAGAGTCTTTTGCATGTTTTATTAGGTACATGTACGTTTGGAGCAAAAGTGGAGATTATGGAGCTAATTGGAGCACTTTGGAGATTTGACCCGAGAGACTGTGTTCACTGTCCAAAACAGAGTACTGTGTCGATCGTTGCACACCTGCATCGATCGATGCACAGCGAGTTGGGCCAGACTCTCGGCGGTTTAATGAAGATTTCTAATATTGCGAAGATGCCCAGAAGTTCCAGATATTTACACAGAAGCCCCAAGTCGTGTTTTAGCTATTTAATTAGGTTTTTAGCTTCTGTTTTACATACGCTATCATAACTTAGAGCAGAGAGTTTTTAGAGCTTTTGGGGCTGATCTGATCCTGTACTACATTTGTTTTGGAGAAGTTTTCGAACCCCTTTTATATTCTAATCTCTTTTATGATTGCTATTAATTCATTGATTATGTTTATATCATCTATGTCTGAGTAGTTTCATAGTTAGGTTTAGGGTTTCTCATAGGGATTTCATGACTTGCTAGATATAATTAATTCAGTTAAGGATTCACATCAATAGATGTTCTTCAAACTAAATTATGTTTAATGCTAGTTCTAACCTGATCAATTAGAATCTAGATCTTAGGTTGCTAAATACGACACGACAGTGTGGTTTAGAATCTGAACTATTTAGGTTTAGCAATTTAATTACTCGCAAAGGAATTTGGTTTAATTAGATTGTGAACATATCGAACTTGGAATTAAAGTTGGTTTAATCTGTTAGTAATTGCAAAGGAATTTGGATTGCTGCACTTAGACTTAGAGAATTCTCGCAACGACAGGTTGTTAATTCTATATATGTGTTTGAGTTCTAGAACTGAGTTTAATTAGATCCTGACTGAATGATTTATCTGCTTGTCTGATTTCCTGAGAACGTCCTAGACTTAGCGCCCTTAGTTTATTGCCTACAACAACAACCTGCTACTTGTTTACTTTCCTGCTTGCTTTTAGTAATTCAATACAATTTGTTTTTTGCTTTCTCCTAGTTTTAATCTCTTTAAGTTCTTAATCCTATCGTTGCCTAGAGTCCTCGTCGATTCGATCCCTAAGTACTACATTGATATACTGTGCACTTGCAGTTAGTATAGGGTAAAACTTTAGAACCTATCATTTAACACACACCATAACATCTTATCTTACCAGTAGTTGTAGTCATCGTATCATAGAGGGTCTCGTGATTGAGAGATTCAAAAAAGAGTTTGAGAAGGTCGATAGCGTTTCTGCCAAATTTAGCAATGAAATTGACAGTTTCCAATAAGAAAATTAATTAAAGAAAAAATATTAGTTGTAGATGGGAGGGCAGACAAAAAGATTTGGAGAGAGATTAGCGAGAAGATTCGAAAGAGATTTCGAAAAGATGAAGAACAAATAAAATAAGGGTTTATCTTAACTGAGGATTTCTCGACATTTTGTCGATAATTCTTGAGTTTGGGTGGGTAATTGAAATATTTTGAATTTAAAAATAAATCATTTGGGAACTTTGGATTCCTGGTGCAACGAGGCATTAAAGTCTGTGGCTATCTTCTTCTCGAAAATATTTACAATGTTTTGGTGGACCGTCGTTAAAGCTTCATTTACTATTTACAATTAATTATTTATATTTAATAATCCCATGAAACATATGTGTAAGTGTAAGTGTACTTGCCTTTCAATATAACAAAATAACTAAAAGCTGCAACATTTCTGATGCACACTTGTTTGGGATTAATTGCACCCACTATATTATTTTTGGAAAGTAATAGTAATCTTGTATCTTTCAAAATCTTATTGCAATTATGTATCTTTTTTGTCTTCTAGTCAGTTAAATTGTCCATTTTACCCTTCTCTTTTAATTCAATTTACCTTTCTAGTTGATTTGTTCAGTTAATTATTTACTCTTATTAGTTATACATTTTTGACTATTTAGTTTGTTTTGAACTACTTATATATGAACTAAATTGATTAATACAAATTGTAGGAAATGAAGATATTTCGGATCTGTTAGAATTCGAAATATATTTGCTCAAACCTCATGGATAACGAAGATTATCCAGATGAAAATATGAAATGTGTAATAGTTTGCGGCTCTTGGCTGGTCACCGGCGACGGGGCCTGGAGATTCATCGTAGACATAGAAAGGGTATCTCGGGTCGTCCCAATGAAGATGAGCATGAAGATGAAAGAGCTCGTCGTCCTTGTGATGACTGAGTTTGGTTTGGTATGTGCTTCGAAGTTAAAGCTCAGCTACACGTCTTCTCTTACCTTGTCCTCTGCTTGCAATGACAGCTCGCCGCCTATCATGGTCACAAAAGATTTCGGGCTTTCCTGTTTCCTGGATATTCTGTCATCTAACCGTTCAATGAAGCTATTCCCGTCCCTGGGGAAGATAGTTAGGAAAGAAGGCGACTCTGCAAAGAAAAAGGCGTCCAAGCTAGCTCACCGAGGGAGGTTTATGACGTCAAAAAGACTATTTGGTGATGCAACTCCCTCTGGTAGTAGAGACTCTCCGGTCATGCTTGACGACGACACTGTTGAAGCGCTATACTTGATGTTTCGTACTTGTTCACCTTCAGACAAACGCTATGATGGATTGATAGTTCCAGGCGTAAGGCCATTCGTTAAACAAGAATTTGTCGATGCAGTTTCAGACTCTCGCAACCATTCACCGGTCGAATGTGGTATGTGTTGGAATTGTGTCCAGTAATCTCGGTACTGTCTCTAGAAAGTAAGAGTATGTCAATGATCAGACATAAGTCATATAATACTGGGGGTCATGATGGCTTGCTAGAGTCCGCTCATGATCTATAAGTCTTGGACTTATTGCCTCTATTATATGATCCCATATGGGTCACACGCCTAAGCTAACAGGAAAATGTGTAGGAATGGCTTAGCAGAAGTACGGTAAAAGTGCTAGGCATTTACTGTACTTAGAGAGAATAAAAGGTTTTAGCCACTGTGTGTCGATCGATGCACATGATGTGTCGATCGACACAGTGCGCGAGTGGCCAAATGGCCCAAGAGGAACCGGACGAGTTTTATAAATAAAACTCGAGTCTGTTTTCTTCTCTAACCCTAGCCCCAGCGCCGAAACCTCTCTCTCCCTGCGCCTCCTATCAGCTCGGTCTAGCAGCCGTTTTCTGTGATCGCGTGTGTGAGCCTTTGGAGGATTCATCTCTCGGTGTTTCTCTGATCTCTGACCTGTTCTATCTCCTTCCGCTGCAATTAACAGGTAAAAGGTGAGATCTAATCATTGTTTCTAATCAAGAAGAACCTAGATCTGCATGTTTAGGTTGATATGAATCTAAGAATTGAATCAGGATCATCTAAACAATCCTTCAGTGGTATCAGAGCTATTGGTTCTGGTTTTTCTTGTTTAGATTCAAGTTTAGGATTGTTTTCTTGTTTAAGAAGTGTTTTGAATCAACTACTGATAAGAGAAATCACTTAAGCAACAAGGAATTGAAACCTAAACACATCTGAAATCGCAAAAACCAAACTATATTGATTTGGAATGCGATTTTTCAAAAGTGAGAATCGGCTGTGATCGCATGGATCGATCGATACGATCGCATGGATCGGTCGACACAATCCGAGAATATCTCGGCCAAACCTGATAACCGTCCGTGCATGCGTGAGAGCATCGATCGATACAGGATCGATGCACGATCGATGCAGGATTGATGCTTAGAGCATCGACCGATGCGGTTGATGGATCGATCGATGCGGTTGGTTCATCGACCGATATGGTTGGTTTAAGGCTCGGTTTAATGATTTTATTAAAATTATAAACGTCACGGTTTAATAAACAGATTTAATAATTTTATTAAGTCTGGTTAAACCGGGATAAGAAATCCAAAGTCGAAAAATTGGATTTTGTGCCTAAACCAGGATTTTCTAATTTGATTTGGTTGGACCAAATAAATTGAGAAAATCCGGTTTAGTAAATAACCGGTTGACAATTGTGGTCATCGTAGTAATTAAAATTTGGTTAGACCAATTTTAATGAACCAGACCGGTTATGTCATTTAATTGGACAATTGGGTCATGTCTTGGACATGGACCAATTCTTGGGCCTCGGGCCAAGAAGTTAAAACAATTGGGCCAATTATTTGAGTCTTTCTTCAGATTAATTTAGAATTTATTTTATAAAATTATAAAGTCGATTTTAAATTAAAGTTTCCGAAATTTTGAAATTAGAAAGTTTCTTATATTAGAAGTTTCTAGATTTGCGGGTTTTGGATTTTAAAGAAATTTCTAAAGTTAGAAAGTTTCCGTTTTTAGAAAGTTTCCAATTTTAGAAAGTTTCCAAAATAGTAGGTTTCCAAAAATGAAAGTTTCCCGAAATAGTAATCTTCTATTTTGGGAATGAATTTTTAAATAAACCTACGAACCTCAAATAATATCAAGCGTTGGATGTCTTGTCCATTCTATGTCAGCTGTCGAAGCCCATTCAATTGTATTCATGGCCTTACAGTGTGAGGGTGTCTACTTTTGCGTGGATAAGACGGTTTGTGATTCATAAATGTCATTGGGAGTCCCAGACATTAATGATTACATGACTGTATAGTCTGGTTTTCTTGACTAGGCCATCGGGAGTCCCGGGCCTTGAGACATCAGAGTGGATTGGGCCTCGGGCCCAGATTCACAACCAAGAGTTATATCACGGATATAATTAGCCGATATAGGGCTTACCGATATAAGCTAAGGTTGGGTGATGGCCAGTGGCCCACTTTGATCTTAGTTATATGTGGATCTTGGAATCATTATATTCTATTGAGGGTAACTTATGTTATTGAATATAATGCATGATTAATCATATTAAATTTAATACGAGATTAATCATATTGAACATAATAACTAATAACCTTTTTATCTTATATATTTCAGCTATGACTACTACAAGCACACAAAACACATTCTCAATCCGGTCTGTTCTCGAGAAGGAGAAGCTGACTGGAACGAACTTCCTGACGTGGTCAAGGAACTTGAGGCTGGTCCTCAAGCAGGAGAAGAAGGATTATGTCCTTCGTGATCCTCTCCCCGAGAGGCCTGCTAACAATGCCGCCAGGACTCTGCATAATGCTTGGGAAAAGCATTCGTCAGATGAAAATGATGTGTATTGCCTTATGTTGGCGACAATGACTGGTGAGCTGCAAATGCAGTTCGAGAGTGTGTTGTCACCAATTGAGATAATGGCAAGCCTGAAATCGCTTTTTCAGGAGCAAGCAAGGACTGAGAGGTTTCAGACTGTTAAGAACCTCTTAGACTGTAAGTTGGCTGCGAATGCGGCAGTGAGTCCTCATGTCTTGAAGATGATGGGTTATCTCGATCATCTTCAGAAACTCGACTGCCAAATCAGCCAAGAACTTGCCTGCGACATCATTCTGCAGTCATTACCTGCAAGCTATGATCAGTTCATTCTGAACTTTAACATGCATGGCTTGAGTAAGACATTGCCTGAGCTTCACGGAATGCTCAAGACTGCAGAGCCCAACTTGAGGAAAACCGCCAAGGACCCCAATGTGCTTATGGTGCAAAAGGGCAAGGGGTTTAAGAAATCCTCTGCTAAGGATAAGGGAAAAGCCAAGGTTGTCCAAGTCGCGGACAAGGACACGCCAAAGCCCAAGCCCAAGTCCAAGGCTGGGCCAACTGACATATGCAGGTTCTGTAAAGAACCAGGGCATTGGAGGAGAGAATGTAAGAAATTCCAAGAAGGTCTAAAGGAATTGAAGAAGAAGACTCTCGAGACTTCTTCGACAGGTATTTTTGTTATAGAAGTTAATACAACTACTTCTGATAATACCTCATGGGTTATGGATACTGGTTGTGGGGCTCATATTTGTACTAATATGCAGGCACTCAGCAACAGTAGAAGACTGAAGCAAGGACAAGTGGAGCTACGAGTTGGGAATGGAGCGAAAGTTCCAGCACTAGCTGTAGGCACATACTTGTTGTCTTTACCTTCGGGATTGATTTTAGAACTCAATAATTGTTATTTTGTACCTGCTATAAGCAGGAATATTATTTCAATTTCTTTGTTGGATTTGGAAGGTTATGATTTTTCAGTTAAGAATAAATTATGTTCCTTCAATCGCAACAATTTGTTCTATGGTTGTGCCCCTCTTACGAATGGGCTTTACATACTCGATCAATCCGCGCCAGTTTATAACATTAATACCAAACGGTTCAAACCTAATGAGGAGAACCGAACGTTTCTATGGCATTGTCGTTTAGGGCACATCAGCGAGAAACGCATCAAGAGGCTCCATTCGAATGGACTTCTTGGCTCATTTGACTTTGAGTCTTGTGAGAAATGCGAATCCTGCATGATGGGCAAAATGACGCGGGCCCCCTTTAATAAACCTAACGAGAGGGCCAGTGACTTATTGGGCCTGATACACACTGACGTGTGTGGCCCAATGTCCACAAATGCAAGAGGAAACTATCAGTACTTCATTACCTTCACTGATGATTTCAGTAGGTATGGATATGTTTATTTAATGAAACATAAGTCTGAATCTTTTGAGAAGTTCAGAGAATTCCAAAATGAAGTACAGAACCAACTTGGCAAAAGCATTAAGGCTCTTCGGTCCGACCGAGGAGGAGAATACTTAAGCCAAGAATTCAGTGATCATCTAAGAGAGTGTGGGATCGTGTCCCAACTCACTCCTCCCGGAACACCTCAATGGAATGGTGTGTCTGAGAGGAGAAATCGGACCTTATTGGATATGGTTCGATCTATGATGAGTCACACAGACCTTCCAATATCCCTTTGGGGATATGCTCTGCTAACAGCAGTGTTCACTCTAAATAGAGCGCCATCGAAAGCAGTAGCAAAGACACCATATGAATTATGGACTGGAGAAACTCCAGTGCTGTCTTATCTCAGAATTTGGGGTTGTGAAGCCTATGTCAAGAGATTGATCTCAGATAAGCTTACACCAAAATCTGACAAATGCTACTTCATTGGTTATCCACGGGAAACCAAGGCTTATTACTTCTATCTACGTTCCGAGAACAAGATCTTTGTTGCCCGGGATTGTAACTTTCTTGAGAGGGAGTTTCTCTCTAAGAAAGACAGTGGGAGTAAGGTACTGCTTGAAGAAATTCAAGATGAACAGGATACTGCTCAACCTAATGAGGAAGAGCAGCAGGAGGACCTACAAGAAATTGTAGAGCCTGAACCTGTAGTACCTGAAGTTCGAAGATCCGGGAGGATCCGTCACGAACCCGAGAGATATCAAGGATTCCTCGTGACTGACTGTCATGATCTTCTGATCATTGATGGTGATGAACCATCGAACTTCAATCAAGCCATGATGGGCCCAGATTCCTCAAAGTGGCGCAAGGCCACTGATTCCGAAATGGACTCCATGTCGGTCAACCAAGTGTTTTCGTTGGTTGACATACCCGCTGGTGTAAAAGCCATCGAGTGCAAATGGATCTTCAAGAAGAAGATTGACGTGGATGGAAATGTCCAGATTTATAAAGCCAGGTTGGTGGCAAAAGGTTTCAGACAAGTTCACGGTGTGGATTACGATGAAACCTATTCACCAGTGGCTATGATGAAATCTATTCGGATTCTACTAGCAAATGCAGCTTTTCATGATTATGAAATTTGGCAGATGGACGTGAAAACCGCCTTCCTGAATGGTATTCTGGAAGAGGATGTGTATATGACACAACCTGACGGTTACATAGATCCAAAGAATGCTGGGAAAGTATGCAAGCTTCATAAATCCATTTATGGATTGAAGCAAGCATCGAGGAGCTGGAATCTTCGTTTTGATGAAGCGATCAAGCAATTTGACTTCATCAGAAACGAAGAAGAACAATGCGTGTATAAGAAAACTAGTGGGAGCAAGATAGTATTTCTTATTCTGTATGTCGATGACATACTGCTTCTCGGAAACGACATTCCAATGCTGAAGTCCGTAAAGGACTGGCTTGGAAGTTGTTTTTCCATGAAAGACATGGGTGAAGCCGCATACGTTCTTGGAATCAGGATCTACCGGGATAGATCTAGAAGGCTGATAGGCTTGTGTCAAGACTCATACATTGACAAAGTCCTACAAAGATTCAGCATGAAAGATTCCAAGAAGGGCTTCACGCCAATGGTACATGGCACAACGCTAAGCAAGAAGCAGAGCCCTACGACGGCTGCTGAGCTTGAGCGCATGAAGAATATTCCTTATGCATCTGCAATAGGATCTATCATGTATGCCATGATCTGTACTCGTCCTGATGTTGCTTATGCATTGAGCATGACGAGTAGATACCAGTCAAATCCAGGTGAAAACCATTGGATTGCCGTAAAGAATATCTTGAAGTATCTAAGACATACTAAGGATAAGTTCTTAGTGTACGGTGGAAGTGATGTGCTTAAAGTCAGTGGATTCACGGACGCAAGTTTCCAGACAGACCAAGATGATTTCCGGTCCGGTTATATCTTTTGTCTGAATGGCGGTGCAATCAGTTGGAGAAGCTCCAAGCAAGACACCGTTGCTGATTCCACTACAGAAGCTGAATATATCGCCGCCTCAGAAGCTGCGAAGGAAGCTGTTTGGATACGAAAGTTCATTATTGAACTAGGTGTGATACCAGATGCGGCTGAGCCTCTGGCACTATTTTGTGACAACAATGGTGCTATAGCTCAGGCAAAGGAACCAAGATCACACCAGAAATCCAAGCATGTTCTAAGAAGATTTCACTTGATACGTGACATCATTAATAGAAAGGAAGTCAAGATCAGCCGAGTTCAGACAGATGATAACGTCGCTGATCCGTTGACAAAGCCACTCCCAAGGCCTAAGCTCGAGTTTCTGACTGAAGCTGTAGGCATTAGAGACATTGAAATGTAATCTAAATTTGAGTGGGAGTTTGAGGGCTTTTATTTAGTTATTTGATATGTTCTTGTAAAACATTCTTATGTTTAATGAAATTATTATTTCAAGATTATTTTAACTGTGATGAAATAATCGTTCCAAAGTGATATAAACCATTTTATAGGTCATCGAAGTAAGTGACTTGATCTTGAGTCATCAAAGTCATTTAGCTTGATCATGAGACCCTATATTTGATAGATGGATTAAATCATCATGTCCCTAGTCGAAGGTTGTTGAAATTGGAACACCAACAACCGTGAGAGACTGGATTGGTATGTGACTTATGACAAAGTCTCAGTGTGTCATAGATGCGCGGCATCAAAGTCAATACATAGGTGTATGTTGGGAACATACGACCGGACAAGACCCGATTATGAGAACTCTTCAGGATATTTATATCTGTGTCATAAGAGATTCTCACTACGACTATAGAGTATAGTCCTTAGACCTGAGTTCGCATGCATGTGACTGCACATGGACTGATGCACTTTGATCATTGTCTAACGCTATCGTTCTGCGATAGTTATAAGGACCTTGTTTGGGTACATTATGAAATGAGTAGTTTACAGTGATGGAACAAGACGGAATTTGTCCCTCCAATATAAATGGAGTGAATATCTCTAGGCCAATCGGAGATTTGAATACTGGAAAATGCATGGCCATGCTCAAACGGACTGTCCCGAGTCGTTTGGATTGTCAGTATCGAATCAGAGTCCGATGAACAAGATTAGGCTTTATAAGGATGACACCAATCTTGCCTTATGACTAATCGAGATATTGTGACAAAAGGATTATGAATACAGAGATTCCAGTACAAGTGGGAGATTGTTGGAATTGTGTCCAGTAATCTCGGTACTGTCTCTAGAAAGTAAGAGTATGTCAATGATCAGACATAAGTCATATAATACTGGGGGTCATGATGGCTTGCTAGAGTCCGCTCATGATCTATAAGTCTTGGACTTATTGCCTCTATTATATGATCCCATATGGGTCACACGCCTAAGCTAACAGGAAAATGTGTAGGAATGGCTTAGCAGAAGTACGGTAAAAGTGCTAGGCATTTACTGTACTTAGAGAGAATAAAAGGTTTTAGCCACTGTGTGTCGATCGATGCACATGATGTGTCGATCGACACAGTGCGCGAGTGGCCAAATGGCCCAAGAGGAACCGGACGAGTTTTATAAATAAAACTCGAGTCTGTTTTCTTCTCTAACCCTAGCCCCAGCGCCGAAACCTCTCTCTCCCTGCGCCTCCTATCAGCTCGGTCTAGCAGCCGTTTTCTGTGATCGCGTGTGTGAGCCTTTGGAGGATTCATCTCTCGGTGTTTCTCTGATCTCTGACCTGTTCTATCTCCTTCCGCTGCAATTAACAGGTAAAAGGTGAGATCTAATCATTGTTTCTAATCAAGAAGAACCTAGATCTGCATGTTTAGGTTGATATGAATCTAAGAATTGAATCAGGATCATCTAAACAATCCTTCAGTATGTTACTCAGTCTCTCGTTGTTTTCCAATAACTTCGATAAAAAAACACCAATTAACCAACATTTATGTCTCCTGTTTCAGACTATCCATCCAACGCTGATTTAACAGACAGAAGGGACGAACGTTTTCCAAAGAACAAGCCACCATTCAGTTTTGAATTATTCGACAGAGATAGTCAAGAAGATGACCTCACCAACGAAAATATAATAACAAAAGCGCTTCCAAATATTCCACCAAACGACGATTTAGTGGATATAGAATTTAATTACGTCTCTGGTAGCAAAGAGAAGGTCATCAATGACTCTGGGAGAAATAAAATAACGCTCCCCAACCCCCCCAACTCCCACTGCATTAGTGGATAGTTTTGTTGAGCACGTTCCAGACAAGAGGGCCCCATTCAGTTTTAATTTGCTAGATATCCAAGAAGATGTATCCACGAATACCGAAACTGTTAATCACCCGGTGTCTGGCCATCCATATTGCGATGTTGATATGGTTGTAGGAGGTGAATAAGAAAACTGTACGCCAGATAGTGATGAGAATGGATCGTCAGACGAGGTACCCGTGGATGTTGGTAATGTGAATCGTGAGTTTTTGGTCCAACCTCATCGATGATGAATATGGAGGCTCCAACGCACTGGATGTGATGCCTGAAATCCTCGTTGGAGTAGGTAATAGATACAAACGGAAGGCTGTTGAATCTTGTCGTGTACAGCAAGAATACATGTACAGGTGGAGCGGTACTAAATCTGGTGGTACCTCATACCCTACCAACGAGGAACTAGATGATATCCCGCCAATGGTGGATGACAACATTTATCAACGAATCCTGTCCCTGACTTTGATTTAGACTCAATGGGTGACGATCTGTACAAGGGTAAACTTTTCAAGAGCAAAGACGACTGTTTGGTATGGTTAGCAATCCATGCGATAAAGAACAAGTTTCATTACTTAAAACATGTGTCCACTCTTCACAAAGTTGTTATCCATTGCCCGGATAAGATTTGCAACTGGCGTGTTATGGTTCATGAGATGAAGGACACTGGATATTGGGAGGTACGCAAGGCAGAGTTACATCACTCTTGTTGTACTGATACTAGGAATAAGTACCGGAAACTTGGGATGACAAAGGTCATTTCCACTTTTTTCAAAGATAAATATTCAGACCCCGCATCTGGTTCAAAACCATCTGGACTCAAAGCATTATTGATGAAGGAGCTACGTATCGATACATCATATAACAAGTGTTGGCGCGCACGGTCGAAGGCACTCACGATGCTATGAGGTACATATGATGGATCTTATAGGAAGTTGCCAGAGTTTTTGCATATGCTAAAACTCGCTAACCCTTGCATGATTGATGATCTCGAAACCGAGGTAGACGCATTAGGCTGCGAGTGGTTTCTATATATGTTCTTAGCATTTGGCTCATCCATAAAAGGTTTTGCGAAGCTGCGCAAAATGATTATTGTGGATGGTACACATTTGAGTGGTAGATACGGGGGAGTTCTGCTAACTGCAAGTGGACAGGATGCTAATTTCCAAGTCTTTCCACTGGCGTTCTGTATCGTGGACGAAGAAAATGAGGAGTCCTGGACATATTTCTTTTTCAAGCTTGAAAAGATTATTGCTGACAGCCCCACATTGACATTCATATCGGACAGATGCCAGTCAATATACAAAGCAAAGGGTAGGATTTTTCCGCAAGCTCACCATGGAGCATGTCTTGAGAACGTCCATAGAAATGTTAAAGCCAAGTTTAAATCCACAGGGCTTGCGCAACTGGTCAAGTTGGCGGGAAATGCATACAAGATTGGTGCCTACCGTGAAACATACAATCGTATACGTAACAACAATGCAGAATGGGCTAAGTATCTTGATAATATAAGCGTTGGACACTGGACCAGAGCATATTTCAAAGGAGAACGTTACAATCTTATGACAAGCAATATAGCTGAGACATTGAACAAAGCGTTACTTGATGGTAGGAGCAAACCCATTGTAGATCTTTTCTCTTGTATACGGTCTATGTTGACTAGGTGGTTCAGTTGTAGACGTAAGAAATCAGTGGCACACAAACATGAAGTTTCTATCGAGGTTGATAAGCTAATGGATGAACATATGCAGTCAGACCACGGTTCTAAGATAGCTAGTGTTTCGAACTGGAATTTCAAAATTGTCGGCCAGTTTGGAGGGAGGGGGGGGGAATCGATTCATGTTCTTCTAGATGACAAGCGATGCACATGCAAGTTATTTGACAAGCTTAAAATCCCATGCAGCCACGCCTTAATATCCGCGGAGATTCATGACGTATCATACGCGTCTCTATGCGATTCTCATTATAAGACATCCACTTAGAGGGCAACTTATGAATGAGTGGTAAACCCAGGGGAAAATCCTAACGACATCGATATACCGGATGATGTTCACAACAGTTACCTTTATCCACCAGACGTCGAGAGACCATCTGGTAGACCTAAGGAAGGAAGGTATCCATCCGTCAGCGAATACCAGGCAATACCCTTACCCTTTGATGTGTATTTACATGTAGTCTTATAATTGTTCTAATTTCTATCTTTGCAATATTTTTTTCATAAGGAGAAGACCCCTCGATCAACCCCAAACAGATGTTCTAAATGCGGAGGAGTTAATCACAACCGTGCTACTTGCAAAACCTAATAACGAACTGTTTGAATTTCGCTTTTTACTTATAACGAGCCATGTTTTCTGTTTAATGAAGATTGGAGACCTGTTACGCTCCTCATTTTGGATGGCACCTTTTATTGTGTAACTTTCCATCCTTTTCGATGGATACATGTTGCATTACTTTGTTTTTTATTTGACTTTGATGTTGACCATTTGGAAAACTATTGATGTGGTTTTAGTGTTTCTCCACAAAGCTGCTACTACTCGCTTTACTAAGCAGCCGGCCAAAACTTTTTCGTTCATGCCGAACTCTAAGGATATTAAACATAGTTTCAACTATACTACATTTACCCATAGCTACGAACTACTTTCAACGAGTCTTAAAACGTTACGGATTGCCTTCAAATTATCCATTTAACCTACCTCTTGTGGATGGTTATTTTTATTTCATTTTCGTAGCTAGATCATTATTCCCTATATATTGACCATGTTAGAAAATTTAGACCTCCGACCACACGAATCATACCACTCAGACCCCCTATTACGTAGTAACAACGTTTCACAAAATGAGTTTCGCGTCTGTCTCTACTGTTCCTAATTCTGTTGAACCATTACCCTGTAGATCGTTAGGCATCGCAGCCCAACTATGTGTTGGTGTGGGACGCATTGAAGTAGGATATGCTAGAACTCGTGCTAACCTTCATCGGAGGTGGTTCAAATGCCCACAAGCTAGCCGGGTTAGATCAAAATAAGATTTCTCTTCTGTTTTACTTTATTTTTTCCAGACTTTCTTTTAAAAACACTTCGCTTTTTATAAATAGTTCCCAAGTGAAGGTCACGTTCGCGAGTGGGTTGACGACGCGATTATGAAAGAAGTAGACAGGATTTCAAAGGATGTCAGGAAAATGCAACAGGACGTTAAGCTTTTACAAAATTGGTCAAACGAAGTTGGAGACGAATTGGCGCTCAAAATTGCTAGAAAGATCTCCGTCGAGGTCGCAAGGAACAACAACTCTCTTTCTACAAAGAGACATGTGCAGGAAAAGATGAACAAGTTGCAGATTATCTGGGTTGCAGCAGTCTTTTTGTGCAGCTGCTTGGACTTTTGGCCAGTTAAAGGAACACCTATATCATGGGTGATTGTAGTGTTTTTATAATAACTCAGGATTCGACACCAGTAGCTTCTTGGTGTACTCTTTGTCTTTTTCTGTACCACTACCTTATTCAATCAACTTCAACTCTTGTTATTTGGTTTTGTCCTTTGTTTACCACGTAAATTGATGCAATTAAGATGGATACACTATTTATCCTATTGAACGCACATAAATGGATAGAAACCTGAAGTACTCGTTAATAAACTACAACTACAGATATGGATACTTCAGTTATATTTTACATTTTATATATGGCCATGGATACTCATGTACCTGTATTATCAACTATAACTCAAATTTTCTAGCCATTCTTTTGTTTAATTTGTCGTTTTTTCTTTTTTGCTACTCTAACAGCCCAGTTACTTAGATTGGACTCATGTACTCCTACACTGTTTTTATCTTAAACAATTAATTAGGTTGTTTAAAATATTATTCTTTAAGTCTAAGCAATATATAAATATGTTATGTTTGCTCACATACTTATCTGTCCACACTTGCCCTTTGCATTATCCAAGATGAGCTCAGTGAATCCCTACCCCTTCATCGTTCCCTCTCTGAATCTACTCGACATTCCAGCAGCATTAAGGAGGTCAATACTGGCAAAAAATGCTAGCGAGAACATACTTGTACGCTTCAAAACCAGAGCTGTCTGCAAGACCCTTCGTGACGATGCTGATCACGTGGATACCTTATTCCAGGTTGACCTTATCAAGACTCACCACGATTATCAAGGGATACTCCATCTTGAACGCACATGTCTAGATTCTAAGAATCCAACAGCAATGTTCTTGAAAGCGATATTGGATTTTATGTACACAGATGGAAGAGTTGATGCCTTTGCCCACCTCAAGTAATGCGTTGTCCTCGGAATCAAGCCCGCCTTATATTGTTACGAAGTCATACGTCGTTCCATCTTTCTGATAGGGTCGAGTTTTAATCCTATTCTACTGCAAGTGCACAGTTAAGTGATTGTAGTATATAGGGTATCAAATCCACAGAGACTCTGGTCTCGATAGATAGAGAACCGTAGGAATTTAAACTAAGAAGAAAGCATATGTGAAGTAAACTAGAAAGTAAATCAATAGCAGGATTGGTTGTGAAAGCAGTTAATTAGAGGCGCTAAGTCTAGGGCGTTCTCAGGAAATCAGACAAGCGGAAAAATCAATCAGTCAGGATCTAATTAAGCACAGTTCTAGAACTCAAATCACGGATATAGAATTAACCAAATCTCTTTGCGAGAATTCTCTAAGTCTAAGTGCAGTAATCCAAATCTCTTTGCAATTACTAACAGATTAAACCAGCATTAATCTCAAGTTCGATATGTTCACAATTAAACTAAGCCAAATCTCTTTGTGAATAATTTAATTGCTCAACCTAAATAGTTCAGATTCTAAACCACACTCTCGTGTCGTATTTAGCTACCTAAGATCTAGATTCTAATTGATCAGGTTAGAACTAGCATTAAGCACAATTTAGATCAAAGAACATTCTATTCATGTGAATCCTTAACTGATTTAAACAAGTCTAGCAAGTCATCAAATCCTTAATGAGCGACCCTAAACCTAACTATGAATCTACTCAGACATAGAATATGAAAGCATAATCAATGAATAATTAGATTGCATATAAGAAATTAAATAGATAAAGGGGTTCGAAATCTTCTCCAAAATAGATGAAGTACAGGATTAGATCAGCCCCAAAAGCTCTTAAAAATCTCTTAGCTCTAAGTATGAAAGCGTATCTAAAATAAACACCAAAATCCTAATTAAATAGGCATAATCTCGGCTGGGGCTTCTTTGTAAATACTGGAAACTTCTGGGCCAAAGTGCAAAATCTTGAATCTTCATTAAACCGCCGTAATCGGCCCATCTCGCTAGTGTGTCGATCGACACCAAAGGTGTGTCGATCGATGCATGATCTCAAATCGGACAGTGAGCTCAATCTCTCGGCCAAGCACTCCAAAAATCCCCAAAATGCTCCAATATCTCCAATTCCGCTCCAAACCTGATTATACCTGTAAAAGACTCTAAAAGAACACAAAAGAACACTAAAACACAATTATATCATGGCATAAAACCGGTAAAAACCATGATATATCACTTTCCTGAGCTGGATTCAGGTTCAACGATTCCTTTTCTCTCTCGTTTTGCTATCCGTGTGCTTAGAAAGCATGTCCGGCAATTTCAGCGGATAACTTGGCCCATGAACATCTCTGTCGCTCTAACCGTGATATCTTACTCTATTAACTATGGTAGAATTGCATCATGCCCGTGCTCTGTCCATCGCTATTGGCTTGACTTCCAAAACAAAAATGTTAAAGGTCACGGTATGTGCGACCTCAGTTTTTGGTCCATTGAAACTTTTGTTCCGTGTAATCCCGGGGACTTTCTTCAAATGGGTCGAGTTCATTGACTGGGAAGAAAATGCCGAACTATATGAAGCACATGACTAAAATGACGTTGTTGTTTGGGCCGCGATGGTCGATGGGGTCATTGATCATGAGCAAGGCGTCGCCGTGTTGGTCGGCGTTAATGGGCAAAACGCCATTCCTGCGGTTTGGGGCGTTTAGAGATCACGGTTTTTTAACTCTCTAATAATTATCATCAAACAGTATCGTTATTTTTTGTTATGCTATCCCCTACTATATGATGGATATGTAAACCCGTTAGTAATGCATTTTCAGACTTCTTCTTCATGTCCTATCAAATATAGTATATCTTAAGTATCCATTTTACGAAAATCCGTTATATTCATCAGTCCTTATAGAAACAGACTATCCACAACCTCACCAATATATATATAATTACATCCATTAGTCAACCTCACAACTTTTAAATTATAATTGTCAATCTAGTAATTACTTGAAAATTCGGAAGTTATACGCTCTTCATTAATTAAAGCCTACTTTATGTGTCAGAATGCATGCGTCATTTCTTTTCAGCTACTTCACTAGTCTAATCGCAGTTTTTGTACTCAACCCAATACGAAGGACACAAATTGTTTCCCAAGATTCAAATAATTTAGTTACACGCCTTTCAAACTGTCATTATCTTACTTTTCTACCCACCGATTATTATATACAAAAATACCCTTCTCCTACTATCCACTTTACACATATGGATACAGAACCACTTCTTATCCATTATCTGTTACCTTCTCTCTATAATTTTTCGGTTTACTTAATCAAACATTCCATTTATAAAGGTGATGTTAGACGTAATCTATAACTTTACAAGCCTCAATTTGTATAATTTATCTACAGAGGAACATGTTGGATACCGTTTAATGTATCATATCTCCGGAACCTATCCCTACGATCCATTTGTAACCTAGCATGTTGAAAACATCGTCGATCGTTCCTTTGAATTTTCTTTTTTTTTTCATTTAACCCTTTCCCAAACCCCCGCTTATCAAATTTTCCAACTAAATCGAATTAATTTTATTAAATTTTCTTTTTCTCTCACTCATTAAAGGACTACTCGTTGAGTACCTATCATGTTGAATACCCCTATATATGGATGTCAGACCACTTCGTTAGTCAAATCACTTTTTATAGTTTCCAACACGACACCAGTTCTTACTCAAACTTTCTAGTTACACTCCAACTTATCTATCTATTTAGCCAATTTATCTACATTAACTTTATATAAACGACTGACTATATTAGATCTCGTTTGTTGATCCATTAAACGTCCATTGTGCTTTCTAAATCCACTATTGAGAGCAAGGGAAAACATCATCCTATTCATTGTTACATAAACGTTTCGGTTTACCTTCTTCACTAACTACAATTATTTAAAAAAACTATCTAATAAAATTACCAAAAGGCAATATTCACTATACATTATGCCTTTATATTTTCGAATTCTGTATCTATTACCAATACTATTGGCGGGAAACTATTTGAACTATATTTGTGGATGGCTCATTCTCTATTTCACTATCCGTATATAAGGCAACTACCATCCTAACTTTTCCCATCTATCCATCCAATTATTACTTGTTAAATAGAATGACTATAGTCAATATTTCTACATGTTTAATTCAACTCTTTTTATAAGTAGTCTACCCACAGAAGAACATCACCACTTAACCAGCTCCCTTTCCCACTCTATTAGTTTTCCTCCCACAGTATGAGTGATGCAGCTAACAAAATTTGCTACAAATCGAGACAGTCTGTTTCCGGTATAAGGACAGTTGTTCAAACCACTCATCAATTAGGTATTCCTACGAGCTGTGATTGCAGGTCTTCCTTGTTCATAACAACCTCTACATCACCTGACAGTAAAGCAATGCGCTTCTATACATGTCCTTACGAACTATCTGATGTATATTTCTTTACTAAATTTCATCATACTTGTGAATTTCTATATATTATTTTTGCCATTTTCCACCGTTTCCCTTTGGATTCGTAGGGTCCAGCTCAGGGATGCGGATTTAAAAAGTGGTGGGACGACGCAGTTACTGAGGAAATTGAGAAGCTGAACGTCGAGGCTCACCGGAAAGAAGAACGAACAAGTCTCAAATCGCAGGTTTAATTGATAGGGTCGACTTTCTGCATTCAAAGATTGAAGACCTTGAAACAAAATTAACAGATACGCGTCATTTCCTGTATTGAATTGTTTAAGTTAGTCAAACAGTTAAAAATTATCCACCATATGGATATAAGTCTATCCATGCTTTGATTCCTGCTTTTGTATCCATCTACTAATATAACAGATTCCACTTTTTTCTTCAAAACTAATCTTATCAATTGTTTTCGTCCCTATTGATTATCGTTGTCGTTGTCCATCATTCGCTATCATTAACAATCACCTATCCATACGCGTTTCGCTTTAGCTATAATACCTATACATTGTATGAGCACTATAATAAAATTAAATTAATTTGCAAATTTACGAGTTTTGCAATCCGGTTACCGCGTCCAATCAAGTTAGTACTATATGTGGATACGTGTTTGTATTAGAGAAATTCTATTCACATAGGAAATTGAAACGTTGCTCCCTTTTGGCATCCATACAAAAAAATATATGTCTACGCATTCACTCTGTCCACACACAATATAGGTTAGTCAGAATGAGTAGTGCTAACCTTCTAGACCTTCCGGCGGAAGTAAGAAGAATAATCCTCGCGAAGAATGCGAGTGATCATATTCGGGAACACTTCAAAGCCCGAGCTGTTTGCAGAACCCTTTGTCAAGACCCCGATCACGTGGATACTCATTCTCGAATTAACCTTATCCAGGAGGGCCCATCCAAAGGAGTCCAAAGAGGCATCACTCTTTGTATAATGCTTGCTTGGATGCCAATAACGTATTTGCTATGTTTTTGAAAGGAATATCCGACTTCATGTACACATACGATGGAAGATTATATGCTTTTAAAAAGATTAAAGATTCTGCCATCGCAGGTTGCAAATCTGCTATGTATTGCTTCGAAGTAATCCGGCGATCTATTTACCCATCCTTTGAATCAGGTTCGACTATCCCATTCTTTCCCATTTTGTTATCCGTGCTCTTAGGAGGCATGTCATGAAAATCGAACGCTACTCCTGGCCTATCGGAATAGCCGTTGATCTCGCTCACATAAGGGATGAAACTGATGTTAGAAGTTTAAGGTCATGCCCTTGCTCCATTTATAGATATTGGCTTAGTATCACCGACGAGAATGTCAAAAGTTACGGCATGTGTAATGCTTGTTTCAGGACTATCGAGACAAAAAATTTCTTCCACATAATCCCCCAGACTTTCCTTGAATGGCCTGAGATATATGACAATCCACTCGACGGTGCTTGGCCTGAGATAGAGCACAACGTTGGTGGTTGGGGTCTGGATGCAAACGGAGGCGGTTGGGGTTAGGGCGCAGTGAACAACGGTGGGGAACAAAACGACGGACAGGAAAATGGTGGACAAGAAAACACAGGCGGCTGGGGAGACGGTGGCGGTTGGGGCAACGTCGCAACGTAAAACGCTGGCGTTTATTGAAGGATCTTTTGGTGTTAATCCTGATTCAACTCATCAGATTAATTGATCCTAAACATGCCAGATCTAGGTTCTCTTGAATAGAAACAATATAGATCTCACCTTTTACCTGTTTATGCAGCGGAAGGAGATAGAACAGGTCAGAGATCAGCAGAACCACCAAGGGATGGATCCTCCAAAGGCTCACACACGCACACCGGGAATTTGGCTGCTAGACCAGCAAGGAGAGGAGGCGCAGAAGAGAGGCTGGGAGGCGCAAAAAGGCTGAAGAAAATTAGAGACCTAGGTCTGATTTTATTCATTAAAATCTCTCCTAGTTCTCATGGGCTTTTGGGCCCAATTCTCAGTTCTGATTAAATCCCATGGATTTAATCAGGCCCTTTAGACTCTCTTGATACAGTAAATGCCTAGCACTTTTACCGTACTTCTGCTAAGCCGTTCCTTCGTATTTTCCCGTTAGCTTAGGCGTGTGACCCATATGGGATCATATAATAAAGGCAATAAGTCCAAGACTTATAGATCATGAGCGGACTCTAGCAAGCCATCATGACCCCCAGCATTATATGACTTATGTCTGATCATTGACATACTCTTACTTTCTAGAGACAGTACCGAGATTACTGGACACAATTCCAACAATCTCCCACTTGTACTGGAATCTCTGTATTCATAATCCTTTTGTCTCAATATCTCGATTAGTCATAAGGCAAGATTAGTGTCATCCTTATAAAGCCTAATCTTGTTCATCGGACTCTGATTTGATACTGACAATCCAAACGACTCGGGACAGTCCGTTTGAGCATGGCCATGCATTTTCCAGTATTCAAATCTCCGATTGGCCTAGAGATATTCACTCCATTTATATTGGAGGGACAAATTCCGTCTTGTTCCATCACTGTAAACTACTCATTTCATAATGTACCCAAACAAGGTCCTTATAACTATCGCAGAACGATAGCGTTAGACAATGATCAAAGTGCATCAGTCCATGTGCAGTCACATGCATGCGAACTCAGGTCTAAGGACTATACTCTATAGTCGTAGTAAGAATCTCTTATGACACAGATATAAATATCCTGAAGAGTTCTTATAATCGGGTCTTGTCCGGTCGTATGTTCCCCAACATACACCTATGTACTGACTTTGATGCCGCGCATCTATGACACACTAAGACTTTGTCATAAGTCACGTACCAATCCAGTCTCACACGGTTGTTGGTGTTCCAATTTCAACAACCTTCGACTAGGGACAGGATGATATAAACCATCTATCAAATATAGGGTCTTATGATCAAGCTAAATGACTTTGATGACTCAAGATCAAGTCATTTACTTCGATGACCTATAAAATGGTTCATATCATTTTGGAACGATTATTTCATCACAGTTTAAAATAATCTTGAAATAATAATTTCATTAAACATCATAAATGTTTTACAAGAACATATCAAATAACTAAATAAAGCCCTTTAATAACTCCCACTGAAATCAAGACTACATCTTAATTTCACTTATCCTACAGCTACAGTCCGAGACTCGTGCTTAGGCCTAAGGAGTGGCTTCGTTAATAGATTAGCAACGTTCTCATTCGATGAAACTTGCTGATCTACTTAACATCTCTGTCATTTATCTTATGGAATAGGTTATACCTATCCTCAAATTGTTTGGACCTCTGATGTGCAGCTAGTCTCATCTATGCTGGGATTCACATCAAGTTCAGTGATGAACTCTTCTTTCCAAACAACCTCTTTCGCTGCTTCCCAAGCTGCGAAATATTCAGTTTAAGTCATGGAGTCAGCAACAGTGCCGTGCACCGCCAAACAAACACAAGACATAACCGGACTGTGACCGGAAATCATCTTTGTCTGTTGGAAACTTGCCTTTCAGACTCTATCGACTTGTAGCACCTCACTTTCTTCTTTACCTAAAGAACTTATCCTTAGTATTCTTCAAATACTTTAGAATATTCTTTACGGCAATCCAGTGATTCTTTGCTGGATTTGACTGGTCTTTACTTGTCTTGCTTAACTTTAAAGCAATATCAAAACAAGTACGTGTCATGGCATACATGATAGATCCAATTGCCGTCGCATATGAATCCTGTACATGCATTAAAGCTCAGCAGTTATCGTAGGACACTGCTTCTTGCTTAACGTATTGCCATGTGACATTGGCATAAAACCCTTCTTGGAATGCTGAAAACGTGTAGGACTTTGTCACATAAGAATCCTGACTCTGTCCTACCAGCTCTTCTGGATCTCTATCTTTAGATCCAGAATCCAAGACTTTCATGGCTTTACCCATGTCAACCACTAAACCAACTCCCAAGCCAGTCCTTTGCTGACTACAGCATTGGGACGTTGTTTCCGAGAATCAGTATGTCATCGACATACATTTTGAGAAATGCAATATCGTTCCCACTAATCTATTAGTAAATGCTCAGTTCCATTTCGTTCCTGTTCAAGTCAAAACCTTGACTACTTTAACAGAACGAAGATTCCAACTCCGATATGTTTGCTTCCATCCATGAATGGATCGATGAAGCCAACTTACACAAAATGTAATTCTTCGGAGTCCGGGCTCACTTCTTTGAATTTCGCAGATTTGTCGTTTTCAATGATCATCAGATCATTCGAACTTACAATGATCATCAGGTTCACCAAAATCCGAGAATTCACTCTCGGATTAGCGACTGACTCTTTCATATCTGCGAACTTCAGGCTCTACAGGTGCAGATATCAATGATTATCAGGTTCAACTAATAACGAGAAATCACTCTCGGATTAGTAACTGATTCATTCATATCTCCGAACTTCAGGCTCCACGGGTGTAGATTCTACAGAAATCTGTAAATCCATCCGTTGCTCTCCCTCAACAGGTTGAGCAGCCTCCTGTATATCTCGAATTACTTCGAGTTATACTTTTACTCCCACTGTTCTTCTTGAAAATAACTTTCTTTCTTAGAAAACAGAATGGACGAAAAAATAACAAGAATTTTTTCGAGTTACATTTTTACTCCCACTGTTCTTCTTGGAAAGTGACTTCCCTTCTTAGAAAACAGAATGGACGTAAAACTAACAAGCCTTGGTTTCCCTAGGACAACCAGCGAAGTAGCACAACTACAAATACTCAGTAAAGACGAATTTGGATCGATTCCAATCCACATTTACGTGGTGTCTTTCAACTGATATTGGTGGAACTATTTTAGCGTAAACTTAGATATTTTAGAGCGTTATTCTTATAAAATATCATGGAAGATTCATGTGACTCATCTTTAATCATCTCTGATAAGATCTGATTCTTTCTCACAGAAACACCTCAAGGTTTTCAGGAGAAATTGAGCTGTGAAACGACTTCACACTCATTCAGATGATCGCACTATCAATGACTTAAGTATTCTTACTCGTGGTCTTATCCAGAGTCTCAATACTTCTGTCACTCACATTCTATACCTCATTCTGGAACTCTTTCGACCATGTCAAAGAATTCCGACTTCTTTCGACCATGTCAAAGAATTCCGACATGTGTCTCATTAAATGAACACAGTCTTACTCACTGAATTAATCAGTCGAGACAATGAAGTACAAGAAAAATTTTCTCTGGCATTGTTGCTCATCGGACCACATACATGAGTATGTTCAATCTCCAATAAGCCTTTGGGCCTTTCTCTAGCTTGGCTAAGATGGGCCCTTTGTCTTTTGGTCTAGTAAGCAGAATTCAAGTCTCATAAGACATTCATTCAATTGAGCCCAACAGTTCATAATTATGGGATTTCTGAATTCGACTCACTCTCTGTGACCAAGACATTTATGCCAAGAAAAATCAGGTTTAATTCATCAGATTTAAACCAATTTGGTATTTATGTTACATTTAGGCAATCTTTGGTTTAGGACATAAAACCCATTCCTTGAATAGGGTGCTACAATCAATATTTCATTAAGATCAAAAGAACAAAACCTTGTCTTTTATCAAAATAAAATCATTCAAATTCTTATAAGAAAATGAAAAACAACTCTGCTTAAAGCAGGTACATTGTAGCAATTACTTAATACAAAACCAAGCCTCGAAGGCATCTACAAGTGAAAAACCCTATGACTGAGGCAGCATCCATAGCTCCTTCCAGACATGCAATTCCACTTGCCCTTCCTTCAACGTTCTACTGTTGCTTAGGCTCTGCATATTTCAACAAATATCAGTGCCACAACCAGTATCCAATACCTGCAAGGTAGAACTTGAAGTAATAACATGAATACCTGAGGAAGTAGTCTTATACATTAACTTTAACTCCTCATCGTCTTCCATGAATTTTATGCAATCTCTCTTCCAATGCCCTATCTCTTTACAGTAGCAGCACTTACCAACGTAAGAGGTATCTGACTTGAGCTCAGAAGACACACGCTTGCCATGATTCAAAATCTGGACAACTTTGTCTTCACCCTTGTCAATACTAGGTTTAATAAACATGCCCTTCACGTTTGGCTCAACCGTTTTGAGCATATCATGCAGTTCAGTCAACGTCTTCGTTAAGCCTTTCTTGATATAGTTCCTTACGAACTTATCATAGCTTGACGGAAGTGACTGCAGAATGATCTCAGTTGCCAATTCATGGCTAACTGGATAATCCAGTTTCCTCAGGTTATCAATATAACCTATCATTTTACTGACATGAGGACTCACTGGATGATCATTCGGTAGCTTGCAGCTAGTGAGAGACTTAACCAACTGGTATCTCTCCACTCGTATCTGCTCCTGAAATTTCAATTTCAGGCTGCTGATCATCTCTATTGGCGACTCCATGTTCTCATATTGCTCCCGCAAGTCTGAGTCCATGGTGGCCAATATCAGACCACGCACATCTACCGCATCATTATAATGCTTATTCCAAGCATCATATACTGCATGAGAAGCATTGGACCCGATCCTTACGGGGAGAGCTCTCTCAAGGACATAGTCCTTTCTCTCCTGTCTGAGGACTAGCCTCAGGTTCCGCGACCAAGTCAAGAAATTTGATCCGTTCAGCTTGTCCATCTCAAGGACAGACCGGATCGAGAAAGTGTTTTGATTGTTTGTGCTAGTCATAACTGAAATATAAGGAAAAAGGATTTTAGTTAATATGTTCAATATGATTAATCTCGTATTATAATTTAATATGATTAATCACGCATTATATTCAATAACATCAGTTACCCTCAATAGAATATAATGATTCCAAGATCCACATATAACTAAGATTAAAGTGGGCCACTGGCCGTCACCCAACTTTAGCTTATATCGGTAAGCCCTATATCGGCTAATTGTATCCGTGATATAATTCTTGGTTGTGAATCTGGGCCCGAGGCCCAATCCACTCTGATGTCTCAAGGCCCGGGACTCCCGATGGCCTAGTCAAGAAAACCGGACTATACAGTCATGTAATCATTAATGTCTGGGACTCCCAATGACATTTATGAATCACAAACCGTCTTACCCACGCAAAAGCAGACATCCTCACACTGTAAGGCCATGAATACAATTGAATGGGCTTTGACAGCTGACATAGCCTGGACAAGACATCCAACGCTTGATATTATTTGAGGTTCGTAGGTTTATTTAAATTTCATTCCCAAAATAGAAGATTACTATTTCGGGAAACTTTCTATTTATGGAAACCTACTATTTTTGGAAACTTTCTAAAATTGGAAACTTTCTAAAACTGGAAACTTTCTAACTTTAGAAACTTCTTTTAAAATCCAAAACCCGTAAATTCAGAAACTTCTAATTTTGGAAACTTTCTAATTTCGAAATTTCGGAACTTTATAAAATTTAAAACCGAATTTCATAATTTTATTTTATAAAATAAGTTTTAAATTTAAATCTGAAGAATGACTCAATTAATGGCCCAATTGTTTTAACTTCTTGGCCCGAGGCCCAAGAATTGGTCCATGTCCAAGACATGACCCAATTGTCCAATTAATTGACATAACCGGTCTGGTTCATTAAAACTGGTCTAACCAAGTTTTAATTACTACGATGACCACAATTGTCAACCGGTTATTTACTAAACCGGAATCTCTCAATTTATTTGGTCCAACCAAATCAAATTAGAAATTCCCGGTTTAGGCACTAAATCCAATATTTCTTTCGACATTGGATTTCTTATCCTGGTTTAACCAGATTTAATAAAATTATTAAATCTGTTTATTAAACCAGAACGAATCAATTTTAATTAAATCTTAAACCGAGCATTGAACCGAACCGAATTAGTCACGAACCAAACCGAGTTGGTCGTGACCTAATTTCCAGCCAAGAACATCTTGTCCAGCCGCTCAGCCGCGAACCGTTCGATCCGAGATCGAGGACGGTCGGGTCGAACCAGCCGGACGTTCGGGACGGGACAGGGACGGCGCACGCGACCGGA
This sequence comes from Orychophragmus violaceus, assembly GCA_030180135.1. Taxonomy (NCBI): domain Eukaryota; kingdom Viridiplantae; phylum Streptophyta; class Magnoliopsida; order Brassicales; family Brassicaceae; genus Orychophragmus; species Orychophragmus violaceus. Next base: position 70,345,187 of record CM058237.1, read on the forward strand.
TGGACGCTCGCCAGACGGACGGGACGCAGCGCACGGACGGACGCATCGGAATCGGTTGCGATCGCCGTGCGATCACTCGGCCGATCGACCGAACCGGTCATCCCGACCGTCCGATCCCGATCGTTCCGATCCCGACCGTTCGCCTTTCGGCCGTGATCACCAACCGGCCAAGCCGGGTCGATCATGCCTTGGCCAATCAACAAAACCCGAGTCATATAGCTCGGTTTTGTGATTCAAGTGTTTGTTCAGGATTTTAATTCAGTTTCTTATGTGTTTTTCTTATCAGTAATGGATTCAAAACACATCTAAACAGATTAAACAACCTAAACATGAATCTAAAACAAGAAATCCTAAGAACCAATGGCTCTGATACCACTGAAGGATCTTTTGGTGTTAATCCTGATTCAACTCATCAGATTAATTGATCCTAAACATGCCAGATCTAGGTTCTCTTGAATAGAAACAATATAGATCTCACCTTTTACCTGTTTATGCAGCGGAAGGAGATAGAACAGGTCAGAGATCAGCAGAACCACCAAGGGATGGATCCTCCAAAGGCTCACACACGCACACCGGGAATTTGGCTGCTAGACCAGCAAGGAGAGGAGGCGCAGAAGAGAGGCTGGGAGGCGCAAAAAGGCTGAAGAAAATTAGAGACCTAGGTCTGATTTTATTCATTAAAATCTCTCCTAGTTCTCATGGGCTTTTGGGCCCAATTCTCAGTTCTGATTAAATCCCATGGATTTAATCAGGCCCTTTAGACTCTCTTGATACAGTAAATGCCTAGCACTTTTACCGTACTTCTGCTAAGCCGTTCCTTCGTATTTTCCCGTTAGCTTAGGCGTGTGACCCATATGGGATCATATAATAAAGGCAATAAGTCCAAGACTTATAGATCATGAGCGGACTCTAGCAAGCCATCATGACCCCCAGCATTATATGACTTATGTCTGATCATTGACATACTCTTACTTTCTAGAGACAGTACCGAGATTACTGGACACAATTCCAACATTTATGTCATTTGGGACGCGTAAATATTTAGATTTATCTTTTGCCTAAAAATGTTTAATATTATTTATAACTATGATTTTCTTTTTGTTATATTATCCATCAACAAATCAAAGTATCCATCCAATATTAATTCAACCTCTACTATCCACTAAAATTTAACGATTTCTTTTAATACTACAAAATATAAAATTCAGAATATTTGAACTTTAGTTAAAAGCCAACTTCAAACCCCTCAACCCAACTTCTTGAGACGCGGACACTTCGAACTCTCCATTCCCGTTTGCCTCAATCATTGTTACGACTTCCAAAGCGTTCTTATGCATGATAACAAATTTATAATAAAAAATATTTAAGCCATGGATACAAATATTCTCGAGCAGTGGCTTTTATCAATCAAAATATCTCACATTTGTCTTTGTAAAAAAACTATCCATACACATGTAGTGTCGATTTGTCTATATTTATTTTCGTCATCCTCGTTTTTGTACAAATAAAAATAAATTAAAACATATTCCAACATAATTATCACAATCCCTCGAGACCCCAACCCTTATACCCGTCAGATATTTATAACCATTCCAAAGGAAGGCCATCATTATGGACAATCAATAACCGGGAAACAAATAAATTAATTAATCCTTTAATAAAACAAAACTCTCTTTTCGTAAACTTTCCCAATCGTGGATAGTTTTACTATTAGTACGCATTTTCGCTATCCATTTGTTTTTGTCCATTTTAGGCCGTCCATTCCTATCTTATTTCGTCATCCATTCGTTTCCCTAAGAAATAAGTATATCAACGTTATAAAGTCAACATACTGTCGATATTTTAAAGACACCTTCATCGAGGCACTTTATCAGTTCCAAATCTGTCAGAGGCTAGCCAGACAGCTTTCTTTGACATATCCCCTCTCATCTAATCAATCACTTTAACCCCCTACTTCCGTCACTCTGAAGAGTAGCATTAATATTCCTAGACATACCGATTACTATTCCTCTGACTAATAACTATCTATTAGTATACCGATTTATCATTTTTAGTCCATCGTCAATTGATACATTGATAAATATTGCCATCCGTCCGAATGTACACATGTACCAATCCATAAATTTATTTATTCAAAAAACAGGTATGTATCCATAACCTAACTTCATTTTAACTTTCAACCCATAACAGTGATTGGTATCCCTAAAGTCCCTAATGTCCATAGCCTATCTTCAATTTGCCTATCCACCCCTAATAGATATGTACACCTATCAAAGTAGCATCGCATATAATTAATGTTATCACACCAAAACCAAATAGTCAAAGTTCGTAAAGACAAACATTTTCTCATGTCTCACAGACATAAACACACAATCCATAAAACATACAAGTCATACTGAATAGTTAAAAGTTCATTGGAAAATTTGTGGGACTATCCACTGCTTATAGATGTCCATGGCATACTCCTGTCGAAACTGATTCTACAATCTTCAAAACCTTTCTCAACAACTCATACTCAGAAGACAATCGGATCTACCAAAAGAAGAAAACTTAGCTTTGTTTTTTCAGCCAATACATCAAACATTTGGAAGAAAATGAGATGAATAAGACCACGAACACGAGTTTCTCTGATCTCGATGTGAAATACGTTCCGAGATTGCTCCAACCAAGGCGGCCATGCGTGGTCCGTACCATCTCCTATTAGTGTTTCTCGATGCCTTGATCACGGCGTCTCCGATTTCCCTTCCAATCTTCCAGGTTTTAGTCGTTGCCATTTCAACATACAAAAGCTCCCTTTTTCGAAAACGTAAAGACCATAAATACAAAGCAAATGTGAACCCATATGGGCCTTAATAAGCCCATGTACTTAGCCCACTCAAAATTACAACACTTTGTTTTGTTTGTTGGTTCCTTGTGCCAGAAGCTAAATTTTATATATAATAAAAAACCTTTCTTTCCTTAGGGAGAGCCACATCATCACTCTTATCGAATAATTGTCTCTCGGCCCAAAGTTTTACGGTAAACCCTAAAAACAAAACCCATCCCCGTCTTCTACCTTCCTTCATCGACATTTCCAATGGAGGCTCGGCGTTACATAAACCTTTCGACCTCCCTCAGCCTCTTAAATCGCCATCAAAACCATTCCAAAGTGTTTCAACCCCATTAAATCAATCTTACGAATATCCATTCGCCTCCCACCCGTTCAGCTCATGCGTACTTAGATTCTATAAATCCGAACCTCCCACCAGACCTTCACTACAACGCATCTTAGTCATTGCAAAGACTCAATAAACAAGAAGCACTTTGAAGAGTTTTGCAAGCAAATCACTGACCAGGATTTCGATTCGAGCCTACGAACTTTCTTCGCCATGTAATGTTTTCTTGAAACCATTTTTGGTATTTCTTTATATTTCGACATGCATATCACATGTGGTATGAATTAATGCAGGGTGGTTCAAGATGCGGATGGACGATTGAATGAAGCCGAAGTAAGAGAGGTATAGTTTGATTCTTAGTATTAGAAATCTTGAGCTGTTTGTGATCTTCATCATAAAACTTTCCTCTTCATTCACAAATTATAAGTCTAAGTGCTTCTACAAACGAGCTGGATAACATTAGGAAACAATCCGATGAATATGCTGCTTTGAACTATTCTTAGTATTAGAAATCTTGAGTTGTTTGTGATCTTCATCAGAAAATTTTCCTCTTCATGCACAGATTATAAGTTCAAGTGCTTATGCAAACGAGCTGGATAACATTAGGAAACAATCAGATGAATATGCTGCTTTGGTTATGGAAACAATAGATCCTTATCATTATGGGTACATCATGGTATGGGAATGAGGTTGGTTTTAATTGTATCTTATTTAGTTTGAAAAGTTTGGTTTGTGAGTGTTTTTTTTGTGTGTTTGGAGGTACTTTCTTCAATGCCAAACATATAGCGAATCTCAAGGTACAGCTGTTGCAAGCGCCAACGGAGGATATAAGAGATGGGGAGACTAAGAACCTTAGCAAGGTGTTAAGTCATAAGCTCATTGTAACGTCTCTTTGCCGTTATCCGCTGACCGTCAAGATGACCGGTCACCAATCAAACAAGAACATGATGGATCGAACTCGAGCAGACCAAACGAGAAAAGTTCTCCACAATACGAAGCCAGAGACAGTCCGGTTTGAGACAAAGGCTCGCAACGAACCGTTCTCGACCCCGTTTACTTCGCTTCCATAATACAAGGCTTTTCAACGAGTATTGCTTCCACGAGCTGTGTCGGTTCGGACTAAACCACATATCAGGAAAGCGATTTCATTTCGAATTATTTTAAATATTTTCAATCAATTTGCCTATTTAAATCTAATTCCAAACAAATAGAAAATAAACAGGTGCCATGAAAATCCGAACCGAAATAAACCACGCAAAACCATCGAATCAAACCCCGGCCCACAAGCAATCCCGAAACTACACCGAGGACCTCTCACGTCCGTCGAGTTAAGCCAAACCTGAAAAAAAAAGAGTCTAATGAGTGATCTAGAATCACTCAGCGAGTCGGTCCCCATTAAAGGCTTCTAGTCTAACCTATGAATATTAATCCTGCACCAAACCCAAAATAACAATCAAAAGGGAGAAAATAGCCTATCACGTGCCACCGTGACGTGATAAGCTCCACAACACACAAGCATTCTCTAACAACAAAAGAGACTACAGAAATCGAAGTCACTGCAGCACATGCCCTTGATTAGACTCGATCTAACTATCGCGAAAACCAACACTAACACCACTGGGCCCATTATGGGAACTCGGTAACTTCCATGGGAACACTTAGCTACCGCCATGGTAACTAAAACTACCCACGACTCCTAGACGTAAACACAAAGTCCTACGACCTAGGACACTTTTGTCATTCCATCGATACACAGGAATCGGGCTACCCCTTGATAGCCTAAGTTATCATGCAGTTTGTCCCTAGGACATGACCCCGTATTATCCGGACGACACACCTAGAGGCGTCACTCAGTATGTTAACACCATAACCAGAATCACCACCAGAAGGCACGTGAACCGATCATGAAACTACCCGAGGATCCAATCGGGTCGGAAGTACCGGAACGCTTTCAATCGACTTGCGTGATCTAACGCACCGTAGAGTCCTAGTACAATAAGTAAACACGCATACCCTCTGGGACTATACACAGTAAGCAAGACCAACAAGGTCAAAAGATAAATAAACACAACCCGATCTATCCCGCAAGTCCTATTCCACCACCACCACCAACCTTATCCGGTTCTGTACCGGATTAGGTGACTACCAAACTTACCCGGCCCTGTGACCGAGGTAAGTATCACACAACAATGTCTATCCGGCCCGACACCGGAATAGACCAAACATGCAAGCCTGCACACAACACAATATCAACCAGCAACACACAACAATTGATTAACAATCAAGTATTAAGTTCATTCTCCACTTTTTATTCATTTAATCTTGTAACGTGGGAATTGCGGATTGCTAACCCTGTAGATGGCTCATTACCAAATAAAACCTTTTTAATTTATCTTTCCTAAGTATCTTTTATAATCTCATTGATCTGTCGATTTAGGATTAGTAAACCTACTAATCCCCGACATCTCATTGTTATTTAATTTAATTCAATTAATCCACTAATATGAATATTATCTACTAACCCGCCCATTTTATATTCTAAGTTTTATTATGTCTTTTACCGTATTTTAATTAAGCCGTAATTTCCTTATATAGATTCATTTACTTATGTTCTTAATATTGTATAAAATGCATATACGTCATAACCATGCCATTCTAATATGAATGCAACAAACAATATTAAAACAACAGATGAACGAAAGATAATGATTAACTATCTAGCATGCAATTATATATCGTAGCCAATTCATTTAATTAAACCGATATTAATTCATTAACTAATCAATCACAAAGGCATGCAATCCTAGAACTACGGTTTAGAATTCTCGGTTCTATATGACTTATACTACAACCTAAATAACCGACTCACAGTGTGTATACGCAACGGATGACGGATGTGATGACTACGAACTCCCGAGACCGAGCTGCTGCAAACCTGAACCTTTCCAAAACCCACGAACTGAACCACGAGCAACTCCGAGCTAAACCAAACAAGAACCAACCATTGACTAAGCGTTGACCGGCGTTGACAGTTGACTTTCACTAAACCGAGTTTACCCGCCATGACTAAACCAAACCAAGGTTGACCAAGCCTGAATGGAACCAAACCAAGTGCTGAACCAACTTGAACCAACCCCTAGATGAATCGGTTGAGAAGAACCGCGTTAACCGGTGGCGAGCTTCTCCGCCATTGACTCACGATGGCGATGAGTTTACCGGCGACTTAGGGCTTCTCCGGTGGTATGACCGGTGATGAGATGAACTCCGGTGGTGACTCCGGTAGATAGAGAAAGACACAGTGAAGGAGAGAGCTTTGGATAGCTTATCTCCGGCGTTGACCGAGAAGACTCCGGCGCTGACCGGCGGATAAAGGGCTTCTCTGGCGGTTACAGAGAATCTCCGATGAGAGAGAAGGTCAGTGAAGATGAGTAGGAGCTTAGGAACCGGATGAGCACAGCTGAAAAGAGAGAGAGATGGCGGAGATCGCCGGCGGCGACTCCGGCGAACTCGGCGGCGGCGGAGGAGAGTGATCGGCTGTGAATGGAGAAGAGAGTGAGGTGAGTCTAATGTTACAAGTGGTTTAAGGATCTTTGGCTTGGTTGAAGAGTTATAAGGGTAATTTGTTCTTCAAGTCATGAAGAACATGTTGAACTCCATGAAGATTTTCAACCAAATGCATGCATTTTTTATGAATATGAAGAGAGAGAAGAGGGAGATCGATGGGAGATGAGAGGAGAGAGATCAGAGAGTTTTTGGAGAGTTTTTGGTGATGTGAAATGAATGAGGAAGAGTGAGTGTTGATGGGATGGTAGCCTTGCAAAGGTATGCATTGAACCATACATGGTTCTTTGTATCCAAGGTTGTGTAGGTGGCTCTATCTGAGAAGAGAGGAGAGATACTTGTAAATCCAGGGTCACATATGCTCCCCATACATTGGATCCAATAAACTTCAAACCGATTAAAACTCCGATCCATCTTTATGATCCGATATAGCCAATTCTCGAGTTTAATTCACCAAAACCCTGAGCGTCTGAGGTAAATCCTCCAAGCCTCTTTTAAAAATAATAGATTAATTTAGAATCATTTAGTAACTTGATTCGCTCCATTCGGATAACTTTAGATCCCATAACGAATTTTACAAGTTTTTGTCGGTTTCATCGGTTTCCATTCCGATTAACCTTAAACCCCTTTTAAAGTCTGTTTCTTCAACTTCTTGTCTTATAAATATTTTCTTTATTTAAAAAGGGAAATATTTGGCCCTTCTTTGCTTTCGGCTCACATTTTGGTAAAATTACCAAAATGCTCTCAAGTCTTGGAAATTTACCGAAATATTCATGTTAACTTTTTTCTGCCCGTTGACTCAATTTTATGAAACAGGATACTACACTCATAGTATCACTTAGTTGGAATCTAGGGGAGCATTTTTACAGAGGGATGAAGTATTTTGTGTTGGATAATTGGAAGAGACTGTGGGTGATGGCTCTATGGATATGTGTTATGGCCTGGCTGTTCACGTGGAAGTTCTTGCAGTATAAGAAGAGATACGCTAACCAAGTTTTGGTAGTTTGTGTTTTTACAACTAGAGCTGCAGAGACCCTTACGGACAGCCTCAATTTTCACAAGGTAGTGTTAACTTCTTGAAGAGTTAATTAAAAAGATTTCAGATATCCATAATATGAATGCTTATGATTGAATCTTACACATGTTATAGCAATAGGAATTTCATCTGGAGTTGTAATCCATGCCACATATCACTTAGCCTTAGATTTCCCTTGGCTGATTGCTGCAGATGAAGAGATGTATAAGCCAACGGTGCAGTATTTTGGGGGTACATACAAATAGATATATGGACTTTGTGCAGTCGGTGGAAAGAGTTGCCGGGATTGAAATAGTTATATTAATTATTATAGCCTTCACATTGGCTACACCATGGTTCAGACGTAATAAGCTCAATCTTCCTGGACCACTGAAGAAAATAACTGGCTTCAACACCTTCTGGTTTAAAGGCCTTTCATTAGATGTAATTAGTAACCCACCTGATTTAGCACCACCAAGTCCACACCTTTTTCCTTCGCCGTCTCCCACGCTGATTGTTCCGCCACCATCTTCCCATAGGAATACTAATTCTACAAGGCACAAACAGGTTAGAGTTCAGAGTTTGAGGTTTTAAGCTAAACACGTAAATTTATTACAGCAACATGGTTGGTTTTGGTCACTTGTCTAAAACATAGAGCAACTAGGTCACATGGATTTCGGTGGGTGGGTTTGAAGATATACCTTTGTGTTTTTGCAGAAATAAAGATCACTCCAACAACTTTCGTCGACTATGGTTTGAGGGTCAAGGTTAGGGTTCATGTAAACAGCACCGATCGATGACGTGAACACCACACGTAGAATTGGTATTAACAAACAAAACTGGAAATTAGTAGTAAACATCGACTAAAACGTTTTAAGTCGTAGATTTTTGATCTCTAAGAGCAACTGCAATAGGATTTTTTCGCTGTTAAACATAATAATAAAATAATTAAAAAGAAGAAAAAAAGTGAAAACCGTTTCTTATATAAGAAACTTCACAAAAGTCAGAAAACTCTTCATTAATGTGTCTTTTGTTGATTGGTTCAGTTTTTTTTCTTTTAATTTTAAAAATTGATTATATAACCAAATTAATAAAAAAATATTAATATAATATTAGTTAGATATTTAAATAGACAAACTCGCCATTAAAGATTCTCTAATAGTTATGTTAAAAATGTGCCCTAAATCCATCATCATTTTGGACATAAACATCATATTCTTTATGATAGTGATAGCGACCAACGACACTAATGTGATTGATAACATTTTTTATGGTTCGTTTGACCAACGACAATGATTAAATCTTACTCCTTTGTAGTAATTTAACAATAAGTTTGTGAAATATTTAGCATCTTAAATGTTAACTCAATGATATGTTATTCATATGTGTAGTAGCTAAACCAATGGTAACCTAATGATCAAAATTTGGTCATCAAAACTTGTTGGTCGCAAAACGGAAAGAGCCGACCTCTGTCTATTCTTTTTCTCTCTCACCAATACCATATACAACAACAAGTTCAAACACAAACTATGAAAACAACAAATAATAATTGCATAAGTCCTTGAGCTAAGGAAATTCTTACTAAGATGAAACAAACTCAGAGTCTGGAAAGGATGAAAGCTATTCAAGTGAAAAGTTTACTATTTGATTAGTTTTTTTATGAGACTCAGAAGTTTTGAAGGAACATAAACATGATTCCTATACCTCTCAAGCTCTAAGCATTGAGTTTCTCACTCTTACATCTTTTCTTGTATTCCCCTGCATTACCATCAAACCAATATTAAGAGCTTTAATTTACAATGCATAGTTTATTATAGTTCAAATTACATAAATGTTACAACAACAAAAATCTCAAAGTGAAAAGAACGGTTTGCGAATCCAAAATAAAGCTGATGTTGCAGAGATAAGGAGTAGGTAAGGTGTAAATCCCATGTTGCTTGAAGAACAAAACCATATGGGGCTACCAGACAATGGTGATGAATGATGATTAGGAAGAACCAGCTTCTTTGAGGAAGTATTATAGAATTATGTGTCCAAATTTCTGCTTATAATCACCATTAACACACACATACACTCAGTGTTTATGTTAAAGAGTTTTAAACATGTACTTCCTCCGTTCTGAAATGTTTGATTTTCTAGATTTTTATTTGTGTTCTTAAAAGTTTGATTTCATGTGCTATAATTAATGCAGTATTTATAAAGTAAATTATTCTATTTAGTTTTACAAGACTAATTAATTGCAACTAATAAAAGAGGGAAAGTGAAAGGACAAAATTCATGTTTAAGTAGATGTAAGATATTATAGTTATATTTAAGTCTTTTTAGCACTATACAAACACATTTCTTTTGCTTCTTCTTAATCCCTTTTTTTCTGAAAACAAAATGAATTAAGAAGAAGACATGAAGAATAAAAAAGGAAACAAGAAGAAGAAGGTGAATCAAGAGATGTTTACATGATCAACTTATACACCAAACAAGAAACTGGATTTAAACAAGTTCTATGATGTTGAGGTTGAAAAAAGGAAAAAGCTAGATTGGATTTTTTGAGGATTTACTTGCATAGTCTTTTTCTCTGCAAAAAGAAAAATAAATATTTTTTTTTTAAGTTGAGGAGGAACAAGTTGTTTTAGCTTTTATCTTTTCTTAATTTTTCTTTTGGTTTGTTATAATTTCCCTCTGTTTTCTATGTAATTTTTCTTCTTAGGACTAAGTCTTTTATGACTATCAATGGTTGTTATTGTTAACGTGAGAAAAAAATGTAGTGGTATATGAGAAGAAAGCTTAAGTTGATGATAAAATTTAAAAGAACTCTTACAAATACCTTTAATAAAATTAAAATTCAACGTCAATATGATATTAAGAAAAATCTAGCTTGCTAAGTAACTTATTACATCTTGTAATAAAATAGGATCACAAGCCATTTATGATGGTAGATTACCTTCTTTCTCCAAAATTGCTTTCTTCAAATGAGAGATTTTATATTTGTTTGCACCTCGGACCTTCATAATTTCTTGTATGCACGATTGTAAAGTCAAAAAATTACGGTTCACTTGTTTTGATGAGTATTCTTCAAAATATTTTTCTACCTCTTTTATCGTCTTCGGGGACACCTTGTTTTGTAGTGCTTGAATGGAATTAAAAAAACCCAAGATCCAAATATTCAAGTCTGGGGAATTTGACGGTTGACACATCAAACGAATATCAAAACCATGACGAGAAGCGACTTCTCAGAATTTCTCATCTCTCGGATCAACATGTGTGTTTTGCATTATCTTGTTGAATAAAAATAGGTTTTCCGAAATCTTCTCGTGGCCATTTTTCACGAATTCTCGGGAGAAATTTTTCAATTTAAAACTCTTTTATATAGACTCTTTTGATGGAGGTTATCAGCTTTAACTCCAAAGTTCCTGCCTCTCGGTTTTACTTCGTCTTTGAGCTGGTTACATTGTTCCGGAAAATATCTCATTTCTCCATCAAATCTTGGACGAGCCATGGCCGCTAAAAACATTACCTTCCAATGAAGCTTTTACTTTGACATGTACGATGCGGTTCTTCTTCATCCGGAAGAAGGTAATAAGTCTCTGACTGTTTCGACATATAAAACCACTTTTCATCGATATGCACAACATTTTACATATCAACAAACTTCGGATGATCGAGCATAATACTACGATCGACCATGGAGACACAAAACTCTAGTCGAGTTCTCATATTTTTTTCCCTTCAAACTTGGCTTGATGGCATTTGTATGACGCTTAATGAGTTCTTCTTTTAGACATTGAAACAACGATGTAGGGCTCACATCCAAATAAGCCGCCTATGACCTTATAGTTTTCCGATGACGGAGTGGAACATCAACAACTCGAGAAAGGTCAATTTGAACTTTCTTTTTACAATATCTACCCTTTATTTTATTTGATACGTCAACAACTTCGCCGCTAGGAGTATTTTTGGCCCGTCGCCAAATTCGTTGTACCGTTTGTAAAGGTACAGAGAATAATTTAGAGACTTCCGTTGTAGTAGTTTTCTTCACTTTACCGTTGACGCTTCTTACCAATAGAGCATGATAAATATCTACTCTTTCTTGGTTCGTCATTTGTTGATTATGGACCGTAGCTATTTGAAAATTTTGTGGCATCTCAATGCTTCCTTCTATTAAATAAATACACATATTAACATGATAATCGTATTAAAATCAATTAATAAAAAAATTACTGGTCTACAGAGTCTATAAACGTAATAAAAAAATTGCTTAGTCTTCACAAAGTCCTGGTCTATGTGTTAGTCTTATGCGTAAAATCAATTAATAAAAAAATTACTGAGTTCACAAAGGTAATGGAGTTTATAAACGTAATAAAAAATGGTTGTAATATTTATTAAAAATAAATAGAGAAACTTATCACAAGTAGCAAAACAAATTACTAGAAAATAGAATCACTATATACATTGTGTATGTATCTATAAACATATGGAATCAACATAAAATCATTGTAAATAAATAAACAACAAATACACAAATTTATATGAGAATGATCTTCCGGTTCTTTATGAAATGGAACGGCCGAACTATACTCCGGCGAAATAAGCTCTCTTGATGGACTTCTATTCAAATCAATCCAAAATTATCTTTCATTATTTTCAAGTGGTAAATTTAGATCAAAATGAAAAGCCATAAATGAATTTAACTAAGTGGTGTTAATGTATACCAATATATATAGAAGATTAACAACACATAATTATTTTAGTTTTGGGTCCATTCTAAAATTTTGGTTTTCAGTTATGTAATTTTTTGCTCCAATTTTGGTTACTTTACGTGATATTTCCACCTGTTGAATTATCAAAAGGCATAATATGTGAGATACTCATTCAATACTTTGATAAGTGTTCATTGGAAAAAGTAAGTGTTGTTGCTACTTTTAACAAACGTGATGAAGTATTAAAACAATTTTTGGCACAAAAGAAAAAAGAAAAACAAAAGCATCTAATTCTTCTTAATGTATGTAAAAAAATATAAAAAATCAAATATTCAAGAACAGAGGAAGTATAATATAGTAATGAAGATCGAAGCCAATTCAAACAAAGAAGAAGCGTAGAGAGGAAGTATTCAATATCCAAATAAGTTCACGTGAGTCAAGGTGTAGGACCACATATATGTAGTTGTTTTCTCTAACTATGCAAATGCAAAGTCGTTGATACAACAAGAAGATAAGAGCAAGTTTCATTAAATGTTCCCGCACAAGAGGAAAATCGTGACGCATCAAGGAAACTAGTCTAAGGCGTGGCCATATATATACTTACATGAATATACTTATTGAAAGAGATTCGATCAGATAAGTGAGAGAATTACATTCAAATGATAAGCTTGTCTATTGGTCTTGGGGAAACATGAGAAAGATAAAAACCGAGTGAGAGTCTTGATAGGGCTTTGGGATGTTTTTTTGTCGAAAACCTCTGATTTGATCTAGTGGATTCCGAGAGAGATCCCGACGAGATGTAGTAGCCCTCTTTAACAGACCTCTTAAACTTTCAAATATTGGTATAAAAGCATAAAGTTTTGGAGGACAAAAGATTAAACTGTTTCACTATCGAGTCAACCTATCTCTGTTTCAGATATGATCAGTTGGAGGCTATAAGGGTCTTTGTAAAGATTATGAGCTAGAAGAGCAGTGCATATACAATGCAGGTGATTTCAAAGAGTTTTTGTAAAGGAGTTTGAATGTAATAAGTATGTGAGCTAATATCTGAAATATTTTAGAAGAGATCATATAGATGTGAAGTTGTTGTCAAGAGAAACAACAAGATGAAGGCATGTGGTACAGCGTTAACGAATCAGTTAGTTAACAAACTGCGTACCGTTTATGGAGTGTTGGGTAAGTGTGTCATGGTTTTTTAATTTTTGCATTATTCTGGTTTGATAGATTGTAATCAAACATAAAATTGGCAATCTAAGAATGATATAGAATCCAAGTGTATCTAAAGGTATACTGTAAGCTAAAAGTTTAATGATCATTAAAAGTTCATTGACTCTACAAAGTTAAGATGTTATAGAAATCAAAGGTTCTTTATATATATATATAAATTAAAGATGAATGTTTGATTTTATCAAACAAAAATAAACTTGTTTGTATCATTATCATTCCTTATATTAAAAAATAAACAAAAAGTAATTTAAAAAAGCAAAAAAAAAAAAATTCAAAACGTTGATAAATTTTTTTATTTAAAATTCATAATATAAGTAAAAAAAACATATGTTTCATATTATTTTAAACAACAAAATATAACCAGTTAGATTATAATATGCAATTAAAGATAAACTAAAACATTTGTTGTCACTTAAAAACGATTTTCATTAGAAAAAAAAATCTGAGACCGGTGCGCAGTGCATTGCTGTAACTTTCGATGGTTGTGGTCGTGGTGTGAAGAATAAAATTTTTGATCGTCATTGTAAAACCAGCAGTCATTACAACTACAAGCACACATGAAATAATCCGGACGTATACATTCTTCTTGATATATGTATTATTCTTGAGATCAGTAGGTTCTTGTATCCAACTTTTATGTTTCTCGTCTGAAGGCTTTTTAATAGCAGTCCAATATATCTCTTGCATTCCTATGATGAATGATGTTAGATCGCCTGAAAATGCAAAATAATGAAGATGCCTATGATGAATGATGTTAGATCGTTTTAATAAAGATTATAGCTCATGGACTAGTGGGGATTAAAGGGGGCATACGATCGAAGAAGTTGATGCAATCAGACTATGTATTATTAATAATGATTTTTGACACTCATAAGTTTGTTGATATATGATTAAAAGAAAGTTTGAAGATCATTTATGTATGAAGAATCTATGTGATGTATGATATGAGTTATTGGTAGTGTGGTCAAGTTCTAAAACTTACTCATCAAGAGGGAGATTTTTAGTATAGTGTTGGCTGAGTTAGGAAGTTGATTAAACAAATTGTGATAAAGTTATTGACACATATCAAAATTATGTTGCCGCAATAAAGATGGTGCATAATTAGATTTGATTTGTGATGCATGTTGACATATCGAAGAAAAAAAATGTATGTGATCAACAAGAATAATTGAAAAGAATATGTATGTGATCAAAAAATATAAAGTTTGAGTGTTAAGGAAAATAATGAAAAGTAAAATTTTTCGTGAAGAAAAATTAAACAAGATTGTGGATTATCCTTGGTCTCTTAGACTTTTAATGTGTAACAGAACGAAAAGTTTTAGACGACATAATAAAAAAAATATCTTAATACCAAGTTAACCTAGCTTTGTTAACTTGGTATTAAGATATAATCAGTTGGAGGCTTGAATAATCTTTATAAAGATGATGAGATAGAAGAGCAGTGGTTGTGCATATATAATGTATATGATTCAAGGGTTTATGCAAAGGAGTTTGAACATAATTTAGTAAGTATCTGAGGCTCTAAAATAATTGAGAAGAGATCATCTAGATCTGAAGTTGTGGTCAAGAGAAACAAAAAGATGAAGGCAAGTGGTACAATGTTGATGAATTAGTAAAGATGACAAATGTTTTGCCATTTATGGAGTGTTGGATATGTGTGTGTGTGTGTGTGTGTGTGTGTGTGTGTGTGTGTGTGTGTGTGTGTGTGTGTGTGTGTGTGTGTGTGTGTGTGTGTGTGTGTGTGAGGCTATTTTTGTTTTTGCATTATTCTGGTTGTTGGATTGTGATTTAACATAAAAATTACAATATGAGGATGAATCAAAATCCAAGTATATCTAAAAGTCTGTAAGCTAGAAATTGAACGATCATGAGAAGTTCATTGACTCTACAAGGTTGAGATGTTAAAAATAACAAGATACGCATATGATACCATAAAAATATGTTGGGACTTTATCTGAGTTGGTTGGAGAGATAGATGACACATGAGCTCTTTCTATATAATCCTAAGATAAGATGGAAGAGTGTATGGATTGAGGTAAACCACAATATATATGAAACTCTTTTGATAAATCACAAAAAACTAGTTCTCGGACTTACGAGAAGAAGAGAAGAACACAATATTTGTGAAAACAAAGAAAATATTTTTTATTGCATAGAATCTTGAATGGTAAAAGAGATTAATTTATATAGCCTTAATCCCAAACAGCCATAAACTAGAAAAGATAAATATTTTTAAAGAAAATAAATTAAAATAAATAAAAAGATTACTCGTCTGATGAACTAGCTATTGGAATTGATCCGCGAGCTAGCTAAGTATGTAAAGTGTCTTTGGCGTGTGTTTAGATGATTTTGTGTGTTGGATCTTATGGTTAATAGCTCCTTAGGTGTCCATGGGTACGAAGTTGATGGCTGGGTAGTGGGCTTCTGACTTGGTCTTCAATAAAGGAATAGTCTTTAATTGGCTCTTAATCGGATTTGTCTTTTAGGCATGTCTTGTCTTCTGCGGTGATGGTATGGTTCTGATATTTTTGGATTTGAATTGTAGACTCAAAAAGCTTTAATTCAATGTGTGGCTTGCCTCCATTTCTCATAGGATGAGTGATTTGGCTCATGGCTCTCGGGAGATATTCTAGCCGGTTACTGAACAAAGGTGCATCCAAGTCTCCTTGCTCCTCCATGGTGTTGGCTCCTGGTTCTAGATGCTATACGAACATTGAACTTGTGCTATACATTTCTACTCTTTCTCATGGTCATTGGCCCACTTGGTACAAATGGGGTTTGGATTTCCTTAGGTTTGGTTACATATGGCTCTACGTCCTCTTCACTCCCTCCCTCTTCAAGAGGTTGTGTCTTCAAAACTAGATCATATGCATCACAACGAGCTAAGTCATTGGCATTGAAGGTATAAGACACATTAAAACCACCTGGTATATCAATTCGTAGGTATTATCATTGATTTTTTCCAAGATTTTGAAAAGACCATCTCCTCTTGGTGCAAGTTTTGACTTCCTCTTGTTGGGAAATCTTTCTAGCCTCATGTGCATCCATACTCATTTCACAAATTCAAAGGTCACATGTTTATTTCCCTTTTTGGCATGGTTCTTGTAATGCTTAGTTTTTTTATCTATATGTTCTCTCTAGCCTTCTGGTGGAGTTTCTTGACAAACATGACCTTCCTTTCGGCATCTAAGCTGACATATTCAGTTTGTGGAAGTGGGGACAAGTCCAATAGTGCGAGTGGATTAAATCCATAGACAAACTAAAAAAGAGACATAAGAGTAGCAGAGTGAATTGTTATATTGTAAGCAAACTCAACAAAACTTAAAACATCAAGCAAATTCTTAAGGTTACTCTCTATAGTGGCCCTTAGAAGGGTGGAGAGTATCCAGTTGAGAAATTCAGTTTTCCCATCTACTTGTGGATGGAATGTGGTGGAGAAAATAAGTTTAGTGCCTAGCTTCTTTCATAGAGTTCTCCAAAAGTGGTTACCGGATCTTTTGTCTCTAAAGAGATACCCTTTATGTAGTAAGAACCAAAATCTCTCTTTCCATGGTTCTTATATCCTTCTCCAAAATCATAGTCAGTTTAATAAGAAGACTTAATGAATTTAAATCCTAAAACCTTAGCATCCATGGTGGTGATCAAGGGGTGTCTCCTTGATAGTGCATCTACCAACACATTTTCTTTTTCTTTCTTGTATTTGGTAATGTAAGAAGGCCTCTATAAACTCAGGCCACTTGGAATGCCTCTTCTTTAGGTTGGTTTGTCCTCTTAAATGATTCAAATCTCATAGTCATCAAGTATCACACACTCTTTGGCCAGAAAGTAGTGTTGTCAAGTTTCCATAGCTCGAAGAAATGCATATAATTATTTGTCATATGTGAAATAATTAAGGGTATCCCCACTCAAATTCTTATTGAAGAAGGCTATAGTTCTTCTTCCTTGGTTCAAAACAGATCCAATCCCTACACTTGAAACATCACACTCAAATTCAAATGTTTTAACAAAATAAGAAAGAATTAAAACATGTGCATTGGTTAACTAATCCCTCAAGCCTTGAAAGGCTTGTTGTTGGGATCTCTCCCACTTGAACCCAATATTTTTCTTGATGATGGAAGTTACTGGTGCAGTTAAGGTGCTCAAATCTCTCACAAACCGCCGGTAGAAGCTTGCCAATCCATAGAAGCTCCGGACTTGGTGACATCAGTTGGGGTTGCCATTCTTGGATAATCTTAATCTTCTCCTCATCAACTTGAAGTCTGTGTGAACTAACAACAAAGCCTAGGAAAACAAGTTGGTTAGTGCATGATGTACACTTCATGAGGTTAACAAATAAACATTGATTAAATATACTAGTGGACTTTCTACCCCCGCGCACGCGCGGGGGTAGAGTTGTGTGGTTAGTGAATTTTTAAACTCTATTTGATTGTATTCGGTCGTAAATAAATTCAATCACAGTCGTTATGTACTAATAACTGTGTAATATCTTTTTATTTGAGTTGGAGTTTGTTTTGTCATACACGTTTCTTTCGGAAGGAATTCGCTTCTTCTACCCTCTCTCTATAATGAATAGATTCAAAAAGAAAGTTCTATGTGTAAGTGTTCGGACTTATTAGTTATTCTTGTGCCATGTTAAACAACCTTTTAATCTAAATGTTTGAGAACATATTAAATATTTAGATGTCCTGATTTATTTGAGACAAATTTGTAGGGTAGGAGAAGCACAACATATAAATTTTACTTTGGAATGTGTGACTACTTCGGTTCATGCATGGATTAAGGTCATTCGAAAATGTTACTTATCAAATTGTATGATTTAGGATCCATCAATTAATCACACCATTTACTTTTTTTTAAGGTTTCAGAGTGAATAGGGATTTTGAAGATACAAAAGTCTACATCTATGATCTGCTGAGCACTGTCTTAAGTATATGCTTCTTTTTAATGGTTTATAATGATTTTTTATTTCTATGCTATGCATTATTTATAATAATAAATTAATTTTATTACTTTAAATCAGAATAGAACCCTAACTGAAAAAGATTAGTGCTCTTGGGGAAGTATGAAAGCAAAAATAACAAACATTCTGATTCAATTAATAGAAAGACAGACATCAAAAATCATTAGCAATTCTATAACAAAACAATATTACAATCATTACAATCTAATATGTCCGAAGCTTTTGGCAGATACAACTTTTGTAAACCATTATGAATTCATCAACTTTTTTTTTTTTTATATGAATTCATCAACTTCTTTTATCAAAAATTAACAAAACGTTAACCTCTTGACTTTTTACCCCAATTTTTCTTCTTCATCAGCTATGTCCAAGCCTTTGGCCCTCTCTCTTCTTCAATACAAAATAACATAAAAGTTGAAGTTAGAAATCGAAATAATATATGTCCAAGCCTTTGCCCCTCTCGTTTTTACCACAATCTGGACATCTTTTGCTTAACTGACAGAATACCAAGCTCAGTTTGTGAAATCTTTGATCTAATCTCGGTTACCTGCATTGGACCATGTATCATCATGAACATTAGCGTATTAAAAAAAAGGCATTAATGGAGGTAACCACATGCATTACCAAGAGGATGAACATGATCTCTAAAGCCGTTGTCGTTGTGTATCTTAAGACCCAGGGTTCGACGCTACGCGAGATGTTATGGACTTACCAATTGTAAGATTAATTACTGAAATGCTAATCACGAAGGGAGAGAAATAAAAGATATCTTACCATCTTCCCGGGAACATTCACCGGAAAAACGTACGAACGCCAAGCGTCACCAGGAGAGAATCCACTACCCCCGAGTCTATCGATTACTCCAACGTCTTTGAACCAAAATATCAGCAGAGCTGTTTTTACTGTCTCAAAACAAACCTCATCATCAGAATCTTTCTCTGATGCCTCTGAATCAGACTTTCTTTTAGCAGCAGCTATAAGCTTTGTCGTAGCAGGTTCCTTTTTCTAATAGGAAAAATAAAGCAAACAAATATTTCACCTTTTTGGCCCCGCTGATGGTTTCTGGATGCAGGTAACAAATAAATCTTGATAGGAAAAATTTCCAAACCTTTTCATCTTCTGATTGGCACTCTTTACAACTGCTGGTTGCTTCTTTGGAGAGGGCCGAGAGGCAGCTTCCTATTTTTGTTTTATCAACAAACAAAATACAGCAAAGTACGCATATGATATTCCTGTTACATTGAGCTGATTTTATCCAAGAAAAAACATTGAGATAAGTAACATGTATAATGCAATCCTTACCTCGTCGGAAGAAGATTCATCCTCCGATTATGAAATTTTATTTGCCTTAGCATCCTCCCCGATTGTCTGACAGATCCATCATCACCATAGATCTGGAAAGTTCCTCTAAATAGTTTCAATGAATTCCACAGAGGAACCGAACCCAGTGTACCAAAAAATAAAAATGTAATCATATTTTCCAAATTAATAATCCATCATTCTTGTAAAACGTAGTAAGATCTATGATATTCAGAAGCAGGGTCATTGCAAATAAGTGGAATATATTGGACTCAGATCTCAGTCGCTATACAAATCTCAAATCACAAAAAGACGAAAGAGATTAAACCAGTACTAAAACGGAAAGCTAAACCGAAATCTAAACCCCCAAAATAAATAAATGATGATAAGACGAAAATTCCAATCTGAGAAAATGACGAAGAAATAGTCTGCGTAGATTCCCACCTGAGATAGTGCAAGTTTTGACGAATCTCCGAGCAAGAAGAAGAAGAAGGGAAAAAATATATAGGAAAATATTTGGAGTTGGGGGAGTGACAGTAGAAGACGAAACAAAAGCAACAGTCCAGCAGCCGAGATCCCATATTCGTAGCTGACTCTCCGTCGTGTGGATCCCGATCTCGTTCTCTTTCAGCCGCAACAGTTGGTGCGTTGTCTCAAACTTTTTTTCTCTCTCCTCTCTCAGAAAGCGCTTAA
This sequence comes from Orychophragmus violaceus, assembly GCA_030180135.1. Classification (NCBI taxonomy): domain Eukaryota; kingdom Viridiplantae; phylum Streptophyta; class Magnoliopsida; order Brassicales; family Brassicaceae; genus Orychophragmus; species Orychophragmus violaceus. The sequence continues at coordinate 70,365,791 of CM058237.1, forward strand.
GGCCTTTTTTGGAAACACTTCTTGGAATGAAAGAAGGTGGAGATTTAAATTTAGGTTATTACCGTCCAGGAGTTTGTGGAGCTAGCGTGGAGATGGCTGCCATGAGCTTCAATTAGCATTTACAGAATTTGATGGGGTTTTAAATAACATCGACGATTTGCGGAGTGGCTGTAATTGTGAGGCGCCATGAGAAGTTGTAGGGTTCCCTGGAGGTTTGAGTGTCGAGGAAGAAGGCGGAAGGGGACGGAGAAGGTGGATGATAATTAGTTGGAGTAGGGCCCAAAGAAGATAACACTTCGTGGGCTGATAGGGCAAAATAATTGACACAGGCCCAAAATCTTTTATATATAAATGGACACGTGTCACAATATGGAGAAAGTTGGTTTGCCATTATATATTAGATTTTTTATATAACATCCATTTAAGATATTAGAGAATTGTTTAAACAAAAAATAATAAAATTATTCACTCATACTTTACCGTATACATATGTTTTAGTGATAATTTACAAACTATACTCTTACAAGCATATCATTTTGATCATTGTTTTTCTAATTCGTCACACATTTTATCAAAATGGTTGTCTTATTTTTAATTCATGTTTTACGAAAATATTTTTTATTTTTCATAAAAATTAAAATAATGTATTTAAGCCAGTAATCATTATAACTTAGCCATGATCTTGAGATGAATAATTTGCCTCTTTTTGTAACTAGTTACGTTTATGCAATAGATACAATTAGTCTTTATAGGATGTCATATTTCTTCGTTGACACTGGTTATCTTTTTGTTTTTAAAAAGATTTTGTGATATATTTCAAAATTGTCATTTCTTGAAATTCTCCAATAGTCAAGAATTGAACTCTTCGCCAACTTTCTCTCTGCAAAAATAATAATAATAAGCATATTACTAAACACTGGAAAAAGATTTCAAAGTGAATGGTTTCCTACAATCTTCTATCAGAGGTAAACATGTCAAAAATCGATTAGCACCTCAAAGTAAAAGTGCTAAGAGCATTTGATTATTACATTGTGAGCCAAGATTTCTAATGGAACTATGTTTTAACAGTTGAAGCAGTAAGTTAGGATGACTAATTTTGTTTTTGTAATTGTCTACATGTTAGTAACCACTTTTTCTCCTTTTCTTATGAAAGGACACTAAGATAAAAATACTGATTAAACCAGTGGATATGTCAAATTTTTCTGGGTTAGGAAAAAAAAAGAGAGGAAACTGGATTGAAATACAGAAACTTAATGTTTCTTTGAATTTATCAAAATTTCGTATAACGAGATATAAATACATATTCCACGCATGTATGGAGACTACAATCGGACAAATAAAACATATCAACAACAAACACTATATCGACTGTTTTAGTATCAAAGCAATATGTGATTCAACACCAGTACAGACGTTGTTGTTGGTATACATTTTTATTTTGTTAATACTTCTATGTATTTTTCAACATGTTATAATATCAAAAATGTTAACTTATCTTACATATATGATGAGTGTAATCATCAGTCTCGGAACCATTCAGGCTGATGTGGAGAACCTTGTTTATAAGAAAAGAGTCTTTCACATCAAAGACTCATAGTGATAACTAATTTAAATTATATTATGTATATTTATATCATTTCTTAAATCAGGTTAGTAAGAGTCTTAACATTTAATTATTCTTCAATAATGTAGGGACAATATGATTACATGTGCGGCTTTTAAGTACAAACTTTTACGAGTTCGGTAAAAGATTTTCAAATTATAGAGGTCCGTATGTTTTCTGCGTTCTAAAGTTTTGGAAGATTGTTCGATATGAAAATAAGTATATCATATTTTACGGTTATCTTATCGAACTTATTATGGCTTCTAAAACAGTTACTAACAAAAAAAAACATTTAACATATGATGTAGATGACACAGGGCTTGAGGTTGAAGATTTAGAGATAAGTTTGAACCTTATGACGCATTTGAAACAAAACATGAGGTAGGTTATCCCAAGAAAGGTTTCTATAATGAGTTTTTTTTTTTTTAAATAAACTTTTTTATTTTGTGTAAATCAATTATTAAGTATCTATAATATTCGATTTGGTTTTACATCAAGGTAATGAAATTTTTAAATTAGTTTTTTTCCGGACATATGATCTGCTAATTTAATCATGATTCATTTATATTGATCATTATTTATATAAGATGAATAATTATTTTATTGATTTTCAATGTTACTAATAAATATTATTCTCATGTTGAAGAAAGTATAGAGGAAGCTATTTGTCAAGTCAATTTTACTAGTGGTTCGATAAATTTTAGATGATTGATGTAAGGTATTAGATGCATGCATGCAAAGATTTTAAATATTTATTATTTTAAATTTTTAAATGGTGCTTTTATCCAATTATAAATTCATTTAAACAATTTTCAAAATTAAGACAATTATACATTAATTTAAAAATACATATTATTATTAAATCGATGATGTTTCAAAATTGTGATAGAATCTAATACATTGATATTAAAACAAATTAGGAAATTATATATATATATACATTTTAAGTAATTTATTAAAAATGCAAAATTTTTAATCATCGCAACTTTTCAATTTTCAACTCAAGTCCATATTTAGTTCTTCGATAAGAGAAGAAACGATTATTAATTTTCTTATATCCTTTATTGAATTCTCTCTCTTGCTAAAATGGAGTTTCATAGTTCCAAAAAAAGGTTTCTGAAATCAACTACAAAAGTAAAGTTTTGATATTTAGGTTTAAGATCTTGCATGTCTACATAATCGATTTGGAGTTAGTTGGCCCAAGAATTCAGATATTTATGTGTGATGAAGAGATTATATCTACATATTTAGATCTATTTAATATTATTTGTAAAAAAAAATACACACTAGTTATGTGTTTACTTTTTATTTAGTTATTTGGTTACATAGAACAAGGATAAATGCACATATATGTCTAGTTCAAGTTAGAAATTTTGACTCGCTATTAAAGTTTGAGAGACGATATTTCACTCTCAAGAATTTTAATGTCGATTTTAGTTATATGTTGGTTAATATCACTCCTCATGTCTACCACATAAATTCAAGTCAGAAACCAAAGTTGTTACAGTTTCAAATTTTTTTAAATTCGAATAACTTTTTGGTATTTACTCTGATAAATGATATCATCCGTCAAGAAGTTTTAAAGTGTTATCCTGTTGGTATTTTTAATTTATTAATAGTTTTGTTTGTTATATTTTGAAACATAATCATAGATGTTACAATAATTAAGTATAATTTGGTGCTTTTATAGATGTAATATGAGTAATTGCATGGGTTAAAAAATATCAAAAGAAAGTGGTATGAGCCATCGAAGATGAAGTCTGGACATCCTCAGTCCATGTTTTGTCAGGTTTCAGAATTTTCACACCTTCTTCATTCTTAATTGTAGTTCCTCCCACTTAACCAAAACCGCTTTCCATGCAAGCATCTCAATTCTAGGACTGGACAAGATTAAGTGTTACTTTGTTTATACTCGGTACTTACCTCGTCCTTGCCTTGAAAAATCAAGTATTTGGCGTTGTCAAGTGGAGTAATAAGTCAACGAATTTTATTACTTTCAAGTACAAAAGTATTAAGTATCATTATATTTTCAAATACTTTCCCTGTTACTTGCCTTATTACTTGTTATTCGTTACTTGTTCTAAAAATACTTGTTACTCGTTTGAAAAATACTTATTATTCATTACTTGTTTTAAAAATACTTGTTACTCGTTAAAAAATACTTGTTACTCGTTAAAAATAGTTATCTCTTGCAACAAGTATTTGCAAGTATTTGCAAGTAATCAAATATTTTAAAGACAAGTATTAGATTTTGGCAAGTAACAAACCGAGTAAAGTAACTTGCGAGTATTGATTTTTTTTGTCAAGTACTTGATATAACAAGTACTTGTTACAAACGAGGCAAGTACAAGTAGAAAATCAAATTACTTGAACGGATCAAGCCGAGTAGCAAGTAACCACAAATTAGCGAGTACTTGGCCCGTGCCCAACCCTATCAATTCCTCTTATTAGTGACTTCATCCTTGATTTCCAAAAATCATAGTTTCATGTGTCAATTATCACACTTGATATGTTCACCAAATTTATAAAGCTTTCCATTTTTATTTCTCATGATCTCACCCGTTTAGAGCGTACAAGTAACCGCTTTGATACCAAAGTAAAATACGTAGAACATGGATAAACACAGTAACTTAGGGATTTTTCATTTCAAACTGGATACTATTATTAAATTCCTTTGTAAACTTACAAGTAGCACTTAAATTAATCTAGTCTCTCTCGTTCAAAGATATATATGTGATCTTTTGAACTTCTCAATCAATTTCCTATAGTATGAATCTCTCTTTATTTATGTTAAGCTTATACACGGCTTACACACAACCTATTTATATATAATAGGTAACTTGATTAGCCTAGTCTAAAACCTTTTTAGAGTTATAATCTCTAAGGTAAAACACATCAATTTCTACCCGTAGAAATCGAATTTTTTATATCTTTAATGTACTAATAGATCCTCTCTAAGATATATGTCCAGCTCAACTATGGTCTCTTGGTTCATCCATGTCACCTCCAAGTTTTGGCCTAGCCCATTCCAAAAGCTCTATGTTATCTGACTTCTAAATATTATTGCTTGTGTTACTTCGTAAGCAACTTCTTGACTAGTATATGATATAATTCAGCTACATCTTCAGACTCATCCACCGCTAGGTCATAAAAGAGCCAATAACATCTTGTCTAGCATAAATTATATAGTCTCCAACCTCTATAATTTATAAAACTAAAGAAATTGATATTGTAGTTTCTTATTATTAAAAAAAAAAAACATTCCCCAGTATCTTTTGGAAACACAAAAGGTGTAAGTAGTATAGGAGATAAGATACAAGAGATATTATTCTGATCTCATTCTTGTTGTATAGAGAATATCCTGTATACTGTTAGGATCTTACGTGAGCTGTTAGCTCTCTTCTCTCTTGTGTATATAACACCTTGTACATCTCTCCTTATGAATAACACAATAACCATTCATAAAATCTATATGGTATCAGAGCAATTCTGTTAAATCAACGCAGATCCTTTCTTTTCTTTTTTTTTCCGCGATCTCCAATGGCGACTCCGCCTGCTTCCCCCATGATTCTCAACCCTCAAGATCCGGAGAATCCCATCACCACCGTTAATATGGTGAACATCACCAAACTCACATCGATCAATTACCTAACCTGGAGCATCCAAATCCGTTCGTTCCTCAAAGGATTGGATCTCCTTCGTTTCATTGATGATACCGCCGCACCACCGTCCGCAACTACTCTTGTTGATGGCGTCGCTCAACCAAACCCTGCCTTTGTCGCTTGGGAAAGGCAAGATAGTCTGCTCTTTAGCGCTATCATTGGTACTCTGAGACCTCTCTCCAGCCGCTGATCGCGACGGCACCAACGACGCTTGTTGCTTGGCAAACCTTACACTCGACCTACGCTAATCCCACCCGAGGTCACATCAAGCAGCTCCGACAGCAACTCCGCCTTTGTGTCAAAGGCACCAGCACCATCGACGAGTACATGCGTCAGATAAAAATAAAGGTTGATGCTCTCATTCTCCTCGGCAATCCCATGGACAGTGAAGATGTCACTGACATCATCTTAGACGGCCTCAGTGATGATTACAAGTCCGTTGTCGACTCCATTAATGGTCGTGATACTCCCGTGTCGTTCGCTGAGCTTCATGAAAAGATCCTCAACAAGGAGTTGTCTTTCGCTGCAGCAACGCAGTTGTCGCCTCTTCCTGTCACGGCGAACTATGTGCAAAATCGAAGCAACAACAGTCGTGGCAGTCACAACAACACAAACAACAACAATCACCACCGCAACAACAACAACTCAACTCGCTGGCCTATCTTGGCAAATTTCAGGCTTGTGGGACTCAAGGACATAGCGCAAAGTTTTGTCCTGCTTTCCGCCTTGTTACGCAGCAATCGTCTTCGACTGATCAACAGTCTGGTTTTCGCCCTCGGGGTTCCAATCCAACCACTCCACGGGCTTATAACGCCGCGACTATGCCACCGGATCCGTCTTCATGGCTTCTTGACAGTGGTGCTATGCATCACATAACTTCGGATTTGGCAAATCTCTCGCTTCACGCTCCTTACTCTGGATCTGATGAAGTCATGGTTGGCAATGGTGATGCACTTCAGATTACCCATACGGGTTCATTCTCTCTTCCAAACACTACTCGTTCTTTGCATCTTTCCAATGTTTTAAGAGTCCCAGATATCTCACGCAATCTTATTTTTGTCAATAAGCTTTGTTCTGATAATCGCGTTTCTGTTGAATTCTTTCCAACTTCATTTCAGGTGAAGGATCTCAGCTAGGGGGCGCGATTAACCACCGGAAAGGCGACTAATGGTGGATACGAGGGGCCGGTTTCTAGTTCCAAATTCTCTGTTTTTCCTGCAATAATTAAAAGTCCCATGACCATTTGGCATTCCAGGCTTGGGCATCCCTCTTTATCTGTTTTAAACTCGATTGTTTCAGCTCATTCTCTTCCAGTTTCTAATAAAGATTTTACACATTTATGCAATGCTTGTTCAACTTCTAAAAGCCATAAACTCCCATTTGCACAATCGACATTCACCTCTACAAAGCCGCTTGAGCTCCTCTATTCAGATGTATGGACTTCTCCCATACACTCGGTAGATGGATTCAAATATTATGTGCTATTTGTTGATCATTTCACTCACTACATTTGGCTTTACCCAATTCGAAACAAATCTGATGTTCTCTCGGTTTTTAAACGATTCAAAAATCTCGTTGAGAACAAATTCAACTCTCGGAATGTTACTCTATACTCGGACAATGGTGGCGAGTACGTTGTGTTGGGAATGTCCTGAAATCTACCGTACTATCTCTAGAAAGTATGATAAATGTCGAGATCAGACATAAGTCATAAATACTGGGTGATCATGATGACTTGCTAGAGCCCGCTCATGATCTATAAGTTTAGGACTTATTACCAGTATTGTATGATCCCGAAGGGTCACACACCATAGCTAACGGGAAAGTTAAGATGGAATTAATACGTAAGATGCTGAGGCATTTACTGTATTTGTACAGAGAGTTGGGCAGACAACAAATGGGCTTTTGTCTGATTTGTGTCTTGGGCCCAAAAGTCTAATGGACCATTAGTTTAATTAATTAAACTTGGGCCCATTAGTGAGTTAATAAATTGCAACATGGGTTATGAAACCCTAAGGTTGGTTGGCGATTTGGAAGAGCAGCCGCAGGCTCTCTCTCCTCTCTCTCTCTCTCTCTGGTTGAATTCCATCCGGTCTAGCAGCCATCCGTGCTTGTAAGCGTGTGGATACCAAGGAGGAACAGGTATTCATCTGTTCGTTGATCTCGTCATTACCACCAAATTCCGCTGCAAAGGTAATGTCCAGGTTTGTTTATGATTCGATTACAAGAACCTAGATCTGTTTAATATTATGTGCTAGGTTGCAATTTGGGAATTGAACCATGGAAAAACACATAATCCTTCAGTGGTATCAGAGCCTAGGTCATTAGATTCTTGTAATTTGGATCTTTGAATGAATGGTATCAGATTCGGTTTTGTGTTTTGTGTATGTCATCAATCGCTGTTGTATTTGCTTGATAAGGTCAAAACTTGAAAACGTTTACGACTTGCTTTGAAATAAGCGATCGCATGTTGAATTATTTATCGTGTGGATAAGCAATTTGTCTTGATTTGAATTGTTAAAAGCGATATTCATTTGTTTGACTTTAAGTGAATATGATCGTATTGTGAATGGCATGAATCATTATCATATGATTTGTAATCGATTTTGTATGTGTCAATCGAATGTTGACTTTAAGAACATTAATTATCAAAGGAATCACATGTTGATGGTTAATGTTGAAGAATCGGTTTTGTCTTTTGGTAAAAGACAAAATCGTTTTATTGTTAAGAATCGTAACAATAATCTTATAATCGAATAACAAGCTTGATTTGTTCATGATCGTTTGAATAATTGATTAATTATTTAATTAATTATGGTTCAAGCGGTTAACCCAAATCGCGGTTTGCTGGAAATTATTTAATACAATTGGTATTATTTAATTTCTGGTTAAACCGGATTGAAATTCATAAAATTGAATTTTAACCTAAACCGAAGGCTGGTCTAAGTTTGATTTGGTTGGACCAAATAATTTAGAGCTGGTCTGGTTTAGTAAATAACCGATGGTTTTGATAGTTAATTTGGTCTTGGACCAGAATTAATAAACCGACTCGGTTATGTCAAATTATTGGGCCAATTGGAATTCTATGGTCTTGGGCCAAGAATTGGGCCTATAATTTGTGACCCAACCCAAAATATTAATAAAATATTGAATTAGAAATTTCTACTTTTAGAATATTTCTAAATTTAGAAAGTTTCTAAAACAAGTAAGTTTCCCAAAATAGTAATCTTCTATTTTTGGAAATAAAACTTAAAATCCTCAAAACCAATATCAAGCTTGGATGTCTTTCCAATCTTGTCAGCTACTTAACGCTTATTCGATTACAGATATGGCTTACAGTGTGAGGTGTCTGTTTTCGCGTAAGTAAAGTAGTATATAGTCACTAATTTCATTGGGAGTCCCAGACTTTAGTGATTATTTGACTGTAAGAGATTGGTTTCCTTGACTGGGCCATCGGGAGTCCCGGGCCTTGAGACATCTGGTGTTTTGGGCCTTGGGCCCAATTCACAACCGAGAGTTATATGAGATATAACTAGCTGTGTGTATGCTTACCAAGTAAAGCTAATTCCGGGTGACGGCCAGTGGCCCACTTTGGATTTAGCTGAACATGGGTCTCGGAATTATTGCATTCTTATGAGGTTGAACAAAGAAATTTTGAATGCAATGCGAGTTTTCTTATAAGTTTTTAAGATTACTCTTTTATGAACTAAATAACTAAAACTCTATTGTCTCATAATTTCAGCTATGACTAGCACAAACAATCAAAACACTTTCTCGATCCGGTCTGTCCTTGAGATGGACAAACTGAACGGATCAAATTTCTTGACTTGGTCGCGGAACCTGAGGCTAGTCCTCATGCATGAGAGAAAGGACTATGTTCTTGAGAAAGCTCTCCCCGAGAGGATCGGGTCCAATGCCTCTCATGCAGTATATGATGCTTGGAATAAGCATTATAATGATGCGGTAGATGTGCGTGGTCTGATATTGGCTACCATGGACTCAGATTTGCTGAAGCAATATGAGAACATGGAGTCGCCAATAGAGATGATCAGCAGCCTGAAATTGAAATTTCAGGAGCAGGTAAGAGTGGAGAGATACCAGTTGGTTAAGTCTCTCACTAGCTGCAAGCTACCAAATGATCATCCAGTAAGTCCTCATGTCAGTAAAATGATGGGTTACATTGATAACCTGAGGAAACTGGATTATCCAGTTAGCCAAGAATTGGCAACTGAGATCATTCTGCAGTCACTGCCGTCAAGCTATGATAAGTTCAAAAGGAACTATATCAAGAAAGGCTTAACGAAGACGCTGACTGAACTGCATGATATGCTCAAGACAGTTGAGCCAAACGTGAAGAGTACCCTGTATAATCTCGTAATGGAGAAGGGTAGGTTTACTAAACCTAATGCTGACAAGGGTGAAGACAAAGTTGTCCAGATTTTGAATCATGGCAAGCGTGTGTCTTCTGAGCCCGAGTCAGATACATCTTACGTTGGTAAGTGCTGCTACTGTAAAGAGGTTGGGCATTGGAAGAGAGATTGCATTAAATTCATGGAAGATTATGAGGAGTTGAAGTTGATGTATGAGACTACTTCCTCAGGTATTCATGTTATTACTTCAAGTTCTACCTTATAGGTATTGGATACTGGTTGTGGCACTGATATTTGTTATAATATGCAGAGCCTAAGCAACAGTAGAACGTTGAAGGAAGGACAAGTGGAACTGCGAGTCTGGAAGGAGCTATAGATGCTGCCTCAGCCGTAGGGTTTTCACTTGTAGATGCCTTTGAGGCTTGGTTTTGTATTAAGTAATTGCTACAATGTACCTGCTTTAAGAAGAGTTGTCTTTCATTTTCTTGTAAGAATTTGAATGTTTTTCATTTTGATAAAAGACAAGTTTTGTTCTTTTGATCTCAATGAAATATTAATTGTAGCACCCTATTCAAGGAATGGGTTTTATATCTTAAACCAAAGAGTACCTAAATGTAACATAAATACCGAATTGGTTTAAATCTGATGAATTAAACCTGATTTTTCTTGGCATAAATGTTTTGGTCAAAGAGTAAGTCGGATTCAGAAACCCCATAGTTATGGACTTTTGGGCTCATTTGATTGGATATCTTATGAGACTTGAATTCTGTTTACTGGACCAAAGAACAGAGGGTCCATCTTAGCCGAGCTAGAGAAAGGCCCAAAGGCTTATTGGAGATTGAACATACTCATGTATGTGGTCCGATGAGCAGTAATGCCAGAGAAAATTTCCTGTACTTCATTGTCTCTACTGATTACTTCAGTGAGTAAGACTGTGCTCATTTGATGAGACACAAGTCGGAATTCTTTGACATGGTCGAAAGAGTTCCAGAATGAGGTATAGAATCTGAGTGACAGTAGTATTAAGACTCTGGATTAGATCACGAGTGAGAATACTTGAGTCATTAATGGTGTGATCATCTGAATGAGTGTGAAGTCGTTTCACAGCTCAATTCTCCTGAAAACCTTGAGGTATTTCTGTGAGAAAGAATCAGATCTTATTAGAAATGATTAAAGATGAGTCACACGAATCTTCCATGATATTCTTTAAGAATAACGCTCTAGAAATATCTAAGTTTACGCTGAAATAGTTCCACCAATATCAGTTGAAAGACACCACGTAAATGTGGATTGGAAATGATCCAAATTCGTCTTTACTGAGTATTTGAAGTTGTGCTACTTCGCTGGTTGTCCTAGGGAAACCAAGGCTTGTTACTTTTACGTCCATTCTGTTTTCTAAGAAGGGAAGTTACTTTCCAAGAAGAACAGTGGGAGTAAAAGTATAACTCGAAGAAATTCGAGAAATACAGGAGGCTGCTCAACCTGTTGAGGGAGAGCAGCGGATGGATTTACAGAATTTCTGTAGAATCTACACCTGTAGAGCCTGAAGTTCGCAGATCTGAATGAATCAGTCACTAATCCGAGAGTGATTTCTCGTCATTAGTTGAACCTGATGATCATTGAAAGTTGCCATGATCTGATGATCATTGAAAGTGACGAACCTGCGAAATTCACAAAAGCGAAAGTGAGCCCGGACTCCGAAAAATTACACTATGTGTAAGTTAGCTTCATTGATCCATTCATGGATGGAAGCAAACATATCGGAGTTGGAATCTTCGTTCTGTTGAAGTAGTCAAGGTTTTGACTTGAACAGGAACGAAGTGGAACTGTGCGTTTACTAAAAGATTAGTGGGAGCGATATTGCATTTCTCATAGTGTATGTCGATGACATACTGATTCTCGGAAATAACGTTCCAATGCTGCAGTCGGTAAAGGACTGGCTTGGGAGTTGTTTTTATGATTGATATGGGTAAAGCCACGTAAGTTTTTGGATTTTGGATCTAAAGATAGAGATCCAAAAGAGCTGATAGGACAAAGTCAGAATTCTTATATTGACAAAGTCCTACACGTAATCAGCAATCCAAGAAGGGTTTTATGCCAATGTCACATGGCAATATCATTAAGCAAGATACAGTGTCCTGCGATATCTGCTGAGCTTGAATGCATGGATAGGATTCCATATGCGTCGGCAATCGGATCTATCATGTATGCCATGACACGTACTTGTTTTGATGTAGCTTTAATGTTAAGCAAGACAAGTAAAGACCAGTCAAATCCAGCAAAGAATCACTGGATTGCCGTAAAGAATATCCTAAAGTATTTGAGAAAGTGAAGTGCTAAAAGTCGGAAGAGTCTGAAAGGCAAGTTTCCAATAGACAAAGATAATTCCTGGTCACAGTCCGGCTATATCTTGTGTCTGTCTGGCGGTGCAAGGCACTGTTGCTGACTCCATGACTTAAGCTGAACATTTCGCAGCTTGAGAAGCAGCGAAAGAGGTTGTTTGGAAAGAAAGAGTTCATTACTGAACTTGATGTGATTCCCAGCATAGATGAGACTAGCTGTACATCAGAGGTCCAAACACCTTTAGGGTAGGTATAACCTATTCCGTGAGATAAATGACAGAGGTGTTAAGTAGATCAGCAAGTTTCATCGAATGAGAACGTTGCCAATCTATTAACGAAGCCACTCCTTAGGCCTAAGCATGAGTCGCGGACTGTAGCTGTAGGATGAATGAAACTAAGATGTAGTCTTAATTTCAGTGGGAGTTTGTAAAGGGCTTTACTTAGTTGTTTTGAAAGGTTCATGTAAACATAATATTTTATGTTTATGAAATCTATGATTTCTGGATTATTTTAACTGTGATATAAATAATCGTTCCAAAATGATTCATGTCATTATATATGGGCCATCGAAGTACATGAGTAGACTTGATCCTGAAACCCCATATTTAACGAAATGACATAAATCATAGTGTCCATAATCGAAGGTTGTTGAAATTGGAACACCAACAACCACTTGAGACTAGATTGTGTTGAGACTTATGACCAAGTTTCGAGGGGTCATAGATGCGCGGCATCAAAGTCGACACATGGGTATATGTAGGGGAGCATATGACCGGACATGGCCCGCTGATGAGAACTCTACAAGATATTAATATCTGTGTCATGAGAGGTTCTCATATACGACTATAGAGTATAGTCCTTAGACCTGAGTTCGCATGCATATGGCTGCACATGGAGTGATGCGCTTTGATCATTGTCTAACGCTGTTTCGTAACTGGGAGCTATAAGGACCTTGGTTGGGTGTATTATAAAGTGTGTAGTTCATAGTGATGGAACAAGATGGGATTTGTCCCTGCCGTTTAACGGAGGTAATATCTCTAGGCCAATCGGAGACTTGATAGCTGGTAAGAGAGTGGCCACTCCCAAACGGACTTGCCCAAGTCGTTTGCATTGTCAGTATCAAATCTGATCCGATGAACATGGTCTGGCTATATAAGGATGACACGCATCTTGCCTTATGCCAGATCGAGATATTGAGACAAAAGGATTAGGGAATGTAGGATTCCAGTACAATCGGGAGATTGTTGGGAATGTCCTGTGTAGGATTCCAGTACAAGTGGGAGATTGTTGGGAATGTCCTGAAATCTACCGTACTATCTCTAGAAAGTATGATAAATGTCGAGATCAGACATAAGTCATAAATACTGGGTGATCATGATGACTTGCTAGAGCCCGCTCATGATCTATAAGTTTAGGACTTATTACCAGTATTGTATGATCCCGAAGGGTCACACACCATAGCTAACGGGAAAGTTAAGATGGAATTAATACGTAAGATGCTGAGGCATTTACTGTATTTGTACAGAGAGTTGGGCAGACAACAAATGGGCTTTTGTCTGATTTGTGTCTTGGGCCCAAAAGTCTAATGGACCATTAGTTTAATTAATTAAACTTGGGCCCATTAGTGAGTTAATAAATTGCAACATGGGTTATGAAACCCTAAGGTTGGTTGGCGATTTGGAAGAGCAGCCGCAGGCTCTCTCTCCTCTCTCTCTCTCTCTCTGGTTGAATTCCATCCGGTCTAGCAGCCATCCGTGCTTGTAAGCGTGTGGATACCAAGGAGGAACAGGTATTCATCTGTTCGTTGATCTCGTCATTACCACCAAATTCCGCTGCAAAGGTAATGTCCAGGTTTGTTTATGATTCGATTACAAGAACCTAGATCTGTTTAAGATTATGTGCTAGGTTGCAATTTGGGAATTGAACCATGGAAAAACACATAATCCTTCACGTTGCTATGTCATCCTTCTTAGCCGAACATGGCATTAGCCATCTCACTTCTCCACCACACACTCCACAGCACAATGGCTTTGCTGAACGTCGCCATAGGCACATTGTTGAAACTGGCCTTTCCCTTCTTTCCCACGCCTCTGTTCCTGTCAGCTATTGGAGCTACGCTTTAACAGCTGCTACCTACCTTATCAATCGTCTTCCCACCTCAACTCTTTCTCACTTATCGCCATTTGAAAAACTTCAAGGCACTGCTCCAAATTATGCTAAGCTCCGAGTTTTTGGTTGTTTGTGTTACCCATGGCTGCGGCCTTATACCAACCATAAAATTGATTCTCGTTCTGTTCCGTGTGTTTTTCTTGGCTACTCACAGACTCAAAGTGCTTACCTCTGTCTTGATACTTCTACAAGACGGATCTTTATCTCTCGACATGTTCGTTTCGACGAGTTGTCCTTCCCATTCCGCAGTTCACAGCCACCTCCTTCCTCGCCTTCATCTCCCTCCTCTGTCATCTGGTCTCCTTCTTTATTGCAGGTCCCCGCTCACTCATCTCCACCGTCGCAGGCAGTGCAGTCGCCCCTGGGCTCAGATCCATTACCACCTTTGAATTCCTCAGCTGACGTGTCTGCTCCGGCTTCCATCTCCGAGGCTACTGCTGATCCTCCTGACTGTTCTGGATCAGGGGAACCGCATCCCGAGCCACTGGTGCCTCCTTCACCACCGACTGTTTCACCGGTTGTACCTGCTGCTCCTATTCCTGTCTCACGGCCTCCTCCACGTTCAGTTGTCACGCGTTCCCAACACAACATCGTCAAGCCCAACCCCAAGTATGCAATGGTTCTCTCTTCTGTTCGTGAAACTGAACCAACTTCAGTTGTGCAGGCGTTAAGGGATGAGCGTTGGAAGGCGGCTATGACAGATGAAATAAATGCTCAACTTCGACACCAGACTTGGGAACTGATTCCGCCAAACCCATCCTACAATCTTGTTGGTACTAAATGGGTTTATCGGATCAAGAGGCTTCCTGATGGTAAGATTGATAAGTTTAAAGCGCGTTTTGTTGCTAAAGGTTTTCACCAACGACCAGGTCTGGACTATGAGGAAACTTTCAGTCCCGTTGTCAAATCTGCAACGGTTCGACTTGTGTTAGGTCAGGCGGTTTCTCGTGGTTGGCCCTTGCGACAGTTGGATATTAACAATGCATTTCTTCAGGGCAACCTAGAGGAAGATGTATACATTGCTCAAACGTCTGGTTTCATTGACAAGCAACGTCCACACTTTGTCTGTAAACTTCGGAAAGCTCTGTATGGCTTGAAACAGGCCCCTCGTGCCTGGTACAAGGAGTTGAAAAAGTTTCTTCTGGCTACCGGGTTCACAAACTCTCACTCGGATGCTTCGCTTTTTATACTCAAACAACCAGGGATTCTATTGTTTGCACTTGTCTACGTTGACGACATTGTCATCACTGGCAGTAGCTCCACGGCTGTCGAAACCTTCATTCGTCTTTTGGGTGATCGTTTCTCCTTAAAAGACATGGGCACATTGAGTTATTTTCTTGGAATCGAAGCACACCGCACCGCTTCTGGTCTTCTTTTAACCCAGCAGAAGTATATCACGGATCTCTTGGCACGTACCGGTATGCTTGACGCCAACTCCAGCCCTACGCCTATGGCATCTTCCTCTCGCTTGACTCTGGATTCCGGTACACCGCTTGCTGATGGTCGCGAGTATCGCACGGTTGTTGGGAGCTTGCAATATCTTCACTTTACTCGTCCAGATATTGCCTTTGCGGTTAATAAGCTCTCACAATTTATGCATGCTCCCATTGATCTTCACTGGCAAGCTGCGAAACGAGTCCTCCGATATCTATCTGGTACGCGTGACAAGGGTATTTTTCTTCGCCGTGAAAGCAATCTTGCTTTGCACGCCTTTAGTGATGCAGACTGGGCCGATGACCGGGATGATTACACCTCCACCGGTGCGTACATTGTCTACTTGGGTACTCACCCTATTGTCTGGTCATCTAAGAAGCAACGTACCGTCGCTCGATCGTCAACAGAGGCTGAGTATCGTTCTGTTGCTGACACTGCTGCCGAGTTGAAATGGGTGGTGCATCTTATGCAGGAACTCGGTATGACTTCTTCTTTTCAGCCAGTCATCTACTGTGACAATGTTGGAGCCACTTACCTCTCAGCCAATCCTGTATTCCACTCACGAATGAAGCACATTGCGCTGGACTATCACTTTGTGCGACAGATGGTACAGTCACGTTTCCTTCGTGTCACACACGTCTCCACCAAGGACCAGTTGGCGGATGCATTGACAAAACCGCTCCCTCGTCTTTGCATGGATCATCTCAACTCCAAGATTGGGCTCTCTACCGGTCGCTTATCTTGAGGGAGCATATAGGAGATAAGATACAACAGATATTATTCTGATCTTATTCTTGTTGTATAGAGAATATCCTATATACTGTTAGGATCTTACGTGAGCTGTTAACTCTCTTCTCTCTTGTGTATATAACACCTTGTACATCTCTCCTTATGAATAACACAATAACCATTCAAAAGATCTATAAGTAGTTCGATAAGAAAATTAGGATTAGGATGTTTTAATGGTCACGAAACTATTATCATGTTGATAATAATTTATATATTAATGATCATTAAAAAAGAAAAATTTATTGGAATGTGAATAAGTGAGTGAGTATGATAAAGCCAAGTCATGGAGTGATTTGATTCATTCACAAGATGGTTCAACAACCACCTAACTCTTCTAACTGTGTCTTTAATGACTCTAAAGCCTAAAACATTTTACTTTATTTCATATTTTTAATTTTTTGATCTTTCTGTACGTATCTTTATATTTATCTTTTGTTCTTATAACTTTGACTTTGACGTAGATATTATGCATGGGCGTTTGGGTATCCATTCGGGTCCGGGTCGGATTTTTCGGGTTTTCAGATTTTTCGATTGAGGACAATAAGCCCCGTTCAGATATTTTTATATATCGGGTCGGGTTCGGTTCGGAACTTATCGGGTTCGGGTACCCGAAGCTACCAAAATTTTTCGAAAACTCGAAAAAATATGCAAAAGAATCTGAAAATATTCGAAAATCTCGTAAAAATATATATCTAAACTACCTAAAAATATTCAAAAGTACACGAAAATATATGTGCTACAAAAAAACCCGATAAAAAAACTACTCAAACTACCCAAAAATACTCGAAAATAGTAAAATTACTTAAAAATAGATAAAACTTCGGGCTACTTCGGGTACTCGTTCGGGTTCGGTTCGGATTCGGGTATTATCCAATACCCGAAATACCTAGACTTAAGCTCCATTCGGATATTTTTGTAGAATCGGTTTAGATCGGGATCAGGTTTTTCGAATCAGGTTCAGGCTGGGATTTCGGGTTTCGGGTAAATGCCCAACCCTAGTAGATATGTTACTAAGGGTTTTTTAAGCCACTCACGAAAAGCGTAATTAATATTTATGGTTCTGCTATATTTATTGCTCACCAAGTGTAACAAATTTTGTTTTCATGTATTTTTAGGAAACTGAATTTTCGTGAACGTAAGCGTCACCAAACTAAAAGTCAGGTTAGTCCAAACGGTAATGATCTACCAAATGTGAGCCAAGTAAAATCGATTACATGGAAAACCATATATTCACAGATCCACTAGATTTTAATCATGACTTGACGAAAACAAAACAAAACAAAAACAATTTAATTATTATAACTATTATAGAAACGGAATATAGAAAAATAATCGTCCAATTAGTTCCCGAGTTCCCTTGCACGCTTTCGCTATAGGACCTTTGGAGTCTGTTTTTCTATCAAAAGTCACCAATCTTTTTTTATGAAAAGGTCAGTTCATCATATTTCTAATAAATAAATAAAACAATTCATCATATTCCAGTTATACAAATAAATTTTCGAAAACTAAAAGATTGCATCAATTGTTGATGTTTATTGATGACTTAGAGTCGTATATATACACAAGAGTCGATAGCTTAACCTAATAAGGATATACCCGAGAATAAGATAAACACAAGTGATAATGTATATCTTGTATAACAAGATAAACTAATGTATATCTTAATACCTCCCCTCAAGTTGGCGGTGAAATGTCTTAAATCCCCAATTTGGACAAAAAATAAAGGAAAGTAGGTGATGGAAGAGCCTTTGTAAGCAGGTCTGCCGGTTGCTCTTTGGTTGATATGTGCATTGTCTTGATTAATCCTTCCTCTACAGCATCGCGAACTAAATGGCAATCAAGTTCCACATGCTTTGTTAGTTCATGAAAGACTGGATTCGCAGCAATATGTATAGCGGACTTGCTATCGCAGAAAAGTTTCATAGGAGCCGTTTGAGTGACGCCGAAAGAAGAGAGAAGTTTCTTGATCCACTTGAGTTCCCGCAAAGCAAAATACATAGAGCGGTACTCAGCTTCAGCGGAAGACATTGATACGGTCTTTTGCTTCTTGGTTTTCCACGAAACAGGAGACGAGCCGAGCAACACAATATAAGCACTCAAAGAACGGTGTGAGATTGGACAAGCGGCCCAATCGAAATCACAATATGCCTTGACGAGCAAAGAGGAGTCTGATCGTAAGAGAAGACCTTGTCCTGGCGATCCTTTAAGATAGCGTACCACTTTAAGAGCCGCATGCCAATGGTCCTGAAGCGGATTCTTCATAAATTGAGAAAGAATGTGAACTATATAGCATATTTCAGGACGAGTGAACGTTAGATAGATGAGACGACCGATGAGCATGCGGTATAACTCCGGATTAGAAATAGGATCGCCGGATGCCAAATACAACTTGTGATTCAACTCGGTAGGGACAAGTGAAGGACGACAGCCAAGAAGCCCTGTTTCAGCGATAATGTCTAGAGAGTACTTGCATTGAGAAAGAAAAATGCCGTCAGGATTACGAGCAAATTCTATGCCAAGAAAGTACTTCAGTTTTCCCAAGACCTTCATGTGAAAGCATTGGCTTAAGTAGTTCTTGAAATTCTGAAGAGTTGAGAGATCATTGCCCGCGACAATAAAGTCGTCTACATAGATGAGGATATGAAGACATATAGAGCCGCGAGTATAAGATAACAAAGAATAGTCGGCCTTACTCTGAGTAAAACCGTAAGTGAGTAAAGCAGTACGTAACTTAGCGAACCAGCACCTTGGTGCTTGCTTTAGACTGTATAGAGATTTCTTGAGTAAGCACACTTTAGAAGGATCAGAACTTTGAAACCCGGGAGGAAGTTTCATGTAGACTTCTTCATGAAGGTCACCATGGAGAAAATCATTCTGAACATCCATTTGATGTACTTCCCACTTCTTTGAAGCCTCAATTTGGAGCAGTGTACGTACCGTTGTTGGTTTAGCAACATGGACGAATGTGTCGGTGTAATCTGTGCCTTCTTTTTGACGATTTCCCATAGCAACAAGGCGGGATTTGTGACGCACAATCTTACCGTTGGAGTGGTACTTGAGTTTGTAAACCCACTTGCTGCCTATTGCATGTTTTCCAGGCGGTAGATGAGTGAGAATCCAAGTTTTATTATCCTCAAGAGCTTTGATTTCATCCTGCATTGAATCTTTCCAAACTTTATCGCCAACATCCTCTTTGTAAGAAGCTGGTTCAACGTTAGTGATGACAGAGGCTAAAAACGCCTTATGAGCTGGAGAGAAGCTTTCATCGAAAAGAAAATCAGTGATGAGATAAATTGATTTACCTTGAACCGAATTAGAGGCAGGCTGAGTGGAGTCAGCAAAAGAGAGAGTAGAGTGTATTACTTGTGTAGGGTTGGTGACAACGAAGTCTTTGAGCAGCACCGAAGGCTTCCTGACTCGTTGACTTCGTCCGAGAAGTTCAGGGAGACCCGGAGAAGGTGCAGACGGTGAGTCGCGAGAAGAAGATATCGGAGCCATAGGAGAGAGAGGTGGTGTAGCACAGTTCTCAACAATCGAAATAGGCTCTGCAGTCGTCGGAGTAGAGGCGATAGGGGGAGCATGACATGAAAAAGAATCATCATCAAATATCTCAGGAGAAGATTGCGGAAGAGTGGGAGGAGAAGTGATCACAGTAAGACCGGGAAAGGTGTCCTCTAGAAACACAACGTCGCGTCCCGAGAAGAACTCATTCCGGTCGATATTATATAAGCGCCATGCCTTCTTGCCGTAAGGATAACCGACGAAAAGACACTTGCGACTGCGAGGCCCAAACTTGTCCTTGTTTCTTGGTCGCCGTTGAGCAAAACACAGGCATCCGAACGTTCGTAAAGACTCATACGCCGGAGGTGTGCTGTGAAGCATTTCATAAGGAGTTTTACCGTCGAGGATAAGAGTAGGTGTGCGATTTATAACATGTGCGGCAGTGAGGATGCTTTCGCCCCAAAAACAAACATGTATATGAGCTTGAAAGAGTAAGGCCCTCGCCACATTGAGAAGATGTCTATGCTTACGTTCAACACGTCCGTTTTGCTGTGGAGTGTCGACGCAAGACGTTTGGTGACAAATCCCTTTTTCTCGAAAGAACGAGCTGAGCACCATGAATTTTGTGCCGTTGTCTATGCGGATTGTACATACGAGTTTGTTGAATTGAGTGAGACTCATGGCACAAAAGTTGCGGATGAGGCCGGCTACTTCGGATTTCTCAAGCATAAGATAGACCCATACGGCACGGGAATAGTCATCTACGATAGTAAGAAAGTAGACCGCACCGCATGATGAAGGAGACCGATATGGACCCCAAATGTCACAGTGTATCATATTAAAAGAGTCAGACGCTTTATTATAACTCTCATGAAAAACCTCACGAGTTTGCTTGGCTTGAAAACAAATTTCACAAGTAGAGATGTGTTTAGAAACATCTTTAGAATCTTTAAACATTGGTAAAGAAGAAAAAACTGCAGAAGATGGATGCCCGAGTCGACGATGCCAAAGGTCGATGGAGGAAGACTTAGTGGGAGAAGAGTTATTGACCCGAGCTACCGAAACACCCGTAAAGTAATACACCCCATCTCTCTCTTCACCGGCTCCAATCAGAGTCCTCGTAAAACGGTCCTGTAAAAGACAAAGAGTGTCAGTATATATAGCAATTCCTTGTGTCTGTTTAAGTAATTTGGAGGCAGAGAGAAGAATGCAGTGAAAATCGGGAACGTAAAGGACATCACGTAAGTGATAGTCCTTGGTAAGTTGCAGCATTCCAGATTGAGTGGCTCGAGTTTTTTTCTGTTTGGAAATACGACAGAAGATGCTGTAATGCTTTTGATATCGTGAAGCAAGTTCGCATCACCTGTCATGTGATGAGAAGCCCCAGTGTCGATAATAACATCAGTTAAGTTTGCATTACCCGAGAGACATTACGTGGATATTTGCTGATTCGAGTGTTGGAGAAGATTGAGCAAGGCGGCGAGCTGGTCAGTTGTTATTTGATTAGCGGGATTGGTCTATGTGGAGATAATCCGAGACGTATTCGCTCGACCCCTACCCCAAGTTGATCCACGACCACGACCTCTAGAAGGCCCAGAAGACGAAGAACGTGTATCCTTGTTTTGATGTTGTTGTTCCAGCCACCAGTCTGGATAGCCGTGAAGTATAAAGCACTATGAGTTGTCGTGTCCTTTGCGATGGCAATGGGTACATGACCTATTAGGGTCACGATTCCGTGTAGCCGTAGCCGCGGCGAGAGTAGTTTGAGATGAATCCATACTAGTGTGAAATCCGACCGCTTCTTGTTTGGTTTCTTTAGATTGCATAGTTAGCAAGTGATGTTCTTCTCGAACCACACGCGAGTAAACAATGTTGAAAGGAGGAAGCGGATCTTTGTCAATAATCTGCGAACGTATTGCACCAAAACGAGACTCGTCCAACACGAACAAGAACTTGTGCACCCGAGTTTCCTCATGTTCTTGGTCGAGCATGGAAGAGGCTGCACACGTACATGTAATTGTTGTTGTTGCTGCGTTGAAATCGTCCTAGAGTTTGGTCAATCGACCATAGAATTCCAAAACGGATTGGCCGTTTTGTTTGCAGTTGTTAATCTCATCGAGTAAGAGATGTTTACGGACTCCGTTCTTGATAGAGAATCTCTGTTTTATGGATTCCCACAACTTAAGTGCATCAGGTTGATGCGACACAGTAGAGCGTAGTTTATCGTCAATGGAGGTACGAATCCAGCCGACAATCATGGAGTTTGCAGCTGTCCATCGTGCGAGAGCGGGATTAGAAGTAGGTTTCACAATAGATCCGTCAAAAAAACCGATCTTTTGTTTTGTTTGTAGAGAGTTCAAGAACTCAGTTGCCCATTCAGAATAATTGTCTTCGCAAAGGATAACTGGAGTAATGAGTGTTCCAGGATTATCTAATGCATGGAGCTTGAAGATTAAGTCTGTGGTCTGAGTATCCTCGTCGTTTGACACAGAGGAGGAAGAAGTTCTTTCCGCCATAGCTCAAACCGAGAAGAACAGTGTTTTAAGGTTAGGTTTTGTGAATAGAGAAAGCGTAGAGAGGCAAGAGAAGTAGAGAAAAAAATAGAGGTAATTAGGTCAGAGGATTCTCTTGCTCCTGATACCATAAAAGATTGCATGAATTGTTGATGTTTATTGATGACTTAGAGTCGTATATACACAAGAGTCGATAGATTAACCTAATAAGGATATACCCGAGAATAAGATAAACACAAGTGTTAATGTATATCTCGTATAACAAGATAAACTAATGTATATCCTAAGAAAAACCCCATTTCAAAATATCCAAAAATATCCACATCCACACGTTGTTGTTTTCCCATTTCTTTACCAATTTTCCACCCTATATATAATATAGACTATGATGCATTCACATAACCCTCGATTACAAGTTCCCATATCCCTCCATAGATTCCTCTTCTCAACTCTCAAACATATATTTGCTCTGTCTTCACTACAAAACAGTTGATTATCTCCTAGAAGCAGAGTGGAAACCTTGCTATTGCTTGTCACCCAAGGAACTCATCACCACAACTCGAGGGAACATTCTCTTATCCCATAACAATGCTGAATCCAAGATCCTCACCGTTTCTCCCCTGAAACAACTTAGGTATTCATTTCTATTTTATTTTAATTTCTTTATATTATTTGCAAAAGAAATTTGTTTTTAAAAAAAAAGGAAGAAGAATAAAACATGTCGTAACGTTGCTTGTTTGTCAAACATCAACGGTAGAGTCCAAGATTCTTCACATTAGAGCAACTCGACTCGCTCCATTTCGAGTTTCTTAGAAAGTATCTCATCAATTAACAAAAAAAGTAATAATAAATGAATGAGATGGGGTTCACATTTGAGGTACCTCAAAATAATCATGAAAACCTCTTGTACCGTTAGTCTATTTGTAATTGGCTCAATTATTTTTTAAAATAAGATTTAATTCGGTGTATTAACGTAACCGGTCGGTTTTGCATGTAGCGGGCGTTCCAAGATTTAGCTAGAGGAGATCTCCGAGACTCTTTATTCTCGTCCTTCTCTTATATCTGACCTCTCTAAGCTCTCCATTAACGATCTCACAAAACAGTTAGTGAATGTGACTCGGTTACACTCCGATTGTAGTAAGATAAAAGGGACAATGACGAAGTCGAGATTGACGGTGAGCTTTACTGTCATCGAGATGCTTCAAGGCAAGACAAACCGCACAAGTTGAGCCCTCGAGTCTCGAGATGGTCAGATTGTGATTGCGGCTTTTGCACTTGTTGGACTTCCACTTGTGTCAAAGATGAGTCCTTCTTTGTCAAAACTCAATTCCCTGAAGGTATATATATATATTCACATTTCTATGAATATTATTGCAATTAACACCACACAAAAACGAAAAACGAAATCCACAAATTTGGGTATTGTTAATGAAAAAAGAAAATATCCTTTTTTATATATTTTCATAGGAAATGCCGGGAAAGAGTACGTGTTGTTCATCCCACAGCTTCATATCTTCATCGGCGATTTGGACAGAGACAGTGTTTCCAAAGTTGTCAAATTCGAATTATAGACTATTTGCGGTAGATCTTTTAGGGTTTGGGAAGAGCCCTAAGACCATCCACATCGATAGTTTTTAAGCAAAGGTTCTTAAGAAAAAATAATAAAATATTGTGAGTCTCACGTGAATAGTTAATAATTGGGGTTCTAAAAGTCTTTAATTAAGAACTGTTTCTTGCCCTGTAGCGCTGACGTGGCGCTACCGGATTGGTCTTTTTTTATTTTTTAATTTTTTTCGCCAGTTAAAAAAAAAAATTAAAAAATTATTTTAAAAAATCCCAAGTGGATTTCACCGCTGCACATGCCCTAAGCCTACGGATTCACTTTACACGATGAGAGAGCATGTGGAGATAATCGAGAAATCGGTATTGCTTAAACACAATGTGAAGTCGTTCCACATCGTGGCTCACTCTTTGGGTTGCATCTTGGCTCTTGGCTTAGTCGCTAAGCACGGTGTTTCCGTCAAGTCACTAACCCTCCTCGCTCCGGTTAGTTACTCAATTAACCTAAAATTATATGATGTTTTTATAGTAATAGTAATGTCAGCACCTTTAAGTAAACAAATGGTATAACCTTTTCAGATTATAAAAAAATTGAAGTTCTTGTCGAATTAAGTATTATTTTATTATCTACACTTGTTAATTTGTTATTATTCTTTTTTTCCCCATCAACTTATTATTTATTACTTCAATTAAATTAGTCTAAATTTCTTAAGTTAAAGCTGGCATGGTAAAAGTTTTTCATATTGAGTTTTACACTCTCATCATCACATTTATTTTAGCATCTATTAATCAATTCAACATAATTTTGATTTTGTGAGAGACCAACAGACAATACACATTCATGAGTCATTGGCCGCTTGTTAACATTTATATACATGTATACACGAGAATGTGGTGTTAACATTTATATACATGTACAATTTTCTTAAATTTGACACGTGTACATGCATGTATGGCGAAGCCGTACCATCCGGTGCCAGCAACGGAGACTGAGCCAAGGCAGTACGTGATGAGAAAGGTGGCGCCACGGAGGGTTTGGCCGCCGATAGCGTTTGGAGCGTCGATGGCTTGCTGGTATGAACACATTAGCCGTACCATTTGTCTACTTATTTGCAAAAACCATCGTCTTTGGCAATTTCTTGCCAAACTCATCACCGGTGATAATAGGTATCTACTTTCACGTCAATGTTTATTTAATATCCCACTCTTGTATGTATAAATAGATATAGGTATCTACAAGTTACATCAAATAGCTAGCAATTTATTGACACAATGGGAAATAAAAAGACTTAGGCAACCTAACGATGAAGAAGTGATCAGTAAAATTTAATATTGCTAATATTAAGTTCCAACTTACCAAACCTATTTGTTTATGGAGCATTTTGAATGTTACTTTGCATGCAATGTGTCATGACTATTTTTGGTGTAATAACTCTTTTCTATATATGGTTGGAGTTGTTTAGAATATTATGATAAACTAATAATATTCGTAGCCCTATAGCTTAAATAGAAACTATATCGGGATTCCGAAATAAGTGAGTATTGAAATGTCACTTTGCAACACTGTAAAACCTTTTATAAATTAATGAACTTAGGAATGTGGTATTTTTTTAATTTATCGAAAATTAATTGGATCGAAAACTTAATTTGAAATCTAAAAATTCTATTAATTTATCAAAATATCAATTAATACATTATTAATTTATAAAAGTTATATTGTAGGTCATATATTAACTATATTCTATAGAAGTTTCCACTAATAGAAGTGGTGATTCGAGATATTTAGTTGTTTTGGAGTTAAAAAGAATTAATATTAGATCCCTATAATGGATACAAAGCTTAAAAGTAAGAAAACAGCGAGTAAGAATTTAGTAGAAAGAAAAACATAAAGTAAATGACACTGCAACACAAGCAAAGACAAATCTTTTAAAAGCTATATCTCTATGCATGCAGGACAGTAAACTTTCTAATAGAAGGGTTTATGTGTCACACGCATAACGCAGCGTGGCACACTCTACACAACATAATATGTGGAATAGGGAGCAAACTTGATATGTATTTGGACATTGTGCGAGACAAACTCAAGTGTAATGTCGTCATCTTCCATGGGAAAGACGATGAGGTCGTACCTGTTGAGTGTAGCTACAATGTTCAAAGTCGGATTCCTCGAGCACGAGTTAAGGTTGTTGAGAACAAAGATCACATTACTTTAGTTGTCGGAAGGCAAGAGGAGTTTGCTAGAGAGCTCGAGGAGATTTGGAAGAGTTCTCCTTGCTAATTCAAGTTTGTGATTTTTTTTTTTTTGTAAAAAGTTTGTGATTACTATCAATATATATATAAGCGAAACCCTTTTGAGTGTCATTAATAAGTATTTATGTTTATTGTGAGTTTGATGCTGTGAGAAGGAAGGAAAGAGTTGATTAATAATAACTTTTTTTGCTTATTATTATTCAGTGGAAGAATGATTGGCAACTATACCAAAATATGGTTCATTTTACATGACAAGGGATGACTACCGCTAGGCGCTAGGTACAAATATTTATTCATTACTTGTCTCGTATTTGCCTTATAAATCAAATAGTTGCTTTAATCAAAACAAGTAATAAGTATTTAAAATTAAAAACTTGCAAATAAAAACCAAGTACCAAACTTTAAATGCTTTTTAACAACTTGGTTTCGTTAGATTCGTTACTTGAGTTTTTAACATTTAACTAGAAAATTATTAATATTTGTTGAATGTTTGATAATAATTTTTTTTGGCAACATAATAATATTATTTATGTAAAACACTTGAAAACATATTCCTTCAATATCCAAAGTGATATTTGATATAATTGTATTTTTATTTTTATTTGTTTGCATCGATTACAATGTTAAAAATACCAGAAAAAATCTCCATAGTGAAAGTTGTTATAAGCACTTAAGAAATATTCACATGAGTTTATATATAAAAAAATTGTCAACTGAGTTTTTATAATTTAAAATGTTTGATAACAAGTATTACTTAATAACTTGTAACTGTTAAATTTTTTTAAATCAAGTACAAGGCAAATACAAATACGAGTCAAAAAATTTAATATATAAATAAAGCAAGTGGAATAATAGGTAAAATTAAAATATCAAATACATGGTTTGTGCCGAGATAACAACTAAAATAATGTATATATAAAAACGGAATTGCATCAAGAAACATTAAGAGCTAACAGTATAAATATTAATCTGAATATTATTATAGTGTACTGTTGATTAGGTCCAAGTGATTTCAATTTTTTTCTTAAAGTATGTTAATATATGATATCTGTTGGTGCTGGATTTCCCTTTAAGAAATCCGGTCCATAAACAAACTAAACAAATGCCCATAATCATGAGCCCGTTCCATAATCAAGACAGAGAGATCGACCATCATCCGTTTTGGGCCCATGCGACCAGCATCCGGACAAAGCCCATACAACGCCGGAGTGAGAGGCGATCGAGCTCGAGCTCGATAGGAGACGATGTAGAGGCAGAACAACCTGGTCTTCGTCGGTTCAACCGATTCCCTCAAATCTCGGAGATCGTTATCACGGCGAGGCTGAAATATCGGAACAAGAGGATCAAAGTCGAGACTATTTAAAGAAGAAGTGGCGATTCATTCAAGACATTCCAACCCTAATCAAGAACACTTCGACTAGATAGCTCGATTATCATACTTTTTACTCTCTATTCGATTGTGTTTGTTCTATCTCGACGATCAATCTCAATAAAGTCTTTGATTCATAGGAAATCTATTTCATCTTTATATCCGAAAGTCCAAATCCACGATTACAAATTCTTGGTGTGAATCTCCGATCTCACATTTGGCGCCGACTGTGGGGACTATCTATAGTTTTTCCTGTCTTAAGAATCAGATTCTAGATCCGATAGATCGAGATGAATCCCGACTAATCTGGCTCTCCCAGCGCCACACCACCAGTCGACCACCCTCAAACGGTTGACAACGTTCCGCAGAACACCACCGAGATAAGAACCATGGGTCAGACCGATGGCGTGTTGACGAGCTCTGCCTCAGTCTCCACGACTTCGGCACCAGCCGGATCAGTCGCTCAAACGATCGCGACGAGCCTGACTCCGACAAATGTTTTGTCAGGAACTAACGATCCGAGCAGGAACTGGGTATGGATGAGAAACGATTCGACTTTCGCCCCTGCTTCAGGAGGCGGATCTGGAACGCTCAGGCCTAACTTGCCACTGCCTTCTGCTCCACATCGACAAAGCCCGGACGACCTCGCTGAAATCCACTCGATGTTGAACCTATTGGTAAACCGAACGAGAAGCAACGAGGAAAACGCACGGGCCCAAGAGATCGCAAATCGTTCTCTGGCCGCGCAGCTCGATGAACAAGAACGGCGCATTAATGCCCGTCTTGAAGAGCTCGCTAGCCAAAACCAGGGGGTAGATCAACTCGCGATAACACCCCCTGGAACGTCGGGAAATTTTGCTAGTACGTCAAATAGCGGCTTCCGCCCTATAACGACCCCTATTGCGATACCGACTTCATTCGGTTCGAGTTCTATGGTCACAGATCCTACCGGATCGGGAAACCGACCACTACCCGGACCACCTCCTTTCCCGAGTAACTCCAATATCCGGCCGAGGCAACTAGGAGGCTCTGCTTTCGCCTCGAGCTCGGGACACCTCAACGGATCGAATACGATACAGTTCCAAACGCCACAGATCGACCAGACAAGACCGGTTCTAACAATCAATCTTCTCGACCCGGTTTTCTCGGAACAAACGTCGAATCAGGCACAAGCACAGTTCACACCTGTAGCAGGCGATGAACATGATATGCTAAGACAATACATCAAGCAGGCTAAAGACCAATTAGTCAGTCTGAGCTCGAAAGTTCACATGGCAACGAGCGCGGCACCCGACATCGATCGAGTGATCGAAGAAATGCGACAAACGCCATTCACGGACAGGATCGCCTTCGCGAGAATCCGGGAAATCAAGTAAACGAAATTTCCAGAATTCTCTGGGAAATCGGACCCGAAAGCCTACATCAGGGCATTCCGGCTAGCAATGGCAAGAGTATACCTTACTGACGAGGAAAGAGAGCCGGCTTTCTGCAGACTCTTCGCCGAAAACCTATCGGGCTCCGCCCTGGAATGGTTCGCCGGACTGGAAGAGAGACCCATCGATAATTTCACCCAGTTCATGACGGCTTTCCTCAAACAATACTCCGTCTTTATCGAGGAAAAGACCACAGAGGCAGCTTTATTGGCGTCTCTCAAAAACCCGACGAGACACTTCGCTCGTACATTGACCGATTTAAGGAAATAAAGTCCAAAATCGCGAACCCACGAGACGAAGTAGCTATAGAAGCGCTGAGACGTGGACTGTGGTACTCTACCAGATTCCGCGAGGAAATATCAGTCCGCGAACCTCAAACACTCGATGACGCCCTTCATCGCGCATCGGCCTTTGCTCGCCTCGAGGACGAAACCACGGCCCTCAGAGAAAAGAACCAAAAAGAAAAGAACTCGTCGGGCCCGCAGAACTCGAACTCAAAAAAGGATTCCCGTAAACCAGGAAACGTTAATGCGGTCGAGAGCCCGAAGAGCTCAAAAAAATTTGAGTTCGACAAGGAAAAATTTTGTGATTTCATAACAAAAGAGGACATTCGACTGAAGAGTGCTATACTCGAGCTAAAGTCGAGGCTCAAAAGCGAGAGTACGAAAACAAACAAGAATCGGAAGTCGAGGAGGAAACTCCATCTGACAAAAAGGAAAGTAAGCAGACCAAAGAATCAAACACCAAAAAGCCTTCTCAGAATAAACGAGAACGGTCTAAGGAGCCAGAATCACCTGAAACCCTCCCTCAGGGGTCGCGAAAGCGAGTCAAGGTCATTCTCGGCGAACTCAGCTTGTGTGGCACCCCAGGAGGCTCGGCGCTATCTCCACCTCCAGCTCCCATTAAGAGTTTACGCTCACGAATCAATCTCCCTCGCCTCTGCGGGGGGGGGGGGGTGTACGGGCCATACCCCCTAAACGAGTCAACTTCATCTTCGGTGACTCCAAGCTATGCCGAGACTCGGTCAATTCAATCAAAGCTCTTCAAAGAAGAGTCGAGACCGACAAAGGAGGGAAAACCCCGATGTTGGGACCAGACCATGAAATCACTTTCCACGAGAGCGAGACAAACAATCTTGACAAACCACATGACGAGGCTCTCCTCGTTTGTTTAGTAGTTGGAGATGTTGAACTCTCGAGGATAATGATCGACACAGGAAGTTCGGTGGATGTCCTCTTTTACGACGCATTCAAAAAGATGGAGTTCAACGACTCCGAGATCGTCGAGGAAAAGACACCGTTGGTAGGGTTCGCTGGCGAAACAACATATTCAATGGGCTCTGTCTTCGCCCCAGTAATAGCTGGAGGAGTTCGAAGAATGACAGAGTTCATCGTAGTAGATCGACCAGCTCCCCACAACGCAATCCTAGGTCGACCGTGGATATACGACATGAAAGCGGTACCATCGACCTACCATCAATGCGTGAAATTTCTAACTCCGAAAGGAGTAAAAACCATTTACGGAAGTCAAAAGATTTCCCGTAATTCTATATGAACGGGTACAAGCAGATCGAGAAATCCCACGCGTAGAAATTACAGAAAGAGGAAGAGCTCGCCACTATGAAAACTAAAAGGTCGAACGACCCAAGCCAAAAAGGACCTCCAAAGGACCTCACAACCCAAGTCTGCATAGACGACGCTCATCCCGAAAGACTTGTCGGCATCGAAATTGACCTATCGGAGCCAGTTAAAAATGAACTGATCACTTTTCTTAAACAGAACGTCGACTCCTTTGCCTGGTCTTCAGCAGACATGAAAGTGATCAACATCGACGTAACCAGCCACGAGCTGAATGTCGACCCAAATTACAAACCGATAAGACAAAAACGTCGAAAACTTGGCCCGGAACGAGCTCAAGCCGTCGACGACGAGGTCGATCGATTACTGAAAATCGGATCGATCAGAGAGCTCAAATACCCCGACTGGCTTGCGAACCCGTAGTGGTCAAGAAAAAGAACGGGAAGTGGAGAGTCTGTGTAGATTCTACAGACCTCAACAAAGCATGTCCGAAGGACAGCTTCCCACTCCCACACATCGACCGGCTGGTCGAAGCCACTGCCGGACACCAACTACTGTCCTTCATGGATGCCTTCTCGGGGTACAACCAAATACTAATGAACCCTGAAGACCAAGAAAAGACTTCGTTCATAACTGATCGAGGCACGTACTGCTACAAAGTCATGCCTTTCGGACTAAAAAATGCAGGAGCAACTTACCAACGCCTCGTTAACAAGATGTTTTCAGGACTCCTGGGTAAAACTATGGAAGTCTACATTGACGATATGCTGGTAAAATCTTCTAGGTATGAGGATCATATCCCCCAACTAAAAGAATGCTTTATCATTCTCAATAAATACGGGATGAAACTCAACCCAGCGAAGTGCACATTCGGGGTCCCATCAGGAGAATTCCTTGGTTACTTAGTAACCAAAAGAGGGATCGAAGCGAATCCTAAACAGATCGCGACATTTATGGAGATGAAATCTCCCAAAACAACGCGAGAAGTCCAGCGTCTGACTGGCAAAATAGCTGCTTTGAACCGCTTCATCTCGAGGTTGACTGATAAATGTCTACCCTTCTATCACTTGCACAAAGCAAACAAGAAGTTCCTCTGGGACGAAAAATGCGAAGAAGCGTTCGCCCAGCTCAACTCTTATCTAAGAGAACCACATATACTGGCGAAACCAGTAGAAGGGGAACCCCTCTTCCTCTACCTAGCTATTTCTACGGCAACAATAAGTGGAGTCCTGGTTCGCGAAGAACAAAACGAACAACGGCCGGTGTATTACATCAGTAAGACCTTAATCGATGCTGAAACAAGATACCCCGCCATGGAAAAACTCGCTTTAGCATTGGTGACATCGGCTAGGAAACTCCGACCATACTTCCAATCGCACTCAATCATAGTGATGACTTCTCAACCACTGAGAACCATACTTCACAGTCCGAGCCAGTCAGGTCGACTGGTCAAATGGGCTATCGAACTCAGCGAGTACGACATTGGGTTCAAGGTTCGGACGTGCTTAAAAGCGCAAGTCCTGGCTGATTTCATAATTGAACTCCCTCCATCGAACTCGACCCAAATTCCGCCAAGAGATGGAAACACCACGTCGATGGAGCTTCCTCGAGGCAAGGATCCGGGGTCGGAGTAAAACTGGTCTCCCCCACGGGAGAAGTATTAGAACAGTCATTCAGGCTAGGCTTCGCCGCATCAAATAACGAAGCAAAATACGAAGCGCTAATATCCGGGCTCAGTCTAGCAATAGCAATAGGAGCCCGTGAAGTACATGCTTTCAGCGATTCCCAATTGGTCACGAGCCAATATCATGGCGACTACGAGGCCAAAGATGAATGCATGGAAGCATACCTGCGGGTAGTCCACACCCTCACCGACCAGATCGAATTCTTTGATCTAACACGGATCCCGCGAGGGGAAAACACCGCAGCGGACGCCCTAGTCGCGTTGGCATCGACATCAGATCCTAACCTCAAAAGGATCATACCAGTCGAGGGGATCGAAAAACCAAGTATCGACATAGCCCTAAAAGCTCTATCCTTGAAAGAGAACGAGCCCACCAGAAATGAGGACGTCGAACACAAGGAACATCCCAAGGATACTAGTCGCGACATCATCGAGATCGATGATGATCTTGACCCAAGAAACGCCGTGTACGTCGCGAACATTCCTGATGGACCAATCCAAACTACATCCACTAGTCAGGGACCCGAGCCCAACGATGAAGAAGATTGGAGAACTCTGATCATCCGATACATAACAAACGGCGAAGTCCCTGGCGACAAATGGGAAGAGCAAAAACTCAAGACGCAGAGTGCTAGGTACTGTGTCACGCAAGGAGAGCTTTTAAAAAGAAGTCTCTCTGGACCTTACCTCAAATGCCTCAATAAGAAGCAAGCCCGAGCCGTGATCACGCAGGCCCACGGCGGATCTTGCGGAAGCCATTCCGGAGGACAAGCTCTGGCCATACGAATCAAAAGACAAGGCTATTTCTGGCCAACAATGGCCACCGAATGCGAATCTTTCTCCAGCAAATGAGACAAATGCCAAAATCATGCCCCGATTATCCACCAAGCATTGGAGAAACTCTCATCTATCTCATCGCCATACCCATTCATGCGATGGGAAATGGACATCGTGGGACCTTTAGTCGCATCCGGCAAAAAGAAAGCTACACACCTATTAGTGATGACAAACTACTTCACTAAGTGGATTGAAGCAGAATCGTACCAAAAGGTTAAAGACGTTCAAGTTAAGGAGTTCGTCTGGCGAAACATCGTGTGCCGACATGGACTACCCCACGAGATCGTCACCGATAACGGATTTCAATTCATATCAAATATGTTCAAAGAGTTCTGCAGAACCTGGAACATAAAGCTGACCTACTCAACGCCCCATTATCCTCAAGGAAACAGACTGGCGGAAGCAGCTAATAAAGCGATCATGAACAGCCTTAATAAAAGACTCAATGAGTGCAAAACAAGCTGGAGCGATGAGCTCCCAGCCGTACTCTGGGCTTACCGGACTACTCCACGAAAATCCACCGGCGAGACTCCCTTCTCGCTAGCGTATGGAATCAAGGCGGTAGTACCAGCCAAAATTCTCGTGTCAAGCATCCGCAACGAAAAATGCCCACGACAAGAGGAACTTAACAACAAGATGATAACAGACGAGCTCGATCTCGTCGACGAAAGGAGGAATCTCGCACTAGCTCGAATCTAGAACTACCAACAAGCCGCAGCTCGCTACTATGATTCCAGAATTAAAACTCGAAGGTTTCAAGTAGGGGAGCTCGTCTTACGGAAAGTGTTCGATTAAAAGGAAGAACACGCTGGAAAGTTAGGAGCAAAGTGGGAAGGTCCTTACCAGGTCACCGATGTTGTGAAGGACGGGGTCTGAGTCGGTGGAAACCCAGAAACCCGAACTACGACCCTGGAACATCATCAACCTCAAAAAGTACTTTCACTGAAAGTACGCAATATAATCGAACTACGAAATGGCTTGATCCCCTTAAAAGGGTACGTAGGCAGCTTGACCTCGAGCGCAGCCGCCCCCCAACACAAAGCTCTTACCGAGCCCGACAACTTCAAACGAAGTCGTACTAGCTTATCTTTGTGAAATCAAAATAAGTCTCTCGATCAATGTATATTTCTGTCGTAAAAGTTAGAGTCGTCGCGAAATACTTCGCCATTACATTTTACCAAGTGATATGAAATTATCTCTTCAAAAATTAAAGTGATATGAAATTATCTTTTCAGAAACAAACGAGATTAAATTATCCCTTCCAAGCGACCTGAAATGGCCTCTCCCAAAATCAAGCGATATGAAATTATCTCTTCAAACCTAAGCGACCTGAAACGGTCCCTTCTAATCAAGCGATATGAAATTATCCCTTCAAACAAGCGACCTGAAACGGTCCCTTCAAAATTGAACGAGCTGAAATGATCGTCCCAAAAAAAAAGCGACTTGAAACGGTCCCGTCAAAATCAGAACAATCTGAAATGATCCTTCAAAAACTCAAAAAATTTCCAACCTTATACGGATTAGAAGATTTGGGGGGGCTACCCCTCCCTCTAAGCCAAAACAATGAAGTCGAGTCTACATCAAGACTGATAAAACGAGACAGTTGTTCACGCAAAACGGCATCCGCATACATTCAAAACGAATCTATGTAAGTTTACTTCGACTCGTCGTACACTTAAAAATACTTTATATCTGCAGATTCGACGAAAAGCTCAAATTTGACATCTCGAAAGAAGCCGCACCTCGAACAAATTTCGAGGAAGAGCTCGAGCTCAAATACAATCGACCTAAAAGATTGTGAAAAATTCCTAAGGCAAATCAAGCCGAACCATTCGTTCGACCCCTCTTTAGAGGTCCGAGCTATCGCGATAACCGATTCTATGCTAAGGCATTAAATAGTCAAATCTATGCTAAGGCATGATAGATTGAAGCAATTCATAAAGAAAAAGAGAGGACACGATGTCCTCAAGTTCGAATAAAAATCCCATTCTGGGCAACACCAAAGTAAAGAAAAGCCCCCACGGGCAACGAAGGTTCGAAAAAGAAAATTAAAAGCCCTTTCGGGCAACAACAACAAAACATTTAAAACTGTTTTGACGGGGACGAAGCATCGTCCCCATCCTCCCCTTGGCCGTCTGCAGCCGCTCCGTCCTCAAGATGACCTTTGACTCCGTCGCTAACCCTCGAGCCGACTCCGGTCGGGAGGTTCGATCCATATTGATCAAGAGCAGGAGGGACCTGGGTCAGAGGGCGAGCCAGAATCACCGAGTCATCTGACATTGCCGGTAGATTCAGCTTGCTAATTCTGAAATCAGAAACCGCCTTGGCATTCATTTCCTCCGTTGCCAGCCGTTTCTTCTCCGCGAGCTCGAGCACCACCTTAGTCAAGTCCAGCTCGCCGGAAGCCAGCTCAGCAATGAGCGCAATATTGGCCAAGGCCTCTTGGAGCCTGATCTCGGCGCTAGTAGCGACCTTCCGATGGCCCTCCATCACCTTAATTCCCTCGAGAATTTCGAGATACTGGCCATTAAGCCCCTTTTTCGCTTCGTGAGCGGCCACCTTCAAGTCAAACTCCCGATCGACAAGGGCTTTCTCCAGGTCAGCCTGACACTGCGCAGCCCGCATGTCCTCAGCTCGACGGGCTTCGTCCGCTGCTTGGTTCGCCCCCTCCGCGGCCAAAGTACGGTTCACAGCCACGTTCAGCTTCTGAGTAAGGTCCTCTTCCTGGTTCTCCAGGATCATAACACGGGCCTCCACCCCATCAAACTTGACGAGCTGCTTCTTCAGCTCCTCCTCCCGAACCATGGCCCCTTGCAGCTGCGCTTTCAGGTCGCTCACCATTTTCTTAACAGTCTCAAGCTCACTTGCTTGCGGTATTTCACGTAGCTCGCGCTCAGACCTAGCCGCGTACCTGTTCGCAGCCTCCAAAGTCTACACAAAAAATAATAACAATAAACGAATGCTAAGCATAAAACAGGTCGAAGAACCGAAGGGAAGAAACCATTACCTTCCCAGCGGCCGCCATTATCTCGGTGTAAGAGTCGCCGAGAGCCATATCCCCAACAGCTGGGAGCTGGAAGCCTGCGGGCTTGAAATGCCTCAGAAAATAGGCCACACCCTTTGGATCATCCGCAATCGGACATTCCTTATGGTGCCTGAAGCGCCAGTTAAAAGATCCAGAGGACCCGGAAGAGGCGGGCCTCGCCTCCACACCTTGGCTCGGCCTCTTTGAGCTCACCTCCGCGTCGGTCCTTTGACGTTTCGCTACAGGAGGAGGAGGGCCACCCCGACTCCGACCGTTCGATCCCCACGAGCCGTTCGACCGAGAGTCGCGTAAAGCATGCTCCGCGGACGGGACCTGGGCTAGTTCCTGCCCAGTCGAAGAGGGAGGTAAATCCTCCACCTCCATGTTCACCTCCCCGGACCCTATAGCCGGAGGAAGAGAGATTTGAACAAGGTTAGGAGGAGGGATCGAGGGAGGGGGAGGAAGAGTTTCACCCATTGCGAAAAGGAGGGCGTTTCTCAAGTCCTCGGCCTTCATTTTCCTCGCCAGATCAACGGGATCCTTCCCGTTCCTACGGCTGCTCGACCTTCGCAACATCTTTTCGAAAGAAGGAGTACTGGCGGTAGAGCTGTCATCCGAGACAAGTCGATCTGAGGACAAAACGGACTCGAGTCAGTTCTTAAAAAAAAAGAAGAGAAGAGATATACAGTACCAGAAACCTTTGCACGAACCAACCAGGATACTTACTTTCTCCAGTCCGCTCGGCAATCTGAAGCGAAGCCTCGACAACTCGGGTTGAAGCGGGCTGGTGAGGGGAGCGCGACTCGTTTTGCGAAAGTCGAGGTTGGTACGAAAGAGGCCGTCGGGCTGCAGGACCTAGAGCAGCTTGAATTCGTTGGTCTGTAAAGCTAGACCAATGGATATCTCCTCTCCGGAGACGAGCAATTAAATTCGATGTGATCGGTTTCAGAGGTAAAGATTCAGGAGCCTCTACAAAAAAAAAAAATATATGTCAGCAAATGGCTCGATATTAAGAACGTCGAAGCAGTCAGGAGAACTGATAAACCCTAAAAGCTAACCAACGCTGGCTGCCCATCTTGTCAGGATAACCGAATAATCGAAGTCCTCGACCGAATGATGGTTGATCCTGAAGAAGAAGTACTTATTCTTCCACGCATCCCTCGTCGGGATCTCCTCGAAGATCTTCCCATGACGAGGAGAGAGGTAGTAAGTACCGGGAAAACGAGTGTTATGTTTTATCGAACAAACCCTCATCAATTCCTCGGCCCCAAAGTCAATGCCCTCCTCGACGGCTCTAACCCCGAGTCCGATAACATAACGGACAAAATTCGGGGTCATCTGATGAAAAGCCAGCTGAAGCTGGGCCAGAACCCACGAGATAATGCGAGGAATTGGGAAAAACAATCCGCATTTGTCGAAGTAGGTGTAAGAGGCGCAGCAATAGCCCTCTACAGCAGTTTCCGGCGACATCGCCGGAGAAGGGATGATTATTTCTACCCCCGGAGGGATCTGGCACTTCGACCGCAACCGCTGTATATGGTCCACAGTCAAGCTGGACGGCGGATGCGGACCAAATGATCCCGCTGCCGCACTTGTACTCGCCCTGGTCATAAACTTCCGAGCCATAATGGCGATGTACCGAAATTTCTTTTATTCGAAGAAAAAGAGAACCGGAATAGAAGATCTAAAGCGAGAGGAGTTTCAGAATAATAGTAAAAGAAACAACAGCGAGAGACGAAAATGCTAAAGTAAGGAAGAAGAAGTTACCTTGTCGATTCGTAGTGCAAGCAGTATTGGGAATCGTGCTAGGTAACTTCTCCTTTTGAGCCAACTCTTGCACCTCCTCCCTCGAGATCCGCGGGATCTTTCGTATCCTACAATCTCAACCGCTCGATTTAAAGTTTGAAAATGATTATAAAAGATCGAGACAGTTAGGATCCTTCGATCTCTTACGATCTTGACCGTTGATACGCGATCTACGGTCAGGAGCAAGCGGCTGATGATTAACTCACATCCGCATAGATCGAGGCCGATAAGATTTATCGGACTCGGGAGATCTCAACCGTTGACGATTTACCAGATCGACGGCAAATAAAGTTATTCTCTGGATAACATGAATTGAGATAACACACACGCTACAAATAGATCAATTTGATCCACGCGCTCGGTTTCAACCGTCCGATCATAACAGGATCCAAAGATGAAGCCGAGATGATTATTACGGTTTCTGATACCCGAGGCGCACGCGCGTCTTCTCAAGAACGTCCACCGCCCATAAACCTCGACTTGTCGAAATTAATTGGCTGGGGGGCTATTGTTGGTGCTGGATTTCCCTCTAAGAAATCCGGCCCATAAACAAACCAAACAAAGGCCCATAATCATGAGCCCGTTCCATAATCAAGACAGAGAGATCGACCATCATCCGTTTTGGGCCCATGCGACCAGCATCCGGACAAAGCCCATACAACGCCGGAGTGAGAAGCGATCGAGCTCGAGCTCGATAGGAGACGATGTAGAGGCAGAACAACCTGGTCTTCGTCGGTTCAAACGATTCCCTCAAATCTCGGAGATCGTTATCACGGTGAGGCCGAAATATCGGAACAAGAGGATCAAAGTCGAGACTATTTAAAGAAGAAGTGGCGATTCATTCAAGACATTCCAACCCTAATCAAGAACACTTCGACTAGATAGCTCGATTATCATACTTTGTACTCTCTATTCGATTGTGTTTGTTCTATCTCGACGATCAATCTCAATAGGAAATCTATTTCATCTTTATATCCGAAAGTCCAAATCCACGATTATAAATTCTTGGTGTGAATCTCCGATCTCACAATATCATTTCAAATCTATTTATTGGTGTACTTCCATATTAATTTATTTAAATGTGTAAAAATGTACTGAGTTATACTTGATGTATTTAACAAACATTTTTCTTGAAAAAAAATTAGGTTGACTTGAGTTTAATCAAACAATACACTAGAATAATAATCAGATTGATGATTATGGTGTTAATTATGATGTTAATCATATAACTTAAGTACAATAGAAACTCTGTAATCTAATATTTAATAAATTAATAATTTGATTTTTTTTTATAAATTAATCTTTCTAAATTAATAAAATAAAAATACCCCAATATTATTAACTATAGAGTTTTTATTATACATTTATTGGTACATATCACTATATTTCTATATTATATTTTTTTTTCTGGCCAATTTTTTTTTCCGGCCAATATTATATATGCTGATACTTATCATCGTACAAATCTATTTATTAGTGTATACATAAATGTATTGTTTTATTTTAGTTGGTATGTATGTATCTATTTTTTTTTTAATAGATAATAGCTTGATTTACCTGCATAGTATGCGGACAAAAAAAATTAATATCAATATAATTATGTTTTCTATAAACCAATTTATTTTATATATTTTTAAATTTAATAAAAATAATTATTTTGGTCAAAATAATAAATAACATAATTTTCAATATAAAATATGGTTTTTTTTTGTCGGCAACATTATATTAATTAGGCCCAATGGGCAGACATTACATGAGAGTTAGAAGCTATAGAATAAGAAATTAACTCCAACGGATTGGGCTTATAGATCGGCCCATTTACAACGAAAACCGGTTCGGATTGCTTTTAGGAAAACACGAAAACGTGTCGAATCACCGCCAATCTGCCACGCGTCAAGCTAGGATGAAGCGGCTGCATGCAAGAACCGATCAATTTTCCGGCAATCGAAGCACCGTTCGCCGTCGCTACAGCTGTGTCTCCTGCCGATCTAACTCCTGCCAACCATCCAAAACACCGCATAGAAATTGATTCACTTTTCCACCGCTTCATGATTGTTGATTCGATGCTTCATAGACCGAGAAATCAACAACAGACTTTTTCAGGTACAGATTTAGCTTCAGTCGAGCCCGTTCAACTCGATCGGGCCATGGGAGCAAAAGACTCAAAGCGCGCAACACCTCAGAAGAGAAGAAAAGGAGGTCGACGGCACTGTGACGGAAGAGAAACGAGGAGAAGATCGAGATTCCGGCAGCTACACCGGAAGACAAGTCCGACAGAAGGTCGGAAGCAGAGGCGGATGAAACCGCAGCACAACAAAAAAAAACTAGAATCTGATAGGGATAAGAGTATAAAAAATCAGATTCATCGCCAAAAAGTATAAACAGCCGGCCAACCGGTGTGGCTAAAGAAGCCTATCACCGGTGGCCAGAGAAAACACGAAGCTTTTGTGTTTGGTGAACCTAGAGAGAAGTTGGAAAGATGAAGAGAGTAAAAACCTTTCTGACCTAAAATATGGTTAACTTAGTAAAATAATATCAAACTAGTAATCAAACATAATATATTAATATATAACTCAAATCAATTAATATTAATATAAGATAATTATGATGAGTTGCTTATGTGTATTGCTTTAAAATGCTTTTGGCCATGATTTAACCTATCCATTACTTTTCTAGGAATCGAATTGATAAAATTTATCTAAGGCAGTGTTTTATATAATACAAGACTGCTTCATTAAACTATAACAAAACCACTGGTTTTTGTTTGCCAACAAAAAGAAACATTAAAATTAACCTTGGAAAAAGTCTAATTTCGTCTCACCAAATAAGAACAATAGGGAATAATAAAATAGCAGAAATCGATTTTTTTTTTCACCTGGGCTTGCGTTTCGATGGTGGCATCTTCCTCATACTGCTGTTAGTGCCTCCTCCACCGTTGGTTCCAGGACGTGATTTCCCAAACGCTCTCATCTTCCTTCTCTTCCTATCTTCCTCACTATCCGACTCAGCTCCAAGCTCTCTGTCTGCATTTGTAGCTTCTCTCTCCAGCTCGTCCCAAGTCTTACCTTTATCTTCCTCTGAATCCTCTTCTTCTTCGTCCTCTGACTAAACCAGTGACTCGATCTCTGAATCCTCATCCTCCGACTCAGACTCAACCTCAACATCTGACGGCTCAGAGCCACCAGATTCTGAATCGCTTCCGTCTACGTTCAAAAACTCCCATCCTCCTCTACAAAGCTTTGTGGATCATCCGTGATTATCTTAAGGATCTGTCTCCAGTTCAGATTCAGTTTGCTCTCGTAGTACTTTATATCCGTAGTGTCAAGCCAGTCCTTTATCCCTTCAAGAGAACTAGTGGGAATCGAGTCAACCCTCAGAACATCTTTCTTGAAGTCCTTGAAGATGATGGCCATGTCGAAGTTCTTCTGCCCAAACCCAACTCTCGCCAAATTCACAATCTCAATCTCACTCAGACTGACCACAAAAACGGCATTTCAGTGATCTCAACCAGCAGGAATCTTGTGGTCGAGATGATGAAAGCACTCGTCTTATGCGGGACACCATAGAAACCTAGCTCTCTCAGAGGTTGATCAAACTCAAGGTCCAAACTTGCAAACTGGGATTGTTGCCACATATCGTTGATCCGGTTTGCAAAATGATCGAAATCCATGTTCATCTTGTTTTTCCTAGCCCGCTCCCGCTGTTCTTCATCAATCTCGTCTGGGTCATAGGCTGATCTCCTTCCACCGCATAAATACTGCATAAAATCCATCACCTCCACATAAAATTGGACGTCCTTCCTTTTCTTGTTCGCTACCATGATGTGGTTGTGTAAGTGGAAATGCAGGACGCTGATCATAAAATTGATAACTAGAATTTTATGATCCTAAAGAGGTATCAATTCTTCAAGCTTATCGTGTAGCAATGAGGTATCGAACCCGTTGACCAATGGGAATACACTAAACCTCAAAAGACAAGCCACAATTCAAATTTCAAGTCTTAACAAACTAAAGAACCAAATTCAATTAACTAAACAAATAAATAAGGAAAGCAAATAGCAATAAGCAACAATCAATTAAGAAGTAAGGATTATGAGTTAAGGTCAATGGATTGGATGACTTGGGACAATCTAGAATGCTTAACACACACTTCTAAAAAGCTAATCTCCTAGCAAGGAACACAATCAATAGATTAATTCAATGTCTTGATACTAATCATTTTCCCTAATCAAAACCCAAGAGCAAACTCTTATTTGTGAATTAAGACTAGGCAAGCATGCATAACAAATTCCAATTAGCTAATAATCACTCTAAACATTCATTCTCTTTAGTTAGAATATGAAAATCCTATCAAAGCTAAAACATGCATTTCATCGAACACATGGTGTGCAAGAAATCCAAAACATCCTAATCAACATGATCAAGGCTAATTAGGCATTCATAACACTAAGATAGAAGAGATTATAGATAGATAAAACCTAAGCATTCATTAATCATCCCAAATCAACCAAATCCTACCTAACCCATAAACCTTATAGGAAACTACTCACTAATCATTCTATGTTCAACAAAACCCATTAAGATAGTGTAGAACATGAAGATTAGCAAAGATTAAAAGAAGAAGAGAAAAGATCAAAGCAAAACAACTCTTAGATGAAGAAAAGATTCAAATTGGTCTTACAAAAGGTTTTTGAAACAAAATAAGCTTTAGAGACAATACAAAATTAGGTTTTTGGCTTTAAATAGTGAACAGTGGCGAACCGGGTCAACCCGGGACAAAACGGGTGTTGACCCGATTCAGTTGGACCAAAGTAGGCCCGCAGGGAAATGTATCGGTAGCCTCCAACCGATACTCAGGCCGATACATTTCCATGCCTAAGTTTCTTCTTCTGCGCCAAGGGATGTATCGGTTTGGTTCAGCTGATATACAAACCGATACTTGTCCCTGCCTAGATTTGCTCTTCTTCGCCAAGGGACGTATCGGTTTGTTTCAGCCGATATACAAACCGATACTTCTTCCTGCAATTCTTCGTTGTCTTCAGAACCAGATGTATCGGTCACACCAAGCCGATACACAGGTCGATACTTCTTCCTGTCATTCTCCTCTTCATCCTTTGAGTTCCTTTCCTGCACCTTAGCCACACTTAAACTCCAAAGCACCTAACAAACATCCAAAGAACACTCCAAACACAGGAAAACATGCAAATCCTAGAACTGAATGCACCTATACTCTAAGTGTAACTAAAAACAAGGAAATGATGCAAATGGATGCTAAAAGAGATCTAAAGATGAACTTGACACAAGCCTAAATGCCTAAATATGCAAGAATATCAATTCCCCGAAACTTAAACCTTGCTTGTCCACAAGCAAGCATAAAACATTCAAGAAAAGTTAGGGAGAGAGGTTTTAAGGTGGGAGCTCATATCCAAAGACAAAACTGAGATCAACAAGTTCCAATTCAAGTCAACATCGCTAAGAAGCAATCAAGGCAAGCTTACTCCAAAAATTTAGCCATACTCATCAAGACAATACTCTTAGCTCAATCCTCAACCTACACAAGCATTCCTATCAACTAGCTCTTTAACAT
This sequence comes from Orychophragmus violaceus, assembly GCA_030180135.1. Classification (NCBI taxonomy): domain Eukaryota; kingdom Viridiplantae; phylum Streptophyta; class Magnoliopsida; order Brassicales; family Brassicaceae; genus Orychophragmus; species Orychophragmus violaceus. The sequence continues at coordinate 70,409,301 of CM058237.1, forward strand.
TCATTAGGTTTTTCAAGTGAATCTTACTCAATGCAAAGTGATCAAACTCATTTGGCAAAGGGGCATGGTTTTGAGATTAAAGTGATCTCAATCAAAAGAGGGGTTTACTCCAAATGCATGAAGGTTCTCTCAAGAAGAAGCGAATGAGCTATAGTAAAATGCAAAGAGTTAGAGGCAATTGGTGCATACTAGGTTGATTATCATCTACCCATTCCCCAATAGCTTTCTCTCTTAGTCTAACCCACCTAATAGATGTCTACCCTTCATCCAAGGCTATTTTTGCCTTATCCCCCTTTCATCAATTAAACACTTTCCCAATGGAACTCTCTAAGGATCATTCAACATTCCACAACAATGGTAAATCACTTCTTTTAACTTAGCTCAATTCTTTCTTTCTTTAGCATTAGTCTCTATCTCATTTTTTTCTTTCTTTATGGTGAGCCTTTGGCTTCTTTTCATAACAACACTCGAGACACATTCTTTTCAAACACATTAGAGCTATTGATAGGCTCAGGTTTTAATCATATTCTACTGCAAGTGCACAGGTATGTGATTGTAGTACTTATGGTATCGAATCCACAAGGACTCATGGTCACACGATAGATTGTATGTATTCAAGTTAAGCTAAATCAAATTCCAGAGAAATCAGTAAGCAAAACAATAAACTAGAAAGGTGTTTTCAATAGGAGGAAAGACGTCAGATTTCGGAAGTTCTCGGGAATTATGCTATGCAAGAAACTTAACTAACATGATTCAGATTTAGAGCAGTTCAAGAACTAGAAACACTTTACTAAACAATCCAACTCTCGCTGAGATTGTTTCTATATCTAGCAACCTAGCGATCCAAATCTCTTTGTGATCCTAGAGTTCTAAACAAGCATTAAGAACAGATTCTATCGGTTCACAATTTTCCTAAACCAAATCTCTTTGCGTCTAGTCAAATTGCTCACTCTAAGTTTGGTTCAGATTATAACTCACACTCTCGTGCTATTGTCAATTATCTCTGATCTTATTATAACTCACACTCTCGTGCTATTGTCAGAATTCAGTGTTAAGCACAACTTAGGTGATGAACGATAAGATGGCGAATCCTAATCAATCAGTTATCAAGCAAGAATAATACCTTTGTGAGAATCCCTAAATCTAACTAGGTTACTACTCAGACATAGAAGAAATTAAACAACACATCATGAATAGAAAAACAGAAACTGAATAGATAAAAGTAAAGGGGTTCGAAATTCTTCTCTCAGACGTTACAAGTAGCAAGAATCAGCCCCTAGCCAAAATCTCTCAATCTCTCTTGCAGAAAAAAAGTAAGAACAAGATAATAGAATGAATGAGTCTGAAACCCTAATAAAACTCTCTAAACACGTTTTGGGGTCAGATTAGAATATAGGAAAACTTCGGGGTCTTTTGCGCAATTCTTCAAAACTTATCTAAACTCGGCGCATAACTTCTCCTGGGTTCAGTGTCGACAGACATCAAAGGTAGTGCCGGTCGACACTCCATCGTGGTCGAGACACTAACTTCAGCTCGTTGCACAAATCACCAGAAACGTCCTAATATCCTTCTCTTTGCTTCAAACGCAAGCTTACCTGTAAAAGACTCAATAGACTCTAAAAACCAGGTTAAAGACTCAATATGTACACTTATATCATGGTTGAAAACCTATAAAAACCATGATATATCAACTCCCCCACACTTAGCTCTTGCTTGCCCTCAAGCAAGTAAAGAACCAAAGTATAAGAAAAGAGGTTTGAAAACACAGAAACTCATTTCGTCTTAGGAACTTTCGCATTCATATTCATTTAGTAAACCACTGAAAACTTCCCTACAGAACTCAAGACCACAATATACTTCCTCCACACTTAGCAACTGTCCCAAGTAAACTCCACAATAAAGTTAGGACATTCAAGTTCACCACACTAGCCTCTGTATACAATTAGGTGCAGTCTCACAGAGGGAGTATCGAATCAAAGGACACATGGACTCAACCTATTCAGTATCTGACCACCCAACTGTCGGTTTCTGGTTTCTTTCTTTTCCCTTTCTCCCTTAGCACTGATTTTTCCCCACTGGGTATCATTTTATTTTTTTCTATCAGTGCTCTTCCCTTTTTATTTGGGGTTTAACTTTGGATCTTTCCATGGGTACACAGGAGGTAATAGGGGTTTCTACCACTCCCGTGACCACTTCGAAGCTACTAGCTTATCCTCGGTTTTTATCTCTTTTTTTTTTTACTTTCAAGGGAGGGGAAAATTAGAAACCATACTTTAGAACAGGATCATAGGCTGTGCCAAACACATCAAAGGAATCCGACCCAAAGATTACCAAGCCACTAAGCGAGAAATTAAAGTCAATATTAAGTGCGAGACTAGTGATGGATCCTCTTAATACCTGGTTAGATATGGGTTTCCTTGATAAGTTGATCCGGTTGGGGTTTTCTAATAGTCATAGAGGCTCTGCAAGTCTGTCCAATGGTTACTTAGTTCCTGTTCAAGCGAAAACTTTCCTCGAAAAATCATAGTTTCATACTGATTTTGACTCAATAAAACAATTTTGAAAAAACTTGTGAAAACATGGACTGACTCTCTAAGAAAACAAAACACAATGTCAGTACCACCTCCCCCACACTTAAACTGCACTGTCCCCAGTGGAATTGTAGCGTGAGCTCGGTATGAAACAAATTGGAACCATAGAGATTTTGAGTTAAAAATCCGAACTTGTACACGGTCGATGTCGACCGACACTAAGCTTAGTGTCGACCGACATTGATGTCTGCAGTCCTGTGTTCCTCTCGGGTCTGACACACAAAAACAAGAAAATTCAAAAGACACAAGAAATAAAACCAAAAAGAAAAGAAAACGAACCTACAGTGGGTTGCCTCCCACTCAACGCTCTTTTAAAGTCAATAACTTGACTGGACGAACGAGATCAGGCTCCTGGAGGTTCCAGAAATGTTAGAGTGGAATCTTGAGAAACTACCATCTCCTCTTCTCCCGTATCAGGAGTTGAAACTTTGCTAATCCGAGCTTCTTGTTCCAACTCAATGCTAAAGGTTTGACCATCGATTTTAGGGCTTCGCAGCATATCCATCTCGAAGTGTAAAGGTTCATCTCCCAGGTGGAGATCGATCAGACCATGCCTCACGTCAATCTTCGCTCCAGCTGTGGCTAAGAAAGGTCGTCCTAAAATCAGAGGATCATCCGGTTCATCATTGTACCTTAACACCACAAAGTCTGTTGGAACTAGATAGTTCCCAACTCTGACGGGGATGTCCTCGAGAACTCCTGCGGGAATCCTCTTTGACTGGTCAGCTAGGATCAGACGTATCTTAGTGGGCGCAAACTCTGTCATCCCCAATCTCTCAGCCACAGAATACGGCATGAGGTTTCCGCCAGCTCCTAAATCTCATAATGAGTGATCGAAGCAAATCTCTAAGATAGAACAATCTAGTACAAACACACCAGGATCTGGCAGCTTCTTTGGAATTTGATTTGATAACATGTCACTGATTTGCTTGGGAAGCATTACTACCCATTCCTCCGAATCCTCATCTATGGGTATCATCCTCTCAATGTATCTCCGTAGACAAGGATGATATTGTAAAACATCAGCTTGTGGATCCTTTTTCAACTTTTTGTTCATCACTGCCGAGCGCTCATCTTCATCAAGCTCCCGTTTAGACCTCACAATTAGCCTAGGGAGGCGTGTTGGGGGTTTGTAAGTTTCATCTTTAGCTTTTACACCAAACATTGGCAAGTATTGGGACACTAGCCAATTCACCACTGATGTCGACTCCATAATCGGTCATGCTCGATTTTGGTTCGTCATGAGAACTCGAAATCCCTTTTGGAAGTGAGTGTCGGCCGACATCAAAGGTAGTGTCGGTCGACATCGAGATTTTTGTCTCGGGTTTTTCAGAATCTTCAACAAGTTCAGCTGTCTTAAACTCAAAATTCTCTCCTTGTTTTGATCCATCATCAATATGAACTGACCAAGATTTGATGTGGGTGTCCATAACATTCTTTCCCTTAACTGAGCTTGAAATTTGGTTCACTTGTGTATCCAACTGCTTCACATGTGTACTTAATGATTCAAACTTCCCATTCAGATCTTCATACAAAGCATCAAGCTTCTTGTTGAAATCCACAGCAATCTTAGTCTGACCTTCCAGCACCCGCTCCAGCATGACTTCCATCTTGCTCTCATGAGCACTAACATCAGGAGGTGTCTGATATAAGGATGATCCATAGTTCCTCTGATAAGAATTACCTTGCTGAAAAGGTTTTTGGTAACCAGCATTCTGACCATAGCCTGAAGAGTTTTGGTTGCTTGTGAAAGCACTCTTCTGTCCACCATTAAAGAACTTATTACCTTGCTGATTACCAAACTTGTTTCCTTGGAATCCAGAGCCACTAATGTAGTTCACATTCTCTTCTTGGTTATCTTCTTCAGCCTCAAATACCTCAACATCCTGAGCAAAGTGGACAACCTTCTTTGCAGTCAATAAATTGTGAACAGAGTCCAACTTATTCTTAAATTCAATCATCTCCATCTTATCAACCTTTCGACCAGATTCTTTCCTTCTTCTATCGGCAGTCTTGGTGCTATTGCTGCTCACCAAGTTGTCAATTAGCACTCTAGCCTGCTCAGGAGTCTTTGTATTGAAATTGCCATTGCTGGCATTATCCAATGCGGACTGGTAGTGGAGATCAATACCCCTGATGAATATGCCCAGCAGCGTCACTTCAGAGAATCCATGGTGAGGACAGTCACGCTGATACATCTTAAATCTCATCCAAGAAGACTTAAGAGGCTCTGTAGAACCTTGGGTGAAGGTAAGAATATCCTGTCTCGACTGATCAGAGCGAGCATCATCATAAAAGTACCTCAAAAACTCCCTCTTCACAGCGTCCCAAGTGGTATACTTCCCAGGTGGAAGTTGTTTCAGCCAAGCTGCAGCCTCTACGAGAGAATAGGGGAAAAGCTTAAGGTAGAGAAAATCATAGTTTACGCCATTGTACTTCATTCCAGTGACGAAGTCTTCAAAATCATCAATATGATCCATGGGTTGCTCATGTGATAGACCATGGAAAGGATTCTGCCTCAGAAGAGTGTAATAGACAGTCTTGATCTCAAAGTCATTCCTCTCAAAGCTAGGAGGTATAATTGCTGACCGGTTAGCATAGAACTCGTTCGGACGGTTGTAGTCAGCAAGAGTCCTGTCATCAGTAGGAGGATTAATCATCTGCCCCTGACCTTGGGGTTGTTCAGGCGCGGGTTCAGGGATCACATTCCCTTGGGCATCAATCCTTAGCCCGATCATTGTATCGGTTGTTCTGTTGGTCTCTCACAACACCCTCAGCATAAGGTCTCAAAATCAAGCGATTGTTCATCATCCTTGTTCTTTGACCTTTTCTGTTTGTTCTCTCTAGTCTAGCAAGTTCCTCAAGCCTGAGGTTCACAAGTTCTTCGCTCTGGTTGCTTCGAGTATGTCGACTTGGCATACACAGAACTCAAAATCTCTGTCTCGAGGTCGGTGTCGAGCGACACTGGTGAAGGAATCAGTTGACACTGAATGCATCTGTCGATTTCCTGCACAACCAAAAACAAGCCAAACAAGAGAAAAATCAGTAACAAAGAAAATAAAAACGACTTAGACTCAACTCTAGGACAAAATCTATCGGCGAACTCAGTTGAGTCCCCGGCAACGGCGCCAAAAACTTGATAGGCTCAGGTTTTAATCCTATTCTACTGCAAGTGCACAGTTATGTGATTGTAGTACTTAGGGTATCGAATCCACAAGGACTCACGGTCACACGATTGATTGTAAGTATTCAAGTTAAGCTAAATCAAATTCCAGAGAAAGCAGTAAGCAAAACAATAAACTAGAAAGGTGTTTTCAATAGAAGGAAAGGCGTCAGATTTAGGAAGTTCTCGGGAATTATGCTATGCAAGAAACTTAACTAACATGATTCAGATTTAGCGCAGTTCAAGAACTAGAAACACTTTACTAAACAATCCAACTCTCGCTGAGATTGTTTCTATATCTAGCAACCTAGCGATCCAAATCTCTTTGCGATCCTAGAGTTCTAAATAAGCATTAAGAACAGGTTCTATCGGTTCACAATTTTCCTAAACCAAATCTCTTTGCGTCTAGTCAAATTGCTCAGTCTAAGTTTGGTTCAGATTATAACTCACACTCTCGTGCTATTGTCAATTATCTCAGATCTGATTATAACTCACACTCTCGTGCTATTGTCATAATTCAGTGTTAAGCACAACTTAGGTGATGAACGATAAGATGGCGAATCCTAATCAATCAGTTATCAAGCAAGCATAAAACCTTTGTGAGAATCCCTAAATCTAACTAGGTTACTACTCAGACATAGAAGCAATTAAACAACACATCATGAATAGAAAACCAGAAACTGAATATATAAAAGTAAAGGGTTCGAAATTCTTCTCTCAGACGTTACAAGTAGCAAGAATTAGCCCCTAGCCAAAATCTCTCAATCTCTCTTGCAGAAAAAAAGTAAGAACAAGATAATAGAATGAATGAGTCTGAAACCCTAATAAAACTATCTAAACACTATTTGGGGTCAGATTAGAATATAGGGAAACTTCAGGGTCTTTTGCGCAATTCTTCAAAACTTGTCTAAACTCGGCGCATAACTTATCTCAGGCTCAGTGTCGACCGACATCAAAGGTAGTGTCAGTCGACATTCCATCGTGGTGAAGACACTAACTTCAGCTCGTTGCACAAATAACCAGAAACGTCCTAATATCCTTCTCTTTGCTTCAAACGCAAGCTTACCTGTAAAAGACTCAATAGACTCTAAAAACCAGGTTAAAGACTCAATATGTACACTTATATCATGGTTGAAAACCTATAAAAACCATGATATATCAACTCTCCCACACTTAGCTCTTGCTTGCCCTCAAGAAAGTAAAGAACCAAAGTATAAGAAAAGAGGTTTGAAAACACAGAAACTCATTTCGTATTAGGAACTTTCGCATTCATATTCATTTAGTAAACCACTGAAAACTTTCCTACAGAACTCAAGACCACAATATACTTCCCCCACACTTAGCAACTGTCCCAAGTAAACTCCACAATCAAGTTAGGACATTCAAGTTCACCACACTAGCCTCTGTATACAATTAGGTGCAGTCTCACAGAGGGAGTATCGAATCAAAGGACACATGGACTCAACCTATTCAGTATCTGACCACCCAACTGTCGGTTTCTGGTCAAAATAATAAATAACATAATTTTCAATATAAAATATGGTTTTTTTTTGTCGGCAACATTATATTAATTAGGCCCAATGGGCTGACATTACAGGAGAGTTAGAAGCTATAGAATAAGAAATTAACTCTAACGGATTGGGCTTATAGATCGGCCCATTTACAACGAAAACCGGTTCGGATTGCTTTTAGGAAAACACGAAAACGTGTCGAATCACCGCCAATCTGCCACGCGTCAAGCTAGGATGAAGCGGCTGCATGCAAGAACCGATCAATTTTCGGGCAATCGAAGCACCGTTCGCCGTCGCTACAGCTGTGTCTCCTGCCGATCTAACTCCTGCCAACCATCCAAAACACCGCATAGAAATTGATTCACTTTTCCACCGTTTCATGATTGTTGATTCGATGCTTCATAGACTGAGAAATCAACAGCAGATTTTCTCAGGTACAGATTTAGCTTCAGTCGAGCCCGTTCAACTCGATCGGGCCATGGGAGCACACGACTCAAAGCGCGCAACACCTCAAAAGAGAAGAAAAGGATGTCGACGGCACTGTGACGGAAGAGAAACGAGGAAAAGATCGAGATTCCGGCAGCTACACCGGAAGACAAGTCCGACAGAAGGTCGGAAGCAGAGGCGGATGAAACCGCATCACAACAAAAAAACTAGAATCTGATAGGGATAAGAATATAAAAAATCAGATTCATCGCCAAAAAGTATAAACAGCCGGCCAACCGGTGTGGCTAAGGAAGCCTATCACCGGTGGCCAGAGAAAACACGAAGCTTTTGTGTTTGGTGAATCTAGAGAGAAGTTGGAGAGATGAAGAGAGTAAAAACCTTTCTGACCTAAAATATGGTTAACTTAGTAAAATAATATCAAACTAGTAATCAAACATAATATATTAATATATAACTCAAATCAATTAATATTAATATAAGATAATTATGATGAGTTGCTTATGTGTATTGCTTTAAAATGCTTTTGGCCATGATTTAACCTATCCATTACTTTTCTAGGAATCGAATTGATATAATTTATCAAAGGCAGTGTTTTATATAATACAAGACTGCTTCATTAAACTATAACAAAACCACTGGTTTTTGTTTGCCAAAAAAAAGAAACATTAAAATTAACCTTGGAAAAAGTCTAATTTCGTCTCATCTAATAAGAACAATAGGGAATAATAAAATAGCAGAAATCGATTTTTTTTTCACCTGGGCTTGCGTTTCGATGGTGGCATCTTCCTCATACTGCTGCTAGTGCCTCCTCCACCGTTGGTTCCAGGACGTGATTTCCCAAACGCTCTCATCTTCCTTCTCTTCCTATCTTCCTCACTATCCGACTCAGCTCCAAGCTCTCTGTCTGCATTTGTAGCTTCTCTCTCCAGCTCGTCCCAAGTCTTACCTTTATCTTCCTCTGAATCCTCTTCTTCTTCGTCCTCTGACTCAACCAGTGACTCGCTCTCTGAATCCTCATCCTCCGACTCAGACTCAACCTCAACATCTGACGGCTCAGAGCCACCAGATTCTGAATCGCTTCCGTCTACGTTCAAAAACTCCCATCCTCCTCTACAAAGCTCTGTGGATCATCCGTGATTATCTTAAGGATCTGTCTCCAGTTCAGATTCAGTTTGCTCTCGTAGTACTTTATATCCGTAGTGTCAAGCCAGTCCTTTATCCCTTCAAGAGAACTAGTGGGAATCGAGTCAACCCTCAGAACATCTTTCTTGAAGTCCTTGAAGATGATGGCCATGTCGAAGTTCTTCTGCCCAAACCCAACTCTCGCCAAATTCACAATCTCAATCTCACTCAGACTGACCACAAAAACGGCATTTCAGTGATCTCAACCAGCAGGAATCTTGAGGTCGAGATGATGAAAGCACTCGTCTTATGTGGGACACCATAGAAACCTAGCTCTCTCAGAGGTTGATCAAACTCAAGGTCCAAACTTGCAAACTGGGATTGTTGCCACATATCGTTGATCCGGTTTGCAAAATGATCGAAATCCATGTTCATCTTGTTTTTCCTAGCCCGCTCCCGCTGTTCTTCATCAATCTCGTCTGGGTCATAGGCTGATCTCCTTCCACCGCATAAATACTGCATAACATCCATCACCTCCACATTAAAATTGGACGTCCTTCCTTTTCTTGTTCGCTACCATGATGTGGTTGTGCAAGTGGAAATGCAGGACGCTGATCATAAAATTGATAACTAGAATTTTATGATCCTAAAGAGGTATCAATTCTTCAAGCTTATCGTGTAGCAATGAGGTATCGAACTCGTTGACCAATGAGAATACACTAAACCTTAAAAGACAAGCCACAATTCAAATTTCAAGTCTTAACAAACTAAAGAACCAAATTCAATTAACTAAACAAATAAATAAGGAAAGCAAATAGCAATAAGCAACAATCAATTAAGAAGTAAGGATTATGAGTTAAGGTCAATGGATTGGATGACTTGGGACAATCTAGAATGCTTAACACACACTTCTAAAAAGCTAATCTCCTAGCAAGGAACACAATCAATAGATTAATTCAATGTCTTGATACTAATCATTTTCCCTAATCAAAACCCAAGAGCAAACTCTTATTTGTGAATTAAGACTAGGCAAGCATGCATAACAAATTCCAATTAGCTAATAATCACTCTAAACATTCATTCTCTTTAGTTAGAATATGAAAATCCTATCAAAGCTAAAACATGCATTTCATCGAACACATGGTGTGCAAGAAATCCAAAACATCCTAATCAACATGATCAAGGCTAATTAGGCATTCAGAACACTAAGATAGAAGAGATTATAGATAGATAAAACCTAAGCATTCATTAATCATCCCAAATCAACCAAATCCTACCTAACCCATAAACCTTATAGGAAACTACTCACTAATCATTCTATGTTCAACAAAACCCATTAAGATAGTGTAGAACATGAAGATTAGCAAAGATTAAAAGAAGAAGAGAAAAGATCAAAGCAAAACAACTCTTAGATGAAGAAAAGATTCAAATTGGTCTTACAAAAGGTTTTTGAAACAAAATAAGCTTTAGAGACAATACAAAATTAGGTTTTTGGCTTTAAATAGTGAACAGTGGCGAACCGGGTCAACCCGGGACAAACCGGGTGTTGACCCGATTCAGTTGGACCAAAGTAGGCCCGCAGGGAAATGTATCGGTTGCCTCCAACCGATACTCAGGCCGATACATTTCCATGCCTAAGTTTCTTCTTCTGCGCCAAGGGACGTATCGGTTTGGTTCAGCCGATATACAAACCGATACTTGTCCCTGCCTAGATTTGCTCTTCTGCGCCAAGGGACGTATCGGTTTGTTTCAGCCGATATACAAACCGATACTTCTTCCTGCAATTCTTCGTTGTCTTCAGAACCAGATGTATCGGTCACACCAAGCCGATACACAGGTCGATACTTCTTCCTGTCATTCTCCTCTTCATCCTTTGAGTTCCTTTCCTGCACCTTAGCCACACTTAAACTCCAAAACACCTAACAAACATCCAAAGAACACTCCAAACACAAGAAAACATGCAAATCCTAGAACTGAATGCACCTATACTCTAAGTGTAACTAAAAACAAGGAAATGATGCAAATGGATGCTAAAAGAGATCTAAAGATGAACTTGACACAAGCCTAAATGCCTAAATATGCATGAATATCAATTCCCCGAAACTTAAACCTTGCTTGTCCACAAGCAAGCATAAAACATTCAAGACAAGTTGGGGAGAGAGGTTTTAAGGTGGGAGCTCATATCCAAATACAAAACTGAGATCAACAAGTTCCAATTCAAGTCAACATCGCTAAGAAGCAATCAAGGCAAGCTTACTCCAAAAATTTAGCCATACTCATCAAGACAATACTCTTAGCTCAATCCTCAACCTACACAAGCATTCCTATCAACTAGCTCTTTAACATTCATTAGGTTTTTCAAGTGAATCTTACTCAATGCAAAGTGATCAAACTCATTTGGCAAAGGGGCATGGTTTTGAGATTAAAGTGATCTCAATCAAAAGAGGGGTTTACTCCAAATGCATGAAGGTTCTCTCAAGAAGAAGCGAATGAGCTATAGTAAAATGCAAAGAGTTAGAGGCAATTGGTGCATACTAGGTTGATTATCATCTACCCATTCCCCAATAGCTTTCTCTCTTAGTCTAACCCACCTAATAGATGTCTACCCTTCATCCAAGGCTATTTTTGCCTTATCCCCCTTTCATCAATTAAACACTTTCCCAATGGAACTCTCTAAGGATCATTCAACATTCCACAACAATGGTAAATCACTTCTTTTAACTTAGCTCAATTCTTTCTTTCTTTAGCAATAGTCTCTATCGCATTTTTTTCTTTCTTTATGGTGAGCCTTTGGCTTCTTTTCATAACAACACTCGAGACACATTCTTTTCAAACACATTAGAGCTATTGATAGGCTCAGGTTTTAATCATATTCTACTGCAAGTGCACAGTTATGTGATTGTAGTACTTAGGGTATTGAATCCACAAGGACTCATGGTCACACGATAGATTGTATGTATTCAAGTTAAGCTAAATCAAATTCCAGAGAAAGCAGTAAGCAAAACAATAAACTAGAAAGGTGTTTTCAATAGGAGGAAAGACGTCAGATTTAGGAAGTTCTCGGGAATTATGCTATGCAAGAAACTTAACTAACAGGATTCAGATTTAGAGCAGTTCAAGAACTAAAAACACTTTACTAAACAATCCAACTCTCGCTGAGATTGTTTCTATATCTAGCAACCTAGCGATCCAAATCTCTTTGTGATCCTAGAGTTCTAAACAAGCATTAAGAACAGATTCTATCGGTTCACAATTTTCCTAAACCAAATCTCTTTGCGTCTAGTCAAATTGCTCACTCTAAGTTTGGTTCAGATTATAACTCACACTCTCGTGCTATTGTCAATTATCTCTGATCTTATTATAACTCACACTCTCGTGCTATTGTCAGAATTCAGTGTTAAGCACAACTTAGGTGATGAATGATAAGATGGCAATCCTAATCAATCAGTTATAAAGCAAGCATAAAACCTTTGTGAGAATCCCTAAATCTAACTAGGTTACTACTCAGACATAGAAGAAATTAAACAACACATCATGAATAGAAAAACAGAAACTGAATAGATAAAAGTAAAGGGGTTCGAAATTCTTCTCTCAGACGTTACAAGTAGCAAGAATCAGCCCCTAGCCAAAATCTCTCAATCTCTCTTGCAGAAACAAAAGTAAGAACAAGATTATAGAATGAATGAGTCTGAAACCCTAATAAAACTCTCTAAACACGTTTTGGGGTCAGATTAGAATATAGGGAAACTTCGGGGTCTTTTGCGCAATTCTTCAAAACTTGTCTAAACTCGGCGCATAACTTCTCCTGGGCTCAGTGTCGACCGACATCAAAGGTAGTGTCGGTCGACACTCCATCTGTTGGAATTGTGTCCAGTAATCTCGGTACTGTCTCTAGAAAGTAAGAGTATGTCAAAGATCAGACATAAGTCATATAATGCTGGGGATCATGATGGCTTGCTAGAGTCCGCTCATGATCTATAAGTCTTGGACTTATTGCCTTTATTATATGATCCCATATGGGTCACACGCCTAAGCTAACAGGAAAAATGTGTTGGAACGGCTTAGCAGAAGTACGACAAAAGTGCCAGGCATTTGTCGTACTAAGAGAGAAAGATTAATGGGTCTGATTAAATGGGATTTAATCAGATTGGGCCCAAAAGCCCATTAGGGAAAAGAGAAGGCTTTTAATGACTAAAAGCCAAGTCTTTTCTCCCTAACCCTAACACCCAGCCGCGGCCTCTCTCTCCCTCTGCGCCTCTCTTCCTCGTGGTCTAGCAGCCATTCCTGTGATCGCGTGTGTGAACCTTTGGAGGATTCATCCCTCGGTGCATCTATCTGATCTCTGACCTGTTCTATTCCTTCCGCTGCAACAAACAGGTAAAAGGTGAGATCAAGTTATGTTTCTATCCAAGAGAACCTAGATCTGTATGTTTAGGTTGAGATGAATCTGTGAATTACATCAGGATCAACTAAAAGAATCCCTACAGTGGTATCAGAGCCATTGGTTCTTAGGATTTCTTGTTTAGATTCATTGTTTAGGTTGTTTAATCTGTTTAGAAGTGTTTTGAATCCATTACTGATAAGAAAAAACACTTAAGAAACTGAATTAAATCCTGAACAAACATTCGAAATCACAAAAACCGAGCTATATGACTCGAGTTTTGGTGATAGGCCATGGGTCGGACGGTTCGGGATGGCCGGTTGAGTCGATCGGCCGAGTGATCGCACGGCGATCGCGTCCGGATCGATCGGCCGAGTGGATCGCACGGCGATCGCGTCTCGGCTGTGCGTCGTCCCGATCGCGTCTCGGTTTCGTCTCGGGTGTGCGTCGCGTCCCGATCGCTCGGCGATCGTGGAGCGTCCGTCCGAGCATCCCGTCCCACGATCGTCCCGCCTGACCCGAGCTCGTCCGACCGTCCCGATCACACGCAAGCGTCCCGTCCGGCAATCCGAGCGTCTCGATCTCGGATCGAGCATGCGGCTTGCGGCTGGACGGCTCTTGCTCGACCGGTTAGGGTTTTGGGTGTAATTGGGCCGGTTCGATTTCGGTTAGGTGGTTCGGTTCAAAACTTAATTAAAATCAATCGTTCTGGTTTAATAAACAGATTTTAATAATTTTATTAAATCTGGTTAAACCGGGATAAGAAATCCAATGTCGAAAGAAATATTGGATTTAGTGCCTAAACCAGGAATTTCTAATTTGATTTGGTTGGACCAAATAAATTGAGAAATTCCGGTTTAGTAAATAACCGGTTGACAATTGTGGTCATCGTAGTAATTAAAACTTGGTTAGACCAGTTTTAATGAACCAGACCGGTTATGTCAATTAATTGGACAATTGGGTCATGTCTTGGACATGGACCAATTCTTGGGCCTCGGGCCAAGAAGTTAAAACAATTGGGCCAATTATTTGAGTCTTTCTTCAGATAAATTTAAAATTTATTTTATAATATTATAAAGTCGATTTTAAATTAAAGTTTCCGAAATTTTATAATTAGAAAGTTTCTTAAAATAGAAGTATCTGAATTTGCGGGTTTTGGATTTTAAAGAAATTTCTAAAGTTAGAAAGTTTCCGGTTTTAGAAAGTTTCCAATTTTAGAAAGTTTCCAAAAATAGTAGGTTTCCATAAATAGAAAGTTTCCCGAAATAGTAATCTTCTATTTTGGGAATGATTTTAATAAACCTACGAACCTCAAACAATATCAAGCGTTGGATGTCTTGTCCAGGCTATGTCAGCTGTCAAAGCCCATTCAATTGCATTCATGGCCTTACAGTGTGAGGATGTCTGCTTTTGCGTGAGTAAGACGGTTTGTGATTCATAAATGTCATTGGGAGTCCCAGACATTAATGATTACATGACTGTATAGTCTGGTTTTCTTGACTAGGCCATCGGGAGTCCCGGGCCTTGAGACATCAGAGTGGATTGGGCCTCGGGCCCAGATTCACAACCAAGAGTTATATCACGGATATAATTAGCCGATATAGGGCTTACCGATATAAGCTAAGGTTGGGTGACGGCCAGTGGCCCACTTTAATTTTAGTTATATGTGGATCTTGGAATCATTATATTCTGTTGAGGGTAACTTAGGTTATTGAATATAATGCGTGATTAATCATATCATATTATTTTTTTTTTTAATACGAGATTAGTCATTTTGAACATAATAACTAATAAACCTTTTATTTATATATTTCAGATATGACTACTACAAGCACACAAAACACATTCTCGATCCGGTCTGTTCTCGAGAAGGAGAAGCTGACTGGAACGAACTTCCTGACATGGTCAAGGAACTTGAGGCTGGTCCTCAAGCAGGAGAAGAAGGATTATGTCCTTCGAGATCCCCTCCCCGAGAGGCCTCTTGCCAATGCTGCCAGGACTCTGCACAATGCTTGGGAAAAGCATTCGTCAGATGAAAATGATGTTTATTGCCTGATGTTGGTGACAATGACTCCTGAGCTGCAAAAACAGTTCGAAAGTGTATTGTCTCCAATCGAGATCATGGCAAGCCTGAAATCGCTTTTTCAGGAGCAGGCTAGGACCGAGAGGTTCCAGACAGTTAAGAACCTCTTGGACTGTAAGTTGGCTGCGAATGCGGCAGTGAGTCCTCATGTCTTGAAGATGATGGGTTATCTCGATCATCTTCAGAAACTCGACTGCCCAATCAGCCAGGAACTTGCCTGCGACATCATTCTGCAGTCTTTACCTGCAAGCTATGATCAGTTCATTCTGAACTTTAACATGCATGGCTTGAGTAAGACACTGCCTGAGCTTCACGGAATGCTCAAGACTGCAGAGCCCAACTTGAAGAAAACCGCCAAGGACCCCAATGTGCTTATGGTACAAAAGGGCAAGGGGTTTAAGAAGTCTTCTGCCAAGGATAAGGGAAAGGCCAAGGGTGTCCAAGTCGCGGACAAGGACACGCCAAAGCCCAAGCCCAAGTCCAAGGCTGGGCCAACTGACATGTGCAGGTTCTGCAAAGAACTGGGGCATTGGAGAAGAGATTGTAAGAAATTCCAGGAAGGTCTAAAGGAATTAAAGAAGAAGACTTTCGAGACTTCTTCATCAGGTATTTTTGTTATAGAAGTTAATACAACTACTTCTGATAATACCTCATGGGTCATGGATACTGGTTGTGGGGCTCATATTTGTACTAATATGCAGGCACTCAGCAACAGTAGAAGGCTGAAGCAAGGACAAGTGGAGCTACGAGTTGGGAATGGAGCGAAAGTTTCAGCACTAGCTGTAGGAACATACTTGTTGTCTTTACCTTCGGGATTGATTTTAGAACTGAATAATTGTTATTTTGTACCTGCTATAAGCAGAAATATTATTTCAATTTCTTTGTTGGATTTGGAAGGTTATGATTTTTCAGTTAAGAATAAATTATGTTCCTTCAATCGCAACAATTTGTTCTATGGTTCTGCCCCTCTTACAAATGGGCTTTACATACTCGATCAATCCGCGCCAATTTATAACATTAATACAAAACGGTTTAAACCTAATGAGGAAAACCGAACGTTTCTATGGCATTGTCGTTTAGGGCACATCAGCGAGAAACGCATCAAGAGGCTCCATTCGAATGGACTTCTTGGCTCATTTGACTTTGAGTCATGTGAGAAATGCGAATCCTGCATGATGGGCAAAATGACACGGGCCCCCTTTAATAAACCTAACGAGAGGGCCAGTGACATATTGGGCCTGATACACACTGATGTGTGTGGCCCAATGTCCACAAATGCAAGAGGAAACTATCAGTACTTCATTACCTTCACTGATGATTTCAGTAGGTATGGATATGTTTATTTGATGAAACATAAGTCTGAATCTTTTGAGAAGTTCAGAGAATTCCAAAATGAAGTACAGAACCAACTTGGCAAAAGCATTAAAGCTCTTCGGTCCGACCGAGGAGGAGAATACTTAAGCCAGGAATTCAGTGATCATCTGAGAGAGTGTGGGATCGTATCCCAACTCACTCCTCCTGGAACACCTCAATGGAATGGTGTGTCTGAGAGGAGAAATCGGACCTTATTGGATATGGTTCGATCTATGATGAGTCACACAGACCTTCCAATATCCCTTTGGGGATATGCTCTGCTAACAGCAGTGTTCACACTAAACAGAGCGCCATCAAAAGCAGTAGCAAAGACACCATATGAATTATGGACTGGAGAAGCTCCAGTGCTGTCTTATCTAAGAATTTGGGGTTGTGAAGCCTATGTTAAGAGATTAATCTCAGATAAGCTTACACCAAAATCTGATAAATGCTACTTCATTGGTTATCCACGGGAAACCAAGGCTTATTACTTCTATCTACGTTCCGAGAACAAGATCTTTGTTGCCCGGGATTGTAACTTTCTTGAGAGAGAGTTTCTCTCTAAGAAAGACAGTGGGAGTAAGGTACTGCTTGAAGAAATTCAAGATGAACAGGATACTGCTCAACCTAATGAGGAAGAGCAGCAGGAGGATCTACAAGAAATTGTAGAGCCTGAACCTGTAGTACCTGAAGTTCGAAGATCCGGGAGGATCCGTCACGAACCCGAGAGATATCAGGGATTCCTCGTGACTGACTGTCATGATCTTTTGATCATTGATGGTGATGAACCATCGAACTTCAATCAAGCCATGATGGGCCCAGATTCCTCTAAGTGGCGCAAGGCCACTGATTCCGAAATGGACTCCATGTCAGTCAACCAAGTGTTTTCGTTGGTTGACTTACCCGTTGGTGTAAAAGCCATCGAGTGCAAATGGATCTTCAAGAAGAAGATTGACGTGGATGGAAATGTCCAGATTTACAAAGCCAGGTTGGTGGCAAAAGGTTTCAGACAAGTTCACGGTGTGGACTATGATGAAACCTATTCACCAGTGGCTATGATGAAATCTATTCGGATTCTACTAGCAACTGCAGCTTTTCATGATTATGAAATTTGGCAGATGGACGTGAAAACCGCCTTCCTGAATGGAATTCTGGAAGAGGATGTGTATATGACACAACCTGACGGTTACATAGATCCAAAGAATGCTGGGAAAGTATGCAAGCTTCACAAATCCATTTATGGATTGAAGCAAGCATCGAGGAGCTGGAATCTTCGTTTTGATGAAGCGATCAAGCAATTTGACTTCATCAGAAACGAAGAAGAACAATGCGTGTATAAGAAATCTAGTGGGAGCAAGATTGTATTTCTTATTCTGTATGTCGATGACATATTACTTCTCGGAAACGACGTTCCAATGCTGAAGTCCGTAAAAGACTGGCTTGGAAGTTGTTTTTCCATGAAAGACATGGGTGAAGCCGCATACGTTCTTGGAATTAGGATCTATCGGGATAGACCTAAGAGGCTGATAGGCTTGTGTCAAGACTCATACATTGACAAAGTCCTACAAAGATTCAGCATGAAAGATTCCAAGAAGGGCTTCACGCCAATGGTACATGGCACAACGCTGAGCAAGAAGCAGAGCCCCACGTCGGCTGCTGAGCTTGAGCGCATGAAGAATATTCCTTATGCATCTGCAATAGGATCTGTCATGTATGCCATGATCTGTACTCGTCCTGATGTTGCTTATGCATTGAGCATGACGAGTAGATACCAGTCAAATCCAGGTGAAAACCATTGGATTGCCGTAAAGAATATCTTGAAGTATCTAAGACATACTAAGGATAAGTTCTTAGTGTACGGTGGAAGTGATGTGCTTAAAGTCAGTGGATTCACGGACGCAAGTTTCCAGACAGACACAGATGATTTCCGGTCACAGTCCGATTATGTCTTTTGTCTGAATGGCGGTGCAGTAAGTTGGAGAAGCTCCAAGCAGGACACCGTTGCTGATTCCACTACAGAAGCTGAATATATCGCCGCCTCGGAAGCAGCGAAGGAAGCTGTTTGGATACGAAAGTTCATTATGGAACTAGGTGTGATACCAGATGCGGCTGAGCCTCTGGCACTGTTTTGTGACAACAATGGTGCTATAGCTCAGGCAAAGGAACCAAGATCACACCAGAAATCCAAGCATGTTCAAAGAAGATATCACTTGATACGTGACATCATTAATAGAAAGGAAGTCAAGATCAGCCGAGTTCCGACAGATGATAATGTCGCTGATCCGTTGACAAAGCCACTCCCAAGGCCTAAGCTCGAGTTCCTAACTGAAGCTGTAGGCATTAGAAACATTGAAATGTAATCTAAATTTGAGTGGGAGTTTTGTGAGCTTTATTTTAGTTATTTGATATGTTCTTGTAAAACATTATTTTATGTTTTAATGAAATTATTATTTCAAGATTATTTTAACTGTGATGAAATAATCGTTCCAAAATGATATGAACCATTTTATAGGTCATCGAAGTAAATGACTTGATCTTGAGTCATCGAAGTCATTTAGCTTGATCATGAGACCCTATATTTGATGGATGCATTATATCATCCCGTCCCCAGTCGAAGGTTGTTGAAATTGGAACATCAACGACCGTGTGAGACTGGATTGGTACGTGACTTATGACAAAGTCTCGGTGTGTCATAGATGCGCGGCATCAAAGTCAGTACATAGGTGTATGTTGGGAACATACGACCGGACATGACCCGCTTATAAGAACTCTTCAGGATATTTATATCTGTGTCATAAGAGATTCTTACTACGACTATAGAGTATAGTCCTTAGACCTGAGTTCACATGCATGTGACTGCACATGGACTGATGTACTTTGATCATTGTCTAACGCAATCATTCTGTGATAGCTATAAGGACCTTGTTTGGGTACATCATGAAATGAGTAGTTTACAGTGATGGAACAAGATGGGATTTGTCCCTCCAATATAAATGGAGTGAATATCTCTAGGCCAATCGGAGATTTGAATACTGGAAAACGCATGGCCATGCTCAAACGGACTTTCCCGAGTCGTTTGGATTGTCAGTATCAAATCAGAGTCCGATGAACAAGATTAGGCTTTATAAGGATGACACCAATCTTGCCTTATGACTAATCGAGATATTGAGACAAAAGGATTATGAATACAGAGATTCCAGTACAAGTGGGAGATTGTTGGAATTGTGTCCAGTAATCTCGGTACTGTCTCTAGAAAGTAAGAGTATGTCAAAGATCAGACATAAGTCATATAATGCTGGGGATCATGATGGCTTGCTAGAGTCCGCTCATGATCTATAAGTCTTGGACTTATTGCCTTTATTATATGATCCCATATGGGTCACACGCCTAAGCTAACAGGAAAAATGTGTTGGAACGGCTTAGCAGAAGTACGACAAAAGTGCCAGGCATTTGTCGTACTAAGAGAGAAAGATTAATGGGTCTGATTAAATGGGATTTAATCAGATTGGGCCCAAAAGCCCATTAGGGAAAAGAGAAGGCTTTTAATGACTAAAAGCCAAGTCTTTTCTCCCTAACCCTAACACCCAGCCGCGGCCTCTCTCTCCCTCTGCGCCTCTCTTCCTCGTGGTCTAGCAGCCATTCCTGTGATCGCGTGTGTGAACCTTTGGAGGATTCATCCCTCGGTGCATCTATCTGATCTCTGACCTGTTCTATTCCTTCCGCTGCAACAAACAGGTAAAAGGTGAGATCAAGTTATGTTTCTATCCAAGAGAACCTAGATCTGTATGTTTAGGTTGAGATGAATCTGTGAATTACATCAGGATCAACTAAAAGAATCCCTACACCATCGTGGTCGAGACACTAACTTCAGCTCGTTGCACAAATCACCAGAAACGTCCTAATATCCTTCTCTTTGCTTCAAACGCAAGCTTACCTGTAAAAGACTCAATAGACTCTAAAAACCAGGTTAAAGACTCAATATGTACACTTATATCATGGTTGAAAACCTATAAAAACCATGATATATCAACTCCCCCACACTTAGCTCTTGCTTGCCCTCAAGCAAGTAAAGAACCAAAGTATAAGAAAAGAGGTTTGAAAACACAGAAACTCATTTCGTCTTAGGAACTTTCGCATTCATATTCATTTAGTAAACCACTGAAAACTTCCCTACAGAACTCAAGACCACAATATACTTCCCCCACACTTAGCAACTGTCCCAAGTAAACTCCACAATCAAGTTAGGACATTCAAGTTCACCACACTAGCCTCTGTATACAATTAGGTGCAGTCTTACATAGGGAGTATCGAATCAAAGGACACATGGACTCAACCTATTCAGTATCTGACCACCCAACTGTCGGTTTCTGGTTTCTTTCTTTTCCCTTTCTCCCTTAGCACTGATTTTTTCCCACTGGGTATCATTTTATTTTTTCTATCAGTGCTCTTCCCTTTTTATTTGGGGTTTAACTTTGGATCTTTCCATGGGTACTGTAAAATCCTGTCCCAAGAAATAGTCAACGGGCAGCAGAAAAGCCAACGAGGGGCATTTCTGTAATTTTCAAGAAAGGAAGGGCATTTTGGTAGTTTTACCAAAATGCGAGCCGGAAGTGGAGACGGGCCAAGTGTTCTTATTTTTGGTCATAAAGAACATTTAGAAGACCAGACGTAGAAGAAACGGAGGTTAAACGAGTTTTTCGGACTATCGGGAAAGGAAACCGGTAGAACCGATAAAACTTGTAAAATCCATAACGGAAGCTACGGGTGTCCGTTTGAGGCGATTCAAATTGCTAAATTCATATAATATCATCTAGAATATGAAAATAAGGCTTGGTGAATTTATAGAAGCGGCTAAGGAGTTTCTAAAATATTAAACACGAAAACAGCAATATCGGTGCGTCGGAGCGGTTCGGGATTAAGGAGCTTTTATAAACAAATGGGTGCAATGTTTTTGGCAAGATGGAATCCTGGAAAGACAAGTGTAACCTCCCCATGGCGCCACCTCTTATTCTTTTATTCAAAGAATGAGTTTGGTACATTGAATCTTCCATGGTTTTAAAATGATCACATGTTAAATAAGATGAATGCATCTCATCCTCTTGGTCTGCGTGGATTAAGGAGACTAATGGGAGAAGAAATGCATTGAATCTACTATAGAATTGTGGCTGTGGTCGTGGCTGAAGATGAGAGCAAGAGAGTGACATTTGTCACCATAAGATCTTATGGAAATACAATGAATATGGCTTGTGCATGGGAGGGGTTGGCGTGGCTCTTAGCATGGAAGAGGGAGACGTGGAAGGAAGATAGGGGCAAAGAGTGGAGGGACACTTGTCACCTTAAGAGCTACTGGAACCTACTATATAATGAGGCTTGGGGTAACTCATTTTGATCACACCAAAACAAACAAAGAAAAGAGAGAAGAAAAAGAGAGAAGGAGAGGAAGAGGAGGAGAAGCGTGGGGAGAAGGAGGAGAAGAAGGAGAAGAAGAAGGAGGAGGAGGAGAAGAAGAGGAAGACCGGAGGAAGCCGGAGGAAGAAGAAGTCGGAGGATGAAGAAGAAGCCGGAGGGAGGAGAGAAGAAGGAGGAGCCGGAGGGGAGAGAGAGAGAGGGAGGAGAGAGAGTGAGAAAAATAGAAGAAAGATGGGGAAAGAAATATTAATACGTCGGAATATTCTGAAGAATATTCTTCGGAAAGGAATTTTTCCGACGTAATAATCTTCCCGATAAACCGGATTTCTTTTATTTAGAAATAGGATAGACGGTTGTAGTAGCCATCATATGAGAGTTATCCAGGGGTTCGGAATCACCAAGGTCAAGTGCGGGTCAAGGTCAGGGCAAAGCAACGGAGGTTCGGGAAAGGTTCGGGTTAGCATCGGGTTCGTATCGGGTCTCGGAGTTCCGTCAATCCATCCATCCGTCGTCATAATAACACTGTGAGTCGGCTCACAAAACCTTAGTTACATTTAGACCGGGAACCGAGAAACCGTAGATTTAGGATTGCATACCCGATAATTAAAATGATTGGTTAATATTAAATAATTGGACGTTAATGATAAACCGGTTAGGATCAGATAAGCATGTTAGGGTTTAAAGAATTAAAAGGTTAATCGATTGTGTGCCGCTAGGTTGTTAGTGACGACTGATTGATGCATTCATATAGACCGTTGGAATAGGATCGTATATGCATATATATTGTATAAGAACTATAATTAATGAATCTATATACGGGAAGTAAGACGACATTAAAATACGAGTTTAACCTAAACGGGCGTATAGTATATTGTAACGGGATCGGGGTTTAGGTTAAATAGCGGGGTTGGGTAATGAATAAAGTTAATTAATAATGAGACGTCGGGGAGTTAGTAAGTTTACTAACTCTAAACCGACAGATCGAGGAGTTAGTAAAAGATACCTAGAATGGATTAAATAAAGGAAGTGATTTGAGTTGTGAGCCATCTACGGGTTAGCGATCCGCTAACCCAAGGTAGCGGATAAGAATGGATTAAAAGACTTAGAAACCCTAATAGGCCTGCTTGTGTTGTGATTGCTGTGATTGATTATGATTGTATAATTGATTGTTGTGATTATTGTGCTGTGTTGAGCTTTGTGTGCAGGCTTGTTAGACTGCTCATTGTTGGGCCGAGCAGTCATTGTGGACACTTACTCCGGTCACGGGACCGGGTAAGTTAGTGGTGCTGACTAGGTATCTTACCTAGTCAGAGCGGTGGCGTGGTAGTGTAGTGGCTTGCGGAATGGTTGGGAACTGTTATTATTATTATTGTTATTGATTGTGTGATCTGTGCTAGAGTCCCAGCGAGTCTGCGTGTTTATATTTCTGCACTACGACTCTAAGGCGCGTTAGATTCCGCAAGCCTAGGTTTTGTTTACGTTCCGGTACCTCCGACCCGATTGGATCCTCGGGTATTACCTAACCGGATCACGGTGATTCTGGTTATGGTGTTAACCTATCGGGTGACGCCGGTAGGTGTGTGATTCGGAGAATACGGGGTCATGTCCTAGGGCCGAATCACATGGAAACTCTGGCTATCTAGGGGTAGTCCGAGTCACCGCGTATCGATGGACGGAGAACGGTGTCCTATTCGTGGGACCTTGTGTACACGTTTAGGAGTCGTGGGTTAGTTACCATATAGGTGACGATGTAAACCCGTGGAAGTTACCGAGTTCGTAGGGCCCAGTGTTGTTTGTTCTTTCTTTCGTTGCGCGATAGATTGATCGAGTCCAATCGAGGACATGTACCGCAGTGCCTTCGATTTCCCTTAATCCTCTTTATCTTTGACATTGATTGTGTGTGTTTAGGTTTATCACGACATGGTATTGCGTGATCGACCATTTATTCCTGATGATTGTTATTTTGGGTTTGGGGCGGGAATTTGTAAACTTTAGATAGATTAGAAGTCGTTAGTGGGGAGCCGATTCACTGGGTGATTTTAGATCGCTCATTAGACTCTTTTTGTGTTTTTTCAGGTTTAGCGGCGACGGACGCGGGAGGGCCTCGGTGTAGTTTCGGGGTGGCTTGTGGCGGGATTTGATTCGGGATTTTTGGGGTGTTTTTCTCGGTTCGGCATTATTGATATTTCGTGTGTTTGATTCCTTGTTTATTTGACTTGACGATTGTTTGTGAAATTCTATTAAACGTTGTGCTCAACGTTGATTACTCAGAAATGAAATTGTTTCCCTGATATGAGGTTTTAGTCCGAACCGACACAACTCATCGAAGTAGTGCAAGTGGTACCGCTTGTACTATGATATGAGGATAGCGGAGTCGAGGATAGATTGGTGCGAGCCTTTGTCTCAAACCGAACTATCTTTGGCTTCGTCCTGTGACGAACTTTTCCCGTTCGACTTTCTCGGGTTCGATCGGTCATGTTCTTGTTTGTTTGTTGACCGGTCAGCTTGACAGTCAGCGGAGAATGGGAAAGGGGCGTTACAGAAAGGTGGTATCAGAGCATGGTTCTGCATGGGTTTCTAAACATTTCATTTTTGAGTGTTTTCCGTGTTTTATCGAGTTAAATGTGTCACACAAGCATCCATTAGGAAACCGAGCCGCGTCCGTTAAACCCGGGGATGGGATGGGAAAGTAGGATTTTTAAATTATTTGTACTAACTGTTTTGCGTTTGGTGCAGACACACATCAAAGTTATCCTAGGAGGATTGGTGTGTGTGTGTGGTTTGCGACGACATGATGAGCGACATCAGCGTGGAGGACCGTGAGTCGATTGAATCTACTCCAGTTAGTCCAGGGCCATACTCTCAGTGTGCAGAGCATTCCTGTGTTTCGCAGCCTATTCGGGAGCACGTTATTACCAGTATCAAGCCAGTTGACCGCTCCACTCATTCTAGGGCCACCTTATGATACGGTTACATCCGGAGTACCACCTTCAGCAGCGCGTGCATCGCCGATATTCATCCCCAATGACATGGTGATAAAGTTATCGGAGACTCAACTGTTCAGGGTCACTCGGCCGCAGCCACCGCCACCAGATGTTTCCGTCATTACCACTGTTGTTACCCATGAGTATCACTTATCGCCACCACCAGCACAACTCCTGCCTTGTTTCCTTTACAGCCGAGAAGTACATTGTGCTCTTTTCGTGTCATGATCGAGACCGCGTCGCTCCGCCACCACCACCGCACTCATTCCATCCTCCTGGCGCACCTGTCGGTTAGGATCCACATGAGTTGTACCGCTCATGTTGGAAATTAGGAAGTAAATTAGGCCCAGGTAAGTAAGGGCTCTAACTCCCTTTTGATGTGTGTATATCAGCTTGCGTTCGTCTCTAACGATTCAGTTGTGTGTAGCGGTGTTTCGTTTGGGACGGATTGGTAACCGCGAGTATGTAGACTTCGACGGACCTACGTATTTAAAACTCTATGAGGTGAATAGATGTTTTATTTACGTAGTGGATGTGGAGTATTCGGTATTGTCGTTTAAGTAACGAAGTGATCTTACTGCATGAGTTAGGATAATAAATGCAATATGATTATAACGTGAAAGCAAATGATGGTCCGAGCAGACGGTTACCATGACCTTAAGAGACGATCGTATTTGCCGATTTGCTTGATTGATTGTGTGTGTGATTGATTGCCTTGTTAGGGTGTTAGAATGTTGAATTGATTGATGTTTTGATTGCTCGCTAGGTTGGTAGTTGTTGATTTTGAATCTCTTCATTTCGTTTAATCGCTAGGTTGCTAGAAAGTGATTTTTGATTATCGAGATCGTTTGGTTTGCTTGGTTAAAATTGTTTTTGGTAAGCTCAGAATTGATAAAGCGGTTTTTTTAGAAAACTTATTCGAGATTGAGCGGAATGATAGGATATTGTTATTTAGCCATGTGTGACTGTAAGGTACATGACTAAGTAACCATATTTCTATGAGGAAGTGATATCGGGATTAAGTTAAAAGAGGTCTAACCGTTCCAGTGTTGTTGAGATTGTTGATGTAGGACGTGATGGACGAATTGACGAGGACACGAGACCGAACCCGAACCCTAGAAACAAGATGGTGCTCATGAAGTAGTTTAACCCGAGATTGGTAGCAAGTCAGTTACAATGGCAGATGTAAGCAGATGGGTATGAATTAGCAGATAAATTTGGAAGCATCAGTGACAGTTTTGGATCAGCTCGAGGTTGTCAAAGGAAATGCGGTTTGATATCCATGAAGCGTGGAGTTCAGTGATCGAGAAAGTTCAAGGTGTGCATGAGCATGGCGGTTCAAGGAGGAACGTCGATATTATCAGGATGTCGATGAGGAACGATAAACAGTAAAGATGAAACAAGTATAGAGAATGAAGGGAGAGTCGGTATTGTACCATTCGCGGAGGTCGAAGAAAAGTGGGGAAGTCAGAATATCGGTTGAGGAGATCGTCAGTTGGCACAGATGGAATCAGAAACTCAAGTGGAGCAGTTCAGTCAGGACCAGTGGTTTCAAGAATCAAGATTGGAGTCAACGAAGCAATGAGATGAGGAACCAGAAGTGATCGAGAGTCAAGGAGTTCAAGATGTCGGTAATTTGGGTTGGTGAAAGATCGTGTTTCAGAAGTTAGTGAATATCGGGAGTACAGTTCAGTTGGTTCATCGTT
Organism: Orychophragmus violaceus; assembly: GCA_030180135.1. Lineage (NCBI taxonomy): Eukaryota > Viridiplantae > Streptophyta > Magnoliopsida > Brassicales > Brassicaceae > Orychophragmus > Orychophragmus violaceus. The sequence goes on from CM058237.1 coordinate 70,436,051, forward strand.
CGAGCATCAGAGCAGTGGAATCAGTTCTAGAGTGGCGACTTACGGGGTTCAGTTTCTGATTCGAAGTTTTTAGTAACGGAGAATTCGGGGACCGAATTCCTGTAAGTGGAGAAGAATGTAATATCCTGTCCCAAGAAATAGTCAACGGGCAGCAGAAAAGCCAACGAGGGGCATTTCTGTAATTTTCAAGAAAGGAAGGGCATTTTGGTAGTTTTACCAAAATACAAGCCGGAAGTGGAGACGGGCCAAGTGTTCTTATTTTTGGTCATAAAGAACATTTAGAAGACCAGACGTAGAAGAAACGGAGGTTAAACGAGTTTTTCGGACTATCGGGAAAGGAAACCGATAGAACCGATAAAACTTGTAAAATCCATAACGGAAGCTACGGGTGTCCGTTTGAGGCGATTCAAATTGCTAAATTCATATAATATCATCTAGAATATGAAAATAAGGCTTGGTGAATTTATAGAAGCGGCTAAGGAGTTTTTAAAATATTAAACACGAAAACAACAATATCGGTGCGTCGGAGCGGTTCGGGATTAAGGAGCTTTTATAAACAAATGGGTGCAATGTTTTTGGCAAGATGGAATCCTGGAAAGACAAGTGTAACCTCCCCATGGCGCCACCTCTTATTCTTTTATTAAAAGAATGAGTTTGGTACATTGAATCTTCCATGGTTTTAAAATGATCACATGTTAAATAAGATGAATGCATCTCATCCTCTTGGTCTGCGTGGATTAAGGAGAATAATGGGAGAAGAAATGCATTGAATCTACTATAGAATTGTGGCTGTGGTCGTGGCTGAAGATGAGAGCAAGAGAGTGACATTTGTCACCATAAGATCTTATGGAAATACAATGAATATGGCTTGTGCATGGGAGGGGTTGGCGTGGCTCTTAGCATGGAAGAGGGAGACGTGGAAGGAAGATAGGGGCAAAGAGTGGAGGGACACTTGTCACCTTAAGAGCTACTGGAACCTACTATATAATGAGGCTTGGGGTAACTCATTTTGATCACACCAAAACAAACAAAGAAAAGAGAGAAGAAAAAGAGAGAAGGAGAGGAAGAGGAGGAGAAGCGTGGGGAGAAGGAGGAGAAGAAGGAGAAGAAGAAGGAGGAGGAGAAGAAGAGGAAGACCGGAGGAAGCCGGAGGAAGAAGAAGTCGGAGGATGAAGAAGAAGCCGGAGGGAGGAGAGAAGAAGGAGGAGCCGGAGGGGAGAGAGAGAGAGGGAGGAGAGAGAGTGAGAAAAATAGAAGAAAGATGGGGAAAGGAATATTAATACGTCGGAATATTCTGAAGAATATTCTTCGGAAAGGAATTTTTCCGACGTAATAATCTTCCCGATAAACCGGATTTCTTTTATTTAGAAATAGGATAGACGGTTGTAGTAGCCATCATATGAGAGTTATCCAGGGGTTTGGAATCACCAAGGTCAAGTGCGGGTCAAGGTCAGGGCAAAGCAACGGAGGTTCGGGAAAGGTTCGGGTTAGCATCGGGTTCGTATCGGGTCTCGGAGTTCCGTCAATCCATCCATCCGTCGTCATAATAACACTGTGAGTCGGCTCACAAACCCTTAGTTACATTTAGACCGGGAACCGAGAAACCGTAGATTTAGGATTGCATACCCGATAATTAAAATGATTGGTTAATATTAAATAATTGGACGTTAATGATAAACCGGTTAGGATCAGATAAGCATGTTAGGGTTTAAAGAATTAAAAGGTTAATCGATTGTGTGCCGCTAGGTTGTTAGTGACGACTGATTGATGCATTCATATAGACCGTTGGAATAGGATCGTATATGCATATATATTGTATAAGAACTATAATTAATGAATCTATATACGGGAAGTAAGACGACATTAAAATACGAGTTTAACCTAAACGGGCGTATAGTATATTGTAACGGGATCGGGGTTTAGGTTAAATAGCGGGGTTGGGTAATGAATAAAGTTAATTAATAATGAGACGTCGGGGAGTTAGTAAGTTTACTAACTCTAAACCGACAGATCGAGGACCTTGTGTACACGTTTAGGAGTCGTGGGACCTTGTGTACACGTTTAGGAGTCGTGGGTTAGTTACCATATAGGTGACGATGTAAACCCGTAGAAGTTACCGAGTTCGTAGGGCCCAGTGTTGTTTGTTCTTTCTTTCGTTGCGCGATAGATAGATCGAGTCCAATCGAGGACATGTGCCGCAGTGCCTTCGATTTCCCTTAATCCTCTTTATCTTTGACATTGATTGTGTGTGTTTAGGTTTATCACGACATGGTATTGCGTGATCGACCATTTATTCCTGCTGATTGTTATTTTGGGTTTGGGGCGGGAATTTGTAAACTTTAGATAGATTAGAAGTCGTTAGTAGGGAGCCGATTCACTGGGTGATTTTAGATCGCTCATTAGACTCTTTTGTGTTTTTTCAGGTTTAGCGGCGACGGACGCGGGAGGGCCTCGGTGTAGTTTCGGGGTGGCTTGTGGCGGGATTTGATTCGGGATTTTTGGGGTGTTTTTCTCGGTTCGGCATTATTGATATTTCGTGTGTTTGATTCCTTGTTTATTTGACTTGACGATTGTTTGTGAAATTCTATTAAACGTTGTGCTCAACGTTGATTACTCAGAAATGAAATTGTTTCCCTGATATGAGGTTTTAGTCCGAACCGACACAACTCATCGAAGTAGTGCAAGTGGTACCGCGTGTACTATGGATATGAGGATAGCGGAGTCGAGGATAGATTGGTGCGAGCCTTTGTCTCAAACCGAACTATCTTTGGCTTCGTCCTATGACGAACTTTTCCCGTTCGACTTGCTCGGGTTCGATCGGTCATGTTCTTGTTTGATTGTTGACCGGTCAGCTTGACAGTCAGCGGAGAATGGGAAAGGGGCGTTACAGGTACACAGGAGGTAATAGGGGTTTCTACCACTCCCGTGACCACTTCGAAGCTACTAGCTTATCCTCGGTTTTTATCTCTTTTTTTTCTTACTTTCAAGGGAGGGGAAAATTAGAAACCATACTTTAGAACATGATCATAGGCTGTGCCAAACACATCAAAGGAATCCGACCCGAAGATTACCAAGCCCCTAAGCGAGAAATTAAAGTCAATATTAAGTGTGAGACTAGTGATTGATCCTCTGAATACCTGGTTAGATATGGGTTTCCTTGATAAGTTGATCCGGTTGGGGTTTTCTAATAGTCATAGAGGCTCTGCAAGTCTGTCCAATGGTTACTTAGTTCCTGTTCAAGCGAAAACTTTCCTCGAAAAATCATAGTTTCATACTGATTTTGACTCAATAAAACAATTTTGAAAAAACTTGTGAAAACATGGACTGACTCTCTAAGAAAACAAAACACAATGTCAGTACCACCTCCCCCACACTTAAACTGCACTGTCCCCAGTGCAATTGTAGCGTGAGCTCGGTATGAAACAAATTGGAACCATAGAGATTTTGAGTTAAAAATCTGAACCTGTACACGGTCGATGTCAACCGACACTAAGCTTAGTGTCGACCGACATTGATGTCTGCAGTCCTGTGTTCCTCTCGGGTCTGACACACAAAAACAAGAAAATTCAAAAGACACAAGAAATAAAACCAAAAAGAAAAGAAAACGAACCTACAGTGGGTTGTCTCCCACTCAACGCTCTTTTAAAGTCAATAGCTTGACTGGACGAACGAGATCAGGCTCCTGGAGGTTCCAGAAATGTTAGAGTGGAATCTTGAGAAACCACCATCTCCTCTTCTCCAGTATCATGAGTTGAAACTTCGCTAATCCGAGCTTCTTGTTCCAACTCAATGCTAAAGGTTTGACCATTGATTTTAGGGCTTCGCAGCATATCCATCTCGAAGTGTAAAGGTTCATCTCCCAAGTGGAGATCGATCAGACCATGCCTCACGTCAATCTTCGCTCCAGCTGTGGCTAAGAAAGGTCGTCCTAAAATCAGAGGATCATCCAGTTCATCATTGTACCTTAACACCACAAAGTCTGTTGGAACAAGATAGTTACCAACTCTGACGGGGATGTCCTCGAGAACTCCTGCGGGAATCCTCTTTGACTGGTCAGCTAGGATCAGACGTATCTTAGTGGGCGCAAACACTGTCATCCCCAATCTCTCAGCCACAGAATACGGCATGAGGTTTCCGCCAGCTCCTAAATCGCATAATGAGCGCTCGAAGCAAATCTCGAAGATAGAAAAATCTAGTACAAACACACCAGGATCTGGCAGCTTCTTTGGAATTTGATTTGATAACATGTCACTGATTTGCTTGGGAAGCATTACTACCCATTCCTCCGAATCCTCATCTATGGGTATCATCCTCTCAATGTATCTCTGTAGACAAGGATGATATTGTAAAACATCAGCTTGTGGATCCTTTTTCAACTTTTTGTTCATCACTGCCGAGCGCTCATCTTCATCAAGCTCCCGTTTAGACCTCGCAATTAGCCTAGGGAGGCGTGTTGGGGGTTTGTAAGTTTCATCTTTAGCTTTTACACCAAACATTGGCAAGTATTGGGACACTAGCCAATTCACCACTGATGTCGACTCCATAATCGGTCATGCTCGATTTCGGTTCGTCATGAGAACTCGAAATCCCTTTTGGAAGTGAGTGTCGGCCGACATCAAAGGTAGCGTCGGTCGACATCGAGATTTTTGTCTCGGGTTTTTCAGAATCTTAAACAAGTTCAGCTGTCTTAAACTCAAAATTCTCTCCTTGTTTTGATCCATCATCAATATGAACTGACCAAGCTTTGATGTGGGTGTCCATAACATTCTTTCCCTTAACTGAGCTTGAAATTTGGTTCACTTGCGTATCCAACTGCTTCACATGTGTACTTAATGATTCAAACTTCCCATTCAGATCTTCATACAAAGCATCAAGCTTCTTGTTGAAATCCACAGCGATCTTAGTCTGACCTTCCAGCACCCGCTCCAGCATGACTTCCATCTTGCTCTCATGAGCACTAACAGCAGGAGGTGTCTGATATGAGGATGATCCATAGTTCCTCTGATAAGAATTACCTTGCTGAAAAGGTTTCTGGTAACCAGCATTCTGACCATAGCCTGAAGAGTTTTGGTTGCTTGTGAAAGCACTCTTCTGTCCACCATTAAAGAACTTATTACCTTGCTGATTACCAAACTTGTTTCCTTGGAATCCAGAGCCACTAATGTAGTTCACATCCTCTTCTTGGTTATCTTCTTCAGCCTCAAATACCTCAACATCCTGAGCACAGTGGACAACCTTCTTTGCAGTCAATAAGCTGTGAACAGAGTCCAACTTATTCTTAAATTCAATCATCTCCATCTTATCAACCTTTCCACCAGATTCTTTCCTTCTTCTATCGGCAGTCTCGGTGCTATTGCTGCTCACCAAGTTGTCAATTAGCACTCTAGCCTGCTCAGGAGTCCTTGTATTGAAATTGCCATTGCTGGCATTATCCAATGCGGACTGGTAGTGGAGATCAATACCCCTGATGAATATGCCCAGCAGTGTCACTTCAGAGAATCCATGGTGAGGACAGTCACGCTGATACATCTTAAATCTCATCCAAGAAGACTTAAGAGGCTCTGTAGGACCTTGGGTGAAGGTAAGAACATCCTGTCTCGACTGATCAGAGCGAGCATCATCATAAAAGTACCTCAAAAACTCCCTCTTCACAGCGTCCCAAGTGGTATACTTCCCAGGTGGAAGTTGTTTCAGCCAAGCTGCAGCCTCTACGAGAGAATAGGGGAAAAGCTTAAGGTAGAGAAAATCATAGTTTACCCCATTGTACTTCATTCCAGTGACGAAGTCTTCAAAATCATAAATATGATCCATGGGTTGCTCATGTGGTAGACCATGGAAAGGATTCTGCCTCAGAAGAGAGTAATAGACAGTCTTGATCTCAAAGTCATTCCTCTCAAAGCGAGGAGGTATAATTGCTAACCGGTTAGCATAGAACTCGTTCAGACGGTTGTAGTCAGCAAGAGTCCTCTCATCAGTAGGAGGATTAATCATCTGCCCCTGACCTTGGGGCTGTTCAGGCACGGTTTCAGGGATCACATTCCCTTGGGCATCAATCCTTAGCCCGATCATTGTATCGGTTGTTCTGTTGGTCTCTCAGAACACCCTCAGCATAAGGTCTCAAAATCAAGCGATTGTTCATCATCCTTGTTCTTTGACCTTATCTGTTTGTTCTCTCTAGTCTAGCAAGTTCCTCAAGCCTGAGGTTCACAAGTTCTTCGCTCTGGTTGCTTCGAGTATGTCGACTTGGCATACACAGAACTCAAAATCTCTGTCTCGAGGTCGGTGTCGAGCGACACTGGTGAAGGAATCAGTTGACACTGAATGCGTCTGTCGATTTCCTGCACAACCAAAAACAAGCCAAACAAGAGAAAAATCAGTAACAAAGAAAATAAAAACGACTTAGACTCAACTCTAGGACAAAATCTATCGGCGAACTCAGTTGAGTCCCCGGCAACGGCGCCAAAAACTTGATAGGCTCAGGTTTTAATCCTATTCTACTGCAAGTGCACAGTTATGTGATTGTAGTACTTAGGGTATCGAATCCACAAGGACTCACGGTCACACGATAGATTGTATGTATTCAAGTTAAGCTAAATCAAATTCCAGAGAAAGCAGTAAGCAAAACAATAAACTAGAAAGGTGTTTTCAATAGGAGGAAAGGCGTCAGATTTAGGAAGTTCTCGGGAATTATGCTATGCAAGAAACTTAACTAACATGATTCAGATTTAGCGCAGTTCAAGAACTAGAAACACTTTACTAAACAATCCAACTCTCGCTGAGATTGTTTCTATATCTAGCAACCTAGCGATCCAAATCTCTTTGTGATCCTAGAGTTCTAAATAAGCATTAAGATCAAGTTCTATCGGTTCACAATTTTCCTAAACGAAATCTCTTTGCGTCTAGTCAAATTGCTCAGTCTAAGTTTGGTTCAGATTATAACTCACACTCTCGTGCTATTGTCAATTATCTCAGATCTGATTATAACTCACACTCTCGTGCTATTGTCAGAATTCAGTGTTAAGCCCAACTTAGGTGATGAACGATAAGATGGCGAATCCTAATCAATCAGTTATCAAGAAAGCATAAAACCTTTGTGAGAATCCCTAAATCTAACTAGGTTACTACTCAGACATAGAAGCAATTAAACAACACATTATGAATAGAAAACCAGAAACTGAATAGATAAAAGTAAAGGGTTCGAAATTCTTCTCTCAGACGTTACAAGTAGCAAGAATCAGTCCCTAGCCAAAATCTCTCAATCTCTCTTGCAGAAACAAAAGTAAGAACAAGATAATAGAATGAATGAGTCTGAAACCCTAATAAAACTATCTAAACACTATTTGGGGTCAGATTAGAATATAGGGAAACTTCGGGGTCTTTTGCGCAATTCTTAACAACTTGTCTAAACTCGGCGCATAACTTATCTCGGGCTCAGTGTCGACCGACATCAAAGGTAGTGTCAGTCGACACTCCATCGTGGTCAAGACACTAACTTCAGCTCGTTGCACAAATCACCAGAAACGTCCTAATATCCTTCTCTTTGCTTCAAACGCAAGCTTACCTGTAAAAGACTCAATAGACTCTAAAAACAAGGTTAAAGACTCAATATGTACACTTATATCATGGTTGAAAACCTAGAAAACCCATGATATATCAGCTATCTTTTTCATTTCTACCAACAAAATTTTGATCCTATCCCATTCCATTTTTATTCTTTCCTTTCTTTTACTCTTTTTTTCTTTCCCAAATCCTCCCCCAAACTTTGTTCCTACCCTACTGCAAAGCTAAAGAATGTCAAGCTTGCATCTACATGGAAATTTCCCCTAGTCGCCTCATACTCAACACTTTTTACCTAGCTCATTCCAAAAGGCCTACCTCGCAACTATAGTGTTTATGGTTTGAAAGAAGGGTGGTGAAAGGTGTGGAAGTCTATTTGAGCAAGTAGAGTGGTATAAAAGATAAGAATGCTCAAATATTTTAAGGTATCCATGAGTTTAACACACAAAACATGAGTAAGAAAACTAGATGTCATCATTAAGGTTCTCACTTAGGTAGAGCTAGTTTCAAATCAAAGCTTATTTCAGTTTCAAATTGAGGTTCAAAACAAGCAATCCAAGCATGGTTCGTCTTAACTTTCTAGCCTTTCTTGATATACAGTCTTAGGATAATCAACTATCTCAAACAACTAGCATAAGGAACAAGTTTTACTCAGTCAATCCTTGCAAGGAAATCAAATCATCGCTCCCTATGCATGCATCCTAAATCACAAACTAGACTCAATCCTAGAATGCGAATGCAACTACATGATTTTGTTTTTTTTAAATTTTTGAAATTTTTCGTTTTTTTTTTGTTTTTCTATGCCATAAGTGAAATGCATGAGACTCAAATGGATGCAAAAGGAAAATAAGATCAAAGAAAACATTATTAGTAACTGGTTCTTCCCCAAACTTAAATCACACAGTCCCTTGTGTGAAAGAAGAAAGGAGGAAAGACCGAGAAAAATAAACAAATGCAAAACAAGAAAAAGAAATGAAATATGTACAAAGATGGAGTGTTACTTGGTTCAGTTGTGGTGTGATGGGGATGTTGAGTCCCCCATGTAGTATGACGGGTTTGAGGCTCATAGTACGGCTCATCCTCCTCTTCACCTCGTGGCTGAAATGCCTGTGAGGCTCATAGTATGGCTCATCAGCCAATCTCGGGATAAGTTCCAGCTCATGCACAGCCATGGAGTATCTCGCTTGCTCCACTTATGTCTCTCGACCAAATGGTCAGCTTCCTCAATTACTTCCTCGGTGGCAGCCTGAACCTCCTCATCCAGCTATGTCGGAACCTCTCTTGCTGCTTATGCCTGTCCTGAAGTGTTGCCTCTGTCCTTCTTGCCAGTGATGAGCTTGAGCTTTTTAGTCACCTTCTTCAAGCAGCCAGACAACTTCTTGATGTTCTTACCATGCCACTTACTCTTCTTTTGAAGGTCCCGGTTATGATACCTCAGTGCGCGGACAAATTTTTTTGCGATAGGATCAGTGAAGGGTTCAAAGTAGTAGCGGTGCAGCCCATACACCCCAGCAGGAGCTTCTGTCGACTCATAACCAGCTGCACTTGCACTTCGTGGTACGCTGGGGTTGTACTGATGTTCTATCCCGGGGATAAATCTGATGTTGGCCGCATCAGCAAAGCTTGTAATAACTATGTTTTGGATTAGATACTTCTCCTCACACTCCGTATCTGAACACATCCGGTAAGTAAAACGCTCAGGAGGCCCGGCACCTAGGAAATGGCTCTTAGCCAGCTGAGCCAAATCCAACCAACCTGTCTTCGTAGGCTTTCCAAATGCCTGCGGTTCAAGTGATCCTTCCAACTTGATTCCCTTGGCTTGGAGTATGTGTGTGATCAGTCCGCCCATGGTGTGGGATCAGCATCTTTGTTTGTCACTCCCCAATCCATGTGCTCCATTAACTGCTCTATCAGTATAGCAGCCATGCTCGGCTTACGATATATAGGTGGTATCGCGGTTCCATCGAGGAAGGTGCGCAAAAGAGGTTGCAGTCCGATGTTCAGCAATTTCATCTCTGCTTCAGTCACATGGGCTGTTTCCTTCCCTGCGAACATGGTATGAGCCAGTGCCTTGTGCACAAACTGGATGGCAGGATGGCAGATTCTTGCGGACTTCATCAGCCCTGGCTTATACTTTGCGTCAGAAATCATATACCACATACGTCTGAGATCCTCCTTTTCGATTGTGATGAGAGTACCCTGTAATGCACCATCATCCGCAAAACCAAAGAGGGCACTAACATCCTCAAAACTCATGTTGTACTTCTTCCTTCCCACTGTGAAATCCATCTTCCCAAGGCTCTCTTGCCCCTTCGAAGCTGCCTCAGTCAAGCTGATAGTTCCTTTCAATTTTGTAAGGAATTGGCAAGCAAAGCTTTGATAGCCTTCACTGGCAAGGCTGAAAAAAACGCTGAAACCCCATGTTCTCGATAATTGCGTTGAAGTCTCCTAAGATTCCCAAAGCTTCTAAACTTTGGAAGTGAGGGTACCGTGTCGGCCAAAATGGGATATCCTTAAGTTTAGCCATGTATTCAGCGGGAGAATGGCGCTTCTTAGCAGGTTTGGGAACCTTCTTCGTTGTGACCTCAGGTTCTTGTTCCTCGACAGCAATACCCTTTCCTCTTGAGGAAGCTCCTTCATCTAGCCTTGGCGCTCTTGACTTGGGTTTCGGGATGGCGGATGCTCTAGTCATTGTCCTACAATATAATACTCAAGGAGAGAGTAAGTACATTTAACTATCACCAACACAAGAAACATGCATCGATCAGCTCAGTCTAGTCAGTCCCAATGATCATAACTCAGCAATTTATCAAGTGAATTCAATGATCAAGAACTTTGACATTGAGTTTGTTACAAGATTTATCCAAGATGATCGATCCCACAAGCAATATCATGGTACACAACCTTAATTCAAGTCTTCATAGCGCATAATTCATCACCAACTCAATCACATTCATTCACAGCTCAATCACTTGATCATAAACTCCTAAAATTTGCATTTTTGAAAACTTTGTGAAACAAACCTAACGCAACCTTAGGAACCATCAAACAAAGATTCCCCCAACATTTCTAACATTCCAATTTCTCAAGAACTCTAATTCACCAAAAATCAAATTCATTCAGTCCTAGGGTGAAATTGGCTATGGGCATTCAAGCAATACCAAGCAAGAACAAGTGATAAATTCGAATTCAAAATTTCTGGGTTTTTCAAACCGAAAATTTCGAAAGGATTTTAAAGTTATACCTTGCTTGTCGGTGAAAGAGTGGGAGAATCAGCTAGAGATTGTGAAAGAGCTTGGAAAATCGCAGGTTTAGCACTTGAAATCACAAGATTCGGTTGAGAATTGAGAAAGATATGGGTGATTGAAAACTTGTGTTCTTGGAGAGGAAAAATGGCGACTTGGAGAAGAAAGGAGTAAACAAGCGTGAAAGGGGTGGAGAAATCAAGAAAATCTGGTTTAAATTGGTTCATTATATCAAAATCTTGGTTAAAATCGGGTTTGTGTTGGTTAAAAACTGGTTCGGAATCGAGGAGGAGAGGACTTACCTGGTCAAGAAGACTGTATCGGCTTGTTCAGGCCGATATCCAAACCGATAAGAGCTCTCTGGAATTTCGAGTGAGTTTCGGGCAAAATCTATCGGCTTGCCAGGACGATATCCAAACCGATACGAGCTCTCTAGAATTTTGAGTGAGTTTCAGGCAAAATGTATCGGCTTGTCAGGCCTATATCCATACCGATACGAGCTCTCTGTGATTTTCATCTTTTATCCGTTGAAATGTATCGGCTGGATTAGGCCGATACCTAAACCGATACATTGCTCATGTTTTTGTTTCCTCCAATTTTCCATGGCTTTTGCTCACACCAATTAGTCCATAACTTCACTTATTTACCCAAAACCTGACAAACTCAAAGAAAAGGATCAAAAGTGACAAACTAAAGGAAATATTTACAAAGATAGACATGGGAATGTCTCCCAAGTGCACTTTTATTTAGAGTCATTAAGCTCGACTTTGCAAACCCGGTTCTTAGGCTGAAGGTGGGCTAGAGAGAGGAGTTGAAATTCCTTCTTCTATAGCTTCAGAGGCTGAATAGTGTTTGATTCGTTGTCCGTTGACCGTGAACTCTTCATTGGACTTTCCCCAAAGTACTACCGCACCAAATGGCCTTACTTCTTTTACTTTGAACGGTCCCGACCATCTAGACTTGAGTTTCCCGGGAAAGAGCTTTAACCGGGAATTTAAGAGCATTACAAGATCCCCTTCTCTGAACTCTCTCTTCAAGATTAGCTTGTCATGGAAAAGCTTCGTTCTTTCCTTGTAGATTTTTGAGCATTCAAACGCCTCTAGCTTTATCTCATCGAGCTCGTTCAGCTGAATCAACATATTTTCTGTAGCAGTTTTGATGTCGAAGTTAAGTAAGTTGACAGCCCACAAGGCCTTGTATTCCACCTCAACAGGTAAGTGGCATGATTTCCCGTATAGCATAGTGAACAGAGTGGTGCCGAGAGGAGTCTTGAAATCTGTTCTATAAGCCCACAGTGCGTCATCAAGCTTCTTTGACCAATCCTTCCTTGAAGCTCCAACAGTCTTTTCAAGAATGGTCTTTATATGCCTATTAGATAACTCTACTTGCCCGCTTGTCTGAGGATGGTAGGGTGTAGCAACCTTATGCTTCACCCCATATTTCTTCATTAGGCCTTCGAACAATTTTTTGATGAAGTGAGAGCCTCCATCGCTGATCACTATCCTTGGAATCCCGAACCTTGAGAAGATCACCGTCTTGAACAAATTGATGACCACTTTAGAGTCATTTGTTGGACGCGCCACAGCTTCAACCCACTTTGACACATAGTCTACTGCTACCAAAATGTATAGATTTCCATAGGAGGATGGGAAAGGACCCATGAAATCGACCCCCCATACATCAAATACTTTGACTTCCAATATTGGGTTTTGTGGCATCTTATTTCTCCTCCCAATTTTCCCCTTTCTTTGGCATGCATCACACCTTGACACATATCCGTGAGCATCTTTAAACAGGCTAGGCCACCAAAAACCTAAATGTAGCACCTTGGTTGCGGTCTTGAGCGATGCAAACTGTCCCCCATAATCCGAACCATGACAGTGATACAATATCCCTTGCATCTCCTCTCCTGGGACACATTTCCTGTAGACACCATCTGAACACCTCTTGAACAAGTATGGTTCATCCCAATAAAATCCATTCACCTCTCTGAAGAACTTCTTCTGGTACCCATCTAGACTTGGTGGCTCTCTTCCTGCAGATAAATAGTTAACTAGATCAGCATACCATGGCTCTTTGTCCTCAAGAGAACCAACCTCTTCTAACTTTCTGCTTGTATCATGAGCTTCTCTAACGGTCTTGACAGCCATTAGTTGTTCCTCCGGAAGTGAGTCATCTAGGGGAATACTATCTTCAACTCTCAACCTAGACAAGTGATCAGCTCCTCCATTCTCGATCCCATTTTATCCTTTATTTCGAGATCAAATTCCTTCAGGAGTAAGATCCACCTTAGAAGTCTTGGTTTAGCATCTTTCTTGGCTAGAAGATATCTCAGTTGTAGCATACTTTACCTGTGTAACGCCCCCTTCTAGTTTTCCGCTGACCAACGAGCTGATCGCCCAACATTCAAACAAAAACATGACCGATCGAACCCGAACAGTCATACGAGAAGAGTTTGTCACAATGCGAAAGCCAGAGACAATCCGGTTTGAGACAAAGGCTCGAACCAAACCATCTTTGATTCCGTTTACCTCGTTTCCACGGTACGAGGATTTTCAACCCGTACCGCTTCCACGAGTTGTGTTCGGTTCGGACGAAACCGTATATCAGGGAATCATTCCGTTTTTATTACTTTAAAATCCTAAGCTTTATCCATAACAATATACGGTCTAACACAAATCGTTTAGCGGGTACCCAACAAAATCCGCAACCGAAAATAAAATCAAAATGCGTAACAATCGATACCCAACGCCAACCTGAGACTACTCCCAGTGTCCTACGCGTCCCCCGAGCTACGCCAAACCTGAAAAACACAAAAGAGTCTAATGAGCAATTTAAGATTACCCAGTGAGACGGCTCCCCACTACAGCTTCTATTTTATCTAGCGTCTACAAATTCCCGTCCCGAAACCCCAAAATAACAACAACAAGATAACAATCGATAACGCACTACCACGTCGTGTCAAACCCACAACACACAAGCACTTGACAAAAGAAAGGGAAAGCGATTAAAGGAAATAGAAGGCACTGCGGCACATGCTCTCGATTGAAACTCGATCTATCTATCGCGCAGCACCAACAATACAAACACAACACTGGGCCTTTACGATCTCGGTAACTTCCACGGGTTCCACCGTTACCAACATGGTAACTAACCCACGACTCCTAGACGCAAACACGAAGTTTCACGACCTAGGACACTGTTCTCAACCCATCGATACGCAGTGACTCGGGCTACCCCACGGTAACCTATGTTTCTATGCGATTCGGCCTTAGGACATGACCCCGTATTCTCCGAATTACTCACCTACTGGCGTCACTCAGTAGGTTAACGCCATAACCGGAATCACCTCCCGAAGGCCCACGATCCGATTAGGCAACTACCCGAGGATCCAATCGGGTCGGAAGTACCGGAACGTATCCAAACACCTAAACTTGCGGAATCTAACGCACCTTAGAGTCTTAGTGCAGAAATGTAAACACGCAGACTCGCTTGGACTCTAACACAGTCAATCTATAATAACAACACACGCCACCACACATTCCACAAGTCCACACACACACACCAACACCATTACCCTGACTCGGCTCCGTACCGAGTCAGCGGCTACGAACATAACCGGCCCCATTGATACATCATGGTTTTCACCGGTTTTAGACCATGATATAAGTATGTTTTAGAGTCTTTTGGTGTTTCGTTAGAGTCTTTTATAGGTGTTATTAGATATATGCACGTTTGGAGTGGATTTGGTGATTATGGCGCTTTCTGGAGCATTTTGGAGAATTAACCCGAGAGATAGAGTTCACTGTCCAAAACAGAGGATTGCATCGATCGACACACCTTGTGCATCGATCGACACACATGCGAGATGGACTTATCTTTGGTGGTTTAATGAAGATTATGGAAATTTCACTTTGGCCCAGAAGTTTCCAATAATTACAAAGAAGCCCCAGCCGTGATTAGAGCTTTATAATTAGGTTTTTGGTGTTTAATTCTAGATACGCTTTATAAGCGCTTTTACATACGCTTTCATACTTTGATCTGAGAGTTTTTAGAGCTTTTTGGGGGTGATCTGAACCTGTATTGCTTCCTGCTTTTGGAGAAGATTTCGAACCCCTTTGTTTCTTTACTCTCTTTAATGCAATCTATTTATTCTATGATTTGTGTTTCATTAATCATGTCTGAGTAGATTCATAGTTAGGTTTAGGGATTCTCATAAAGGTTTTCATGACTTGCTAGATTTTTTTAATCAGTTTAGGATTCATAACTTAATTGTTCTTCAACCTGAATTGTGCTTAATACTAGTTTCTAACCTGATCACTTAGAATCTAGACTCTAGGTTATTAAATTGACACGAAAGTGTGATTTAGAATCTGAACTATTTAGGTTGAACAATTGAATTATCCGCAAAGAAATTTGGTTTAATTGAATTGTGAACATATCGAACCTGCACTTAAGGCTAGTTTAATCTGTTAGGAATTGCACAGAAATTTGGATTTCTGCTATTAGACTTAGAGAATTCTCGCAACGAAAGTTGGTTAATTCTATATCTGTGTTTGAATTCTAGAACCGGACTTAATTTGATCCTGACTGATAATTTATCTGCTTGTCTGATTTCCTGAGAACTCCCTAGACTTAGTGCTTTTAGTTGATTGCTTACAAACCACTCCTGCTATCTGATTTACTTTCCTGCTTTGCTTTTTAGTTTCTAATTAATTTCACCTAGCTTAACATGATAATTCTACAATCTATCGTAAGGTCTAGAGTCCTTGAGGATTTCAATACCCTTTATACTACTGTCACGTCTGTGCACTTGCAGTGTAGATCTACGGATTAAAACCTGACCGTATCAAGTTTTTGGCGCCATTGCCGGGGACTCTTTTGAGTCTTCGATAGATTTGAACTTAGGGTTTAGACTAGGTTTTTCGTTTTTATTTTTGTTACTAATTTCTCTGTTTTTCTCTGTCGCAGGTCTGATTTTCTCTTAGCATCGATCGTTGCATTCTTTTGAATCGATCGTTGCAGGGTGATTTTGAGTTGAATTAATCGTTCCATCCTAGCATCGATCGTTGCACTGCGATTAAAAACGGTTTATGCAGACGCGTGAGACCAGAAGTAATCCAAACTCGAATCTCGTGAATCTTAGGCTTGAGGAACTTGCTAGACTAGAGAGAACAAACAGAAAGGATCAGCGAGCAAGGATGAACAACAATCGCTTGATTCTGATACCTGATGCTGAAGGCGTCCTAAGAGACCGACAGAACAATCCGTACAATGATGCTGAGCAAAGGATTGATGCTGAGGGACGAGTGATCCCTGAACCTGAACCTCAACCTCAACCTGAAGGTCAGAGGCAGATGGTTGCTGCTAATGAGAGGACTCTTGCTGACTACAACCGACCGGATGAGTTCTATGCTAACCGGTCAGCAATTGTACCTCCTGGATTTGAGAGGAATGATTTTGAGATCAAGACCATCTACTACACTCTGCTGAGACAGAATCCGTTCCATGGTCTCCCACACGAGCATCCGATGGATCACATTGATGGCTTTGAAGACTTCGTCACTGGGATGACGTACAATGGGGTGAACTATGATTTTCTCTACCTTAAGCTTTTCCCCTATTCTCTCGCTGGAGAGGCTTTAGCTTGGCTGAAGCAACTTGCACCTGGCAAGTTTACTACTTGGGATGCTGTGAAGAGAGAGTTATTAAGGCATTTTTATGATGATGAACGCTCTGATCAGTCGAGATAGGATATTCTCACCTTCACCCAAGGTCCTACAGAGCCTCTTAAGTCTGCATGGATGAGGTTTATGTTGGGATAGTGTCCTGAAATCACACTTGTACTCACTCCTGATGATAGTTGTGTGTCGAGATCAGACATTCGTATAATACTGGACGGTTGCAATGTTTTGCTAGAAGCCTCTTGCAATCTGTAAGTTGTAAACTTACTGCCAGTATTATATGATCCTATAGGGTCACACACCTAAGCAAACTGGAAGCTACGACATGGGAATGATCATTATGGCAATGATCATATTAATGTGTATTGGATGCACATTATAATCGATATAATGGTGTTGTGTCGATCGACACAGCTTGTGTGTCGGTCGACACAGTTCGGGTTTTTCGGAAAGGCTTTCCGAAGTAAGACTTAATTAAGTCTGGCCCGTTAAGCAAGTTTAGGTCGAATAAAACTTGAGAGTTTCGACCTAAACAGCAAGCCGTCCACTTTTCTTGACAGAAAAAGTAGAAACACCAGAGAGATTCGATTCCCGTTGATCCGTCACTAGCATCCCGTTTCCAGCTTGTGTGCGTGTGTATCTGGTAGAGGCAAGGCATATGCGTTGCTCCACTGATCTCGTTCACCATTCTCATTCCGCTGCCAGTTCAAAGGTAAGAACGAGGTTGGTTTTAATTCAATATATCAAACCCTAGATCCTAGGAGATCCAACAGTGGTATCAGAGCATGTTAGGGTTTAGACTATTGAATCTGATGCAATTAATTCGAAACTTGATGTTGTTGAATTGAATGTTGCCTGTTGAAATCGTGTTTTCATATATTATTCTCGGTTCTGTTCCTGTTGAAAAGACGAAGAATTGTTGAAAACGCACTGTGTCGATCGACACAAAGCGTGTGTCGGTCGACACGCCGCGTAATAACGCGTAATATTTTAGGGTTTGTCGCAGAGTGTCGATCGACACAAAGCGTGTGTCGGTCGACACAGAGCAAAAATTCGTAAATAATTTTAGGGTTTTCGATCTGAGATCGAGTACCCGTATTCCTGCTGTGTCGATCGATACACTGGGTGTGTCGGTCGACACAAGCAATGCGATCAGATAGATCGGTTCGATTGGATTGAACCGGTTATCTCGCTCGGTTAATTTTAATTAAACAATTGGTTCTGGTTTGGTAATGTCGATCGACACACAGTGTGTAACGATCGACATGGACCATTAAACCGAACCGGTTCAATTGGATTGAATCGGTTAAGTAAATTCGAACCGATTTGACCGGTTATCGAAGACCGGTTTAGGTTGGGTTGTGTCGACCGATGCCAATGGTTGGCGTCGATCGACACGACATTCGCAAATGAGATGGTTGGACCACAAATTTGCATATACCAGAACAATTTAATCCTAAAAGTTATAGATGAATCTAAACTTAATAAAACTAAATGTTTTAATATAAATTAATAACTTCTTGGATGCATATTGGATGTGCATCAAGATAAAACGGTTCTTTTCCTCAACTAAATATCAAGTGATCTTGATGTCTTGCCCGATCTTGTCTACTGTCAAGACTTGTGTCGTTTGTTGGATAGTCTTGGAGTCCTTGGTATCCACTGCAACATGAGTAAGGCAGGTGGTTATTGACAGACTTGCAGTGCGACTGTCAGTGATCACAAGACAGAAGAGATTGGTTTTACTTGACTGGGCCATCAGAAGTTCTGGGCCTAGAGACATTAGAGTGGATTAGGCATAGTTTGTCTTATCCACGACCAAGAGTTGTACTGGGTACAATTAGCAATGACTTGTTTACCTAGATAACTAAAGTTTGGGTGATGGCGAGTCGCCCACTCAGATTTTGGTGAAGTATGGATCTTGGTTCATTGTATTCATCTGAGGAAACATAGTTTTGAATACAATGCGAGTTTTTCTTATTAGATAAGAATTCTCATTCCTTGAGCATTATAACTAAAACTCTACCTCTTTTCATTACAGCTATGTCTGTCTCAAATCACATCAACACTTTCTCACTAAGATCCGTCCTTGAGAAGGACAAGTTAAATGGATCTAATTTCTTGGAATGGTATCGGAACCTGAGAATAGTTCTCAGGCAGGAGAACAAGGAATATGTCCTTGAAAGAGTTCTCCCCGAGAGGCCACGTTCCAATGCCCCGCAGACAGAAAAGAATGCTTGGGATAAGCATTTAGCTGATGTCAAAGATGTTAATTGTCTAATGCTGGTGACTATGAACTCTGAGCTGCAGAAGCAATATGAGAACGTGATGTCACCCATTGAGATGATTAACAGCCTGAAAGCTTTGTTTCAGGAGCAAGCTCGCACAGAGAGATACCAAACGGTTAAGTCTCTCATGGATTGCAAGCTGGCTAAGGACAGTCCAGTAAGTCCTCATGTCCTTAAAATGATGGGTTACATTGATAACCTGGGGAAACTGGACTGTGCCATTAGCCAGGAGCTAGCCACTGACATGATTCTGCAGTCTTTGCCGTCGTGTTTTGATCAGTTCATCATGAACTACAACATGCAAAACATGACTAAGACATTGACTGAGTTGCACGGCATGCTGAAGACAGCAGAGCCGAATCTCAAGAAGGCAACTCCCAGTGTACTGATGGTACAAGGGGGTAAAAGGTTTAAGAAACCTAAGAAGGGTAAGGGAAAGGCCCAAGCTGTCCAGACTGAAAGTCAGGACAAGCCCAAGCCGAAACCCAGATCCGGGCCTTCTCCTAAGGATAAGTGCAACTACTGCAAGCAGTTGGGGCATTGGAAGAAAGACTGCAAGAAGTTCATGGAAGATTACAAGAAGCTGAAGAAGACGTATGATGCGTCTGACTCAGGTATTTATGTTATCGAACTTAATGTTATGTCTTCTAGTTCTACTTCGTGGGTATTGGATACCGGCTGCGGTGCTCATATTTGTACTAATGTGCAGGCACTAAGAAACAGTAGGACGCTGAAGAAAGGACAAGTGGAGCTACGGGTCGGGAATGGAGCTAAGGTTGCTGCACTGGCCGTAGGCACCTACGAGTTGTCCTTACCTTCGGGCATGGTTTTAATTTTAAACAATTGCTACTTTGTACCTGCGATTAGCAGAAAATTAATTTCAGTTTCCGTTTTGGATTTGGAAGGTTTTGATTTTGCTATTAAGAATAAAGTTTGTTCTTTTAATCGTGATGGTACGTATTATGGTAGCGCCCCATTAGACAATGGGTTATATGTTTTAAACCAAGAAATGCCTGTCTTTAACATAAATACAAAGCGGTTTAAGTCCAATGACGAAAACCCGACTTTCTTATGGCATTGTCGTTTGGGCCATATCAATGAGAAACGCATCCAAAGGCTCCATCGAAATGGGCTTCTGGGCTCATTTGATTTTGAATCATGTGAGAAATGCGAATCTTGTTTGATGGGCAAAATGGCTAGAGCCTCTTTCAACAAACCAAATGAAAGGGCCAGTGATTTATTGGGCCTTGTTCATACTGATGTATGTGGGCCGATGAGTACTGTTGCCAGAGAAAATTACAAATACTTCATTACCTTCACTGATGATTTCAGTAGGTATGGCTATGTCTATTTGATGAGACACAAGTCAGAATCCTTTGATAGATTCAAGGAATTCAAGAATGAAGTACAGAACCAACTTGGCAAAAGTATCAAAGTTCTGCGGTCGGATCGCGGAGGAGAATACTTGAGTCAAGAGTTCAGCGACTATCTGAGCGAGTGTGGAATTATTTCACAACTCACTCCTCCTGGAGCACCCCAATGGAATGGAGTGTCAGAGAGGAGGAATCGAACCTTATTGGATATGGTTCGGTCTATGATGAGTCATTCAAATCTTCCATTATCCTTTTGGGGATACGCTCTAGAAACGTCTGCGTTTACACTAAATAGGGTACCATCTAAATCAGTGGAAAAGACACCACATGAATTGTGGACTGGGAACATTCCTACTCTGTCTTTCCTAAAGATTTGGGGTTGTGAGGCTTATGTCAAATGTTTAATCTCTGACAAGCTTGCACCCAAATCAGATAAATGCTACTTCGTTGGTTATCCTAGGGAAACCAAGGCATACTACTTTTACAACCAATCTGAGAACAAAGTATTTGTTGCTCGGGACTGTTCTTTTCTTGAGAGGGAGTTTCTCTCTAAGAAAAACAGTGGAAGTAAAGTACATCTTGAAGAAATTCGAGATGCACAGGAGACTGCTCAACCTGCTGAGGAAGAGCAGCAGTTGGATCCACAAAGTTATGTGGAACCGGCGCCTGTGGAGCCTGAAGTTCGCAGATCCGGAAGGATCCGTCACGAACCCGAGAGATACTATGGATTTCTCGTGACCAATTCAAATGATCTGATGATCATTGATAGTGACGAACCAGCGACCTTCGCAGAAGCAATTATGGGCCCGAACTCCGAAAAGTGGCTTGGAGCCTCTAAATCCGAAATGGGATCCTTGTCAGAAAACCGAGTATGGTCCTTGGTCGATTTACCTAATGGTGCGAAAGCCATTGAGTGTAAATGGATCTTCAAGAAGAAGATTGACGTGGATGGCAATGTACAGATTTAGAAAGCGAGGTTGGTGGCTAAAGGTTTCAAGCAAATTCATGGTATTGACTATGATGAAACCTATTCCCCAGTCGCTATGCTTAAATCCATTCGGATTCTTCTAGCGATTGCCGCTCATTATGATTATGAGATTTGGCAAATGGATGTCAAAACCGCATTCCTGAATGGTATTCTGGAAGAGGATGTGTATATGACACAGCCTGAAGGTTTTGTCGATCCTAAGAACGCTGGAAAGGTATGCAAGCTTCATAAATCCATTTATGGATTGAAGCAAGCATCACGGAGTTGGAATCTTCGTTTTGATGAAGCAGTAAAACGATTTGGTTTCATCAAGAACGAAGAGGAACCATGTGTTTACAAGAAGACTAGTGGGAGCAAAATTGCATTTCTTGTACTGTATGTCGATGACATACTCCTCCTCGGTAATGACGTTCCGTTGCTTCAGTCTGTTAAGACTTGGCTCGGAAGTTGTTTTTCCATGAAAGACATGGGAGAAGCCGCGTATATTCTTGGAATCAGAATCTACAGAGATAGAATGAACAGGCTGATTGGATTGTGCCAGGACACTTATATTGATAAGGTACTGCACAGATTCAGGATGCATGATTCCAAGAAGGGCTTCATACCGATGTCTCATGGAACAAGTCTCAGCAAGAAGCAGTGTCCGGCGACACATGCTGAGCGAGAACGCATGAATAGGATTCCTTATGCTTCTGCAATAGGATCTATTATGTATGCCATGCTCTGCACTCGTCCAGATGTAGCTTACGCGTTAAGCATGACGAGTAGATACCAATCTGATCCAGGTGAAGATCACTGGACATCTGTCAAGAATATTCTCAAGTATTTGAGACATACTAAGGATAAATTCCTGGTGTATGGAGGAAGTGAAGAACTTGTGGTGAATGGATTCACCGATGCGAGTTTTCAGACGGACAGAGACGATTTCCGATCACAATCTGGATATGTCTTCTGTCTAAATGGCGGTGCAGTGAGCTGGAAGAGCTCTAAGCAGAATACCGTAGCTGATTCCACGACGGAAGCTGAATACGTTGTTGCTTCAGAAGCGGCAAAGGAAGCTGTTTGGATCAAGAAGTTCATGACTGAACTTGGTGTGGTTCCTAGTATCTTGGAACCAGTGGCTTTGTTTTGCGATAACAACGGAGCCATTGCTCAGGCGAAAGAACCAAGGTCACACCAGAAGTCCAAACACGTTGAGAGGAGATATCACCTGATTTGTGATATCGTCAATAGAGGTGATGTGAAGATCAGCCGAGTTCCGACAGACGAGAATGTCGCTGATCCTCTGACCAAGTCACTCCCAAGGCCTAAGCATGAGAGTCATACGACTGCTGTAGGCGTTACAGATCTTAAGATGTAATCTTGATTCTAGTGGGAGTTTTAGTTATAATAAGACGCTCTTGTAAACATTCTTTTGGAAATGTTTAATGAAATTTGATTTCAGCATTATTTATTGTGATCTAAATAATGGTCCCAAAATAAGTTTATGACATATTATAGGTCATCAAGTTGAGGACTTGATCATGAAACCCTATAAGTTAATAAATTATGTTTTTGTCCCTAGTCGAGGTTGTCAAAGTGGGACACTGACAACCGTGAGAGACTAGATTGTGAGGTGACTGTTGGCTAAGTTTCATGGAGCCAATGATATGATTATCGCAGTCAGTCACATAGATATATGTTAGTGAACATATGATCGGACATGACCCGCTAATGAGAAGTCTACAAGATAGTTATATCTGTGTCATAAGAGGTTCTCATTACGACTATAGAGTATAGTCCTTAGACCTGAGTTCATCATGCTTTCTTGCATATGAATTGGTATACTTTGACTTTGTCAAACGTCGACCCGTAACTGGCGACTATAACGGCACTGTTCAAGTATATCATGAAGTGTGCGTTGAAACAGGGATGGAACAAGATGGGATTTGTCCCTCCTGTATAACGGGAGATAAATATCTCAGGGCCTATCGAAGATTAAATACTGAGAGAATGTGTGGCCGCACTCAAACGAACTGTAGTTCAGTTGTTTGTAATGTTCAGTATGAGATCAGGAGTTCGATAAACACGATGTTGGCTTAATAAGGATGACACCAATCTTGCCTTATGCCAAATCGAGATATAGAGACAAAAGGATTATAGGAATAGATGATTCCAGTACAAGTGGGAGATTGTTGGGATAGTGTCCTGAAATCACACTTGTACTCACTCCTGATGATAGTTGTGTGTCGAGATCAGACATTTGTATAATACTGGGCGGTTGCAATGTTTTGCTAGAAGCCTCTTGCAATCTGTAAGTTGTAAACTTACTGCCAGTATTATATGATCCTATAGGGTCACACACCTAAGCAAACTGGAAGCTACGACATGGGAATGATCATTATGGCAATGATCATATTAATGTGTATTGGATACACATTGTAATCGATATAATGGTGTTGTGTCGATCGACACAGCTTGTGTGTCGGTCGACACAGTTCAGGTTTTTCGGAAAGGCTTTCCGAATTAAGACTTAATTAAGTCTGGCCCGTTAAGCAAGTTTAGGTCGAATAAAACTTGAGAGTTTCGACCTAAACAGCAAGCCGTCCACTTTTCTTGACAGAAAAAGTAGAAACACCAGAGAGATTCGATTCCCGTTGATCCGGCACTAGCATCCCGTTTCCAGCTTGTGTGCGTGTGTATCTGGTAGAGGCAAGGCATCTGCGTTGCTCCACTGATCTCGTTCACCATTCTCATTCCGCTACCAGTTCAAAGGTAAGAACGAGGTTGGTTTTAATTCAATATAGATCCTAGGAGATCCAACAGTTTAAGAAGTACCAACGTGACTGTCCTCATCATGGATTCACTGAAGTGACATTGCTAGGCATATTCTTCAAAGGTATTGATCTCCACTACCAGACTGCGTTGGACAATTCCAGCAATGGAAATTTCAACACAAGGACTCATGAGCAAGCTAAGACACTGATTGATAACTTGGTGAGTAGTAATAGCACCAAGACTGCTGATAGGAGAAGGAAAGAGTCTGTTGGGAAGATAGATAATCTGGAGATTGCTGATATCAAGAGCAAGTTGGATACTGTTCATAGCTTGTTGACTGGAAAGAAAGCTGTCCAATTTGCTCAGGAAGTCGAAGTGTTTCAAGCTGAAGAAGATCACCATGAAGAGGATGTGAACTACATCAATGGCTCTGGATTCCAAGGAAACGGGTTTGGAACTCAGCAAGGTAATAGGTTCTTCAATGGTGGACAGAAGAGTGCTTTCACAAGCAACCAGAACTCTTCTGGATATGGACAGGCTGTTGGTTTTCAAAAACCTTTTCAGCAAGGTAATCAGAGGACTTATGGATCATCTTCTTATCAGACGCCTCCTGCTGCTAATGCTTATGAGAGAAAGATGGAAGCCATGATGGAACAGTTGCTAGAGGGTCAGACTAAGACTGCTGTGGACTTCAACAAGAAGCTAGATGCTGTGTATGAGGATCTTAATGGGAAGTTTGAATCTCTAAGTACACATGTGAAGCAGTTGGACACACAGGTAAACCAGATTTCAAGCTCTATCAAAGGAAAAAGTGTCATGGACACCCACATCAAGGCTTGCTCAGTCTATATTGATGATGGATCACACCAAGGTGAAAAATTTGAATTAAATACAGCTGAACTTGTGGAAGAAGCTGAGAAATTCGAAACTGGAGAAAAACTCTCGGGTGGAATCTGTGAGGAATTAGCTATATCGATCGATGCACCTATTGCGTCGATCGTTGCATGTCGTGAACAGACAGCTTCACTTGTTTCACGTAGCATTGTTGAAGAGACGGATCAGGAGCTTATTAGACTATTCCCTGGGGTGTCTGAGATAACTCAACAAGAGATTGATGAAGCTAGACAGCTGGAAGTGATGGATGAGAAGTTGGAAGAAGTTCCACAATCTGATGATCCACCATATCACCCTTGTGTGCAGAGATACTTGGAGAAGATGCTGCCTATGGACGAAATGTTGAAAGATTGGGTGATAGTGGTCCCTAAACAGATCAGTGATGTACTGCTAACTCAGATTCCTAAAAAGCTACCTGATCCTGGTATTTTTGTGCTGAGTTGCTCTATCTTTGAGAATAGTTTCAGGCGTTCCTTGTGTGACTTAGGAGCTGCTGGAAGTCTCATGCCATACTCTGTTGCAGAGAAGCTGGGGATGACAGATTTTTCACCTACTAGACCTCTCTTGTTCTAGCTGATCAGTCAATAAGGATTCCGGAAGGAGTTCTTGAGGACGTTCCAGTGAGAGTTGGAAACTACTTAGTTTCGACAGATTTCTTGGTGCTTAAGTACGACAGTGAGCAGGATGATGATCTAATACTGGGAAGACCATTCTTAGCCACGGCTGGAGCAGTGATCGATGTAAGGAACAGTCTGATTGATCTCTATCTGGGAGATGAGCCTCTACACTTTGAGATGGATATGCTGCGCAGACCACAGATTGATGGTCAAACCTTTAGCATTGAGGATGGACAGGGAGAGCAGACGAGTGAAACTTTGGTTTCAGATCTTGGAGAACATTACATCCCTTCTTTTCTTGGACGAGCTCACACCGACACAGCTTACTCTCCACCTTGGACGAGGAGACTTTCATAGAGGCACTCACAGTCTCTGTTGAAACCTCCAGGAGTCCGATCTTGTTCGTCCGGTCAAGCTAATGACCTTAAAGAGCGTTGAGTGGGAGGCAACCCACTGTTAGGTTCGTTTTTGTTTTCATTTTTCGTTTTGATTTTGGTGTTTTGATTTTTCTGTTAAAGTGTGTTCAGAGCAGTGAGAAACAGGCAGAATCGCATTGCATCGATCGACACACATTGTGCATCGGTCGATGCAGTTGCGATTTATTGTTTGCCGGTTCAATTGCGGATCAGACACCGGTTATCTACTTAACCGTGGGCATAATCGCCTTGCATCGATCGACACCTTTGTGGCATCGATCTACGCAGGCCGACGACATGTAAGTGTTCTGACCCTTTTCGGCTTGTTTCATTCCGATTTCTTTTCTTGCCAATCCTAAGCTTGACACTACTGGGGACAGTGTGTTTCAAGTGTGGGGGGAGGTAGCTACTGACGCACGCTTTTGTTTTCTTAGAGTCAGTCCTAATTTCAATAATTTGTTTTATTGAGTCAAAACAGTCGAAGTAGGAAACAGTGAATTTTTGAGAAGTTAATAGCACTTGCAGGAACTTAAGTGACCACTGGGATGAAGTAGCAGGATCAATCTATGACTATTAGAAAACCCAATGCGGATCAGCCTACTGAGGACACCCATATCAATTCAGGTATTCAGAGGATCCTTTACTGACTTCACCCCTAATTTGACTTAATTTTCTCTCCTAAGGGCTTGGTATACCTTGAGTCGGACTCCTCTGTTAGTTCTGACACAGCTTGTAAACATGTCCAAGTAAGGTTCCCTTCTCCCCTTCCTTAAAGTAAAAAAAAAAAGAGAATAATAAACTGAGGTTGAGCTAGTAGCTCCGAAGTAGTCACGGGAGTGGTAGCAACCACTATTACCTCCTGTGTATTCCTGGAATGTGTCCAAAGTACACCCCATAACGGGAAGAGCAATGATAAAAAAAATGATACCCAATGGGGAGAAATCAGATGCTAAGGAAGGGAAAACAGAAGAAAGGAACTAGAAAAAGATAGTATGGTGGTCTAGAGCTAACAGAGTAAGAATCCATGTGCCCTTTGATCGATAATCCTTAGGTGAGACCACACTTAATATCTAATAGAAGTCAGTAGGGTGAATTTGAATTGCTTTGGATTGATTGTGGAGTTTACGCAGGACAGTTGCTAAGTGTGGAAGAAGTATATGTTGGTCTTGATGTCTTGCAGGTGAATCTTTCAGTGGCTTACTAAGGGGAATCTGAGTGTTGTTGCTTCTAAGATAAAAAGAGTTTCTGAAAGTTTTCAACCTCTTCACCATGTTCTAGCTTTCTGGTTTGCTTGAGGGCAAGCAAAGGCTAAGTGTGGGGGAGTTGATATTTCATGGTTTTCACCGGTTTTAGACCATGATATAAGTATGTTTTAGAGTCTTTTGGTGTTTCTTTAGAATCTTTTACAGGTGTTATTAGATATATGCACGTTTGGAGTGGATTTGGTGATTATGGCGCTTTCTGGAGCATTTTGGAGATTTAACCCGAGAGATAGAGTTCACTGTCCAAAACAGAGGATTGCATCGATCGACACACCTTGTGCATCTATCGACACACATGCAAGATGGACTTATCTTCGGCGGTTTAATGAAGATTATGGAAATTGCACTTTGGTCCAGAAGTTTCCAATAATTATAAAGAAGCCCCAGCCGTGATTAGAGCTTTATAATTAGGTTTTTGGTGTTTAATTCTAGATATGCTTTATAGACGCTTTTACATACGCTTTCATACTTTGAGTTGAGAGTTTTTAGAGCTTTTTGGGGGTGATCTGAACCTGTATTGCTTTCTGCTTTTGGAGAAGATTTCGAACCCCTTTGTTTCTTTACTCTCTTTAATGCAATCTATTTATTCTATGATTTGTGTTTCATTAATCATGTCTGAGTAGATTCATAGTTAGGTTTAGGGATTCTCATAAAGGTTTTCATGACTTGCTAGATTTGTTTAATCAGTTTAGGATTCATAACTTAATTGCTCTTCAACCTGAATTGTGCTTAATACTAGTTTCTAACCTGATCACTTAGAATCTAGACTCTAGGTTATTAAATTGACACGAAAGTGTGATTTAGAATCTGAACTATTTAGGTTGAGCAATTGAATTATCCGCAAAGAAATTTGGTTTAATTGAATTGTGAACATATCGAACCTGCACTTAAGGCTAGTTTAATCTGTTAGGAATTGCAAAGAAATTTGGATTTCTGCTATTAGACTTAGAGAATTCTCGCAACGAAAGTTGGTTAATTCTATATCTGTGTTTGACTTCTAGAACCGAACTTAATTTGATCATGGCTGATAATTTATCTGCTTGTCTGATTTCCTGAAAACTCCCTAGACTTAGCGCTTTTAGTTGATTGCTTACAAACCAGTCCTGCTATCTGATTTACTTTCCTGCTTTGCTTTTTAGTTTCTAATTAATTTCACCTAGCTTAACCTGATAATTCTACAATCTATCGTAAGGTCTAGAGTCCTTGTGGATTTCGATACCCTTTATACTACTGTCACGTCTGTGCACTTGCAGTGTAGATCTAGAGATTAAAACCTGATCGTATCACCCATGACCGAGTTAAGTGTCCACGATGACCGCTCGGCCCAATACCGAGACGATCTAATAGGCCTGCACAAAACAGCACAACAACAACCACGCAAAAGTACCACAACAACAATCACCATACAAGCAGACCTATTAGGGTTTCTAAAGTCTTTTAACCAATTCACGTCCGCTACCTTGGATTAGTGGATTGCTAATCCGTAGACGGCCCACATCTCATTAACGTCCGCTACTTTGGATTAGCGGATTGCTAATCCGTAGACGGCAAACCAATCACATCACTTTCTCTTTTCTTAAACTTTTCTAAGTATCTTTTATTAAATCCCCGATCTGTCGGTTTAGAGCTAGTAGCTTACTAAACTCCCCGACGTCTCATCTTTTCTTTACTTAATTCGATTCTTCTCTTTAATTCTCATTGGGCCTAATACCCGATATCAATCCATACACCGTACGTTCGTTAGGTTTAATTCCATATTTTAACATTCTATTAATTCCCGTACTTAGATTCATTCAATACTGTCCTCTAAATACGTATATATGCATATACGGCCTAATCATACCACGACTACGTGAATGCACCAATCAGCGTTACTAACAACCTAGCGGCACACAGCAGGTTTAATACGGGTATGCAACCATAAGTCTACGGTTTCTCAATTCCCGGTCTATATGCAATACTACTCTACGGTGTTTGAATCGACTCACAGTGTTATTAGGATGACGGACGGACGGATTGATGGACTAGCGGAACAATGAGACCAGGCACGAACCCGACGCCAACCCGAACCTTCCCCGAACCTCCGTTTCTTTGACCCGACCTTGACCCGCATTTAACCGTACCGTTGACCTAATGATCCCGAACGATCCTCCGGACTATCTTCTCTCTCCTCTTCCCCTTTCCTCCGGATCTCCTCCCCCCCCGGTTCTCTCTCTTTCTCTTTCGGTTCTCTCTATCTTCTTCTTCTTTGCGCTTCATCTTCTCTCTCTTCTTCTTCTTCAAACTTCATCTCCTCTCTCTCTTCACGCCTCACTCTCTCTCTCTCTCTTCTTCTTCTTCCTCACGCCTCTCCCTCCCTCTTCTTGTTATTCCTCCTCCTTCTTCTTCTCTTCCTCCGGCTTCTTCTCCTCCTCCGGCTTCTTCTTCTTCTTCTTCTTCTTCTTCTTCTTCTTCTTCTTCTTCTTCTTCTTCTTCTTCTTCTTCTTCTTCTTCTTCTTCTTCTTCTTCTTCTTCTTCTTCTTCTTCTTCTTCTTCTTCTTCTTCTTCTTCTTCTTCTTCTTCTTCTTCTTCTTCTTCTTCTTCTTCTTATTCTCTTCCTTCTTTCTTCTCACGCTCTCTTTCTCTTCTTTTTTTTCTTTGTTGTGTGATGAATGAAAGTGAAGAGCTTAAGCTCTCATTATATAGTAACCTTGTGTTAATAAGATGGAGGCAAGTGTCCTCCCTTTGTGCCACTCCACGTTTAAATTCATGCATGAATCACTCTTCCCTTCTTCTCCACGCCATCAGCTCAGACTTGGAGAGCAAGTCCTTTTTTTTTCTTTCTTTTGTTCTTCTTTTCCATACTAACCAAACATATTTTAAAAACTCCGTAGCTGCCTCTATAAATACACCAAGACACATATTCATATTCTAGATGTTCTTAGATGAATTTATCAATTTGAATCACCTCAAACGGACACCCGTATCTCCGGTTATGAATTTTACAAATTTGATCGGTTTTGTCGGTTTCCATTCCGACGTACCGTTAAAATCTTTACAACTCCGTAGCCTCAGAAATAAATCCTCCAAGCTTCTTTTTAAAATACTATACTCTTTTAGATAAATTTATAAATTCGTTTCACCTTAATCGGACTCCCGTAGCTCCCAATATGAATTTTCCAAGTTTCTTCGGTTTTATCGGTTTCCATTCCCGATAGTCCGAAAAACTGGTTTAGACTCTGCTTCTTCCATTTCTGGTCTTCTAAATGCTTTTTATGTTTAAAAAAATAATAACATTTGGCCCGTCTCAGCTTCCGGCTCATATTTTGGTAAAATTACCAAAATACCCCCTTAACTCTCAAAATTACAAAAATGCCCTATGTTGACTTTTCTGCTGCCTGTTGACCATTTCTTGACACAAGGTATTACATTCTTCCCCACTTACAGGAAATCGGTCCCTGAATTCTCCGTTACTAACAAACTTCGAATTGGAAACTAAACTCTGTAAGTCTCCATCTCTCAATCTAGTCCAACTCCGCTTCGCTGCTTACATTCTGATCTCAAAGTGTACCCGCTCTTCCGATGCATACTGACTTCCGAACCACTGGTTTGCACAAAACCTCTCTATACCAATCTACACTACGATTGCACATTCATTGCTCTTGACTTCACGGCTTCACCTTGAGCCTTGTTTCCTTTTGCGCCATATGATACCGCTTGAATTCTGAATCAACTGCAACTTCATTCCCGATGCTCAACTGATTCTTGAAACATGGTTTTGCTTCAACTCTAATTACACTTGAAATCTTAAACTTCCCATTCTAACTGCTTGACTCTTGATCAATCCTGACTTTTCCATTTAATTGTTTCATCGATTCTTTCTCTGATCCCCAAACCCACCAATTCTGGTTGAATTGCTATACTCCGCTTCATGCATTTATCTGCGCCGACCAATACCCCAGGCTTCCCCACTTTGTCTTGACTTCCCCGATCACGCAAAAATAACTCGTCCTCCATTCCCGTCGCTTAACTTGTTGCCAATAGTTACTGCTCCTGACCCATATTCTGTTCATATTGATTTTCTTCCTTCCATCTAAACCGCCATACTCATGCACCCCTCAAACTTCCTCGATCACTGATGTCCATGCTTTAATGACTCCAAAACTGTTCTTCCCACTAATATCCTCGAACGGACTCCTTCACTGACTTTAATGCTTCTGAATCCCTTCGCCAACTCATCAAACTTATCCGTCTTGATTTCTTCTTCCACTGATACTCAAAACTCTTTTCTGAATCCACACTGACTTTCTTGCAGGCTCGGGTCAAACTGCTTCCTGAAATAACATCTCGTCTCTCGGGTTTGGGTTCGGTCTCGTGTCCTCGTCAAATCGTCCATCACGTCCTACATCAACAACCTCAACAACACTGGAATGGTTAGATCCTTTTAACTTAATCCTGATATCACTTCCTCATAGAAATATGGTTACTTAGTCATGTACCCAACGGTCACACATGGCTAACTAACAATATCCTATCATTTCGCTCAATCTCGAATAAGCTTTCTAAAACCCGCTTTCACAATTCTGAGCTTATTTCTATCTAAGAGGTTCTTTATCTTTTCTTACCAAAAACAATTCTACCCAAGCAAACCAAACGATTTCGCTAATTAAAATCAAGAATCACTTTCTAGCAACCAAGCAAGGCAATCAATCACACACAATCAATCAAGCAAATCAGCGATTTCAGTTGTCTCTTAGGGTTCTAATGGAAACCATTTGTTCGGACCATCATTTGTTTTCACATCGTAACTATATTGCATTCACAACCATCATGAGTATGCAATATAACCACTCCGCTACTCAAAACGACAACCGAAATACTTCACATCCACTACGTAAACAAAACATCTATTCTCCACGTAGAGTTTTAGATACGTAGGTCCGTTGGAGTGTACATACTAGCGGTTCCAATCCGTCCCACAAGAAACACCGTTTCACACAACTGAATCGTTAGAGACGAATGCAAGCCGATACACACATCAAACAACGAGTTAGAGCCCTTACTTACCTGGGCCTAATCTATTTCCTAATCTCCAACATGAGTGGTACAACTCATGTGGATCCTAACCGACAGGTGCGCCAGGAGTATGGAATGAGTGTGGTGGTGGTGGCGGAGCGACGCAGTCTCGGTCATGACGGAAAGGAGCACAATGTTCATCTCGTTCGCAAATGTGACAAGTCAGAATCTACGTCAATGCGGTGGTGGCTGATATGCTCGGACTAACAACCGACACCGAATAGAAATGAAAGACACGTGGCACCGTAGGTAAGGAACGAAGAGTCCAATGCGTCCGACTGGTGGTCGAATAGCAGGCGGTGGTAGCTCCCATATCCCAAGATTGTACTTGATCGCCATGTCGTCGGGGATGAATATCAACGGTGCGCGCTACTGACGGTGGTACTCCGGATGTAATTGTATCACAAGGCAGCTATGGAATGGGTGGAATGGTAACGGGCTTGGCACCGGTAATCACATACTCCAGAATAGGCAGCAAAATATGGGAACACTCCGCAAGCTGGAGGTATGGACCTGGACTAGCTGCAGTAGATTCAATGGATTCAAGGTCATCCATGCTGATGTCGCTCATCTCATCGTCGCACCCACACACACACACACCAATCCTCCTATAACAACTCTGCTGCGTGACTGAAACGAAACACCAAATGATTAGCACAATCTTAATAACCTTTCTAACATACCCATTACCCCCGGATTGACGGACGCGACTCGGATTCCTCATGGTTGTCTTGGCGAAACATTTTGACTCGATAAAACATTAAAAACTTTGAAAAACCGGAATTTTCGAACCCATGACGAACCATGCTCTGATACCACCTTTTGTAACGCCCCCTTCCCGTTTTCCGCTGACCAACGAGCTGACCAGCCAAGAATCAAACAAGAACATGACCGATCGAACCCGAGCAGTCATACGAGAAGAGTTTGTCACAATACAAAAGCCAGAGATAATCTGGTTTAAGACAAAGGCTCGAACCAAACCATCTTTGACTCCGTTTACCTCGTTTCCACGGTACGAGGCTTTTCAACCCGTACCGCTTCCACGAGTTGTATTCGGTTCGGAAGAAACCGTATATCAAGGAATCATTCCGTTTTTATTACTTTAAAATCCTAAACTTTATTCATAACAATATACGGTATAATACAAATCGTTTAGCGGGTACCCAACAAAATCCGCAACCAAAAATAAAATAAAATGCGTAACAATCGATACCCAACGCTAACCCGAGACTACTCCAAGTGTCCTACGCATCCGCCAAGCTACGCCAAACCTGAAAAATATAAAAGAGTCTAATGAGAAATCTAAGATTACCCAGTAAAACGGCTCCCCAATAAAGCTTCTATTTTATCTAGCGTCTACAAATTCCCGTCCCGAAACCCCAAAATAACAACAACAAGATAACAATCGATCACGCACTACAACGTGGTGTTAATAAGATGGAGACAAGTGTCCTTGTGTTAATAAGATGGAGACAAGTGTCCTCCCTTTGTGCCACTCCACGTTTAAAGCCATGCATGAATCACTCTTCCCTTCTTCTCCTAATGCCATGCCATCAGCTCAGACTTGGAGAGCAAGTCCTTTTTTCTTTTTTCTTTTTTTTTCTTTTTTCTTTTCCATACTAACCAAACATATTTTAAAATCTCCGTAGTTGCTTCTATAAATATACCAAGCCACATATTCAGATTCTAGATTCTCTTAGATAAATTTAGCAATTTTAATCATCTCAAACGGACACCCGTAGCTCCGGTTATGGATTTTACAAGTTTGATCGGTTTTGTCGGTTTCCATTCCCGACGTACCGTTAAAATCTTTAAAACTCCGTAGCCTCAGAAATAAATTCTCCAAGCTTCTTTTTAAAATACTATACTCTTTTATATAAATTTATAAATTCGTTTCACCTTAATCGGACTCCCGTAGCTCCCAATATGAATTTTCCAAGTTTCTTCGGTTTTATCGGTTTCCATTCCCGATAGTCCGAAAAACTTGTTTAGACTCTGCTTCTTCTATTTCTGGTCTTCTAAATGTTCTTTATGTTTAAAAAATAAGAACATTTGGCCCGTTTCAGCCTCGGCTCATATTTTGGTAAAATTACCAAAATTCTCCTTAACTCTCAAAATTACGAAAATGCCCACCGTTGACGTTTCTGCTGCTCGTTGACCATTTCTTGACACAGGGTATTACAACCTAAGCGTCATCTAATGTCCAACTAGCATAGTAGATAACATGCAGTTTCTTATCTTTCCGTTGCCCAAGGACTTCTCCAACTGCGTAATCACTTGCGTCGCACATGATTTCGAATGGCAGTTCCCAATCCGGTGCTTGCACAATGGGAGCACTAACCAAGGCTTCTTTGATCTAATTGAAAGCATGCAAACGATCAACATCAAATCCTTGATGAATCTTCTGTAGAAACCCGCGTGTCCAAGAAAGCTTCTGATACCCTTAACTGAATTCGGCGGTTGTAGACTCGTCATGACTTCAATCTTAGCTTTGTCCACCTCTATACCACTCTCGGATATCTTATGTCCCAACACTATTCCTTCCTTTACCATGAAATGACACTTTTCCCAGTTAAGCACCAAGTTAGTCTCCTCACACCTCTTTAGTACCCTGCACAAGTTCACAAGACAAGAAGCAAAAGATAAGCCATATACTGTAAAGTCATCCATAAATACTTCCAAAATGTCCTCGATAAGATCGGAGAAGATGGACATCATGCACCGCTGAAAAGTTGCAGTAGCATTACACAATCCAAACGGCATTCTTCGATAAGCGAAGGTGCCATAAAGACAGGTAAAGTCATCTTCTCCTGATCGTTTAGGTGTATTGGGATTTGGAAGAATCCACTATACCCATCAAGGAAACAATAAAAAGGGTGATTGGCTAGTCTTTCAAGCATTTGATCAATAAATGGCAATGGGAAGTGATCTTTCCTAAATGCAACATTGATTTTTCTATAGTCTATACACATTCTATGCCCTGTTATGGTTCTAGTGGGAATCAGCTCGTTGTTATCGTTTTTAACAATTGTGATTCCCCCTTTCTTCGGAACACAATGCGCGGGTGAAACCCAAGTGCTGTCCGAAATAGGGTAGATTATCCTTGCATCTAACAATTTAAGAATTTCCTTTTTGACAACTTCTTTAATATTAGAGTTCAGTCTCCCTTAATGTTCAATTGAAGTCATAGATTCGTTTTCAAGGTGAATCCTATGGTTGCACAAATTTGGAGACAATCCTTTAATGTCATCTAGAGAGTATCCTATAGCTCTTTCTAAACTTTTTCAACTCAGTTGTCAATGCATACAATTCATTCTCATTCAGCAAATCATTAACTATGACTGGATAAGTAGAGTTAGGACCAAGAAATGCATACCGAAGCCCCGCGAAAGGGGCTTTAATTCGATCTTAGGCGCCTTGAGCTCGCTCCAATCATCAGCTACAAGCTGATCCTTGTAGACCTCAGCGCCATCAGCTTCCTTACCCAAAGCGATAACCTCTTGCTCTTTACCCACAAAATCTGATCCCAACTCAATGTACTCAACAGCTCCTAGCAAAGGCTTATGC
The DNA here is from genome assembly GCA_030180135.1 of Orychophragmus violaceus. Taxonomy (NCBI): domain Eukaryota; kingdom Viridiplantae; phylum Streptophyta; class Magnoliopsida; order Brassicales; family Brassicaceae; genus Orychophragmus; species Orychophragmus violaceus. Next base: position 70,471,754 of record CM058237.1, read on the forward strand.
GAATCAAGTGCCTTGTTGTATGTCCAGCTCTCCTCTTGTAGATATCCATACTCTCCACATTCCTTTTTCAAAGACACTTGCAAGGGATCATCCATGTTTAGCTCCTCTAGAAGCTCATCAGCTAGCTCCTACATAGTCTCAATGTAGAACATTTGTCCTTGGATGGTAGGCTTCTTCATCACTTTGTTGATGTCAAAGTTCAGAACTATATCTTTTCCAAGGTGGAGGTCTATCTTCCCTTTCCACATATCTATTATTGCTCCAGCTGTGGCAAGAAAGGGTCTCCCAAATATTAGAGGGTCCTTTGTTTCTTCATCCATTTCCAGCATTATGAAATCTGTTGGAACTTCAAATCCTCCTATCTTCACCGGAAGATCCTCTAGAAGACCAATTGGGTATCTCACCGATCTGTCCGCTAATACTAAAGAGATCCTACAAGCTTTGTAGGTGGAGAAACCTAGCCTTTTAGCCACTGAAAAAGGCATCAAGCTAACGCTAGCTCCAAAGTCGCATAGGCAACTATCAAATTGAAGAGGGCCAATAGCACATGGGAGAGTAAAACTGCCAGGATCCTCAAGCTTCATAGGAACAATCCTTCTTTGGATGATCGCAATGTATTCATGTGACAACACAACCATACCTTTCACTTCCTTGGTCCTCTCTTTGATTGCATCCTTGAGAAACTTGCTATATTGTGGAACTAGCAAAAATGCATCTATCAAGGGCATGGTCAACTCCACTTTCTTCATTTGTTTCTCGAATAGAGCTTTGTACTTCTCCAAGAGTTGCTTCTTGAATCTGCCCGGAAAAGGGAGCTTGGGTTCATAGGGTGGTGGAACAAACACACTATCCTTCTTCTTAGGTGCATCCTTAACTCTTTCCTCAGCTATAGCCTTGCCCTTTCTCATTGCAACTTCACTTTCATCTTCCTTGGCAAAACATAATTTTCCAAATTCACCTCCCCACCTTGTTTCTCAATGTCCTCATTGAGAGTAGAAGACACAATGGGTGTGGGAAGTTGCCTTGGCGGTAGCTCTTTACCACTTCTCAATGTAATTGCATTGATATACTCCTTGGGGTTTTGCTCAGATTTTCCGGGTAAAGTGCCATGTGGTCTAGAGGTTGAAGCTGTCTTATTCTCCATGTTTGTTACCCTTGATGTCAAATTCTGCAACTCACTCTTCAAAACCCTTACTTCCATAGCTCCTGAATCTTGTCTTTGAAGTAGTTGCTGCATCATTCCCTTAAGCTCATTATCCAAACATGAAGAGGAAGAGGCTTGTGTCTGTTGTTGTCCAAAACCGGTGGAGGGTATTGTTGCTTGGGAACATAGCCTTGTTGTCCCTGAAATTGAGGTTTAGATACAAACCCTTGTTGAGTGTTGAAGGGAACATAGGGCTTTTGCTGAGTAGCTTGATTGAAGCCTTGTTGTTGAGTTTCTTGAGGTTGCCCTTGTCCTTGAGATTGAGGTTGAGGGTATACTTGATCTTGAGGATTTGCCACATTTGGATTTCTATAAGAAAAATTAGGGTGTTTCCTATAGTTGGGATTGAAGCCTTTGTTGAAACCACCTTGCCCCGCAACAAAATCCATCTCCTCTTGTGTCATTTCTTCTTCCACACCAAAGAGATAGGGTTGTGTATCATCATAGTTGCCCACAAAGTTGACTTGCTTCTGGTTAGAGATGATCATTTTATCCAACTTCTCATGTAGGGACTTGATCTCTTTCTCATATTTCTCTTCCATGGATGATGATCCCCTATTCGTGCGGTCTTAGTCTTCATTGTAATTGACATCGCTGGTGGCTAGGTTTTCATTGAGTTCCATAGCGTCATCCACCCCTTTTCCAAGAAAGTGACCATTACTTGAAGAGTCAAGCATAGCTCTCATCTTAGGGAGCACACCTCTATAAAGGTTGCTGAGAAGAGTTTCCTTAGTGAACCCATGGTGAGGACATTGATTTGTAAGCCGCTTGAACCTCTCCCAAGCCTCAGCAAAACTCTCATTGTTGCGTTGTACAAAACCGGACAACTCATTGCAGAAGCGTGTTGTCCGAGTAGCGGAAAAGAATTTCTTTAGGAATGCTTTCTTAAGCTCACCCCAAGTAGTAATGGATCCCGGAGGAATGTTTCTCTCCCACTCCTTAGCTCGATCCGCCAATGAGAAAAAGAAGAGACGCATCTTTAAGCCGTCATCTGTGACACCATTAAGGCGAGTAGTGGCACAAATTTTATCGAAGGTGTCTAGATGCTGCAGAGGATCCTCAAAAGGCAGCCCGTGGAACTGGTTGTTCTGCACCATATTGATAAGAATAGCCCGGATTTCGAAATTGTTGTTGTTAACCGGAGGAGGAATGATTCCCTATCGGTTTGCATTTGTATCCGGCGCATCCCCATCTCCAATGTCTCTATCTGGCCTCTCGGGATGAACCGGTATCCTGTTTCCCTGTTCATCTCTAGCATCCTCGCCCTGAAGATGCATTTGCTCATGTTGGCCCTGTTGGCCCTACTGTTGATCCTGATGATCCATAACCGGCTGTTCAATACCCACAGTCTTGTTGAACCTCTACAACTGGTTCTAACCCAAGCCTTTCTAAGTGTACAGCCCTCTCTAATGCTCTCCGTTCCTTTGCTAACTGTCGTTCGTGTGCTTTGATGTCTTCTACTCGTGCACCTAGGTTCGTAGGGCCTCCGCTGCGTAGGTTCATGCACCTATCATCAAAGCAAAATGAAGAAGCAAGATTACTAACCAAAGACTTGAACTAAAGAGGAATAGAAATCTAATTGATCAATCCTTAATCCCAAAATGGCAACGGCGCAAAATTGATAACTAGATTTTTATGATCCTAAAGAGGTATCAATTCCTCAAGCTTATCGTGTAGCAATAAGGTATCGAACCATAATTGGGAAGGAGTTGACCAATGAGAATACACTAAACCTTAAAAGACAAGCCACAATTCAAATTTCAAGTCTTAACAAACTAAAGAGCCAAATTCAATTAACTAAACAAACAAATAAGGAAAGCAAATAGCAATAAGCAACAATCAATTAAGAAGTAAGGATTATGAGTTAAGTTTCAATGGATTGGATGACTTGGGACAATCTAGAATGCTTAACACACACTTCTAAGAAGCTAATCTCCTAGCAAGGAACACAATCAATAGATTAATTCAATGTCTTGATACTAATCACTTTCCCTAATTAAAACCCAAGAAACAAACTCTCATTTGTGAATTAAGACTAGGCAAGCATGCATAAAAAGTTCCAATTAGCTAATAATCACTCTAAACATTCATTCTCATGAGTTAGAATATAAAAATCCTATCAAAGCTAAAACAGGCATTTCATCGAGCACATGGTGTGCAAGAAATCCGAAACATCCTAATCAACATGATCCAGGCTAATTAGAAATTAAGAACATTAAGATAGAAGAGATTACAGATAGATAAAACCTAAGCATTCATTAATCATCCTAAATCAACCAAATCCTACCTAACCCATAAACCTTATAGGAAACTACTCACTAATCAATATATGTTCAACAAAACCCATTAAGATAGTTTTAAACATGAAGATCAGCAAAGATTAAAAGAAGAAGAGAAAATATCAAAGCAAAGCAACTCTTAGATTAAGAAAATATTCAAATTTGTCTTACAAAAGGTTTTTGAAACAAAATAAGCTTTAGAGAGAATAAAAAATTAGGTTTTTGGCTTTAAATAGTGAACAGTGGCGAACCGGGTAAACCCGGGACAAACCGGGTGTTGATCCGATTCAGTTGAACCAAAGTAGGCTCGCAGGGAAATGTATCGGTTGCCTCCAACCGATACTCAGGCCGATACATTTCCCTGCCTAAGTTTCTTCTTCTGCGCCAAGGGACATATCAGTTTAGTTCAGCCGATATACAAACCGATACTTGTCCCTGCCTAGATTTTCTCTTATGCGCCAAGGGACGTATCGGTTTGTTTTAGCCGATATACAAACCGATACTTCTTCCTGCAATTCTTTGTTGTCTTCAGAACCGGATGTATCGGTCACACCAAGCCTATATACAGGCCTAGACTTCTTCCTGTCATTCTCCTCTTCATCCTTTGAGTTCCTTTCCTGCACCTTAGCCACACCTAAACTCCAAAGCACCTAACAAACATCCAAAGAACACTCCAAACACAAGAAAACATGCAAATCCTAGATCTGAATGCACCTATACTCTAAGTGTAACTAAAAACAAGGAAATGATGCAAATGGATGCTAAAGGAGATCTAAAGATGAACTTGACACAATCCTAAATGCCTAAATATGCATGAATATCAGTTGAGGCACATCATTAACGTTCTAGTATGCAACCAAATCAGTTGAAATATTTGCAGCAGACCGGCAGTCTCCAACACCGGAACTGTCACCAGCAAGCCTTCTGGCAGTTTCTTCATTCTTCTGCCGTGGAAGCTCCGCCTGGTGCTGCTTCTGTAGCTCTTCTTTCGAGACCACATGATCATCTGATCAAAGAGCTGTCTTGGTGATATAGTTCTCAGGACCGCCGGACCTTGCCTTCTTCCTAGGCCTCTCTTCTTGTTCGTCTTCTTTGAACGAGTACGCCACATCCTTAACATATTTGGAGCATTTTGTCAAAATTTCAGGATCTTGATCTTTAACAATAACAGTGTCGTTCAGCAAAAGTGAGAATTTCTTGTTCTTGCTCCGGCTCTCCGCCTCACATTCCAAGTTCTGGAAACTAAGAGAAACATTAAACGCCATCTCTGATCTCAACACTTATCATTCTTTGCATTAATATTCAATCCCGACTCTCGGAACTCAAGACCGATATCAGTCCCAGCAGATTTAGTTAGTTTGTCAACCAACTCAGGGGCTTCCTTTTCAACCACGGAAAGGGCAGCTTGATAGACAATGTTTAATTTTTTCCTGGCCTCAAAGCATTAATAGCAGCGTCATCTGCCTTAAGAAGAACCTCATAAGCCTTGCTCTGGAAAGGATTTGCATCTATTAGGTATGTCCTGGCTACGTTAGATCAATAACTATTGTACCGAGCACCAAAAGCACATATAATGATGCTCGCTGGATCATAAGTGAGAAGTTCATCATTTCTTGCAGCACTAGGCTTGAGATCAAACTTGCCTCCACTTTGAAATATGGGAGGGTAGCATATGTCAATGTTCTCTGCTCTCAGCTTCACATTGGCTTTAGTTGGCTCAAGTATTGCTTTCTCGGTGAGATCCATCAACAGGGAGTGGGTGACATCTTTCTCCTCATCAATGACGTTCTCAAGTTTTGGAACAACAACATTTTTCATCACGATGTAGGCTAGATACACAGATTTCTTCACATTAATGATCTCAGTTCCATGTTTAACAGCAAAGAGATCAGACAAGCCTGCAGTGATAGCGACAAACTGGAACTTTTCATTCTTTAGCCTTTCAGTCCACGTCTCCAGAAGCTTACCTTCAGGAGCTTCATGAGCAATGTGTCCTACAACTTGGGACTCCTTTCCATTACCCACAGGTAGATCACGGATAGCACGGAATATGGCATCCATCAGCCATGTTCCATCATCACCTTTAGCCTTCACATGCATAATAACATCAATCCCCAAGTCCGCATGTGCAGGTTGTTTCAAAACCTCAAGTAGAGATGCCTTGTTCCTTCTACACAAGAAATGGATCTGCTTCGAGGTGAAAACCATTATTGTATCAGGAAATTCATACCCAAGAAGCCAAATATTCAGTGCCGACGATTTCAGATAACGCAGATCATCAAAAGCAGGAGGGGTAGCGGCAGCAAGAGCGTCGACAGATCCCCATAGGTCTGCATTGTGCTCATTCCAGTGCGCATATAAGGCTTTTGTACCCGAGATGAAGTTGCTGACATCAATGGCGTAGGTAGTCCCAGCTCTTGGAGGCACTCCAGCAGGAGCTCGTGCATTACCGTTTCGAGAGTCTCCCATCTAAAGAGTCCAGCAGAAACTTATATGAGAAAGAATTGTAATATATACTCACAAACAAGAAAGTTATCAGAAACTAAGAGATACACACGGACCTAAAGAAAGAATCATTGTTCTAACTCTAATCAAGAAGATCACAAACTGAAACGAGACAAGGAATCAAGAAGACATAATCTTGTAAAACACCAAGAAAAGTAGAATGATCACTAAATACTTCAGAAAAACGTGAAAGTACGAACTTATATCGCTATATCAGACTCTAGATATGACCCCAAAATAAATGAAACACTGTAAATTATTTCAAGCAGCTGAATCCTAAAGCATTTACAAACATCTCCAGTATTTTTCGGAATACTACTTAAGGCATCCAAATTAATTAAATCTAGGGTTTCATAGATTGAAACTAGGTTTAACCTTAAATTTACAGTGATATGCCACCAATTTCACAAACCTAGAAAGAAAAAAAAATAGGGTATAAAATAAACGCACCTAGAATCGAATCAAGGAAATCTCAAATCAAAGCAGAGAAACCCTAGAAATTGGAGAACGAAGAACAAAACGATTAATTTACTGGAAAATGCAGCGAAATAAAAGCGGATCGAGATTTTATACGAATATTCGAATCAAGAAAACACAAAAATAGATTAAACAAGTTGAATCGACAGTGACGAAACATAAATAGGGATGAACGGAAAAATCAAAGAGATACATACACAGAGAGTTTAATGACTGGAGGAAAAGAACGTGTTGAGCTCCACATGACGGCGATAAAGCCGCGAAACCAAAACAAAAGAAGTTTAAGACGAGACTCTCCTGAGTGAGAATGAGACTAAGAGTGGCTATTAGAGAGAGATGGAGAGACCAAAGTAGGCCTGGGCATAAAATCCGAGAACCAAACCGAATCGAACCGAACCAAAGAACTAAAACCGATCTAAATTTCGTAAATATCCGAATGGTTCCTAAATTTTCATAACCGAAAGAACCGAACCGAACCGAGAAACAAATGGGTACCCGAACTAACCAAAATATAACTTTTATACCTAAAAATATGAGTTATATTTATATTTAAAGTAACCAAATAATCAAATTTAACTGAGTATTATCAAGAAATTGCGAATTATCGGAAATAAACTGAATATTTTTTAATTGAAATACTTGAAAGTACCCGCTTTTTATCCGAAATATCTCAATTATCCGAATTTTTACCTGTATTAACTGATTTTTTTCCAAAATTATCCGAATTTATACATAAATTATCCAAAAAAACCGAACCGAACCGGAACCGAAACCGAACTCGACTAGATTTTTTTTAATATTAGCCGGTTTCAAAATTTACTATGAGAACCGAACCGAAAGTCGAAAGAACCGAACCGAAGAACCGAACGCCCAAACCTAGACGAAAGAATGGCTATTCTGGCGAATTGGGAACATACTCTCTTTTTATAATGGAGGGCCCGCCTGTTTTTTTTTTTTTTTGCGTAAACACAGACTTTAACGAACGGCCTATTCCGGCCTATGGGCCTAAATAATAACCAATAAAGCCCATTAACGAGCTCGTGCCTGTGTTAGAGAGGACCTGAGAGAGAGAGACGACCGTTGAAGTGGCAAAATATCATTATTGATGCGCTTATATTAATAACCCTAAAGCATCACAATTCTCAACTGCTTCAAAAGTCTCTCTTTTTCTCTCTCGATTTTAAAACATGAATGTTCCAGAAGTGGAGGTGAGCATCAGGGGAAGAAAACTCTCCACATCGCTAGGATACACACCAAACAAAGTCATCATCATGATGAACACCAAATTCGATGAGAATCTTCTTTTTTTTTTTTGAACTAAGGGTTTTCATTAATTAAAAGAAAAAGAAAATATTACGAGCTTAAAGCCTTAGTTTGTTAACTGGCCCAAACCCAAATAGCTTTGAACCTAGCCCAATACAAGTAACTATCCCATTACAAATGATAAACCCAATTAGTGAACCTTAGTTAAGCATAGGAATTGTCGATTCATCTATTGATTTTTCAGATATCAAACGAGAGAGGAGAAAGCGATGATCGCTAGTCAATTGAGAGTCAAGCCGTTACCAATTGAAGTCGATCATCCCATAGTTGGAGGATGGAGCAAAGCATGATGCAGAGAAGGGCTGCAGTTGAAAGAGAGGTTTACATTAATTTTCAGAGAAGGATTAAGCGAACCAATTGCGCATCATAGCAGATGATCTTCTTGGATTTGTGTCCCTGAAGGTGAGAACTTTATCCTTTATTTGTCGCTCAATCAGAGATTTTACCACATCTTCATGCCGATGAGTATTCCTGTGTAACCTACTGTTGCGCTCAGACCATATCCAGTGGATGGTTGCCTGCCAACAAATGAGAATTAAACTGTGATTGAGCCTATTCCCTATGGTTGATTGCATTTGCAGGACCGAGTTCTCCCAAGTTCTCTGAGGGTGGAATTGTAATCGATTAGTCAATGAAGACCAAATTGACCACGAATAAGGGCAGTGGAAGAATATATGATCTCTTCTTTCGTCAGAAGTTCTACACAGTAAGCAGGATGGATCAACAGTCAGACCCCAGCTGAGCATACGATCCCTTGTTGGACACCGGTCTAGCATAAACAACCAAGTGAGAAAGTTGTGCTTCGGAATGCCTCCTCGATTCCACACTGCTGCAAACCACGGTACCTGCATCAACCTCTCCCTTAACGCCGAATAAGCTTTGCCAATAGAATATCTAGAATCAGCTTTCCCATCAACCATCCAGATATAATCATCCTCACAAGCAGTTAGATTAGTGGTTGTTAGGAAAGCTAATACATTGACCTGTTCTTCTGATCTTGCTGCAGGTATATACCACTGACCATTACGGTTAAGACTGCTCAGAGTAGCGTTGAAAGGGATACCTAGACGTCTGCTTCCAATCATTAAGTACTCGTCCAGTCGACCAAACGGAGACCAGTTATCTGTCCAAAACCGACACCTACTGCCATCCCCTACTTTCAGTTTTATCCAGGTATAGACCTATCCTTTTACTTTTAACAGCTTGTTCACGAGCCATGAATTACTAGTCTTAGGATTTGTTATCCAGAAGTTACTCACATCACCTCCTAAGATCTCCCTCCTATACCAAGCCACCCAAACCGACCCAGCTTGAAAGAATAAGAGCCAAATAAGTTTGAAACAACAAGCCATGTTCCATTGTTGAAGATCTTTAACACCCAAACCACCCTCCTTCTTTGGCATTGTCACTGTTGTCCACGAGACACGAGCTGAATGTCTGCTCTCTATGTTTCCTTTCCACAGAAAAACACCACATAAAGAGTTAATCCGATCTATTACTGTTTTTGGCAGGATGAAAGTGGAACACCAGAAAGTAGAGATCCCTGCGATGACTGTCTTGATCAGCAGAAGCCTACCAGCAAATGACAAAGCCTTAACACTCCAAGAGGACAGCCTGTTTTTTACTTGTTGCAAAAGGACTTCACAGTTGGCTATGGTAAGTTTTTTAGTACACAGAGGGACTCCTAAATACCTTACAGGAAGGATTCCATGAGGCATACCCGTCGAAAATTGAATCATATCTATTTCTGATTGTGATAGGCCAGAAGAGAAGAAAGATGATTTCTGAACACTGACCGCAAGTCCAGACCGCTGTTCAAACTCCCTAAGCACTTGGAGCACATTCTGAACCGAGTTAATGTCACCATCCGTAAAGATCAAGAGGTCGTCAGCAAAACACAGGTGTGTAAGCCTTGTATCCTTACATTTACTGTGGTAGTTGAATTTTCCTTCCTCAGCAGCAGCATTAAGCATTAAGGAGAGTGTGTTCATGGCAATTACAAATAAATAAGGAGATAGTGGGTCTCCTTGGCGTAATCCCCTCTTTCCCTTAAAGTACCCGTTAACAGTTCCATTATAACCTATGGTGTAGTTGGTAGAACATACACAGGCTCGCAACCATCCTATGAAAGCCTCAGGAATGCGCAATCCCCTTAAGCAATTGAATAGAAAGTCCCAAGATAGAGTGTCAAACGCTTTTGCAATGTCCACCTTTATAGTGATCTTCTTTGGACCTATCTTCTTATGATAACCACTCACTAGATCCCCAGCTAGGATAGTGTTCTCAATCAATAACCTATCTCTGACAAACGCGGTTTGATTTGGCAGGATGAGAGTGGGCAGCAGAGGCTTGATCCGTTTTACAAGAAGGCGGGAGATGGCTTTGTAGACTGTGTTAAGACAGGCTATAGGCCGGTAATCTGAGATAGCTGACGCACCAGGAAATTTTGGGATGAGGGTAAGGATTGTGGCGTTAGCAGCTGCAGGTAGAAATGAGGAAACAAAGAACCCTCTAATAGCAGAGACAACTTCAGCACCTACTACTTCCTAAGAAGCTTTGTAAAATCCAGATGTAAGTCCGTCTGGCCCTGGAGCTTTATTTGGATTCAGCTTAAGTAATACCTTCTTTATCTCTTCCTGAGATGGAATATTGATCATAGATTGTTGTTGAGCAGAAGATTAGGAGAAAGGAGTCAGCTGATGAAACCAATCCGGATGAGATGAAACCACAGGAGAAGGAAGGACATCCGGCCCTAGAATGTTTTTGAAGTGAGCTATTGCGACATCACTCATTTCTTTAGGATCAGTTACTAGTAGACCAGATGGCAAGAGAAAGGAACGAATTGAGTTAAAACTCAATCTAGTTTGGCAAACTCTGAAGAAGTAAGGCGAATTTTGATCTCCCTCTTTTAGCCAAAGAATCCGAGATTTTTGTTTAAGATAGCTTTCCTCTATTTGGCGCAGGAAAGACAGCTTTTGGAGTACTTCTCGTTCTTCTTGAAAGATTTCAGGGGACGGACTGGCTAACGCACGCGCTTGCACATCTAACAAACAAAGGTTAGTTTCACTCACTCTCTCTTGTATTTTAGAAAAGTTCTCTCTGTTTAAGTGTTTTAGAGCTCTCTTTAAATTTCTTTGCTTCCAACACAAAGAAGCCAGGGTAGAACCATCGCTTCCGACAGAAAACCATGCATCAGTAACCACTTGGATAAAGTCTGGGTGTTTGGTAAGATAGTTAAAAAATTAAAAGGCTTGGTTCCGGCTGTAGGTAGTTGGTGAGAAAGGTCAATAAGGCAGGGGCTATGATCGGATTGTTGCAAAGGTGGTAAGAAAGTGGCTGAACAATGAGGGAAAAGGCTTAGAAGGTGGTCATTAATCAATAACCGGTCAAGCTTTTTGGCGATAGGAGAGGCTGGTTGATGATTTGACCAAGTAAACAGAGGACCTTGGAAGCGTAAGTCAAAAAGACTCATTTGGAGAAGGCAGTCTTTAAAGTCAATCATATGAGAATCAAATGAATTAACTGCTGGTGATGAATGCTCTGCAGGATGAAGAACCTGATTAAAGTCTCCTCCCACCATCCATGGAATGGACTGCAAAGATAAAGACTGATGAAGATCCAGCAGCTCTAGCCAAAGGTCTGTTCTTTCTGCTCTTGTATTTAAAGCATAAACTGCCGTGAAAATGAAGCAAACCGTTCTTGATATCTTGACTTCGCATGTAATGGACTACCGCGACTGTTTCAGAACCTTTACTGCCACTGGATCCTTCCAAATAATCATAATCCTTCCATTCTCATCTGAAGAATGATTTGAAAGGTAATTCCATCCTCTACACAACTTGGACATTAGGGAGTTCAGATTGGGTTCTTTGATATGGGTTTCCAAAAGGCTGCCAAAAATGGGCTTATGGGTAGACAACCTGAAGGATTGTTTAGTGAATCCTGATTCAATTTCTCATGGATTGATTCCTACTAAACAGATTGGATCTAGGTTCTCTTGCTGAATCATAAAGGATCTCACCTAATACCTTGTTATGCAGCGGAATTGAGAGGTACGAGTCAGAGATCAGCAGAACCGCCAAGAGACAGCTCCTCCAAAGGTTCACACACGCACACTTCAGGAAGTTGGCTGCTAGACCACTGGGAGGGAGGCGCAGAGAAGAGAGAGAGGAGGCGCAGAAGGCTGAGAAAAAATTAGAGAGCTAGGTCAAGTTTTATTCATTAAAACCCCTTCTAGTTCTCATGGGCTTTTGGGCCCAAGTCTCAGTCTGATTAAATCCCTTAGATTTAATCAGGCCCTTTAACCTCTCTAAGTACAGTAAATGCCTAGCACTTTTACCGTACTTCTGCTGAACCGTTCCTTCATATTTTCCTGTTAGCTTAGGCGTGTGACCCATATGGGATCATATAATAAAGGCAATAAGTCCAAGACTTATAGATCATGAGCGGACTCTAGCAAGCCATCATGACCCCCAGTATTATATGACTTATGTCTGATCATTGACATACTCTTACTTTCTAGAGACAGTACAGAGATTACTGGACATAATTCCAACAATCTCCCACTTGTACTGGAATCTCTGTATTCATATTCCTTTTGTCTCAATATCTCGATTAGTCATAAGGCAAGATGAGTGTCATCCTTATAAAGCCTAATCATGTTCATCGGACTCTGATTTGATACTGACAATCCAAACGACTCGGGACAGTCCGTTTGAGCATGGCCATGCATTTTCCAGTATTCAAATCTCCGATTGGCCTAGAGATATTCACTCCATTTATATTGGAGGGACAAATCCCGTCTTGTTCCATCACTGTAAACTACTCATTTCATAATACACCCAAACAAGGTCCTTATAACTATCGCTTAACGACAGCGTTAGACAATGATCAAAGCACATCAGTTCATGTGCAGTCACATGCATGCGAACTCAGGTCTAAGGACTATACTCTATAGTCGTAGTAGGAATCTCTTATGACACATATATAAATATCCTGAAGAGTTCTTATAATCGGGTCATGTCCGGTCGTATGTACCCCAACATACACCTATGTACTGACTTTGATGCCGCGCATCTATGACACCATGAAACTTGGTCATAAGTCACATACCAATCTAGTCTCACGCGGTTGTTGGTGTTCCAATTTCAACAACCTTCGACTAGGGACTGGATGATATAAGCCATCTATCAAATATAGGGTCTCATGATCAAGCTAAATGACTTTGATGACTCAAGATCAAGTCACTTACTTCGATGACCTATAAAATGGTTTATATCACTTTGGAACGATTATTTCATCATAGTTAAAATAATCATAAAAATAATTTTATTAAACATCTTAAAATGTTTTACAAGAACATATCAATAACTAAATAAAGCCCTTTACTAACTCCCACTGAAATTAAGACTACATCTTAATTTCACTTATCCTACAGCAACAGTCCGCGACTCGTGCTTAGGCCTAAGGAGTGGCTTCGTTAATAGATTAGCAACGTTCTCATTCGTTGAAACTTGCTGATCTACTTAACATCTCTTTCATTTATCTCACGGAATAGGTTATACCTACCCTCAAGGTGTTTGGACCTCTGATGTGCAGCTAGTCTCATCTATGCTGGGAATCACATCAAGTTCAGTGACGAACTCTTCTTTCCAAACAACCTCTTTCGCCGCTTCCCAAGCTGTGAAATGTTCAGCTTAAGTCATGGAGTCAGCAACAGTGCCTTGCACCGCCAGATAGACACAAGATATAACCGGACTGTGACCGGAAATCATCTTTGTCCGTTGGAAAATTGCCTTTCAGACTCTACCGACTCGTAGCACCTTACTTTCTCCGTAAATCAAGAACGTATCCTAAGTATTTTCCAAATACTTGAGAATATTCATTACGTCTATCCAGTGATTCTTTGCTGGATTTGACTGGTCTTTACTTGTCTTGCTTAACATTAAAGCAACATCAAAACAAGTACGTGTCATGGCATACATGATAGATCCAATTGCCGACGCATATGGAATCTCATCCATGCATTCAAGCTCAGCAGTTATCGTGGGACACTGTTTCTTGCTTAACGTAATGCCATGTGACATTGGCATAAAACCCTTCTTGGATTGCTGAAAACGTGTAGGACATTGTCAATTTAAGAATCCTGACATTGTCCTACCAGCTCTTTGGATCTCTATCTTTAGATCCAAAGTCCAAGAATATACGTGTTTTACCCATGTCAATCATTAAAAACAACTCCCAAGCCTGTCTTTTACCGACTGCAGCTTTGGAACGTTATTTCCGAGAATCAGTATGTCATCGACATACACTATGAGAAATGCAATATCGCTCCCACTTATCTATTAGCAAACGCACAGTTCCACTTCGTTCCTGTTCAAGTCAAAACCTTGACTACTTCAACAGAACGAAGATTCCAATTCCGATATGTTTGCTTCTATCCATGAATGGATCGATGAAGCTAACTTACACACAGTGTAATTTTTCGGAGTCCGGGCTCACTTTCGCTTCTGTGAATTTCGCAGGTTCGTCACTTTCAATGATCATCAGATCATGGCAATTAATCACGAGAAATCACTCTCGGATTAGTGACGGATTCATTCAGATCTGCGAACTTCAGGCTCTACAGGTGTAGATTCTACAGAAATCTGTAAATCCATCCGCTGCTCTCCCTCAACAGGTTGAGCAGCCTCCTGTATTTCTCGAATTTCTTCGAGTTATACTTTTACTCCCACTGTTCTTCTTGGAAAGCAACTTTCCTTTTAGAAAACAGAATTCCGAACAACCTAACTTCGTTTTCGGAATGGACGTAAAAAGTAACAAGCCTTGGTTTCCCTAGGACAACCAGCAAAGTAGCACAACTACAAATACTCAGTAAAGACGAATTTGGATCATTTCCAATCCACATTCAAGTGGTGTCTTTCAACTGATATTGGTAGAACTATTTCAGCGTAAACTTAGATATTTCTAGAGCGTTATTCTTTAAAAAAAATATCATGGAAGATTCGTGTGACTCATCTTTAATCATTTCTGATAAGATCTGATTCTTTCTCACAGAAACACCTCCAGGTTTTCAGGAGAAATGAGCTGTGAAACGACTTCACACTCAATCAGATGATCACACCATCAATGACTTAAGTATTCTCACTCGTGATCTAATCCAGAGTCTCAATACTTCAGTCACTCAGATTCTATACCTCATTCTGGAATTCTTTCGACCATTTCAAAGAATTCTGACTCGTGTCTCATCAAATGAACACAGTCATACTCACTGAAATAATCAGTGGAGACAATGAAGTACAGGAAATTTTCTCTGGCATTACTGCTCATTGGGCCACATACATGAGTATGTTCAAGGTCCAATAAGCCTTTGGGCCTTTCTCTAGCTCGGCTAAGATAGGCCCTTTGCCTTTTGGTCCAGTAAGCAGAATTCAAGTCTCATAAGATATCGTATCAAATGAGCCCAACAGTCCATAACTATGGGATTTCTGAATCCGACTTACTCTATGTGACCAAGACTTTTATGCCAAGAAAAATCAGGTTTAATTCATCAGATTTAAACCAATTCGGTATTTATGTTACATTTAGGCACTCTTTGGTTTAAGATATAAAACCCATTCCTTGAATAGGGTGCTACAATTAATATTTCATTAAGATCAAAAGAACAAAACTTGTCTTTTATCAAAATGAAAAACATTCAAATTCTTACAAGAAAATGAAAGACAACTCTGCTTAAAGCAGGTACATTGTAGCAATTTCTTAATACAAAACCAAGCCTCGAAGGCATCTACAAGTGAAAACCCTACGGTTGAGGCAGTATCTATAGCTCCTTCCAGACACGTAGTTCCACTTGTCCTTCCTTCAACATTCTACTGTTGCTTAGGCTCTGCATATTATAACAAATATCAGTGCCACAACCAGTATCCAATACCTATAAGGTAGAACTTGAAGTAATAACATGAATACCTGAGGAAGTAGTCTCATACATCAACTTCAACTCCTCATCATCTTCCATGAATTTAATGCAATCTCTCTTCCAATAACCAGTCTCTTTACAGTAGCAGCACTTACCAACGTAAGAGGTATCTGTCTCGGGTTCAGAAGACACACGCTTGCCATGATTCAAAATCTGGACAACTTTGTCTTCACCCTTGTCAGCACTAGGTTTAATAAACCTACCCTTCTCTATTATGAGATTATACTGGGTACTCTTCACGTTTGGCTCAACTGTCTTGAGCATATCATGCAGTTCAGTCAGCGTCTTCGTTAAGCCTTTCTTGATATAGTTCCTTCTGAACTTATCATAGCTTGACGGCAGTGACTGCAGAATGATCTCAGTTGCCAATTCTTGGCTAACTGGATAATCCAGTTTCCTCAGGTTATCAATGTAACCCATCATTTTACTGACATGAGGACTCACTGGATGATCATTTGGTAGCTTGCAGCTAGTGAGAGACTTAACCAACTGGTATCTCTCCACTCTTACCTGCTCCTGAAAATTTCAATTTCAGGCTGCTGATCATCTCTATTGGCGACTCCATGTTCTCATATTGCTCCCGCAAGTTTGAGTCCATGGTAGCCAATATCAGACCACGCACATCTACCGCATCATTATAATGCTTATTCCAAGCATCATATACTGCATGGGAGGCATTGGACTCGATCCTCACGGGGAGAGCTCTCTCAAGAACATAGTCCTTTCTCTCCTGCCTGAGGACTAGCCTCAGGTTCCGCGACCAAGTCAAGAAATTTGATCCGTTCAGTTTGTCCTTTTCAAGGACAGACCGGATCGAGAAAGTGTTTTGATTGTTTGTGCTAGTCATAACTGAAATTTAAGATAAAAGGATTTTAGTTAATATGTTCAATATGATTAATCTCGCATTATATTTAATAACATTAGTTACCCTCAAAAGAATATAATGATTCCAAGATCCACATATAACTAAGATCAAAGTGGGCCACTGGCCGTCACCCAACCTTAGCTTATATCGGTAAGCCCTATTTCGGCTAATTATATCCGTGATATAACTCTTGGTTGTGAATCTGGGCCCGAGGCCCAATCCACTCTGATGTCTCAAGGCCCGGGACTCCCGATGGCCTAGTCAAAAAACCAGACTATACAGTCATGTAATCACTAATGTCTGGGACTCCCAATGACATTAATGAATCACAAACTGTCTTACCCACGCAAAAGATAGACACCCTCACACCGTAAGGCCATGTGTACGATTGAATGGGTTTCAACAGCTGACATAGACTGGACAAGACATCCAACGCTTGATATTAGTTGAGGTTTATAGGTTTTCTTAAAATTTCATTCCAAAATAGAAGATTACTATTTTGGAAACTTTCCGTTTTGAAAAACCTACTGATTTTTGGAAACTTTCTAAAATTGGAAACTTCATAAAATTGGAAACTTTCTAACTATAGAAATTTCCTAAATATCCAAAACATGCAAATCTAGAAACTTCTATTCTAAGAAACTTTCTAATTTGAGATTTTGGAAACTGATTAATTTTAAAATCAAATTTTAATTATTAAATGAATTTTAAAATAAATCTGAAGAAAAGACTCAAATAACTGGCCCAATTGTTTTAACTTCTTGGCCCATGGCCCAAGAATTGGTCTATGTCCAAGACATAACCCAATTGTCCAATTAAATGACATAACCGGTCTGGTTCATTAAAATTGGTCTAACCAAAATTAATTACTACGATGACCACAATTGTCAACCGGTTATTTACTAAACCGGATTTTCTCAATTTATTTGGTCCAACCAAATCAAATTAGAAAACCACTGGTTTAGGCACTAAATCCAATTTTACGACTTTGGATTTCTTATCACGGTTTAACCAGATCTAATAAATTTTATTAAATCTGTAATTATTAAACCGTGACGATTAAGTTTTAATTATCTTAAACCGAGCCACAAACCAAACCGCAACGATCGATGCTCTTACCATCGATCCGGAATCGATCGATGCTCTCACGCGATCGATCGGAACAGCTTGGGTCGTGCGATCGGGACGAGAGGCGACGGGACGAGAGCATGACGCGATCGTGTCCATGCGATCCGCCTTGCGGATCAGCCCATCGAATCGATCGATGCTCTCGCGCCTCACGTCTAACCGGTATGACCACGCAACACGATCCACGATCGGTTCGTGCGTCATTCCGATGCATCGGTCGATGCAATTTTAGTTTAGGGTTTCGAACTTTATGTTTCTTAAGTGTTTTCTTATCAATTTCAAGCACAGATTGATTCAAACACTTCTAAACAACCTAAACATGATTCTAAACAAGAAATCCTAATAGAACCAATGGCTCTGATACCACTGAAGGATTGTTTAGTGAATCCTGATTCAATTTCTCATGGATTGATTCCTACTAAACAGATTGGATCTAGGTTCTCTTGCTGAATCATAAAGGATCTCACCTAATACCTTGTTATGCAGCGGAATTGAGAGGTACGAGTCAGAGATCAGCAGAACCGCCAAGAGACAGCTCCTCCAAAGGTTCACACACGCACACTTCAGGAAGTTGGCTGCTAGACCACTGGGGGGGAGGCGCAGAGAAGAGAGAGAGGAGGCGCAGAAGGCTGAGAAAAAATTAGAGAGCTAGGTCAAGTTTTATTCATTAAAACCCCTTCTAGTTCTCATGGGATTTTGGGCCCAAGTCTCAGTCTGATTAAATCCCTTAGATTTAATCAGGCCCTTTAACCTCTCTAAGTACAGTAAATGCCTAGCACTTTTACCGTACTTCTGCTGAACCGTTCCTTCATAGTTTCCTGTTAGCTTAGGCGTGTGACCCATATGGGATCATATAATAAAGGCAATAAGTCCAAGACTTATAGATCATGAGCGGACTCTAGCAAGCCATCATGACCCCCAGTATTATATGACTTATGTCTGATCATTGACATACTCTTACTTTCTAGAGACAGTACAGAGATTACTGGACATAATTCCAACACAACCATTTAATAAATCCGCTATGCTTGTCCGGGTCATTTAATCCACGGACATTCCAAAAAAATAGTTTCGTATACATAGATTATAGGTGAGAATTCTCCCCAAATGAGAAGGGAGAACTAGCTGGACAAATAACAGAAAAAGGGTTGTGGGTGGGGATGACTGTGGAACTAGGAACTTCAGTCAAGTTTATAGGTGAGGGGGAAAAAAAAGATAGTTTGGAGGTGAAGGAAGGGAAAGAGAGGGGAGGAGATGATTTTCGAGATCTTTTTAAAGAGGGTTTCTTTATATTCTCAGGTGGGCTATAGTGGAAAGGAACAATAGAGGAGGAGGCAGGATTAACTACCGCCAGAGAAGAAACTTTGGTTGGGAGGAGAATTTTTTGTGGTGGGTTTGGTAAGGAGAAAGGAGGAGGCAGAGAAGTAGTAGCCAAGTCACAGATTGAGGGAGTAGATGGAACAGAGGTGGCTTCAGTTGATGATGGAGCAACCTTATCGATAGGGGCAACCAAATCCTCAGGTATGATCTGATTTAAAGTTGATAAGGCTCCTTTATTAGTATTTGATTGAGATTTTCCTTTCTCAACGCCCTGAGCTGGATCTTGTGAGGCAGCAGTGGGTAAAGAGACATTAGAAGAGCCTGCCTTCACCGGATTACTTGCTTCAGCTTTACTTGCCTTATTTTTTCCTTTTTCATCTGCAGGTTTTGACGGTGGAGGCAAAGAAAGGCAGTTCTTTGAGATGTGTCCTAACTCCTTGCAATGAGCACAAGTAGGAGGAAGCCATGGGTAAGATACCATAACTTCCACAACTTCTCCACTTTGTCTGGAGTACTCAACAACATCAGGAAGCTTTTTTGACAGGTTAACCTCAACTTTGACATGCGAAAGAGTGAGGCTAACAAGATTTTTGGTGAATTCATCTGTTTCTATAGGCTCGCCAATCAATCCAGCGATCAGACTCAACCCTTGTTGGTGGCGCAAATGTAAGGGGATTCCTGTGAGATGGGCCCATATCTGAATAGACTCCATTGGAGGAGAGGTAGCAGAGTGAGAAGGAGTCCACTGAACAGCATGGAAGAGGGAATCACCAACATACCAGATGCCCTTCTCCAATATTTTTTGTCTAAGGTAATCACTCGGGATCCTTACTAGCATCGATCTGGATAGAGGATTTAAATGAATTTCAACTCTTTTTCCTTTTCCCCACATGTGGTTCAGAACGCTCTGGACCTGGCTGAAAGGAGGGGCTCTGCCGTTGAAATAACAGATAATGAAATCACGATGATGAAGTTCAGCACCTTTCTCAAACACTTTATCCGGGATAAGTATCCTTGGACGGCCAGTGTCTGAGATAGTAACAGGAGCGAGTCGCCGAAGAGATTTGTCCTCATACCTTCTGATTTTTTCTATCAAGGAAGGAGTCGGCGCAGTAGGAATCTTCTCAGTTGAGGGTTTTGGTGCTATAGGATCCACTGAGGGGACAGTATGTGGTTTATCAGAGGAGGTTTTAGGCTTATCAGAGGAGGTTTTAGGTTTATCATGGGAGGTTTCAGGGCGAGGAGGGTTTAAAGGAAACGGAGGTTGAGAGTTCTGGGGAGGAGACAAAGAGGGATTAATCACCTTTTTGGGAGAAGAGAGGTTGAGGGAGGCCTGGTTAGAAGGCCTTGATAACTGGATTTGCTTTGGATTACTAGAAGCTTTATTTGTTTGGATTGGGGAAGTTTTTCTTGGAGCAAGAACAGTGAACTGTTCATGAACAGTACCAGATCTAGAAAATTCAGATCCAATTTTAGAAGCCTCCAAAGAGGAAGTTGAATCTGAAGCCACAGCCACATCCGATGGAGAGGAAGTGCTAGGATAGCCTGGATTCTTGAAAGAAGACCCTTTGGATCGGGTAGTTGAAGAAGGTGATTTTGAAGAAACAGAGGCAGTCAGGGGAGGAAACTGGGATAAGGGGAAAGAGAGGTTTTGGTCAGGAGGGTCTGGAGGGATTGGAGGGACAGGGAGCAGACCATCACCAGAGGTGAGACGCTGAGGTTTCTTGCCGGAAGCATGGACTGAGAACCAGGGGTTCTGCTGCATTGGGAGTAGTGCTTGAGAGCTTTTTCTAAGAATATGAAGATAAATACAACAAGTACTTTCCGATGAGAATCTTGAAAACCCAACCACCGGTCATCGGATATTAACCGGCCGGTCAACTTCGATTTCTCCACCACTTCTCATCGATTTCGATCTCTATAGCTTAAGCCCCCACCACATCCAAGAACTTCTCAGAGATAAACTCGTTATCCATCATTGGTTATGCGAAGATTTAGCGTCAGATATCTCAACGGCTGCAAACGAGTTAGGTTTTGGGCTTAGCAGATTTACATTGACCATCTCCGACACAATCACTTACCAGAACGTCGTGGTTATGTTCGATCCTCCTTCAAACGAAGGATTATCGTTGAGGGCTTTGATATTGAGGATTGTTCTATTAGGAAAGATAAATAGAGAGGAGCTTAAGAGTTTGAACATGGAAACAGAATCGTGTTTGATTTGTCTTGACAATCTCTCTGCTTCTTCCAAACGTGGTTTCGTCACACGCATGAACTGTTCTCATGTCTTCCATGATCGTTGTCTCTTAGAGTGGCTTCAACGCAAAAACACATGCCCCTTGTGTCGGATTCTGTTGTACGATTGATGATTTGGATCAAAGGGGATTGAAATTAGGGTTTTCATCTGCACAACTTGCGTCACAGGGGCTTATATTTTATAAGTAATTTTGTACTTGAAATAATTGTTTTGTTATTGTTTTTAGGTTTAAATCCAAGAAATTGTAAATTTTCTGTTGGAATGAAAACACAATGGATTATAATTTTTTTCTAAGACCTTACTTTTGTTGTCACTTGTCAAGTCATGAGTTGGTTTTATCTTTGGCTTCTTCAGTGTGATTTATTTCACTTTAGAGAGTATACAGGTTTTCATATCTTCCATGAGAGTTGATCTGCAGTCACGTTCAATCTTCAACACACCATTTTCACAGGTGATATGAACAGCCTTTTGATTCAAATTAATGTACATGACATTTGTTAATACAAACTGTCACTCCACATTTTTTTCACTAGCTATCCCTAAATAAGCAAACCATATTCTTCTCGGAGTGAGGTGAAACGTACAGCCGGTGTCAAGAATCAGCGCATATGCTCGAGCACTATTACCTCTTGTAACTGCTGCTTCTCCTACAATTCATAGGTCATCCCTCATCTTGTTAAAGTTTCTAGATGGACACTGGTTTTGTAATGACCCTTGGAATCTGACATCTCTCTATTCTTGTTTTGATCTTTGTAAACTGAAACGAAACCCTAACTCTTTTGTTTAAAAATTAGAACAGAACAGAACAAATGACATCATCGTCTAGCGTAGGGCTTGATCTAGAATACCGTAGCATGTCTCTAGTTTTTCTTTCGCAGATCCTCATCTTCTATGATCTTTGCCTGTCTCTTCTTCTCTTCTAAAACAAGACTCAAAACTACATAAGGTTTCTGATCTTCAATGCATCAAAACTAGATTAATGCCAAAATGTGCAACAAAGAATTCGTATCCCATCGATTTTTGCTACTTCAGTACTTTATAAGCGGAATCTTTTGCTTCTCTTGTCTGAAGCTGGCCGTAACCACTTGCAGGAATTGCATGTTTCTTCCTCGAACAACTTGTACGCTGAGAAAATTATAAACCGAAAAAGTTTAAAATGCTATTTTTTTTTTTTTTTTTTGAACTCCTTCTATTTAAAAAAAAAAATTGACCAAAAATGATACAACCCAAGCAGTAATGTTATAAGCCCATTAAGCCCAATACAACAACCCCAAATAACAAAGAGACTACAATTGAACTCTAACAGTAGATGTTTTCAGTCGTAGAGAAACTGAAAGAAGAAAGAGGAAGAAGAACAGCCATGGAAATCGAGTGATCAACTCCCCCCATGAGCGAATCATTCAATTTCACATCCGGAAGACAACTGGGTGGTAGTCAACCAACCCCCCCATCGGGCGGATCGAGCCATCCCAGCAGCTCCGGTGATAAATCCAAGGCAATCGGAACCAGTAGACAGAAGACGAAACAGATCAATCCAAGGCAATCACCAACGGATTCAGACCAAACAACGGCTGACATGCAAGAGGCGATTAACCAGAGCGAAACAGGCAGAGCAGCAAAGATACTAGGCAGGGGCAAGCTGCAAGCAGAGAGCCATAGACCAGATCCATAGTATCGAGCGAGGTAGCAGGAAAGCCGATAGGATGATTCCATCCAAGAGAGATAGGCAAGCCAGTCTCAGTCAACAACACAAGAAAGCGAGTAACCCAGGCGGGAGCAACCTGAAGAGCCAAAGAGCTACAAAGCCAGAACCATGGGAACACAGAGGAAGAGCTCAGAAAGCTAGTAGACGTAGAGAAGAACCCAGGCAGGAGCAAGCTGTAAAACACAGAGAGCCTCAAAACCAGATCCATGAGTTCACAACCACGATAGAAAACAAAGAGAACCCCAGCCCAATAGCAGAAAGGATCGACAAGATGGTTCCCGGCAGGGGCAAGCTGAAAAACAGAGAGCCATTTATACCAGATCCAAGGAACAACAAGCCTCTAACCCAGAAGCATAGGTTAGACACTCCTTTTTAGTACTCAATTCTCATTAGAGAACCAAGCTTGCATCATTGACGAAGACAGGTTAGGGTTAGAATCACGAATGGTAGAGATTTTGTTTCTCACAGTTAAATCAATCTGGAGAATTATAGAATCTGCATTCTTGAAATTATTTCTATGTAATCTGTGATTACGCTCCATCCACAAGAAGTAAATAGTGCAATGCCAAGCCAAATATTGCAACTTACGAATGTGTGTTTCCCTTGCAGCAGATTTAAGAAGTGTTAACGTTTGAAGCCAACCTCTTGTAGGATTTAAGCCACATCTTGTAGCTATTCTTCTCCAAATAGACCAAGAGTAGGAGCAGTCAAAAAGAATATGGTCCCTGGTTTCATTAGCTGAGTTACAGAGAAGACACAAGGCATCAGTAGTAAGACCCCAGCTCAATAGTCTGTCTCTAGTAGGGCATCTATTCAAGGAGAACATCCAAGTCAGGAAGCTATGTCTGGGGATGCAAAATCTATTCCAGATTACCTTCCAATAAGGTAACGTTGGCCCCTCATCACGCAGAGCATAGTACATAGTCCCTGTTTTGAATTTGGTGCATGTTTTACCCTCCATAATCCATTCAAACTCATCCTTTTCATTGTTTAAATTTACTGTTGTCAGGAAAGAGTGCAGTTGAACCTGAGCTTCAGAGCGTGCCGGACGTAGAAGCAATACTACCTCCACATAAAGATCACTGAGAGTAGCATCATTTGGAATTCCCAGACTATTGATCCCAAGGAACTGAGTTAGATCACCAAAGGGGGACCAATTGTGTCTCCAAAACAGGCAAGATCTACCATTCCCAATCTTTAGCTTAATCCATTGGAAAATCTCTGATTTATATTTGAGTAACTTGTTAGCAAGCCAAGAGTGATCACTCCTTTTCCCAAACTTCCAATAGTTATTAAGATCACCTTGTAGGACTGTTTTAGTAAACCAAGCCACCCATATAGAGCCAGCTTTGAAAAATAGCAACCATATCAGCCTCATTGCACAAGCTTTATTCCAAAGCCGTAGATCCTTTATACCAAGGCCTCCCTCTTTCTTAGGCTTAGTAACTGCTCCCCAAGCAACTCTTGCAGTATGATGGCCATTTCCATAGATAAGCATTGCACATGGAATTGATCTTTTTATGCAGCTTTTAGGGAGGATAAAGGTTGAACACCAAAAATTAGTAATCCCTGCAATGACTGTATTTATTAGGACAAGCCTGCCAGCATAGGACAGACTTCTTGAGCTCCAAGATGATATTTTTGAGTTTATCTGCTGTAGGAGAGGATCACAGTTGGCCAGAGAAAGCTTCTTTGTACAGAGAGGAACCCCAAGGTATCTTATAGGTAAAACAAGGAAATGATGCAAATGGATGCTAAAGGAGATCTAAAGATGAACTTGACAAAAGACTAAATGCCTAAATATGCATGAATATCAGTTGAGGCACATCATTAACGTTCTAGTACGCAGCCAAATCAGTTGAAATATTTGCAGCAGACCGGCAGTCTCCAACACTGGAACTGTCACCAGCAAGCCTTCTGGCAGTTTCTTCATTCTTCTGCAGTGCAAGCTCCGCCTGGTGCTGCTTCTGTAGCTCTTCTTTCGAGACCACATGATCATCTGATCAAAGAGTTGTCTTGGTGATGTAGTTCTCAGGACCGCCGGACCTTGCCTTCTTCCTAGTCCTCTCTTCTTGTTCGTCTTCTTTGAACGAGTACGCCACATCCTTAACATATTTGGAGCAATTTGTCAAAATTTCAGGATCTTGATCTTTAACAATAACAGTGTCGTTCAGCAAAAGTGAGAATTTCTTGTTCTTGCTCCGGCTCTCCGCCTCACATTCCAAGTTCTGGAAACTAAGAGAAACATTAAACGCCATCTCTGATCTCAACACTTTATCATTCTTTGCATTAATATTCAATCCCGACTCTCGGAACTCAAGACCGATACCAGTCCCAGCAGATTTAGTTAGTTTGTCAACCAACTCAGGGGCTTCCTTTTCAACCACGGAAAGGGCAGCTTGATAGACAATGTTTAATTTTTTCCTGGCCTCAAAGCATTAATAGCAGCGTCATCTGCCTTAAGAAGAACCTCATAAGCCTTGCTCAAGAAAGGATTTGCATCTATTAGGTATGTTCTGGCTACGTTAGATCAATAACTATTGTACCGAGCACCAAAAGCACATATAATGATGCTCGCTGGATCATAAGTGAGAAGTTCATCATTTATTGCAGCACTAGGCTTGAGATCAAACCTGCCTCCACTTTGAAATATGGGAGGGTAGCATATGTCAATGTTCTCTGCTCTCAGCTTCACATTGGCTTTAGTTGGCTCAAGTATTGCTTTCTCGGTGAGATCCATCAACAGGGAGTGGGTGACATCTTTCTCCTCATCAATGACGTTCTCAAGTTTTGGAACAACAACATTTTTCATCACGATGTAGGCTAGATACACAGATTTCTTCACATTAATGATCTCAGTTCCATATATAACAGCAAAGAGATCAGACAAGCCTGCAGTGATATCGACAAACTGGAACTTTTCATTCTTTAGCCTTTCAGTCCACGTCTCCAGAAGCTTACCTTCAGGAGCTTCATGAGCAATGTGTCCTACAACTTGGGACTCCTTTCCATTACCCACAGGTAGATCACGGATAGCACGGAATATGGCATCCATCAGCCATGTTCCATCATCACCTTCAGCCTTCACATGCATAATAACATCAATCCCCAAGTCCGCATGTGCAGGTTGTTTCAAAACCTCAAGTAGAGATGCCTTGTTCCTGCTACACAAGAAATGGATCTGCTTCGAGGTGAAAACCATTATTGTATCAGGAAATTCATACCCAAGAAGCCAAATATTCAGTGCCGACGATTTCAGATAACACAGATCATCAGAAGCAGGAGGGGTAGCGGCAGCAAGAGCGTCGACAGATCCCCATAGGTCTGCATTGTGCTCATTCCAGTGTGCATATAAGGCTTTTGTACCCGAGATGAAGTTGCTGACATCAATGGCGTAGGTAGTCCCAGCTCTTGGAGGCACTCCAGCAGGAGCTCGTGCATTACCGTTTCGAGAGTCTCCCATCTAAAGAGTCCAGCAGAAACTTATATGAGAAAGAATTGTAATATATACTCACAAACAAGAAAGTTATCATAAACTAAGAGATACACACGGACCTAAAGAAAGAATCATTGTTCTAACTTCTAATCAAGAAGATCACAAACTGAAACGAGACAAGGAATCAAGAAGACATAATCTTGTAAAACACCAAGAAAAGTAGAATGATCACTAAATACTTCAGAAAAACGTGAAAGTACGAACTTATATCGCTACATCAGACTCTAGATGTGACCCCAAAATAAATGAAACACTGTAAATTATTTCAAGCAGCTGAATCCTAAAGCATTTACAAACATCTCCAATATTTTTCGGAATACTACCTAAGGCATCCAAATTAATTAAATCTAGGGTTTCATAGATTGAAACTAGGTTTAACCTTAAATTTACAGTGATATGCCACCAATTTCACAAACCTAGAAAGAAAAAAAATTAGGGTATAAAATAAACGCACCTAGAATCGAATCAAGGAAATCTCAAATCAAAGCAGAGAAACCCTAGAAATTGGAGAACGAAGAACAAAACGATTACTTTACTGGAAAATGCAGCGAAATAAAAGCGGATCGAGATTTTATACGAATATTCGAATCAAGAAAACACAAAAATAGATTAAACAAGTTGAATCGACAGTGACGAAACATAAATAGGGATGAACGGAAAAATCAAAGAGATACATACCCAGAGAGTTTAATGACTGGAGGAAAAGAACGTGTTGAGCTCCACATGACGGCGATAAAGCCGCGAAACCAAAACAAAAGAAGTTTAAGGCGAGGCTCTCTTGAGAGAGAATGAGACTAAGAGTGGCTATTAGAGAGAGATGGAGAGACCAAAGTAGGCCTGGGCATAAAATCCGAGAACCGAACAGAATCGAACCGAACCAAAAGAACTAAAACCGATCTAAATTTCGTAAATATCCGAATGGTTCCTAAATTTTCATAACCGAAAGAACCGAACCGAACCGAGAAATAAATGGGTACCCGAACTAACCAAAATATAACTTTTATACCTAAAAATATTAGTTATATTTATATTTAAAGTAACCAAATAATCAAATTTAACTGAGTATTATCAAGAAATTGCGAATTATCGGAAATAAACTGAATATTTTTTAATTGAAATACTTGAAAGTACCCGCTTTTTATCCGAAATATCTCAATTATCCGAATTTTTACATGTATTAACTAATTTTTTCCAAAATTGTCCGAATTTATACTTAAATTATCCAAAAAAACCTAACCGAACTCGACTAGATTTTTTTTAATATTAGCCGGTTTCAAAATTTACTATGAGAACCGAACCGAAAGTCGAAAGAACCGAACCGAAGAACCGAACGCCCAAACCTAGACGAAAGAATGGCTATTCTGGCGAATTGGGAACATACTCTCTTTTTATAATGGAGGGCCCGCCTGTTTTTTTTTTTTTTTTTGCGTAAACACAGACTTTAACGAACGGCCTATTTCGGCCTATGGGCCTAAATAATAACCAATAAAGCCCATTAACGAGCTCGTGCCTGTGTTAGAGAGGACCTGAGAGAGAGAGACGACCGTTGAAGTGGCAAAATTGAAGGAATGTTTAGATGAATCCTGATTCAATTCTCTGATTCAGATTATCCTAAACATGCTGATCTAGGTTCTTCTTGATTAGAAACAATGATTGGATCTCACCTTTTACCTGTTAATTGCAGCGGAAGGAAATAGAACAGGTCAGAGATCAGAGAAACACCGAGAGATGAATCCTCCAAAGGCTCACACACGTGATCACAGAAAACGGCTGCTAGACCAGTAGGGAAGAAGGCGCAGAGAGAGAGAGGAAATCGCAGGGGGCTAGGGTTAATTGCCTGAACTCGTCTCAAGTTTTATTTATAAAACTTGTCCAGTTTCGTTTGGACCTTTGGCCCAAAAACCAATTAACTCGACGGCGTTCTCGCACTGTGTCGATCGACACACCTTGTGCATCGATCGACACACAGTGACTAAACCCATTTATTCTCTCTAAGTACAGTAAATGCCTAGCACTTTTACCGTACTTCTGCTAAAACGTTCCTACACATTTTCCTGTTAGCTTAGGCGTGTGACCCATATGGGATCATATAATAAAGGCAATAAGTCCAAGACTTATAGATCATGAGCGGACTCTAGCAAGCCATCATGACCCCCAGTATTATATGACTTATGTCTGATCATTGACATACTCTTACTTTCTAGAGACAGTACCGAGATTACTGGACACAATTCCAACAATCTCCCACTTGTACTGGAATCTCTGTATTCATAATCCTTTTGTCACAATATCTCGATTAGTCATAAGGCAAGATTGGTGTCATCCTTATAAAGCCTAATCTTGTTCATCGGACTCTGATTCGATACTGACAATCCAAACGACTCGGGACAGTCCGTTTGAGCATGGCCATGCATTTTCCAGTATTCAAATCTCCGATTGGCCTAGAGATATTCACTCCATTTATATTGGAGGGACAAATTCCGTCTTATTCCATCACTGTAAACTACTCATTTCATAATGTACCCAAACAAGGTCCTTATAACTATCGCAGAACGATAGCGTTAGACAATGATCAAAGTGCATCAGTCCATGTGCAGTCACATGCATGCGAACTCAGGTCTAAGGACTATACTCTATAGTCGTAGTGAGAATCTCTTATGACACAGATATAAATATCCTGAAGAGTTCTCATAATCGGGTCTTGTCCGGTCGTATGTTCCCAACATACACCTATGTATTGACTTTGATGCCGCGCATCTATGACACACTGAGACTTTGTCATAAGTCACATATCAATCCAGTCTCTCACGGTTGTTGGTGTTCCAATTTCAACAACCTTCGACTAGGGACAGGATGATATAATCCATCTATCAAATATAGGGTCTCATGATCAAGCTAAATGACTTTGATGACTCAAGATCAAGTCACTTACTTCGATGACCTATAAAATGGTTTATATCACTTTGGAACGATTATTTCATCACAGTTAAAATAATCTTGAAATAATAATTTCATTAAACATAAGAATGTTTTACAAGAACATATCAAATAACTAAATAAAAGCCCTCAAACTCCCACTCAAATTTAGATTACATTTCAATGTCTCTAATGCCTACAGCTTCAGTCAGAAACTCGAGCTTAGGCCTTGGGAGTGGCTTTGTCAACGGATCAGCGACGTTATCATCTGTCTGAACTCGGCTGATCTTGACTTCCTTTCTATTAATGATGTCACGTATCAAGTGAAATCTTCTTAGAACATGCTTGGATTTCTGGTGTGATCTTGGTTCCTTTGCCTGAGCTATAGCACCATTGTTGTCACAAAACAGTGCCAGAGGCTCAGCCGCATCTGGTATCACACCTAGTTCAATAATGAACTTTCGTATCCAAACAGCTTCCTTCGCAGCTTCTGAGGCGGCGATATATTCAGCTTCTGTAGTGGAATCAGCAACGGTGTCTTGCTTGGAGCTTCTCCAACTGATTGCACCGCCATTCAGACAAAAGATATAACCGGACTGTGACCGGAAATCATCTTGGTCTGTCTGGAAACTTGCGTCCGTGAATCCACTGACTTTAAGCACATCACTTCCACCGTACACTAAGAACTTATCCTTAGTATGTCTTAGATACTTCAAGATATTCTTTACGGCAATCCAATGGTTTTCACCTGGATTTGACTGGTATCTACTCGTCATGCTCAATGCATAAGCAACATCAGGACGAGTACAGATCATGGCATACATGATAGATCCTATTGCAGATGCATAAGGAATATTCTTCATGCGCTCAAGCTCAGCAGCCGTCGTAGGGCTCTGCTTCTTGCTTAGCGTTGTGCCATGTACCATTGGCGTGAAGCCCTTCTTGGAATCCTTCATGCTGAATCTTTGCAGGACTTTGTCAATGTATGAATCTTGACACAAGCCTATCAGCCTTCTAGATCTATCCCGGTAGATCCTGATTCCAAGAACGTATGCGGCTTCACCCATGTCTTTCATGGAAAAACAACTTCCAAGCCAGTCCTTTACGGACTTCAGCATTGGAATGTCGTTTCCGAGAAGCAGTATGTCATCGACATACAGAATAAGAAATACTATCTTGCTCCCACTAGTTTTCTTATACACGCATTGTTCTTCTTCGTTTCTGATGAAGTCAAATTGCTTGATCGCTTCATCAAAACGAAGATTCCAGCTCCTCGATGCTTGCTTCAATCCATAAATGGATTTATGAAGCTTGCATACTTTCCCAGCATTCTTTGGATCTATGTAACCGTCAGGTTGTGTCATATACACATCCTCTTCCAGAATACCATTCAGGAAGGCGGTTTTCACGTCCATCTGCCAAATTTCATAATCATGAAAAGCTGCAGTTGCTAGTAGAATCCGAATAGATTTCATCATAGCCACTGGTGAATAGGTTTCATCGTAATCCACACCGTGAACTTGTCTGAAACCTTTTGCCACCAACCTGGCTTTATAAATCTGGACATTTCCATCCACGTCAATCTTCTTCTTGAAGATCCATTTGCACTCGATGGCTTTTACACCAGCGGGTAAGTCAACCAACGAAAACACTTGGTTGACCGACATGGAGTCCATTTCGGAATCAGTGGCCTTGCGCCACTTTGAGGAATCTGGGCCCATCATGGCTTGATTGAAGTTCGATGGTTCATCACCATCAATGATCAGAAGATCATGACAGTCAGTCACGAGGAATCCTTGATATCTCTCGGGTTCGTGACGGATCCTCCCGGATCTTCGAACTTCAGGTACTACAGGTTCAGGCTCTACAATTTCTTGTAGGTCCTCCTGCTGCTCTTCCTCATTAGGTTGAGCAGTATCCTGTTCATCTTGAATTTCTTCAAGCAGTACCTTACTCCCACTGTCTTTCTTAGAGAGAAACTCCCTCTCAAGAAAGTTACAATCCCGGGCAACAAAGATCTTGTTCTCGGAACGTAGATAGAAGTAATAAGCCTTGGTTTCCCGTGGATAACCAATGAAATAGCATTTGTCAGATTTTGGTGTAAGCTTATCTGAGATCAATCTCTTGACATAGGCTTCACAACCCCAAATTCTGAGATAAGACAGCACTGGAGCTTCTCCAGTCCATAATTCATATGGTGTCTTTGCTACTGCTTTCGATGGCGCTCTATTTAGAGTGAACACTGCTGTTAGCAGAGCATATCCCCAAAGGGATATTGGAAGGTCTGTGTGACTCATCATAGATCGAACCATATCCAATAAGGTCCGATTTCTCCTCTCAGACACACCATTCCATTGAGGTGTTCCGGGAGGAGTGAGTTGGGACACGATCCCACACTCTCTTAGATGATCACTGAATTCTTGGCTTAAGTATTCTCCTCCTCGGTCGGACCGAAGAGCCTTAATGCTTTTGCCAAGTTGGTTCTGTACTTCATTTTGGAATTCTCTGAACTTCTCAAAAGATTCAGACTTATGTTTCATTAAATAAACATATCCATACCTACTGAAATCATCAGTGAAGGTAATGAAGTACTGATAGTTTCCTCTTGCATTTGTGGACATTGGGCCACACACGTCAGTGTGTATCAGGCCCAATAAGTCACTGGCCCTCTCGTTAGGTTTATTAAAGGGGGCCCGCGTCATTTTGCCCATCATGCAGGATTCGCATTTCTCACAAGACTCAAAGTCAAATGAGCCAAGAAGTCCATTCGAATGGAGCCTCTTGATGCGTTTCTCGCTGATGTGCCCTAAACGACAATGCCATAGAAACGTTCGGTTCTCCTCATTAGGTTTGAACCGTTTGGTATTAATGTTATAAACTGGCGCGGATTGATCGAGTATGTAAAGCCCATTCGTAAGAGGGGCAGAACCATAGAACAAATTGTTGCGATTGAAGGAACATAATTTATTCTTAACTGAAAAATCATAACCTTCTAAATCCAACAAAGAAATTGAAATAATATTCCTGCTTATAGCAGGTACAAAATAACAATTATTGAGTTCTAAAATCAATCCCGAAGGTAAAGACAACAAGTATGTGCCTACAGCTAGTGCTGGAACTTTCGCTCCATTCCCAACTCGTAGCTCCACTTGTCCTTGCTTCAGCCTTCTACTGTTGCTGAGTGCCTGCATATTAGTACAAATATGAGCCCCACAACCAGTATCCATAACCCATGAGGTATTATCAGAAGTAGTTGTATTAACTTCTATAACAAAAATACCTGTCGAAGAAGTCTCGAGAGTCTTCTTCTTCAATTCCTTTAGACCTTCTTGGAATTTCTTACATTCTCTCCTCCAATGCCCTGGTTCTTTACAGAACCTGCATATGTCAGTAGGCCCAGCCTTGGACTTGGGCTTAGGCTTTGGCGTGTCCTTGTCCGCGACTTGGACAGCCTTGGCCTTTCCCTTATCCTTAGCAGAGGATTTCTTAAACCCCTTGCCCTTTTGCACCATAAGCACATTGGGGTCCTTGGCGGTTTTCCTCAAGTTGGGCTCTGCAGTCTTGAGCATTCCGTGAAGCTCAGGCAATGTCTTACTCAAGCCATGCATGTTAAAGTTCAGAATGAACTGATCATAGCTTGCAGGTAATGACTGCAGAATGATGTCGCAGGCAAGTTCTTGGCTGATTGGGCAGTCGAGTTTCTGAAGATGATCGAGATAACCCATCATCTTCAAGACATGAGGACTCACTGCCGCATTCGCAGCCAACTTACAGTCTAAGAGGTTCTTAACAGTTTGAAACCTCTCAGTCCTTGCTTGCTCCTGAAAAAGCGATTTCAGGCTTGCCATTATCTCAATTGGTGACAACACACTCTCGAACTGCATTTGCAGCTCAGCAGTCATTGTCGCCAACATAAGGCAATACACATCATTTTCATCTGACGAATGGTTTTCCCAAGCATTATGCAGAGTCCTGGCGGCATTGTTAGCAGGCCTCTCGGGGAGAGGATCACGAAGGACATAATCCTTCTTCTCCTGCTTGAGGACCAGCCTCAAGTTCCTTGACCACGTCAGGAAGTTCGTTCCAGTCAGCTTCTCCTTCTCGAGAACAGACCGGATTGAGAATGTGTTTTGTGTGCTTGTAGTAGTCATAGCTGAAATATATAGATAAAAAGGTTATTAGTTAAAATGTTCAATGTGATTAATCTCGTATTAGATTTAATATGATCAATCACGCATTATATTCAATAACATAAGTTACCCTCAATAGAATATAATGATTCCAAGATCCACATATAACTAAGATCAAAGTGGGCCACTGGCCATCACCCAACCTTAGCTTATATCGGTAAGCCCTATATCGGCTAATTATATCCGTGATATAACTCTTGGTTGTGAATCTGGGCCCGAGGCCCAATCCACTCTGATGTCTCAAGGCCCGGGACTCCCGATGGCCTAGTCAAGAAAACCAGACTATACAGTCATGTAATCATTAATGTTTGGGACTCCCAATGACATTTATGAATCACAAACCGTCTTATCCACGCAAAAGCAGACACCCTCACACTGTAAGGCCATGAATACAATTGAATGGGCTTCGACAGCTGACATAGAATGGACAAGACATCCAACGCTTGATATTATTTGAGGTTCGTAGGTTTATTTAAAAATTCATTCCCAAAATAGAAGATTACTATTTCGGGAAACTTTCCATTTTTGGAAACCTACTATTTTTGGAAACTTTCTAAAA
This sequence comes from Orychophragmus violaceus, assembly GCA_030180135.1. NCBI lineage: Eukaryota > Viridiplantae > Streptophyta > Magnoliopsida > Brassicales > Brassicaceae > Orychophragmus > Orychophragmus violaceus. The sequence continues at coordinate 70,505,953 of CM058237.1, forward strand.
TTGGAAACTTTCTAAAAACGGAAACTTTCTAACTTTAGAAATTTCTTTAAAATCCAAAACCCGCAAATCTAGAAACTTCTAATTTAAGAAACTTTCTAATTTCAAAATTTCGGAAACTTTAATTTAAAATCGACTTTATAATTTTATAAAATAAATTTTAAATTAATCTGAAGAAAGACTCAAATAATTGGCCCAATTGTTTTAACTTCTTGGCCCGAGGCCCAAGAATTGGTCCATGTCCAAGACATGACCCAATTGTCCAATTAAATGACATAACCGGTCTGGTTCATTAAAATTGGTCTAACCAAATTTTAATTACTACGATGACCACAATTGTCAACCGGTTATTTACTAAACCGGATTTTCTCAATTTATTTGGTCCAACCAAATCAAATTAGAAAATCCTGGTTTAGGCACAAAATCCAATTTTTCGACTTTGGATTTCTTATCCCGGTTTAACCAGACTTAATAAAATTATTAAATCTGTTTATTAAACCAGGACGAATAATTTTAATCAAAATTCTTAACCGAGTCTTAAACCCAACCGTGTCGATCGATGAACCAACCGCATCGATCGATTCATCAATCGCATCGGTCGATGCTCTCAGCATCGATCGATGCGTTCACGCGTTGAGCAGGCTTGGCCGAGATATGCGAAATCCATGCGATCGTTCGATCGATCCATGCGATTGCAGTCGATCTCTCGCAGTTGTATCGACCGATCCATGCGATCGTATCGATCGATCCATGCGATCACAGCCGATACTTCTTTATGAAAATCGCATTCCAAATCAATATAGCTTGGATTTGCGATTTCAAGTGTGTTTAGGTTTCAATTCCTTGTTGCTTAAGTGATTTCTCTTATCAGTAGTTGATTCAAAACACTTCTTAAACAAGAAAACAATCCTAAACTTGAATCTAAACAAGAAAAACCAGAACCTGGCTCTGATACCACTGAAGGAATGTTTAGATGAATCCTGATTCAATTCTCTGATTCAGATTATCCTAAACATGCTGATCTAGGTTCTTCTTGATTAGAAACAATGATTGGATCTCACCTTTTACCTGTTAATTGCAGCGGAAGGAAATAGAACAGGTCAGAGATCAGAGAAACACCGAGAGATGAATCCTCCAAAGGCTCACACACGCGATCACAGAAAACGGCTGCTAGACCAGTAGGGAAGAAGGCGCAGAGAGAGAGAGGAAATCGCAGGGGGCTAGGGTTAATTGCCTGAACTCGTCTCAAGTTTTATTTATAAAACTTGTCCAGTTTCGTTTGGACCTTTGGCCCAAAAACCAATTAACTCGACGGCGTTCTCGCACTGTGTCGATCGACACACCTTGTGCATCGATCGACACACAGTGACTAAACCCATTTATTCTCTCTAAGTACAGTAAATGCCTAGCACTTTTACCGTACTTCTGCTAAAACGTTCCTACACATTTTCCTGTTAGCTTAGGCGTGTGACCCATATGGGATCATATAATAAAGGCAATAAGTCCAAGACTTATAGATCATGAGCGGACTCTAGCAAGCCATCATGACCCCCAGTATTATATGACTTATGTCTGATCATTGACATACTCTTACTTTCTAGAGACAGTACCGAGATTACTGGACACAATTCCAACAAAAATATCATTATTGATGCGCTTATATTAATAACCCTAAAGCATCACAATTCTCAACTGCTTCGAAAGTCTCTCTTTTTCTCTCTCGATTTTAAAACATGAATGTTCCAGAAGTGGAGGTGAGCATCAGGGGAAGAAAACTCTCCACATCGCTAGGATACACACCAAACAAAGTCATCATCATGATGAACACCAAATTCGATGAGAATCTTGAAAACCCAACCACCGGTCATCGGATATTAACCGGCCGGTCAACTTCGATTTCTCCACGACTTCTCATCGATTTCGATCTCTATAGCTTAAGCCCCCACCACATCCAAGAACTTCTCAGAGATAAACTCGTTATCCATCATTGGTTATGCGAAGATTTAGCGTCAGATATCTCAACGGCTGCAAACGAGTTAGGTTTTGGGCTTAACAGATTTACAATGACCATCTCCGACACAATCACTTACCAGAACGTCGTGGTTATGTTCGATCCTCCTTCAAACGAAGGATTATCGTTGAGGGCTTTGATATTGAGGATTGTTCTATTAGGAAAGATAAATAGAGAGGAGCTTAAGAGTTTGAACATGGAAACAGAATCGTGTTTGATTTGTCTTGACAATCTCTCTGCTTCTTCCAAACGTGGTTTCGTCACACTCATGAACTGTTCTCATGTCTTCCATGATCGTTGTCTCTTAGAGTGGCTTCAACGCAAAAACACATGCCCCTTGTGTCGGATTCTGTTGTACGATCGATGATTTGGATCAAAGGGGATTGAAATTAGGGTTTTCATCTGCACAACTTGCGTCACAGGGGCTTATATTTTATAAGTAATTTTGTACTTGAAATAATTGTTTTGTTATTGTTTTTAGGTTTAAATCCAAGAAATTGTAAATTTTCTGTTGGAATGAAAACACAATGGATTATAATTTTTTTTATAAGACCTTACTTTTGTTGTCACTTGTCAAGTCATGAGTTGGTTTTATCTTTGGCTTCTTCAGTGTGATTTATTTCACTTTAGAGAGTATACAGATTTTCATATCTTCCATGAGAGTTGATCTGCAGTCACGTTCAATCTTCAACACAGCATTTTCACAGGTGATATGAACAGCCTTTTGATTCAAATTAATGTACATGACATTTGTTAATACAAACTGTCACTCCACATTTTTTTCACTAGCTATCCCTAAATAAGCAAACCATATTCTTCTCGGAGTGAGGTGAAACGTACAGCCGGTGTCAAGAATCAGAGCATCTGCTCGAGCACTATTACCTCTTGTAACTGCTGCTTCTCCTACAATTCATAGGTCATCCCTCGTCTTGTTAAAGTTTCTAGATGGACACTGGTTTTGTAATGACCCTTGGATTCTGACATCTCTCTATTCTTGTTTTGATCTTTGTAAACTGAAACGAAACCCTAACTCTTTTGTTTAAAACTTAGAACAGAACAGAACAAATGACATCATCGTCTAGCGTAGGGCTTGATCTAGAATACCGTAGCATGTCTCTAGTTTTTCTTTCGCAGATCCTCATCTTCTATGCTCTTTGCATGTCTCTTCTTCTCTTCTAAAACAAGACTCAAAACTACAGAAGGTTTCTGATCTTCAATGCATCAAAACTAAATTAATGCCAAAATGTGCAACAAAGAATTCGTATCCCATCGATTTTTGCTACTTCAGTACTTTATAAGCGGAATCTTTTGCTTCTCTTGTCTGAAGCTGGCCGTAACCACTTGCAGGAATTGCATGTTTCTTCCTCGAACAACTTGTACGCTGAGAAAATTATAAACCGAAAAAGTTTAAAATGCTATTTTGTTTTTTTTTTTTTTTTTTTTGAACTCCTTCTTCTATTTAAAAAAAAAAATTGACCAAAAATGATACAACCCAAGCAGTAATGTTATAAGCCCATTAAGCCCAATACAACAACCCCAAATAACAAAGAGACTACAATTGAACTCTAACAGTAGATGTTTTCAGTCGTAGAGAAACTGAAAGAAGAAAGAGGAAGAAGAACAGCCATGGAAATCGAGTGATCAACTCCCCCCATGAGCGAATCATTCAATTTCACATCCGGAAGACAACTGGGTGGTAGTCAACCAACCCCCCATCGGGCGGATCGAGCCATCCCAGCAGCTCCGGTGATAAATCCAAGGCAATCGGAACCAGTAGACAGAAGACAAAACAGATCAATCCAAGGCAATCACCAACGGATTCAGACCAAACAACGGCTGACATGCAAGAGGCGATTAACCAGAGCGAAACAGGCAGAGCAGCAAAGATACTAGGCAGGGGCAAGCTGCAAGCAGAGAGCCATAGACCAGATCCATAGTATCGAGCGAGGTAGCAGGAAAGCCGATAGGATGATTCCATCCAAGAGAGATAAGCAAGCCAGTCTCAGTCAACAACACAAGAAAGCGAGTAACCCAGGCCGGAGCAACCTGAAGAGCCAGAGAGCTACAAAGCCAGAACCATGGGAACACAGAGGAAGAGCTCAGAAAGCTAGTAGACGTAGAGAAGAACCCAGGCAGGAGCAAGCTGTAAAACACAGAGAGCCTCAAAACCAGATCCATGAGTTCACAACCACGAGAGAAAACAAAGAGAACCCCAGCCCAAGAGCAGAAAGGATCGACAAGATGGTTCCCGGCAGGGGCAAGATGAAAAACAAAGAGCCATTTATACCAGATCCAAGGAACAACAAGCCTCTAACCCAGAAGCATAGGTTAGACACTCCTTTTTAGTACTCAATTCTCATTAGAGAACCAAGCTTGCATCATTGACGAAGACATGTTAGGGTTAGAATCACGAATGGTAGAGATTTTGTTTCTCACAGTTAAATCAATCTGGAGAATTATAGAATCTGCATTCTTGAAATTATTTCTATGTAATCTGTGATTACGCTCCATCCACAAGAAGTAAATAGTGCAATTCCAAGCCAAATATTGCAACTTACGAATGTGTGTTTCTCTTGGAGCAGATTCAAGAAGTGTTAACGTTTGAAGCCAACCTCTTGTAGGATTTAAGCCACATCTTGTAGCTATTCTTCTCCAAATGGACCAAGAGTAGGAGCAGTCAAAAAGAATATTGTCCCTGGTTTCATTAGCTGAGTTACAGAGAAGACACAAGGCATCAGTAGTAAGACCCCAGCTCAATAGTCTGTCTCTAGTTGGGCATCTATTCAAGGAGAACATCCAAGTCAGGAAGCTATGTCTGGGGATGCCAAACCTATTCCAGATTACCTTCCAATAAGGTAACGTTGGCCCCTCATCACGCATAGCATAGTACATAGTCCCTGTTTTGAATTTGGTGCAGGTTTTACCCTCCATAATCCATTCAAACTCATCCTTTTCATTGTTTAAATTTACTGTTGTCAAGAAAGAGTGCAGTTGAACCTGAGCTTCAGAGCGTTCAGGACGTAGAAGCCATACTCCCTCCACATAAATATCACTGAGAGTAGCATCATTTGGAATTCCCAGACTATTGTTCCCAAGGAACTGATTTAGATCACCAAAGGGGGACCAGTTGTGTCTCCAAAACAGGCAAGATCTACCATTCCCAATCTTTAGCTTAATCCATTGGAAAATCTCTGATTTATATTTGAGTAACTTGTTAGCAAGCCAAGAGTGATCACTCCTTTTCCCAAACTTCCAATAGTTATTAAGATCACCTTGTAGGACTGTTTTAGTAAACCAAGCTACCCAAATAGATCCAGCTTTGAAAAATAGCAACCATATCAGCCTCATTGCACAAGCTTTATTCCAAAGCCGTAGATCTTTTATACCAAGGCCTCCCTCTTTCTTAGGCTTAGTAACTGCTCCCCAAGCAACTCTTGCAGTATGATGGCCATTTCCATAGATAAGCACTGCACATGGAATTGATCTTTTTTATGCAGCTTTTAGGGAGGTTTGAACACCAAAAATTAGTAATCCCTGCAATGACTGTATTTATTAGGACAAGCCTTCCAGCATAGGACAGACTTCTTGAGCTCCAAGATGATATTTTTGAGTTTATCTGCTGCAGGAGAGGATCACAGTTGGCCAGAGAAAGCTTCTTTGTACAGAGAGGAACCCCAAGGTATCTTATAGGTAAAGCACCATGAGACAGACCAGTTGAGGCACAGATTGCTGCAATCTCCCAGTCTTCCATACCAGAGGTAAAGAAAGTAGTTTTATTCACACTTAGGGCAAGGCCAGAGAGAGTTTCAAACTGCCTTAAGACTTGAAGAACACCTTGTACTGATTTTGCATTTCCCTCAACAAAAATGAGCAGATCATCAACAAAACAAAGATGTGTCAGCTTGGCTTGATCACGGTTAAGAAGGGAGGACAAGCAGTTCATTACAATCACAAATAGGTAAGGACTGAGAGGGTCCCCCTGTCTTAACCCACGTTTCCCTTTGAAATGACCATGAATTCTACCATTATAACCAATTGTAAAATTTGGAGTGCAGGTACAAGCTTCTATCCATCGTACAAACTGAGGAGGGATATTAAGGCTGCTCAAACAAGTAAGTATAAAATCCCAATTCATTGTATCAAACGCCTTAGCAATGTCCACTTTAATAGTGATACGCTTTGGATCTTTATCTTTATGGTAACCATTGACAATCTCTGCAGCCAAGACTGTGTTTTTAAGAAGGAGTCTACCATGCACAAAGGCAGTCTGGTTGGGAAGAATTAGCTCAGGTAAGAGAGGTTTTATCCTACGAACCAGCATCTTAGAAATAGCCTTATAAACAGTGTTCAAGCAGGAGATAGGCCTGTAATCAGTAATTATTGAAGCACCAGGATGCTTAGGAACCAAATTTAAGATTGTGGCAATTGCATTTGCAGGAAGGACCCTGAGGCAAAGAATTTGGAGATTGCAGCTATTACTTCCTGTCCCACAATTCCCCAAGAAGCTTTGAAAAAACCAGAAGAGAGACCATCAGGCCCAGGGGCTTTGTTTGGATTTAATCTGGCAATGACCATGGTTATCTCCTCAGCCGTGGGAAGCAGAACCATTGAAGCCTTCTGAATCTTAGAACACCTAAAAGGTAAGATGACTCTAAACCAATCCATAGAAGCCATAGAAGCAGGGATAAAATCAGGAGCTAAGATACTTTTGAAATGCAGGATAGCATGAGCTTCCATTTCCAGAGGGTCAGTGATCAAAACTCTCAAATGCAGAAAGGATCTAATGGTATTGAGAGCAGCTCTGACTTGAGCAATACGCTCGAAGAATGAGGTATTAAAGTCCCCTTCCTTTAAGAAATTATCCTTGATTTTTGCTTGAAGTAGCTTTCTTCAATAGTCCTTAAGAACAACCATTTCTGATGTAGCACCCTTTCTTCAGAGAAAAGAGCAGGAGATGGAGTGAGCAAAGCCTGAGGATCTAATGCTATTTTGTTTCAGTTTGATATTTTGTAATACCATCATGAACAATGCTGATCTTTTGTTTCAGTTTCATCATAACTGGAGAGAAATTAAAAATCAAACCATTCTGATTACATAAACCGAAACGCCCACTTATATGACATATCTAATTCTTAAGTAAAACCTTTATAAATTAATAAATATTTTATTAGTTAAATGAAATATTAATTTATTAAAAAATTATTTAAATCGAAATTTAATTTGAGAAAATAATCCTATTAATTTATCAAATATTAATTTATAGTGATTATAATGTATTGTATTCAGTTACAAGAAATGTGAGTTTGAGTAAATTTGAAGGAATTGGGTCAATTGCACTAGTTATATCTTTTATATGTTTTAGTTGCACAATTGTATCATTTGAAAACTGTGTGCAATTGTGTATCTTTTTTTAGGAGAGAATGTATGAAAAGACCAATATGACCCTAGACTTTGAATTGAACAATAACTGAAGTTGCTAACTAAAAGCTATTGGTTGGGTTGGTCAGCTTCTTTAAGTTTTTTAAAGGTAAAGTAAATGTAAATCTGTGTAAAAGAAAAGGTAAAATCGGTTCGGTTTCTTTGTTTGTCTCATCAAGAAAGGCTACACATTTACACCCGCAGTTAGGCCACCGAAAGCAAAAATCAGATTCTGTTTAGGGTTCATGCCCGAGTTCATCACGGATAGGTAAGGTGCTGTCAATCTCCGAATTTGTTTTCTGTTTGCGAGTATTGTTCTGAAAACCCTTGAGTTACTGTGTATCGTTGCAGACGATGGAAGATCTAAACCTACCTATTAGGTTGTCCAAGACAGATAAATATCCTGATGGCCGCCTGAATATTTATTCGAAACCGGAATACCTAAACAAAGTGTGGAAGAAAATCAAGGATACGAAGGAATGGGAGAGAATCTGAGATTCTTCTTTTGGAGGGTTGTTTAAGCTTCCTGTGAAGCAGTGTTCAATTTCTAGGAAAATGATTCATGGGCTATTGGGGAGGCAACTGGTCACGAAAAAGAAGTACGAGTTGATATCAGTTTTTTCGGGTCAGCCTCTGAGATTCTCGTTGGAAGAGTTTGGGACTAAACTGTTGTGAGTTCCCCGAACCAGAAGAGATAGAGGAGAAGCAGATGGTCCCCGAAGGATTAACCCCAGTATGGGAAGAGCTTTTTGGCAGAGTAGAGGTAAGAGAAAAGGTGACCAAGGTGTTAAGATTAACGATATTTTGAAGATGTTTGATGATCCCGAGCTGGATGGTTCTAAAAGATTAAAACTTGCTCTGATATGTATCGTGGATGGAGTGCTTATCAGTAGCAACCATGAGGCGAAGGTGACGCCGGAGTATGTTGAGATGCTTAGGGATGTAGATTACTTTCTAAACTATCCTTGGTGACGAGAATCTTTTCTCAAAACGATTAACTCTATGAAACCTGGTCCGAAATCTGGCAAGGTTGGTGATGATCATGTGAAGACATTTAAGACGCAATTGCAGCAACAGACGAAGGTCGTGTGTGGATTCCCGCTTGCGTATCAACTGCTTGTGTTCCATTGTATACCATGTTTTTTGGAGAGGATACCTGATCATGAGTCGAGTATGAACTTCATGGATAGTTCATTCGATAAGATACCCAAGAACAACTGGATTAGCAGTGAAATTGTACTAGACATAGAGTTTGGCCCTGAGGTATGTAGATATTCTTTGTAACTGTATAAATTATTTCTTTGTATCCATTAAGATGCGTGTATTGGGGTTGAGCAGGTGAAAGTCGTGCCTTATCCAAAACCCGAAATCAAGCCAGCGGGTGATGGCTGGGGCGAATGGATAGACGAGATAAAAGATAAGAAGGTGATCTATCTTGATAATCTCATGGATAGTCAACACCAGTTTACGAAGCAAGAGTGGATGGGGGTGATTCCTCTAAAAAGCTAATTGAGCACATCTCGAAGCCATTTGTTTCAAAGCCATTTGTGGAGAATAAAAAGAAGAGAAAGGCGACTGCTCCAGCTGAAGATGGGACAAGTAGTGAGGCTGATAGTGTTGATGAGAAGTTTAAGAGTTGGGTGAAGGAGACAATTAAAGATATGAGAAGGCAGATGGCATTGACAGAGCGTAAAAATGAAGCAGAGATCGCGTCGTTGAAGCGTATGTTGGCGGACAGGGCTGGTCTGATGCCTGAGAATGATAATAATGGAGCTGGATATCAAAAGTTTGAGAGGCAAACCACCATGCAGCGGGACCCAAGTTTGAAAAATGTGAATTTTGTTATTCCTCAAGTTAACAACTATGTTGATGAATCTTTTTTCGATCAGCAAAATCTGGGATCCGAATTTAACATTGGAAACTTTTTTACTCAGCTGAATGAGACGAGTGTCACGAAAACAAGTGATGAAACAATAGTGGGTAAGGAGTTACAGGAGGACAAGGAAACCATGGTAGGGGTGAAGGTGAATCGAATGATGTTATTTTATCAGGTGGAAATGGTGGGGGTTTGCTACCTCTAAACCAGGTGAGCCAGTGAAACAGTTGAAGGTTTTTTGGTTTTTTTGAGTGTCATCATATAGGTTATGGTGAATAGCGGATAGTTGGCGTTTTTTGTTGTTCCATATTGCCAAATGGTGTATATAAATGGTTAACAAATGAAAATTAATTGTTGAGCTCTAGCCTGTCCAGAGCGAAAAAGGAAACAAGTGTGAAAAGCAAGATGAACTATCCACAGATGTTGTAGTGGATACTACTACTACATTAGAAAAGGTGATTGATGAATCTAGTGTGTGATTGGTATTCAATGTACAGTAGCTTAGATATGTTTTTTGATGGGATATATGGTGTATAAGTAATTGTCATCGATTTGGGCTAGGAAACGAAAGGGGGTTCATGTGAGAGAAAGAGCGATGGCCTATCTATAGATAGCGTAAGAGAGGAACCTGTCATGGAACAGTGGACAGTAATTAATTTATAATTTATAAATGTTTAAGGCAAATATATTATGCTTTCCACACGTAATTGTCCGTATTTATTTGGGAAGAGTAAACAAGGGACTCCATGCAAAGAGAAGAGGGATGAAATGTGGGAAGAAAGCAAAGAGGAGACTGAAGCAGGGCATAATAAAGCTGGAGATGGGCACGAAGAATTAACGGAAGGGAAACAGCTGAAGGTAATTAATCATATTCGTCATAAGGGTTCTAAAAAATAGATGAAGAGACTTGAAAGTGAGTATGACGGATATATTACGTGTTCCAGAAAGCAGATAGTTTAGGATTAGGTGTGGTTGGGGAGGAAGTGGGAGAAGGTTACGGTCAGAGCACTGGGAAGAGGACGGATGAAATGGGCAATGAAAATTTGAAAGCTGGAAAGGGAGGAACCAAAAAGAGGAAGAGAGTTTCTGTGAAAGAACTTGTTGAAAACAGTGAAGAGAAGATTGAATTAAGCGATTCTTCTCTACCGCCAGAAAGAGTGAAAACTAAACCAAGCACTGAAGAGGTGGTTCTTGCAAGGAAGTTTGCGGGGCTAAGTTAGAGGGATATTATGTTCCTGGAACATAAGAACGCGTGGAAAAAATGAAGGATTGTTTAGTTAATCCTGATTCAATTTCTCATTGATTGATTCCTACTAAACAGATTGGATCTAGGTTCTCTTGCTGAATCATAAAAGATCTCACCTAATACCTTGTTATGCAGCGGAATGGAGAGGTATGAGTCAGAGATCAGCAGAACCGCCAAGAGACAGCTCCTCCAAAGGTTCACACACGCACACTTCAGGAAATTGGCTGCTAGACCAAGAGGAAGGGAGGCGCAGAGAGAGAGAGAGAGAGGCGCAGAGAGGCTTAGAATTATTAGAGAGCTAGGTCAAGTTTTATTCATTAAAACCCCTTTTAGTTCTCATGGGCTTTTGGGCCCAAGTCTCAGTCTGATTAAATCCCTTAGATTTAATCAGGCCCTTTTATCTCTCTAAGCATAGTAAATGCCTAGCACTTTTACCGTACTTCTGCTAAACCGTTCCTTCATAGTTTCCTGTTAGCTTAGGCGTGTGACCCATATGTGATCATATAATAAAGGCAATAAGTCCAAGACTTATAGATCATGAGCGGACTCTAGCAAGCCATCATGACCCCCAGTATTATATGACTTATGTTTGATCATTGACATACTCTTACTTTCTAGAGACAGTACAGAGATAACTGGACATAATTCCAACAATCTCCCACTTGTACTGGAATCTCTATATTCATAATCCTTTTGTCTCAATATCTCGATTAGTCATAAGGCAAGATGAGTGTCATCCTTATAAAGCCTAATCTTGTTCATCGGACTCTGATTTGATACTGACAATCCAAACGACTCGGGACAGTCCGTTTGAGCATGGCCATGCATTTTCCAGTATTCAAATCTCCGATTGGCCTAGAGATATTCACTCCATTTATATTGGAGGGACAAATCCCATCTTGTTCCATCACTGTAAACTACTCATTTCATAATACACCCAAACAAGGTCCTTATAACTATCGCTTAACGACAGCGTTAGACAATGATCAAAGCGCATCAGTTGATGTGCAGTCACATGCATGCGAACTCAGGTCTAAGGACTATACTCTATAGTCGTAGTAAGAATCTCTTATGACACAGATATAAATATCCTGAAGAGTTCTTATAAGCGGGTCTTGTCCGGTCGTATGTACCCCAACATACACCTATGTACTGACTTTGATGCCGTGCATCTATGACATCCTGAGACTTAGTCATAAGTCACATACCAATCTAGTCTCACGCGGTTGTTGGTGTTCCAATTTCAACAACCTTCGACTAGGGACAGGATGATATAAGCCATCTATCAAATATAGGGTCTCATGATCAAGCTAAATGACTTTGATGACTCAAGATCAAGTCACTTACTTCGATGACCTATAAAATGGTTCATATCATTTTGGAACGATTATTTCATCACAGTTAAAATAATCTTGAAATAATAATTTTATTATTAAACATCTCAAATGTTTTACAAGAACATATCAATAACTAAATAAAGCCCTCAAACTCCCACTCAAATTTAGATTACATTTCAATGTCTCTAATGCCTACAGCTTCAGTCAGGAACTCGAGCTTAGGTCTTGGGAGTGGCTTTGTCAATGGATCAGCGACGTTATCATCTGTCTGAACTCGGCTGATCTTGACTTCCTTTCTATTAATGATGTCACGTATCAAGTGAAATCTTCTTAGTACATGCTTGGATTTCTGGTGTGATCTTGGTTCCTTTGCCTGAGCAATAGCACCATTGTTATCACAAAACAGTGCCAGAGGCTCAGCCGCATTTGGTATCACACCTAGTTCAATAATGAACTTTCGTATCCAAACAGCTTCCTTCGCTGCTTCTGAAGCGGCGATATATTCAGCTTCTGTAGTGGAATCAGCAACGGTGTCTTGCTTGGAGCTTCTCCAACTGATTGCACCGCCATTCAGACAAAAGATATAACCGGACTGTGACCGGAAATCATCTTGGTCTGTCTGGAAACTTGCGTCCGTGAATCCACTGACTTCAAGCACATTACTTCCGCCGTACACCAAGAACTTATCCTTAGTATGTCTTAGATACTTCAGGATATTCTTGACGGCAATCCAGTGGCTTTCACCTGGATTTGACTGGTACCTACTCGTCATGCTCAATGCATAAGCAACATCAGGACGAGTACAGATCATGGCATACATGACAGATCCTATTGCAGATGCATAAGGAATATTCTTCATGCGCTCAAGCTCAGCAGCCGTCGTAGGGCTCTGCTTCTTGCTTAGCGTTGTGCCATGTACCATTGGCGTGAAGCCCTTCTTGGAATCTGCCATGCTGAATCTATGTAGGACTTTGTCAATGTATGAATCTTGACACAAGCCTATCAGCCTTTTAGATCTATCCCGGTAGATCCGGATTCCAAGAACGTATGCGGCTTCACCCATGTCTTTCATAGAAAAACAACTTCCAAGCCAGTCCTTTACGGACCTCAGCATTGGTACGTCGTTTCCGAGAAGTAGTATGTCATCGACATACAGAATAAGAAATACTATCTTGCTCCCACTAGTTTTCTTATACACGCATTGTTCTTCTTCGTTTCTGATGAAGTCAAATTGCTTGATCGCTTCATCAAAACGAAGATTCCAGCTCCTCGATGCTTGCTTCAATCCATAAATGGATTTATGAAGCTTGCATACTTTCCCAGCATTCTTTGGATCTATGTAACCGTCAGGTTGTGTCATATACACATCCTCTTCCAGAATACCATTCAGGAAGGCGGTTTTCACGTCCATCTGCCAAATTTCATAATCATGAAAAGCTGCAGTTGCTAGTAGAATCCGAATAGATTTCATCATAGCCACTGGGGAATAGGTTTCATCATAATCCACACCGTGAACTTGTCTGAAACCTTTTGCCACCAACCTGGCTTTATAAATCTGGACATTTCCATCCACGTCAATCTTCTTCTTGAAGATCCATTTGCACTCGATGGCTTTTACACCAGTGGGTAAGTCAACCAACGAAAACACTTGGTTGACCGACATGGAGTCCATTTCGGAATCAGTGGCCTTACGCCACTTAGAGGAATCTGGGCCCATCATGGCTTGATTGAAGTTCGATGGTTCATCACCATCAATGATCAGAAGATCATGACAGTCAGTCACGAGAAATCCTTGATATCTCTCGGGTTCGTGACAGATCCTCCCGGATCTTCGAACTTCAGGTACCACAGGTTCAGGCTCTACAATTTCTTGTAGGTCCTCCTGCTGCTCTTCCTCATTAGGTTGAGCAGTATCCTGTTCATCTTGAATTTCTTCAAGCAGTACCTTACTCCCACTGTTTTTCTTAGAGAGAAACTCCCTCTCAAGAAAATTACAATCCCGGGCAACAAAGATCTTGTTCTCGGATCGTAGGTAGAAGTAATAAGCCTTGGTCTCCTTCGGATAACCAATGAAGTAGCATTTATCAGACTTTGGTGTAAGCTTGTCAGAGATCAATCTCTTGACATAGGCTTCACAACCCCAAATTCTAAGATAAGACAGCACTGGAGCTTCCCCAGTCCATAATTCATATGGTGTCTTAGCTACTGCTTTTGATGGCGCTCTATTTAGAGTGAACACTGCTGTTAGCAGAGCATATCCCCAAAGGGATATTGGAAGGTCTGTGTGACTCATCATAGACCGAACCATATCCAATAAGGTCCGATTCCTCCTCTCAGACACACCATTCCATTGAGGTGTTCCAGGAGGAGTGAGTTGGGAAACTATCCCACACTCTCTTAGATGATCACTGAACTCTTGGCTCAAGTATTCTCCTCCTCGGTCGGACCGAAGAGCTTTAATGCTTTTGCCAAGTTGGTTATGTACTTCATTTTGGAATTCTCTGAATCTCTCAAACGATTCAGACTTATGTTTCATTAAATAAACATATCCATACCTACTGAAATCATCAGTGAAGGTAATGAAGTACTGATAGTTTCCTCTTGCATTTGTGGACATTGTGCCACACACATCTGTGTGTATCAGGCCCAATAAGTCACTGGCCCTCTCGTTAGGTTTATTAAAGGGGGCCCGCGTCATTTTGCCCATCAGACAGGATTCGCATTTCTCACATGACTCAAAATCAAACGAGCCAAGAAGTCCATTCGTATGGAGCCTCTTAATGCGTTTCTCGCTGATGTGCCCTAAACGACAATGCCATAGAAACGTTCGGTTCTCCTCATTAGGTTTGAACCGTTTGGTATTAATGTTATAAATTGGCGCGGATTGATCAAGTATATAAAGCCCATTCGTAAGAGGGGCACAACCATAGAACAAATTGTTGCGATTGAAGGAACATAATTTATTCTTAACTGAAAAATCATAACCTTCCAAATCCAACAAAGAAATTGAAATAATATTTCTGCTTATCGCAGGTACAAAATAACAATTATTGAGTTCTAAAACCAATCCCGAAGGTAAAGACAACAAGTATGTGCCTACAGCTAGTGCAGGAACTTTCGCTCCATTCCCAACTCGTAGCTCCACTTGTCCTTGCTTCAGCCTCCTACTGTTGCTGAGTGCCTGCATATTAGTACAAATATGAGCCCCACAACCAGTATCCATAACCCATGAGGTATTATCAGAAGTAGTTGTATTAACTTCTATAACAAAAATACCTGATGAAGAAGTCTCCAGAGTCTTCTTCTTCAATTCCTTTAGACCTTCCAAGAATTTCTTACATTCTCTCCTCCAATGCCCTGGTTCTTTACAGAACCTGCAGATGTCAGTAGGCCCAGCCTTGGACTTGGGCTTGGGCTTTGGCGTGTCCTTGTCCGAGACTTGAACAGCCTTAGCCTTTCCCTTGTCCTTGGCAGAGGATTTCTTAAAGCCCTTGCCCTTTTGCACCATAAGCACATTGGGGTCCTTGGCTTTCCTCAAGTTGGGCTCTGCAGTCTTGAGCATTCCGTGAAGCTCAGGCAATGTCTTACTCAAGCCATGCATATTGAAGTTCAGGATGAACTGATCATAGCTTGCAGGTAAAGACTGCAGAACGATGTCGCAGGCAAGTTCCTGGCTGATAGGGCAGTCGAGTTTCTGAAGATGATCGAGATAACCCATCATCTTCAAGACATGAGGACTCACTGCCGCATTTGCAGCCATCTTACAGTCCAAGAGGTTCTTAACTGTCTGGAACCTCTCAGTCCTTGCCTGCTCCTGAAAAAGCGATTTCAGGCTTGCCATTATCTCGATGGGCGACAGCACACTCTCGAACTGCATCTGCAGCTCAGGAGTCATGGTCGCCAACATCAGGCAATAGACATCATTTTCATCTGACGAATGCTTTTCCCAAGCATTATGCAGATTCCTGGCGGCATTGTTAGGAGGCCTCTCGGGGAGGGGATCACGAAGGACATATTCCTTCTTCTCCTGCTTGAGGACCAGCCTCAAGTTCTTTGACCACGTCAGGAAGTTCGTTCCAGTCAGCTTCTCCTTGTCGAGAACAGACCGGATTGAGAATGTGTTTTGTGTGCTTGTTGTAGTCATAGCTGAAATATAAGATAAAAGGATTTTAGTTAATATGTTCAATTTGATTAATCTCGCATTATATTTAATATGATTAATCTCGCACTATATTCAATAACATCAGTTACCCTCAATAGAATATAATGATTCCAAGATTCACATATAACTAAGATCAAAGTAGGCCACTGGCCGTCACCCAACTTTAGCTTATATCGGTAAGCCCTATCTCGGCTAATTATATCCGTGATATAACTCTTGGTTGCGAATCTGGGCCCGAGGCCCAATCCACTCTGATGTCTCAAGGCCCGGGACTCCCGATGGCCTAGTCAAGAAAACCAGACTATACAGTCATGTAATCACTAATGTCTGGGACTCCCAATGACATTAATGAATCACAAACTGTCTTACCCACGCAAAAGATAGACACCCTCACACTGTAAGGCCGTGTGTACGATTGAATGGGCTTCAACAGCTGACATAATCTGGACAAGACATCCAACGCTTGATATTATTTGAGGTTTGTAGGTTTTCTAAAAATTTCATCCCAAAATAGAAGATTACTATTTTGGGAAACTTTCCATTTTGGGAAACCTACTGATTTTGGAAACTTTCTAAAATTGGAAACTTCCTAAAATTGGAAACTTTCAAACTATAGAAATTTCCTACAATCCAAAACATGCAAATCTAGAAATTTCTATTCTAAGAAACTTTCTAATTTCAGATTTTTGGAAACTGATTAATTTAAAATTAAATTTTAATTATAAAATGAATTTTAAAATAATCTGAAGAAAAGACTCAAATAACCGGCCCAATTGTTTTAACTTCTTGGCCCATGGCCCAAGAATTGGTCTATGTCCAAGACATAACCCAATTGTCCAATTAAATGACATAACCGGTCTGGTTCATTAAAATTGGTCTAACCAAAATTAATTACTACGATGACCACAATTGTCAACCGGTTATTTACTAAACCGGATTTTCTCAATTTATTTGGTCCAACCAAATCAAATTAGAAAACCACTGGTTTAGGCACTAAATCCAATTTTACGACTTTGGATTTCTTATCACGGTTTAACCAGATCTTAATAAATTTTATTAAGTCTGTAATTATTAAACCGTGACGATTAAGATTTTAATTATTTTTAAATCGAACCATCACAAGCCAAACCGAACCGGCACGAGACGGGACGCTCGGGCCGAGAGAGGGACGCGATCGCGGTCCATCCGCTGATCGTGGTCGATCTCTCGCGATCGTGCGAACAACCACGCAACACGATCCTCAAGCGATCGGTTCGTGCGTCTTCGCCGATCCGGTCCGACGCATACCAATCCGAGATCGGTTCATGCGGTTTCGATTAGGGTTTTAGTTCTTAGGTTTCTTAAGTGTTTTCTTATCAAATTCAAGCACAGATTGATTCAAACACTTCTAAACAACCTAAACATGATTCTAAACAAGAAATCCTAATAGAACCAATGGCTCTGATACCACTGAAGGATTGTTTAGTTAATCCTGATTCAATTTCTCATTGATTGATTCCTACTAAACAGATTGGATCTAGGTTCTCTTGCTGAATCATAAAAGATCTCACCTAATACCTTGTTATGCAGCGGAATGGAGAGGTATGAGTCAGAGATCAGCAGAACCGCCAAGAGACAGCTCCTCCCAAGGTTCACACACGCACACTTCAGGAAATTGGCTGCTAGACCAAGAGGAAGGGAGGCGCAGAGAGAGAGAGGCGCAGAGAGGCTTAGAATTATTAGAGAGCTAGGTCAAGTTTTATTCATTAAAACCCCTTTTAGTTCTCATGGGCTTTTGGGCCCAAGTCTCAGTCTGATTAAATCCCTTAGATTTAATCAGGCCCTTTTATCTCTCTAAGCATAGTAAATGCCTAGCACTTTTACCGTACTTCTGCTAAACCGTTCCTTCATAGTTTCCTGTTAGCTTAGGCGTGTGACCCATATGGGATCATATAATAAAGGCAATAAGTCCAAGACTTATAGATCATGAGCGGACTCTAGCAAGCCATCATGACCCCCAGTATTATATGACTTATGTCTGATCATTGACATACTCTTACTTTCTAGAGACAGTACAGAGATAACTGGACATAATTCCAACAAAAAAACGATATAACTCTATCCTACCAGGTAAGTATTTATGGTTTAGGTAAGTAAACATGATGGATGTGCTTCTTATTGTGAATCAATCCTTGCAGGGAGTACGTGCTAAAGACCTTAATATATGGAGTGGTGGACATAACGAACGATTTCTTACTTGAAATTGCGGAGCCCATGAAATGTTTGACCACAACGGTTAATATGATGGAAATTTATACTATAGGTTAAAGATTAGTAGGACTTATAGGTTATTTTGGAATTTCAGCATATGCAGCTACTTGCGGAGTTAATCTGTTGGAATTGTGTCCAGTAATCTCGGTACTGTCTCTAGAAAGTAAGAGTATGTCAATGATCAGACATAAGTCATATAATACTGGGGGTCATGATGGCTTGCTAGAGTCCGCTCATGATCTATAAGTCTTGGACTTATTGCCTTTATTATATGATCCCATATGGGTCACACGCCTAAGCCAACAAGAAAAAGGTGTAGGAACGGTGTAGCAGAAGTACGGTAAAAGTGCTAGGCATTTACTGTACTTAGAGAGAATAAAAGGTTTTGGCCACTGTGTGTCGATCGATACACAAGGAGTGTCGATCGACACAGTGCGCGAACGCCTCGGAGTTAATTGGCCTTTGGGCCAAATGGCCCAAAACGAACTGAACGAGTTTTATAAACTTAAGACGAGTTCAGGTCGAAATTATAAGCCCTAGCCGCGAGCCTCCTCTCTCTCTCTGCGCCGATTTCCTCCTGGTCTAGCAGCCGTTTTCTGTGATCGCGTGTGTGAACCTTTGGAGGATTCATCTCTCGGTGTTTCTCTGATCTCAGACATACCATCTCTTTCCGCTGCAAACAGGTATAAGGTGAGATCATCATTTGTTTCTATTCGAGAAGAACCTAGATCCGCATGTTTAGGTTGATATGAATCTAAGAATTGAATCAGGATCAACTAAACATTCCTTCAGTGGTATCAGAGCCAGGTTCTGGTTTTTCTTGTTTAGATTCAAGTTTAGGATTGTTTTTCTTGTTTAAAAGTGTTTTGAATCAACTACTGATAAGAGAAATCACTTAAGTAACAAGAATTGAAACCTAAACATATGAAAAAATCGCATGATCAAGCTATATGATTTGGTATGCGATCTGATCCGAGAGAATGAGTATCGGCTGCGATCGCATGGATCGATCGATACGATCGCATGGATCGGTCGATACAGACTCTCGGCTAACCCTGTTAACGCGTGAAAGCAGGATCGATGCACGATCGATGCAGGATCGATGCTAAGAGCATCGACCGATGCGGTTGATGGATCGATCGACACGGTTGGTTCATCGATCGACATGGTTGGTTTAAGGCTCGGTTTAATATTTTGATTAAAATTAATTCGTCCTGGTTTAATAAACAGATTTAATAATTTTATTAAGTCTGGTTAAACCGGGACAAGAAATCCAATGTCGAAAGAATTATTGGATTTAGTGCCTAAACCAGGATTTTCTAATTTGATTTGGTTGGACCAAATAAATTGAGAAAATCCGGTTTAGTAAATAACCGGTTGACAATTGTGGTCGTCGTAGTAATTAATTTTGGTTAGACCAATTTTGATGAACCAGACCGGTTATGTCATCTAATTGGACGATCGGGTTATGTCTCGGACATAGACCAATTCTTCGGCCTCGGGCCAAGAAGTTAAAACGATTGGGCCAATTATTTGAGTCTTTCTTCAGATTTAATTTAAAATTTATTTTATAAAGAATATAAATCGATTTTAAATTAAAGTTTCCGATATTTTGAAATTAGAAAGTTTCTTAATTTATAGAAGTTTCTAGATTTGCATGATTCGGATTTTAAGAAATTTCTAAAGTTAGAAAGTTTCCGTTTTTTAGAAAGTTTCCAATTTTAGAAAGTTTCCAAAAATAGTAGGTTTTCTAAAATGGAAAGTTTCCCGAAATAGTAATCTTCTATTTTGGGAATGAGATTTTAAAATAAACCTACGAACCTCAAATAATATCAAGCGTTGGATGTCTTGTCCAGGCTATGTCAGCTGTTGAAGCCCATTCAATTGTATTCATGGCCTTACAGTGTGAGGGTGTCTGCTTTTGCGTGGATAAGACGGTTTGTGATTCATAAATGTCATTGGGAGTCCCAGACATTAATGATTACATGACTGTATAGTCTGGTTTTCTTGACTAGGCCATCGGGAGTCCCGGGCCTTGAGACATCAGAGTGGATTGGGCCTCGGGCCCAGATTCACAACCAAGAGTTATATCACGGATATAATTAGCCGATGTAGGGCTTACCGATATAAGCTAAGGTTGGGTGACGGCCAGTGGCCCACTTTGATCTTAGTTATATGTGGATCTTGGAATCATTATATTCTATTGAGGGTAACTTATGTTATTGAATATAATGCGTGATTAATCTCGTATTAAATTTAATATGATTAATCATATTGAACATATTAACTAAAATCCTTTTATCTTAATTTTCAGTTATGACTAGCACAAACAATCAAAACACTTTCTCGATCCGGTCTGTCCTTAAGATGGACAAGCTGAACGGATCAAATTTCTTGACTTGGTCGCGGAACCTGAGGCTAGTCCTCAGACAGGAGAGAAAGGACTATGTTCTTGAGAGAGCTCTCCCCGTGAGGATCGGGTCCAATGCCTCCCATGCAGTATATGATGCTTGGAATAAGCATTATAATGATGCGGTAGATATGCGTGGTCTGATGTTGGCTACCATGGACTCAGATTTGCGGAAGCAATATGAGAACATGGAGTCGCCAATAGAGATGATCAGCAGCCTGAAATTGAAATTTCAGGAGCAGATAAGAGTGGAGAGATACCGGTTGGTTAAGTCTCTCACTAGCTGCAAGCTACCAAATGATAATCCAGTGAGTCCTCATGTCAGTAAAATGATGGGTTACATTGATAACCTGAGGAAACTGGATTATCCAGTTAGCCAAGAATTGGCAACTGAGATCATTCTGCAGTCACTGCCGTCAAGCTATGATAAGTTCAGAAGGAACTATATCAAGAAAGGCTTGACGAAGACGCTGACTGAACTGCATGATATGTTCAAGACAGTTGAGCCAAACGTGAAGAGTACCCTGTACAATCTCATGAATGAGAAGGGTAGGTTTACTAAACCTAATGCTGACAAGGGTGAAGACAAAGTTGTCCAGATTTTGAATCATGGCAAGCGTGTGTCTTCTGAGCCCGAGTCAGATACCTCTTACGTTGGTAAGTGCTGCTACTGTAAGGAGACAGGGCATTGGAAGAGAAATTGCATTAAATTCATGGAAGATGATGAGGAGTTGAAGTTGATTTATGAGACTACTTCCTCAGGTATTCATGTTATTACTTCAAGTTCTACCTTAAAGATATTGGATACTGGTTGTGGCACTGATATTTGTGATAATATGCAGAGCCTAAGCAACAGTAGAACGTCCTTAAAGGTATTGGATACTGGTTGTGGCACTGATATTTGTGATAATATGCAGAGCCTAAGCAACAGTAGAACGTTGAAGGAAGGGCAAGTGAAACTACATGTCTGGAAGGAGCTTGGGATGCTGCCTCAGCCGTAGGGTTTTTCACTTATAGATCCCTTTGAGGATTGGTTTTGTATTAAGTAATTGCTACAATGTACCTGCTTTAAGCAGAGTTGTCTTTCATTTTCTTGTAAGAATTTGAATGTTTTTCATTTTGATAAAAGACAAGTTTTGTTCTTTTGATCTTAATGAAATATTAATTGTAGCACCCTATTCATGGAATGGGTTTTTATATCTTAAACCAAAGAGTGCCTAAGTGTAACATAAATACCGAATTGGTTTAAATCTGATGAATTAAACCTGATTTTTCTTGGCATAAATTCTTGGTCACATAGAGTAAGTCGGATTCAGAAATCCCATAGTCATGGACTGTTGGGCTCATTTGATAAAATATCTTATGAGACTTGAATTCTGTTTACTAGACCAAAAGGTAAAGGGCCTATCTTAGCCGAGCTAGAGAAGGGCCCAAAGGCTTATTGGACCTGGAACATACTCATGTATGTGGCACAATGAGCAGTAATGCCAGAGAAAATCTCCTGTACTTCATTGTCTCTACTGATTACTTCAGTGAGAGTGACTGTGTTCATTTGATGAGACACAAGTCGGAATTCTTTGACATAGTCGAAAGAGTTCCAGAATGAAGTATAGGATCTGAATGACAAAAGTATTAAGACTCTGGATTAAATCACGAGTGAGAATACTTAAGTCATTGATTGTGTGATCATCTTAATGAGTGTGAAATCGTTTCACAGCTCATTTCTCCTGAAAACCTGAAGGTGTTTCTGTGAGAAAGAATCAGATCTTATTAGAAATGATTAAAGAAGAGTCACACGAATCTTCCATGATATTATTTAAGAATAACGCTCTAAAATATCTAAGTTTACGCTGAAATAGTTCCACAAATATCAGTTGAAAGACACCACGTAAATGTGGATTGGAATCGATCCAAATTCGTCTTTACTGAGTATTTGTAGTTGTACTACTTCGCTGGTTGTCCGAAGGAAACCAAGGCTTGTTACTTTTACGTCCATTCTGTTTTCTAAGAAGGGAAGTTATTTTCCAAGAAGAACAGTGGGAGTAAAAGTATAACTCGAAGAAATTCGAGAAATACAGGAGGCTGCTCAACCTGTTGAGGGAGAGCAGCGGAAGGATTTACAGATTTCTGTAGAATCTACACCTGTGGAGCCTTGTCCGAAGGAAACCAAGGCTTGTTACTTTTACGTCCATTCTGTTTTCTAAGAAGGGAAGTTACTTTCCAAGAAGAACAGTGGGAGTAAAAGTATAACTCGAAGAAATTCGAGAAATACAGGAGGCTGCTTAACCTGTTAAGGGATAGCAGCGTAAGGATTTACAGATTTCTGTAGAATCTACACTTGTGGAGCCTGAAGTTCGCAGATATGAATGAATCAGTTACTAATCCGAGAGTGATTTCTCGTCATTAGTTGAACCTGATAATCATTGAAAGATCGCATGATCTGATGATCATTGAAAGCGACGAATCTGCGAAATTCAAAGAAGCGAAATTGAGCCCGGACTCCGAAAAATTACATTTTATGTAAGTTAGCTTCATCGATCCATTCATGGATGGAAGCAAACATATCGGAGTTGGAATCTTCGTTCTGTTGAAGTAGTCAAGGTTTTGACTTGAACAGGAACGAAGCGGAACTGTGTGTTTACTAATAGATTAGTGGGAGCGATATTGCATTTCTCATATTGTATGTCGATGACATACTGATTCTCGAAAATGACGTCCCAATGCTGCAGTCAGTAAAGGACTGGCTTGGGAGTTGGTTCTAATGATTGACATGGGTAAAGCCACGTATGTTCTTGGATTTTGGATCAAAAGATAGAGATCCGAAAGAGCTGGTAAGACAAAGTCAGGATTCTTATCCCGACAAAGTCCTACACGTTTTCAGCATTCCAAGAAGGGTTTTAGATGCAAATGTCACATGGCATTACGTTAAGCAAGACACAGTGTCCTACGATAACTGCTGAGCTTAAATGCATGGATAAGATTCCATATGCGTCAGCAATTGGATCTATCATGTATGCCATGAAACGTGCTTGTTTGATGTTGCTATAATGTTAAGCAAGACAAGTAAAGACCAGTCAAATCCAGCAAAGAATCACTGGATTGCCGTAAAGAATATCCTAAAGTATTTGAGGAATACTAAGGATAAATTCTTGAGTTACGGAGAAAGTGAGGTGCTACGAGTCGGTAGAGTCTGAAAGACAAGTTTCCAATAGACAAAGATGATTTCCGATCACAGTCCGGTTATATCTTGTGTCTATCTGGCGGTGCAAGGCACTGTTGCTGACTCCATGACTTAAGCTGAACATTTCGCAGCTTGGGAAGTGGCGAAAGAGGTTGTTTGGAAAGAAGAGTTCGTCACTGAACTTGATGTGATTTCCAGCATAGATGAGACTAGCTGCACATCAGAGGTCCAAACACCTTGAGGATAGGTATAACCTATTCCGTGAGATAAATGACAGAGATGTTAAGTAGATCAGCAAGTTTCAACGAATGAGAACGTTGCTAATCTATTAACGAAGCCACTCCTTAGGCCTAAGCACGAGTCGCGGACTGTTGCTGTAGGATAAGTGAAATTAAGATGTAGTCTTAATTTCAGTGGGAGTTATTAAAGGGCTTTATTTAGTTATTGGATATGTTCTTGAAATAACATTTAAGATGTTTAATGAAATTATGATTTCAAGATTATTTTAACTGTGATGAAATAATCGTTCCAAAGTGATAAAAACCATTTTATAGGTCATCGAAGTAAGTGACTTGATCTTGAGTCATCAAAGTCATTTAGCTTGATCATGAGACCCTATATTTGATAGATGGC
Organism: Orychophragmus violaceus; assembly: GCA_030180135.1. NCBI lineage: Eukaryota > Viridiplantae > Streptophyta > Magnoliopsida > Brassicales > Brassicaceae > Orychophragmus > Orychophragmus violaceus. The sequence goes on from CM058237.1 coordinate 70,530,474, forward strand.
TTATATCATCCTGTCCCTAGTCGAAGGTTGTTGAAATTGGAACACCAACAACCGTGTGAGACTGGATTGGTACGTGACTTATGACAAAGTCTCAGTGTGTCATAGATGCTCGGCATCAAAGTCAGTACATAGGTGTATGTTGGGGAACATACGACCGGACAAGACCCGCTTATAAGAACTCTTCAGGATATTTATATCTGTGTCATAAGAGATTCTTACTACGACTATAGAGTATAGTCCTTAGACCTGAGTTCGCATGCATGTGACTGCACATGGACTGATGCACTTTGATCATTGTCTAACGCTATCGTTCTGCGATAGTTATAAGGACCTTGTTTGGGTGTATTATGAAATGAGTAGTTTACAGTGATGGAACAAGACGGGATTTGTCCCTCCAATATAAATGGAGTGAATATCTCTAGGCCAATCGGAGATTTGAATACTGGAAAATGCATGGCCATGCTCAAACGGACTGTCCCGAGTCGTTTGGATTGTCAGTATCAAATCAGAGTCCGATGAACAAGATTAGGCTTTATAAGGATGACACCAATCTTGCCTTATGACTAATCGAGATATTGTGACAAAAGGATTATGAATACAGAGATTCCAGTACAAGTGGGAGATTGTTGGAATTGTGTCCAGTAATCTCGGTACTGTCTCTAGAAAGTAAGAGTATGTCAATGATCAGACATAAGTCATATAATACTGGGGGTCATGATGGCTTGCTAGAGTCCGCTCATGATCTATAAGTCTTGGACTTATTGCCTTTATTATATGATCCCATATGGGTCACACGCCTAAGCCAACAAGAAAAAGGTGTAGGAACGGTGTAGCAGAAGTACGGTAAAAGTGCTAGGCATTTACTGTACTTAGAGAGAATAAAAGGTTTTGGCCACTGTGTGTCGATCGATACACAAGGAGTGTCGATCGACACAGTGCGCGAACGCCTCGGAGTTAATTGGCCTTTGGGCCAAATGGCCCAAAACGAACTGAACGAGTTTTATAAACTTAAGACGAGTTCAGGTCGAAATTATAAGCCCTAGCCGCGAGCCTCCTCTCTCTCTCTGCGCCGATTTCCTCCTGGTCTAGCAGCCGTTTTCTGTGATCGCGTGTGTGAACCTTTGGAGGATTCATCTCTCGGTGTTTCTCTGATCTCAGACATACCATCTCTTTCCGCTGCAAACAGGTATAAGGTGAGATCATCATTTGTTTCTATTCGAGAAGAACCTAGATCCGCATGTTTAGGTTGATATGAATCTAAGAATTGAATCAGGATCAACTAAACATTCCTTCATAATCTACATGAAACATGATACGTACTACGTGCATGAGAGGATAGTTTTCCTCCCGCCTTGGTTCTCCAACTATTTGCAAGGGCGACATAGGAGCTTCTACTCGTCCAAAGATAAGCGAGGGTACCACTGGGGTGATCGCATCAAGGAGTTTGTATATGGTGAGTGGACTAAAGGGCGAGTAAAGGCCAGATGGTTTGAAGATGTGGGAAGAGTATATGTGCTGATGCATTGGAATGAGGATCACTGGGTTGGAGTGGTTATTGACATTGAAATGGGGACTGTCGAAGTACTAGACTCGTTACCCATCCATACTCGGGAAAATAAAGTTGCTGAAGAAATTTCTCCGATTATACAAATGATGCCTTATATTGTGGATGCGTTTTTCAAGGTCGATCCAGAGACTAAAGCCAGGAAGCCAAAGGAAGCAATGAGGACAAGTAAACAGGAACTAATCGAAATTCAACCGACGTATACATGGACTCGGTCAGATAGTTGGTACAAGAATGATAGAGCAGGCGACTGCGGTGCCGTTGCAATGAAGTTTCTTGAGCTGCATGCACTATCCAGAAAAGAGGCAATGGAGTCGATGACAGATGCGTGGGTGGACCAGTTTATAGAGGAATACGCGATGGACATTTATAAGCAGTTTTTGTCCCTGAGATTCTGAAATAAGGTAACACTACTAGATATGGTTTGTTTGTTTGGCATTTGAAACTTAAAAAACCGTTTGTATTGTACTATTTCGAATTTGAATAGCACATTTTATGACATATGGCAGTAGAGATACCCTGCTTATTTATTAGTTTGTGGGTAGTTAAATTGTCTAAATGAATGCTACGCTCATGTATAGAGTTAAAAGCGAGTTTTATAATGTTGGCGTACGATTAGGTTGACCGTGGATAGTAGACAAGTGTAAATAATAGATATAAGGATAGTGACGCGATAAAGCAATGCCCGGTATAGCTGAAAAATTGGATGGCTCAGTTAAAAGTGATAAAATAATAGTACAAACTAAATATTGTAGTGGCTTATTAGACGCTAGGGAGGGGACACCTATAAATCAACCTGACTTGGCAGGCAATTGGAGTAGACAGTTTTCAGAATAAGCAACTGAAATATACGATGGGATTGGGATATATTAAGTATGATTTTACGTTAAACCCTATCGAACGTCGAAGGTGGGGACACACATCGAACGTTGTGCGAGTATCGAATTCAATTGGAGTAGCTGGTATTTGCGTTTTAGTAAAATAGAATGAATATGATTGTTTTGATATGCGGAACTGGTGTCGAATAGAGGCTGGATAGTTAGAAGAAATGTTAGTATCCGCCGCAATAAATCAAATGTAGATAAGATATCCCTAAAAATGTTAAACTGTAGGGCGAAGCACAATGATTTGACAGGCGAGAAGGCATGTGATAGTAAATATATTAATGTTAGTACAGTTGATTGGTATATCAAGATCCAAAAAGCTGTAGAAGTAAAGATTCTAGGTGGATAGTTGTATGGATAATAAATCTATTAATGTTAGTAAATGGGTCGATGTGAAATGGTCAACGATTAGGCCATGGATAGTTCGAATACTAGTATTTGTGAGGATTAAAATAATTGTAATATGATATTTCTAGCTCAATTAATGTTGACATAGGCGAATGGAAAATAAAGGATCGATAAGTAAGCATCCAGATAAAGGATCGATAAGTAAGCATCTTAAAATAAGGTTACACTATTGGATATTGTTTGTTTGTTTGGCATTTGAAACTTTAAAAATCGTTTGTATTTTACTATTTCGAATTTGGATAGCCCATTTTATGACATGTCGCAGTAGAGATAACGTTCTTATCAATTAGTTTGTGAATAGTTTAATTGTCTGAAATAATGTTTCGCTGATGTATAGAGTTAAAATCAAGTTTTGTAATGTTGACGTATGAGTAGGTTGACTGTGATACGATTAGACAGTTTAGAAAAGAAGATTTAGCGATGGGATTGGGAAATATTAAGAATGATTCGACGTTAAACCCTATCTAACGTCGTAGGTGGGGACACACATAGAATGTTGCGCGGTAATAGAATTGAGTTAGAGTAACTGGCCTTTGCCTTTGAGTAAAATATAATGCTTATGATTGTTTGCTTTGATATGCGGAATTGTAGTCGATCAAATGGTGGATAGTTAAAAGAAATGTTAGTATCCGCAACAATAAATCAAAAAGAAAGAAGATAGTTCTAATAATGTTGAATGTAGGACTAGGTACAATGAATTGAGAAGCTAGAAGGTGTAGGATAGTAATTATATTAATGTTAGTACAGATGTTGGGTATACGAAGGTCTCTAAATATGTAGAAGTACAGATGATAAGTGGATACTCTTTATGGATACTAAATATATTAATGTTGGTAAATGGGGGATTGTGAAAATTTCAGCGATGGACCTATGGATAATTTTAATATTAGATTCTGGGGGGATTAATTTTAATTTTTTGTGATATTTCTAGCTATATAAATGTTGACAAAGGCGAATGTTCATAAAGGAGCGATTATTAAGCATAGAGATCACGGTGGTATTTAGAAGGACTGCTATAGCTTTGCATTTTGTAGTATAGGTGATGGGTGGATAGTTTGAATGGATACTATAGTTAGTGGATTGCTGGATTGGGTAGGCTAAGCATTATGGTGGAAAGATGTGATAAAATGTTACTATCTGTACCAGATGTGTACATGAAGCACTAAAGATGATCAGTGGATTAGCTGAAGGATAGAATATATATGTAGTAGTATTTGTTATAATTAAATTAATAAAACCCTAAATCTAAAGCGCTATTAATGTTGGCATTGGGACTCACCATAATGATTTGTAGGGATGAGGGTTCTGGTTTCCGAGGGGTAGGCTTAATTATAGCCTTGCGTAATGATAGCCTTGGAATGCAAAACAATAATTGAAAGCTCTGAGGATGAGGGGTTTCGAAGTTTATGATCGTTAAGTATCGAAAAATGCAACGTTTCTGATTTGGAATTTAGTTGGATAAGTCTAAGGTATAAAATGGATAGATTCTAAGGGAAACGGCTGACAGATACTTTAAAAATCGATATTACATCTTTATGTAAAAAACGAGAAAGACATGAAGACTATTTCTCCGATACAGAAAAAGTGTCGAACGTTCTTCTCCTGCACCGTTGCACTAGCCTCAAACAGCTCCCTAAGCATTTGCGTTATGAACTGCAACCTGACCCCAAGCGCCAGCGTTCTGTTCTCCAGCTTCATCCCAAACGACATCGTTGTTCCAAACTGCAGCGTTTTGCAATCCATCATCACCCCAACCACTAGCGGCGGGTATGGCTTGTGGCTCAGGCCACTCAAAGAAAGTGCGAGGAATGATTTCAAAGAATACAAGACTCTCGATAGTCCAAAAACAAGCATCGCACATACCGTGGCCTTTGATTTTCTTGTGGAGGATGCTAAACCAATAACGGTAAACAGAGCAAGGGCATGTCCTTAATCTTGCCTCGTCGAACGCATCCCATATATGGGCAAGGTCAACGGAGATGCCGACAGAACAGCTGAAGCGCTCAAACTCTCTGACATGCTTTCTAAGAGAACGGATAGCAACACGCGAAGAATAGGGGTGGCCGAACCTGAATCCAAGGCAAGATAGATGGATCGACGGATCACTTCGTAACAGTAAACAACAGGTTTGAAACCAGCAGTGGCGGATTGTTTGATCATTTGAAACGCAGCTAGTCTTCCATCCGTGTACATGAAGTCGGCTATTCCTCTTTAAAAACTGTGGATATGTTATTGGCATCCAGGCAGGAGTTGTACAAAAGAACGATGCTGTTGCGGTAATCTTCTGGAGGGACATACTGGACAAGATTGATTTGAGAATGAGTATCCATGTGATCCGCGTCGTCCCGAAGAGTGGTGCATACGGCTCGAACCTTGAAGTGTTCTAAAATATTATTACTAGCATTCTTTGCAAGGATTAATCTTCTTACGTCCCCCGGAAGATCAAGAAGATTTAGAGTGGATGATAGGTCTAGTTTTAATCCCTATTCTAACTGCAAGTGCACAGTGATGTAGTTGTAGTACTTAGGGTATCGAATCCACAGGGACTCCGGTCAATGATAGATTAAGAACGATCAGATTAAACTAGGTGAAAGTAATGAGAAACTAAAGCAAGCAGAAAAGTAAATCAGTAGCAAGCGAGTTTGTGAGCGAGGAAGCGAAGCGTTAAGTTTAGGGAGTTCTCAGGAAATCAGGAACACAAGCAATCAATCAATCGGGATCTAATCGGAAACTGTTCTAGAACTCAAAACACAGATATAGAATTAACCAACTCTTGTTGCGAGAATTCTCTAAGTCTAAGTGCAGCAATCCAAATCTCTTTGCAATCACTAACAGATTAAACCAGCATTAATTTCAAGTTCGATATGTTCACAATTAAACTAAACCAAATCTCTTTGCGAGTAATTTAATTGCTCATCTAGGTTCTTTCTAGCTAATTAACCAACTGTCGTTGCATCAATCAACCTAACATCATAAATCTGGATAGCTACTTCAGATTAAGCATTAAGAACAATCCTAGACGAAGAACTAGCAGATATGAATCCCTACAGGTTGATTAAACTATAATTCCATGAAATCCCTAATGAGAATCCCTAAACTTAACAGGTAATCTACTCAGACATGTTCATCGAAACAGAAAACATCTTGAATAGAAAACCAAATATCATAAAACAAAGTAAAGATATTGGGTTCAAAATCTTCTCTCTTTCGAGAACAGGATCAGCCCCTAACTCTCTCTGAAATAAAATAAGACTTAAGAAAAGCGTAGCCTAAACAAGTGGCTAAAAACCCTAATATATAGTCTAAAACACGTTTTGGGCTTTGTGTAAATATCAGGGCTTTTCTGCAATATCAGCATTCTTCATTAAACCGCCGAGTCTGGCCCATCTCGCATATGCAACGATCGACACCAAAGGTGTGTCGATCGATGCATTCCTCAAATGTCCACAGAGAACTCTATCTCTCGGCCAAACACTCCAAAAAGCTCCAGAAAGTGCCATAATTACCAAATCTGCTCCAAATGTGCTTGTACCTAATAAATACCTGAAAAGACTCTAAAACATAGTAAAAGACTCGATAAATAAGATGTATACCATGGTTAAAAGCCCTAAAATCCATGGTATATCAACTCCCCCACACTTAGCTTTTGCTTGCCCTCAAGCAAGTAAAGAACCAGAACATGGTGAAGAGGTTTGAAAACTTTCAGAAACTCTTTTCATCCTAGAAGCAACAACACTCAGATTCCCCTTAGTAATCCACTTGAAAGATTTCACCTGCAAACATCAAGACCAACATGTACTTCCCCCACACTTAGCAACTGTCCTAAGTAAACTCCACAATCACATTCACGCATTCAAATTCACCCTACTGACTTCTGCAAGTATTTAAGTGCGGTCTCACCTAAGGAGTATCGATCAAAGGCACATGGACTCTTACCTTATCAGCTCTAGACCACCATACTATCTTTCTCTAGTCCCTTTCTTCTCTTTTCCCTTCCTTAGCATTCTGATTTTTCCCCATTGGATATCATTTTATTTTATTTTTTTATTAGTGCTCTTCCCGTTAAGGGGTGTACTTTGGACACATTCCATGGATGCACAGGATATGAGAGTTGTAGCTACCATTCCCATGAACACTTCGGAGTTACTAACTCATCCTCAGTTTATTATCTTTTTTTTTAATGGAAGGGGAGAAGGGAACTAAATAGGACAGGTTTACAGGCTGTGTCAGAACTAACAAGGGAATCCGACACAAAGTATACCAAGCCCTTAGGTGAGAAAATCTAAGTCAGTATTAAGGTGAAGTCAGTAAAAGGATCCTCTGATACCTGAAGTGATGTGGGTGTCCTTAGTAGGTTGATCCATGTCTGGGTTTTCTAATAGTCAGAGATAATCTACAGCTTCATCCCAATGGTCACTTAAGTTCTTGCAAGTGCTGTAAATCTTCTCAAAAAATCATTGTTTCTTACTTAAACTAGTTTTGACTCAATAAAACAAATTTTTGAAAATTGGACTGACTCTTAAGAAAACAAAAGCGTGCGTCAGTAGCTCCTCCCCCACACTTAAAACACATTGTCCCCAGTAGTGTCAAGCTTAGGGTCGGCGAGAAAATAAATCAAATTGAAACAATCCGAAAAGTTGCAGAACACGTACCTGTCGTCGCCCTGTGTCGATCGATGCCACAAGGGTGTCGATCGATGCAAGGCGCATTTGCTCGCGGTTATATGAATAACCGATGTCGAAACCGCAATTGATTCGGTAAACCGTAAATCGCAACTGCATCAACCTATGCACTAGGTGTGTCGATCGATGCAATGCGATTTTGCCTGTTTCTCAAGCCTTTGAACACACAAAAACAGAAAAATTAAAAACACCAAATCAAATTAAAAAACGAAAACTAAAACGAACCTAACAGTGGATTGCCTCCCACTCAGCGCTTGTTTTGAGTCATTAGCTTGACTATGGGATAGAGATTGAACTCATGGTGGTTTCAACAGAGACTTTGAGTGTCTCTGTGAATATCTCTTCATCCAAGGAGGTGTATAGGCTTTCAGATCATGAGGCTTCCCAAGGAATGAATAAACAGCATCAGGGCGGGAGCGAAGCTTGGGTGGTACACTGCGTTTTTCTGCATTCAAAACAATGCGGTCAGGAGGTTTAAGCTTAGGTGATTTATATCTTATATTTGGTGTAGATCTGATGTCTGGAGCTTTCTGCTTATGAGTAGTTGCAGGTACTGAAGATGTTAGAGCAGGTTCAAGAGGAACCGCCATCTTCTTCTCTCCACTATCAGATATTGTAGTTCCACCAATCTGAACTTCTTCTTTCAGATCACCATCAGTGGAGATCATCTTCTTTGCATGAACTCGCGAAGCTTCAGCTGGTAGAGTTTCATTCATCTTCTTATCCATCACTTTCATGCAGTTAGCCACTTCTATCTCTTGTTTAGAGGGTTTAGGAACCTTAGGATATGGCACAATGGGCTTGTAGACTCGTTCTGGGACTGTTGCAGGCTTCTGGTCTCGTATGCGATCTGTGTCGATCGATGCAGTAGGTGTGTCGATCGACACAAGGCGATTATGTTTGTCGTAAGAACTCGAAATTGCCGTCAGAACTGCGTGTCGACCGACACTAAGGGGGTGTCGGTCGGTGCATGTCTCAGGCAGACAATATTCATCCAGAAAATCCGAGATTATGCTCTCTTCTTCACCTAGCAACTCAATCTCATCTCGTAAGGTCACAGCTTTGATGGATTTGTACTGTTCAGCTTTCCTAGCTTCATTATGCCTTTGTATTGCTCCAGCTGTTTGTTGAACTTGGACATCTAGCTTCTTCACATGTGTGCTCAAGTATTCAAACTTCCCATTCAGATTTTCATGTATAGCTTTCAACTTCCTGTCGAAGTCTACAGCAAACTTGGTCTGATCCTCTAGTAACTGCTACATCATGCTCATCAGCTTATTAGACTGTGTATTGTGAGGAGGAACAGGCTGATATGATGGAGATTCATAATCTCTGGTGAATGAATAGGAACCATAGCTTCTGCAGAACGAGTTATTCTGCTGATTTTCCAACATCTGTTCCATCATTCCCATCATTCTTTCGCAATGTGTCGATCGATGCATAGTAGCGTCGATTGATGCAAGCTCGAGAATGAAACGATCGACACACAGGACCGTGTCGATCGATGCAGGGCGATTACAGGCGTACCTGAAACGCAAGAACAGAAAAGAAAAAAAATTAGTAGCAAAAAATAAAAACGAAAAACCTAGTCTAAACCCTAAGTTCAAATCTATCAAAGACTCAAAAGAGTCCCCGGCAACGGCGCCAAAAACTTGATAGGTCTAGTTTTAATCCCTATTCTAACTGCAAGTGCAGAGTGATGTAGTTGTAGTACTTAAGGTATCGAATCCACAGGGACTCCGGTCAATGATAGATTAAGAACGATCAGATTAAACTAGGTGAAAGTAATGAGAAACTAAAGCAAGCAGAAAAGTAAATCAGTAGCAAGCGAGTTTGTGAGCGAGGAAGCGAAGCGTTAAGTTTAGGGAGTTCTCAGGAAATCAGGAACACAAGCAATCAATCAATCGGGATCTAATCAGAAACTGTTCTAGAACTCAAAACACAGATATAGAATTAACCAACTCTCGTTGCGAGAATTCTCTAAGTCTAAGTGCAGCAATCCAAATCTCTTTGCAATCACTAACAGATTAAACCAGCATTAATTTCAAGTTCGATATGTTCACAATTAAACTAAACCAAATCTCTTTGCGAGTAATTTAATTGCTCATCTAGGTTCTTTCTAGCTAATTAACCAACTGTCGTTGCATCAATCAACCTAACATCATAAATCTGGATAGCTACTTCAGATTAAGCATTAAGAACAATCCTAGACGAAGAACTAGCAGATATGAATCCCTACAGATTGATTAAACTATAATTCCATGAAATCCCTAATGAGAATCCCTAAACTTAACAGGTAACCTACTCAGACATGTTCATCGAAACAGAAAACATCTTGAATAGAAAACCAAATATCATAAAACAAAGTAAAGATCTGGGGTTCAAAATCTTCTCTCTTTCGAGAACAGGATCAGCCCCTAACTCTCTCTGAAATAAAATAAGACTTAAGAAAAGCGTAGCCTAAACAAGTGGCTAAAAACCCTAATATATAGTCTAAAACACGTTTTGGGCTTTGTGTAAATATCAGGGCTTTTCTGCAATATCAGCATTCTTCATTAAACCGTCGAGTCTGGCCCATCTCGCATATGCAACGATCGACACCAAAGGTGTGTCGATCGATGCATTCCTCAAATGTCCACAGAGAACTCTATCTCTCGGCCAAACACTCCAAAAAGCTCCAGAAAGTGCCATAATTACCAAATCAACTCCAAATGTGCTTGTACCTAATAAATACCTGAAAAGACTCTAAAACATAGTAAAAGACTCGATAAATAAGATGTATACCTTGGTTAAAAGCCCTAAAATCCATGGTATATCAGTGGACATTTTGAGTTTTTGGTGTAGAGTATATAGACATATAGAATGGTGTCGAGATCTCTAATTTATAGATGTCGAAATGTCGAAACATTTCAGTTTCCCCCAAACTTTAATTAAATGCACCACTGGAACTGATGAGTTAACAAGATGAATCCATAGACTAAAATGTATCCATCAATGCACCGCCAGAAATCGATAGGTCGATTATCTACATAAGAATAGAACACACCGCCGGTGGATAGTTAAGTTGGAACGTTTGAGATCGAACAAGGAGGGTATTTACAAAGCCGTGTTGAAAACAAGGTGGACTATAAGAGTTCTTTCGCATATGTCAAATATAAATATATGGATAATACTAGTATGATTTTACTGGGAAACAAAAATGTATCCATGAGAGTAATTGGACGATATGAATTAAGGGATGTGCTAATCAACAAAAAAATAACTAAGTATCCATTTAAAAGTGGTAAAAGTCGAAGTAAACATTAATTATACATACACCGTATAATTTGTAGCGGTACAATGGTACAGATTGATTCTACGTGGATAGTCCGTTAATAATAAACTACGTATGGATAGTTAACTGGTAAACAATAAATCTCTAAAGTTGTTGATACACTGAATGATCGTCTGTTATTTTGGAACATTTAAGATCGTTAAATGTGAGTGTTACACACCAACGTGGTAATAGAAGGCGAATAATAAAAGGCTGCAGGGATAGTGCAGAATAAACATTAATGGATCATCAATTGTGATTTACGGAGAATCATTGTAGTATGTTGGTAGATATATTCGAGGAAAGGTATGGGCAAAATGAAGGTGAGGGTGTAGGTAGCTCCAATTTGGTTTGTCGTTGAGGTAAATAACATGAATGAAGGATAGTACTGAGTGTAAAAATAAGAACGAAATACATTAGTAATCAAGCAAGAAAACACATATAGAACAATGTCCGTCTATACGGATAGATATTATCATGGACAGGTAATACACCGAATGATGGATAGTTATTTTGGAAAATTTAAGATCGTTAAATGTGAGTGTTATACACCAACGTGTTAATAAAAAGGCGGGTAATAAAATACTGCGTGGATAGTGCAGAATGAAACATTAATGGATAGGCAATTATGATTTACGGAGAATCATTGTAGTATGTTGGAAGATATATTCGTGGAAAGGTATGGGAAAAATCAAGGTGAGGGATGTAGCTATCTCCAATTTGGTTTGTCGTTGAGGTAAATAACATAAATTAAGGATAGTATTGAGTGTAAAGATAAGCACGAAATATATTAGTAAGCAAGCAACAAAACACATATAGTGGTTCAAAACACATATCTATACGGATATATATTATCATGGACAGTTGTCCGATAGGGTTCAGAACTTAATACAAAAGACGGTGCATATCTGCCAATTTGGTTTCGAGGTCTCCAATCTTCGAAATCAGTGTGTCGACCATAGTCATCAACCCTGCAATTTGGGACTTGTTCGCGTTTTCATTTAGAGAAACCTGACGATGCAGCTTTCCAATCTTTTCCATGATTGCTTCGTCCCACCACTGCTTGAAACCGCATCCATGGTTTGGTCCTTAACAAAAGGAAGAAGTACCTCAAAAGATGACATAACACAAAATGGGATAGGGAAAGTATGTAATACGAACAGATGAAAATATTAAAGAAGTTAACATCAGAAACGTCGTAGGGGCATGAATAAAAACGCTTTCCTTTACTATCAGCTGAGTTAGATGATATTATGAACATCGAGGAGCCGCAATGACAGGCTTTAGGAATACCTAATTCCCGACTAGTTTGCAGAACTGGTCGTAAACCAGAGACAGGGTCTCCCCATTTGTAGGCCAATGTAACAGCTGATTCACTCATTTTTTCTGGATAAATTTTCCTGGGGGGGTTGGCAGCTGAGAAGGAGTTTTTGATTTTGGTTGGTTTGGCAATCAAATGTATAAAAAGAAAAGGTTGCAGGCAGAGTCCATAATAGCAGACGCAAAGTTCACTGTACGTATGGATAGCGAACGCTAAAACGTTGGGCTTGTCTGGGAATACCCGCCTGTCTCGGAAAGGATCTTATTTAATTAGTTTAAAAAGAATAGTATAAAAGATGTTAAAACATAGCTGTAATGCAATATGTATGCAAGAAAGGTTGAGTAGAGGTGATGGTGATAGAATATAGGTAGTAGGTAATAGCTAAAAAGGTGTTAAACAGTCTTTGAAAGCATTAGTCAAATCGTGAAAGATCGGTGTGGGAAAAAAGAAAGTCAGAGAAACAGGTTTTTTAGTTCAAGCTGGAGTGCCACGTTGGTAATACAAATAAAAATAAAACGAATATGGGTTTCGGCAAACGACGAGCCCAATCTAATTAAAAGTGTTTGTTGGGGGCGGAAATAAATACAAAAGCAACTATCCAGGGCTGTGGCGAAAATAAAGAGAAACAACAAGTTAAAATAATGTGGTTACCTAGTCTGATGCTTGCCGAAATCGCTGCTCGGGTGGCGGAAGACGGCGTGGATGCGTGTGCGAGTTTACTGAAGGCAGGTCCTGAGGGTGTCTATGCAGTTTGTTCGCATGAAGTGTATTCAAGAGTCCGACTAGACAGGCGCCATGACTTTACTTGGTTCTCGGACAAAGAATATTCTTGGTATTACAATTTCTACAAAAAGTGCTTAAAGTACAAAAACCCATATGCGATGTACACAGAAAGCCTTCGCATTGGGTTCAATAGGAGCGATCTTGAAGCAGCTATTGCTATATTACATGGAGTGAAAGATGTGTATCCGTATGCCGAGCTCATGTATATAATTCTTATCTGGTGAGTATGGAGAGAATGTAGCGCCGAGTACAAGGAATTCAGATCAAAGAGATCGTATGATGAGGCAATGGCTATCGGGGAAATGCTAGTGTACCATGTGAGTGCGGTTAGACCAAGAATGATGGACAGCTGGCGTGATTCTTGGAGTTGCAGCGATTTGGATGACTGTTGGTGGGTTCACACTATCATGGGGGGGGGGGGGATAGTGGAGAGAGGTGAGAGAACTGTTATTTCTATTTCCTATCTATTAAAATAAGGAAAATGTCATAGGTATCCATGGTGTAACAATGTAGATCAATGTCTTTTCTGAGAAGTAGCTATGTGTATCCATTTGATGTTGTAATCTCACATGTTTTAAAAAACAGTTCCAATACATTGCGGTTTGGGCCATTCAACTGGATACCTGTTGAAAAGGAATAAGGTTATATGGTAGGAATAGCCTCTTAATAGATAATTGAGGTATGTTTACCGAAGACTAGACGAAATAAAGAAATAATTACATAATTAAAAATATGGTTCGGATGTGGGGAAATTTGATTAAAATAACTACGTGATTGAAATTATGAAATGGCTGAAAAGACAAGTCGGGTTGACTATATAAATATTTAGGATATGTGATTTGGGAAAAAAAAGTTGACAAATTTAAAGAAGGAATTTATGGGTGTGTGAGCTGAGGAGAGGGGGGGGTGGTTCGAAAAGCAGGAAAATAACAAATGTAAAAGATTTAATGTATGGATAGTAAAATTGTGGATGGTAGTGGATGGGTTCATGTATTGCTAATGGATACATTTTTGGTTAGCAAGGAGTTCGATTGTTTGAGTTGGTAACAGAATATTGAGTTGGAAAGTTTTCCGGGGTTGATAGAGTAGGATATGGCCCTGAGAGCGGGCGAGATATTCATGGGCCAAGTGACACGAGAGAGAATGGGAAGGGTTGAAGCAGTATCCAGCTTAGGAGAAATGAACCGGCGAATGACTTCGTAGCAATACACGGAAGGCTTGATTCCAGCCAGGCACGTTCTAGATGGAATATCCCTTGATAATCGTGGTGGGTCTTTATAAGGCCAACCTGGAACAACGTATCCATTTGATCAGCATCACCATGAAGAGTCTTGCATACAGCTCTAATTTTCAAGTGCTCTATATCGTCGAGATATAGTATTTATAAATCCCTTAAGAGGGGATGTAGACTATATAAAATTTAGAAAATTTAAGCAGATGAGTGAAATACAGGTATTGTGGGAAAGAAAAGGCTACCATCCATGACACAAAGAGCTACTAATCGGTGTAAATAAAAGAAAGACAACCATCCATAGCTAGTTATAATTCGTAATACAGAAAACATGATGCCGGAACTTCCATAATGCAGTTGTATTTGATGAACTATAAAAACTCTGTCTATGTCGAGATATAGATAACAAAGTTGATAGGTATTCAAGGAATAGTGAGCACAGAGAGCATAGTTTTTTCGACCTTTCAGCATCTAAACTGACTGAAATTTGCGTGCGGATTCAAGCAATAGCAAAATTCAGAGTCGAAAGGTCGAACGAAAAGGATTATATATTGATCTAGGTTATTCAAACATAAATGATTGCCTTTAACTGTCCAAACGTCCAAGCGGCTGCAAAAGAAGAAACAGCCACAATCCAAACAAGTTGCATCGTGTTGAACTTCTCCAGCACATGCATTTCATTACAACAAGCGCTTTTGTTCATGGCGAGTTCCAACGATATTTTCCTTGCCATCTTAATATATAATTCCTCTTTTACAGAGTTTGACCGCTTCCCCAGAGCTCTAACGTCTTCTTGCATTTTCTTGACAACTTGTGAAACACCATCTATCTCTTTCATAATCGTGTCATCCACCCACTCGCATAAGTGACCTTCCCTTGGGTATTGGCGTATACAAGACAGAGTAAACTAAAATAAATAGTAGGTAAGGAAGAGTAGAAGGGACAACGGAAACTCAATAAGGGTGTCTTTATCTAACCCGATTAGCTAGCGGACATTTGAACCACCTCCGATGAAAGTTAGAATGAGGTGTATCATATCCTACTACATTGCGTTCCCCACACCAACCGATTGTAAGCGCTGATAGGTCGAACGGCCTACAAGGGAAGGGCTGGTCAGAAGTGGGAGCAGTTGAGGTAGACGATAAACTCATTTTAATAAACAATACATTTGGGGAATGGTTGTTCATATAGTATATCTAACTTACAACATGGTCAAATATATAACAATAACGATCCAACAAAGATACAGTATATGGATAGAAGATATGTAGAAACCAGATTCGACCGTAACGTTTTACGAGGTCTTCTAAGGAATGCGTTACATTTTCGCACTAAAGCAAAAACTGTGGATGCGTAAGAAAATAGAAAATGTAAGGCCATGAAACAAGTACTCGATTGGATACCCAGACAATATCCATTGTAAACAATTTTCACAAAAACACAATTGACTTTGTGAGGATACATAAGAAAACGAAGAATCGGGAACAACAGGAAATCGTGTACAACTGATAGTCGTACTTTCGTAAGATACGAGCAAATGTAAGGACATATAATGACTAGCCGAATGGGGGGACAAAACGTATCTATTTTAAACGATTTTCAAAAAAAACCGAATTGACTTCATGAGGATAGATGAGCAAACGAAAAATCGGGAACATCAGGAAATCGTGTACAGCTGATAGTCGTATTTGCGTAAGACACAAGCAAATGTAAGGCCATATAACGACTAGGCGAATGGGTGGGCAGACCGTATCTTTCGTAAACAATATTCACAACAATCGAATTGACTTCGGGAGGATACATTAGCAAACGAAAAATCTGGAACAACAAAAAATCGTGTGCAGCTGATATTCATATTTGCGTAAGATAATAGCAAATGTAGGCCATATAACGACTACTCTGATGGGCGGACAGACCGTATCCATCGTATCAGTAAAACCGAATTGACTCCAGGAGGATACATTAGCAAACGAAAATAGTGTACATTTGGTAGTTGTATAGCATGGCTAGTAGATAGTTGGCGGCAACGCAATTTCATTAAAAGCCCATCCAGGGCAAAAACACAAGCGCAATACAGACAAAGGCCATTAAGCCCAATACAGACAACCGAAAAAGCAGGTGGAAACCATAGGAAGAAGCATGCAACAAGCCATTGAAGTTTTCCGGTCGCCGTTCAAGGGTGGTCACCGCTGCACCGGCTGCGCCTGCCAATCAACTCCACAAAGCCATCGCATCCACGGAATATGAAACTCGGCACTTATATCCCTTCTTCAAGAAAATGGTAGAACTGCGCTTCTATCAAAACACCCGGGATGAAGAAATCACCGGGAAAGAGAAGTACATGACGAGCCCGGACAACTCATGCGGGAACTAGAACAAACGTCAAGAAGCGCGTTGTAATATAAGAAAGGATAAGGATCTTACAAAAAGTAACCCGACCAGATCTTTCCCTATAGACAAAGAAAAACGGAGAGAATATCAGAGAAGCCAAAGAAACAAAAGATTACAAAGTAACCCGACCATCGGCTTGGCGATTCGCCGCCACCGATGGCCGGAAACGTGATGAAAATGAGCGCCGCCGCTAGAGAGAAGGGAGAGAAGGAAGGAAAGAGAGAGAAGCTTTAGGGGACCTTGGATATTGCGATTTCTGTACATATATATAAAGTTGTTAAAAAATAATTCCTCTAAAATAGTTAGTAAGAAACCAAAAACCTAAAAGTTAAAATAATTAATTACACTAACTAAAAAAAAAAACAATTTAACTAAACAAACTATTACAAACTAAATGATTTGAAGGTTAGGGGTATTTGAGTTTTTTTATCATGTTAAAAGACAAAAAAAAACATACATAATTGCATCAATTTTAGGAAGATACAAGTTTGTAATTATTTTTAAAAAAAGATATATCCAGTGCAATATATTCAGGAATGAAGGGGAAAACAATTATAAGTTGCCGTGAAGATAGTAAAATGAATTTTGATAGTCTGGGTTGATTTTCTCGTAAATTAATGGATGAGGTCATAAATTGTAGTTTTTCTAGAGATGACTTTTGTAGTCTCTATCTGAGTTCCCTTAGTGTTTGTCTTCTACTAGCTTTAGCCAAAGTCAAATCAAATACATTCCATTAAACAAATGATGGGTCATTTTCACATCAGATACTTGTTCAAACGAAAAAGGAATAAACAACCCATTCATTTCTTGAAAAGAAGAGTTCTAGTTTCTTCTTCTTGTTCTCGACATTTCTCCAATGGATCCAAGATTGATCATAGCCACTCAAATCGGAAGCATAAAACATGCGAATCCATACATTCTTGAAATCATTGATGCAGTACCTTTCATCAACACTCCTCTTCATGTAGCTTCTGCTTCCGGTAATCTTGCTTTTGCCATGGAGATGATGAATCTAAAACCATCCTTTGCTAGAAAACTTAACACGCACGGTTTAAGTCCATTGCATCTTGCTATAGAGGAAGGTCAAACACGGTTAGTTCTATGTTTACTCAAGGTTGATCCTGACCTTGTTCGCCTCCCAGGAAGAGAAGGTGCGTATAATTTTTGATCTTATATAAACTAAATATCCTTAGTCATGCTTCAACACTTTCCTAACCATTTCACTTCGATGCAATATCATCTAAATACTAATGAAACACACACACAAAAAAAGATCATCTAATTCTATCAATTAGTCATAATTTAACAAATTACTTAGAAATCAATCACCTATATACTAATTTTAATCATTGTTATCACATGTTCTCTTATAAATAGTTTGTTTTTGCATAAAGGTACCACACCGTTTTATCAAGTAGTGAGAAGAGGAGAGACTGATCTGATGACAGAGTTTCTCTTAGCTTGTCCTAGCCGCATTAGAGATGCAAACGTGAACGGTCTCTGCACATCGCAGTTTTGAACGATAGATATGAAGAGCTGGAAGTACTCTTAGGATGGGTCCAAAGACTGCGTCAAGTAGACGCCGAGTAGATGCAGTTTTTAAACAAACGTGATCAAGACGGTAACACAGCCCTGCACGTAGCAGCATATCACAACAGATTCAAAGCGGTAAAGCTGTTGGTAAAATGTTATGCGGTTAACCGGAACATCCATAACCAGATCGGTTTAACCGCTTTAGATATCTTACATAACCGTAAAAGAGACAGAGGGGCTACATGAGTCCAAGAACTACCGATTAACGGGAACAAGATCCTCATAAAAAGATAAATGAGAGCTAAAAACGAATCTAGCAGCCTCATACTGAAGTAAAGAATCATCATAAAGAGGTAAAGAACTCCTCATAAAGAGGTAATGGAAACCTAACCACATAGACTGATACCCAAAGCACATGGACAATAAAACTCGGTAATATTTCAAAGACCTTATACTGAGATAATTGGACAAATATTGCACCGCTGAGAACGTGAGAGCAGGCCTTTCGTACGACTTTAACAAATATTGCACTAGCAAGATTATAAAAATGTGGGGCCCCTTTTATGGGCCAGTGTATGGCATGTAATCCAAAAGAGAGACTATGGCCCAGGTTAAAGGATGTTCGCCGGAGGAAGTAAAAGTAGCCATTGCCTACCAAAAAGAGAAGCTTGTCGCTGCTGCAAAGGGACCAGTGGTGTTGATTAGTAGAGACAGGAAGCGTGAGGGCAGCAAAGTGCTTAGAATTTGAGGGGATCGACATATCTGGATGGTATGGCGGTGGAAGAGGCTCGACGTCGGAGCCGACTTCACACCAGAAGCAGCTTACATCGATGGAGGATGAGATGTCACCGTTGGATGGGATGGCAAGCCATTTATCGAGCACAGATAAGTTATGGCAGCAACATGTGGTAGCGGTGGAAAAGAATCTTCAAAGATTTTTCGAGAAAAACTCAGATTTGGAGGACACAAATCGACGGTTTAAGAAGGCAGGAGCTTCCCTAGACAACGACAACAACTCCAAAGGAGACGAGTTGAGGCGAGATGACCGTCGCTCAAAAGATGTAGAAGACATAGCGGAGCAAGATAAAAACGCAACGAAAGTTGCTAAGAACAAAGAAAAAAAGACGAAAATTGAGTAGAGGAAAGAGGAGATGACGCCGGCGAACTAAAGCTTTGCAGGCGTCGAAAACCGGTGACAAAAGAGACGCCTCGATATTTGTGTCGGGAAGAGCGACTAGGGCGAACTGATTAGAGAGATCCACCTTAAATATCAAGTTTCATTTACAATCCACAAAATAAAGGATAAGAGAGCCTATATTAGTTACTAATAATACAACAACACAAAATAAACTTTCTTACTAAAAACGATAAGATTGTAATTTATATATTAAGCAAATACAATGACCACGAGCTTTCTACTCCATTTCTCCTGTAGGAAACAAATGGCCGATGCCTGCTTTTGCAGACAGAACAGAACCAAATTTGTCCTTTCACGAACAGAGAGTTCCCTGGTGTTTTTTTAGTGTACAAAATATACTTTCCTCTTCTCCTAAAGCTTGTGTGTGGCTCAGTGTTCCGGTCTCGGATTACAATTGCTCGTGACTGGTGACTACTGATCTCAATTTCTGCTGCAGCTGTAGATAGTCACAAGAGATTCTTGATAATTATGGTTCAGAAGTAAGAAATACTCTGATGTGAATTCGGTTTCAACAACTAGCATATTTGTTCTGTGACAACGGTTTGTTCTTGAGATCAAGTGTGTTAACTTACTTGGGTCTGTTTTGATTTTTCCTCCTCAAGTTCTTCCGTCAATTCTTTCATCCTAAAGATATTAGATTTGAGAAGTAATTAGAAAGACCACATTTTTTTTGTTTGATTGACAGAAGAAGAGGAACAACCTAGCCCGAAGCTCAGAGATCTTGTTAAGTAGTAACCTTTCCCTCTCGGAAGATGTGGGCTCAACAACCTGTGATCCCAAGACAATGTGAAGGCCGTGATTTTGAGACTGCATAAGAGGTCTATTCCACGAAAATCACATTAATAATTCCAAGAACAAAGTTGATAAATCAACTTACGGCTCCATTACTGTCAGATCCTCGAGGCAAAGGTGGCAACTTTCCATTTTGAGAAACTATAACAAGGATGAGAGTTAACTATCTGTCGCCATACTTCATCGCTATAAACACACAAACTGGACTGAAGTGTCTATCTTACCATCGGTTGCTTCAGCAGCTTGTAAGCTATTCAGTAGATTGATAATAAGATCCTGAAGTTAACGAAGTTATGTTAAGACAAACCAAAAAAAACGCATGTCTCAATGCAAAGTTTTTTTTTTACCACACCTGTTGTATTGAATTTTGCTGGAACAGATTTTGAAGTTGAGGCATTATGAATACGGGAGACACCGGATGACTACTTAACTCCTTGATGGGCTGACCCGTTGGCTGTTGCCGGAAAAATATGATTGTTATATTAGAAAGCAGATATCCTGATGTTAAGAGAAGTCTTTGTGTTAGCAAACTGACCACTTTAGATTCGAGTATCCAATTCCCAACACTGGCAGATTTTCTTAATGGGGATGCCTACAGATTAAAGAGTATGAATTGACAAGGTAAAACTAAGGTAAGGAGAATCATCAGACACTGATAACATAGACAACGAAACCACCAGAGATCGGAACTGTACTTAAATGGAAGATCCTAAAGCAGGAAAAGATCATATACTTATCATACTCACCCTTGCAAGATCTAAGTTTTCTGATGTAACTGAAAATCTTCCTTTGATTTGAACGACATTAGCCTTTGACTTGTCATCCAGAGAATCACGGAATCCTGTTCAAGATGCCAACCACTCTAAGATCACTGCAGTAGAAGCAACAACAAAAATAAGCTGCACGCTGCAAATGTACTTCCGCACCTCCAGAAGATTTTATAGGAGCTGAAAAACTGTTTGCTGAAGCACGGTTTGGAAGGTTCAATGGACCACTAAAGTTGGGTGCCCTCCGGGCTGATGGTGCCGGCTGGTGTTCACTCTCAGGCCTAGCAGATAGAAAATTTCAAGTTGGAGCATTTGAAAGTTCCGAGAGAAAGGGGAAGCAGATCTGATGTGTAGAAAATGCTGTAATCCAATGATCTCTATAATAACAACTAGTTAAAGGCAAACCTTGCATAACCATGGCCTTTCTCTGAATCCGAATTAGTTAACAAAATACCGGGTGAAAGTGGTCCACTTTGAGTCTGGCGTCTCACTGGCTTAGCTTTTGCCTGTGGAACGTCGTGCTCTGAACTTGGTGTCGTTTGTTCAACAGAAGAAGCGGTTGAGTTGAAAGTACATTTATCTTCACAGATCGGTTCTACCACCTCAGTACCTGAAAATGTTCCCTTTCTGTTCATGTTTTCAAATGGCAGTTGCCGAGTATATACCTGCCCTCTGTTATTATGAAACTGTTCGCCAAAAAGTTCATCTTCTTCCCTACCCTCTGCTAAACTGTCATCATCATCTAGCTATTGCACAAAAAAAAGGAAAAAAAAAAAGAATGTAACCACAGGTTATTTGATGGCCACCAATGGTTTCTCAAATAGTACCATTTAAGAAATCCTATCAAATTATAGCTTACCAAAGATGCTTGTTCTTTCAAATCTTCAATATTAAAGTTCCAAGCACTTACTCCTCTTTGGTATTCACTCTGACATGAAAAGTAATTTTGTATATGCATTCTGCAGTTCGACTCTTAAGTCATAATTTCAGACTACTCACCTGTGATATAGCTTCCTGGTCGGCAGAGGCCATTCCTTTCAATGCAAGCTGTGCAGCCTCTTTGGCCTGTCATATAACGACTCTATCAATTAGAGTAGAACATGACTAATACGGCATGCTCGAAAAAGAGATAAGCATGGCAAAACCTGAAGAGCTTTTACGCGGGTCCAAAGAGGTGGCAAACCAGCAAATAAATTTTTCACACAAATCTCTGGAGGCTTTGCATTCTTGAAAAATGAGTGTTTCAACAACTTTTCAGCAGTTGGCCTTTTTGTTTGATCTTTCACCAGACACAATGCTACCATTTCTTTGAAGGACTGGGCACAGCTGAACACCTTTTAATTAGAACATGTCTTGCAACGGAAAATAACATAAGAAACTACCTAGAAATAACACGAGTACCTTTGAAAACTTCTTATCACGGTCATAATCAAGGCCAGGCGGTGCATTTTGAATAGTCATTAAGAGTACCTGTTATGGGGAAAAGGAATAAGATCTGTTCTCAATACACATAAGAAAAGTATTGAATACCTTCATGGGGGGATATTTTGAGAAAGGTGCATGACCATGAGCCAACTCCAGCGCAGTTATTCCAAAAGACCAGATATCAGCCCTGCATGGTAGGTAAAAAGACCAAACCAACCAAGAGCTGTTATTGCGTTTCTTCTTCATTCTTGCGTAGAAAATACTCGCTAGCATACAATCAACTAAAATCAGCTATATTTGACAAGGACCAGACAGAGAAGTATAGTAGTTTAGCTGGCACATGATATCAAAGCATAAACTTACTTGGAATTGTATCCACTTCCTGGCTGCAAGACTTCCGGTGCCATCCTACAAACAGAAACAAAATATTACAATAAGACCGAACTGAAGAAACTGTGAAGCTTAGGAAGCCCGACCGAACTGAAGAAAACTACAATAACCAACCAGCATGGAGTACCAACAAATGTGTTTCTTGCACGTTGTCTATCTCCACTGTCAAACAAGCATGCAGAAACGCCAAAATCACCTAGCTTAATCTCTCCAGTGTTATCAAGAAGTATGTTTCCAGCCTAAAATGAAAGAAAAGCAAAAGAAATTTTAAAAATACATTACAGTTCAGGGTGAAAGAAACAAAAACAATTTTCAAACGCTAAGCTGACCTTGACGTCTCGATGGATATGCCCTTGTCTATGAAGATAATCAAGAGCTTTAAGTGTTTCTTTCAGCATAGAACATATAGCCGACTCTTCGAATCCATCTGGATATGCTGCCTTCATAAGGTGCAAGCAGGAGCCCTGAGCCATGAACGGCATGACGACCCAGAGATGATGATCAACAGCAAACGAACAAAACGACTTTATAACGTTGGGATGGTCTATCAAACTCATGGTCTGCGCCTCCCTCCTTATATCATCCTGGAAAAACAAAAAAACAATACATTAATTTGCAGCAAACGGGAATCTTGAAACATATGAAACTAAGTTGAAGCACGACTGCCAAAACAAATATGTACTGTGAAAGGACAGATCTAAAAACTCTCGATGTTGTATTGCAACGAAAAATAGGAAACAAAGTCGAAACACGAATAGAAAAAAATCTGAAAAGGGAAACGACAGATCTAAAAGCTCTCCCGTTTGATCTACATGATAAAAGAAACTGATCCCAAAGGCAAAATGGGAAGATGATTAACAACTAGTATGAGTATATAGCAGAGGATTACTTCGTCAACTAGATTCACTACAGATGGAATCATCTAAGACTCGAACTCGACAAAAAAAAAACAGAACTAAAACAACAGCTTTGGTCATAATCCCTCAAACAAGATGATATCATTGCTTCTACCTACGACCAAGCGAAGTTTCAGGACCAAGAAACAACAGTTTTGGTGATGCGAGCTCGTGATCTCAATTTTATGTCTCGAAATCAAAATCCCCAACTCAAAATCTACAACTAAACGAACCACCCACACACATAGAATACGAAGCTCAAGCTTAACTCAGAAACAAAAACGAAATCGATGAGAAACGAACCAGATTGGTATTGCAGCGATCGAGATCCAAACACTTGATAGCGACGACTTGGTTAGTAGGAAGATAAATTGCTCGATGGACAACGGCACTAGCACCATGTCCAACTTCTTCCATGAGCTTGTAATCTTTAGGGTTTACAGAGAAACCACTCGCCATCTTCTTACCACCACCACCAGAAGCAGCAGCAGCACTGGCCATCTTCTTACGCCGTCTCGCACCCAAAATAGCCCTAAGAAACCACCAAATCAGACTCCGTCTTCAGAGAACAATCACAAAATAAAATAAGGATTAAAAGAATCTGGAGTAAAGGAAGAGAGAGTAGAAGTACTCTAGAGCAAGACGAAACCGAGACACCATTGATTTCTTTTTTTGTAAATTAAATTTTTGTTTTTTCCGAAGCTTTTATTTTTCTTTCCTTTTCGTTCATTTCGGCTCGACTATGCTATATATCTGATCGAAGTTGACCACGACAACAAAACGAGATTGGGAATTGCTGACATGGCAAGACTGTTAAGCATCTAAGATCATGACGCGTGGCTATTGTGAAGAGATTGACGCATCCACAACTTTATCTTTGGCTAGCTCCTAGCTCTCTCAACAGGTACATTGACTAGTGGTGGCTTTGGTTAACGATGAACATATCTTCGTTATTTTTTTTTGTCAACAAATTAGGAGAAATATTCATGGCATTATCAATTTTTTTTGTTATGAAAAATAAATGGTGGTGCTCTGGTGCTTTTCTTTAGGCGATTGTCATGTGTTGCTTCCTTTTCCCTTGTGGTTTTTGCGTGGGAGCGACGGATCTTCTGTGTTTGAGCCTATTTGACAGTAGTATATATTCTCTTGTTTCTGTCACCGGTGATAATTTTCTGATTCGTCGGTGGTCAGCATAAATTTGAAACTCTGATTTATGGTGTTTGTGCCTACTCAGCAACGGATGCATCTGGTCATTGTTAGATTTTTTAGTTTTGAGGTTTTGAGTCTAAAGATCGTTTTGGTTTGTAAGAGTTGGATTTAGTTGTTGGGTTTAGGATCAAAACCAAACTCATTAAAAATGTTGGTTCAGTCCAAACCCCAAAAACACACAAATTTTTTTTATTAATGCAAACAATAGTTATAAAAAACCTAGGATTTACTTTGTCATTGAATAAAACTCTCTTTTTGTATCCATATAAAACAAACAAATTTTTCTTTTCCTTTTTTTAGTTATAATACGTTTTTGCGTGGGAGCAACGGATCTTCTGTGTTTGAGCCTATTCGACAGCAGTATATATTCTCTCGTTTCTGTCACCGGTGATAATTTTCTGATTCGTCGGTGGTCAGCATAAATTTGAAACTCTGATTTGTGGTGTTTGTGCCTACTCAGCAACGGATGCATCTGGTCATTGCTAGATTTTTTAGTTTTGAGTCTAAAGATCGTTTTGGTTTGTAAGAGTTGGATTTAGTTGTTGGGTTTAGGATCAAAACCAAACTCATTAAAAATGTTGGTTCAGTCCAAACCCCAAAAACACACAAAAAAAATTATTAATGCAAACAATAGTTATAAAAAACCTAGGATTTACTTTGTCATTGAATAAAACTCTCTTTTTGTATCCATATAAAACAAACAAATTTTTCTTTTCCTTTTTTTAGTTATAATACGTTATCAGCACAAATCTTTAATTGTTAGAGTTAGAAGTTATGCAATCTTATATTTTATAATTCAATCCAATTTCAAACATGTATATCATCAACTCGTGGTTCTTAATAATGGATATTCAATTCTATCGATACTTAATTAAATACTTATCGATATTAGAATCATGTTGGTTCATAATGATAGATCCACATCATCATGCACGACAAACCTTAATCGATATGATAACTAGTGTTTGATCGAGTATGTGACATCATTTGGACTCTTGTAGTTTTACATTTTTTATTGTTTAAATTGTATTCATCGACGTTTTATCCCTAAACATGTGCTAACAATTAATAATTATGAAACGTTTGCATATGATTCTTTTTTCTCCTTTTTGACAAAATTTGTTGCATATACTAAATTTTTTGTAATAAGTACTTTTAGAAAGTGGACACAAGATGGCGATCACGAATGCGAAAAACGGTTATTAGCCGATCGTCCCGGTTTGCTCTTTTCCGACAACAATTCTGACAACTCTGGTCGGTATTTTTCCGCGCTTTTCACTTGCGGCTTTTCTGTCTGTTGTAACTTCTCCATAATCCCCACTTCTCGAAGCAGTTATGAACAATTTACATCTCCGAGATCCAGAATTCTCGCCTAAAGAAGTTTTAAACCGCCACCTTGGCCTTTTATTGACGTCGTCCGTGTTCATTCTCTCACACTCTGTATCAATTCAGGAGTAATGTCTAATAATCTTCAAAAAAGGATGCAGAATATCAACCTTGGTTTAACTGATGAACCAGTCCTCCTACCATCATCGGTTTGCCAACAGGCCTTACAAACAAATCGTCTCGCTCTTGTTGCATGCCCGGTCAATCCACGAAAACAGAATGTGCGTGCTATGATCACTCAATTGCCACACCTTTGGGGTCTTGAGGCTTCCGTCACCGGTCGAATCATCGCACCAAGACGGGAACAATTTATGTTCTAATCCGAAGAAGAACTGAACATCGTCTTGTGTCGGTCTCCCCAGTCTTTTGTAGAGTGGATGATCATGATCACTCGATGGTACCCAAATCTCTCAGAGGAATCGATGAATATCATACCGTTTTGGGTCCAAATCAACGGTATCCCTATCCAATTCCTAACCCGGGAATCAGTAGATTTCATTGCTCGTCAACTTTCTCTAGTATTCGATATGGATTTCGACGAGAATCCGAGTTAATTTTGTCAGGGTACAATTACTCTGGAATGTCGACCATCTGTTATGCTTCAAAAGAAATTTCCAATTTGTTCCTAACGAGAACACTGTCTTCAGTTTCCGCTTTGAGAGGGTGAGAAATTTTTGTACAGTATGTGTCAGTTTGAAACATGACCGAAAAGAATGTCCCCTTCGCTTTGAAGATGATAATGATGGGTATGATGACAGACCTCAAGATAATGACCACTATGACGATCCTGCTCCATTGAATCCAAATCCACTACCCAGGCTGAGTCCAGACATGAAAATTTCCGAATAGAACTTAGATGAAATCCTCCCTTGGGTAGACGATAATGCTTTTGCCTTACTACAAGAAGACGTTGCAGAAAACAAAGTTCCTAGCGCAGAAGTGATTACGGGTGTGGGCGTATTCAAGCCATTCATCATGAACATGGTTTTCAGAATCCGGAATACCAGGCTGAAGCAATACATGAATTAGGCGAGTTCTCACGTCATGTTATTTGTTTTGATATCAACAGTTCCGACGAGGCCAGACTCGAGGAAATATGCCGAGCAAAAGGCAAAGCTCACATGTTTGCAGAGAAGACAACATTAAATTTACAGATGGAAGCACACCATGGGGGAAATAAACATAAACGAGAAGATACGGATGAAGCTTCCCTCTCTGCCGCAGTTAACAAAGAAATGTTGTTTTTGGGACCAATTATGAAGAAAAAACCAACAGTGCAATCAGAGGATTCTTCCTCGGTTAACCAATCTATAGACATGGGCGCGGGGGGGGGGGGGCAGTACCCCCATCGGCTCAATGAGATCCTTTCCTGGAATTGTTAGGGCCTGCTGGGGTCGCTGACTAAACCTAAATTGAGGGAGATTTTTCGTCAACAACATCCTAATCTGATATTTTTAGTTGAGATGATGAATGTCACCTCTGTCGTTCCAGATATAGCTTATTCTCTAGGATTTCAGCATTTAGCTTGTGTTCCCCCTTCATCATCTTCCGGTGGAGGCTTAGCTCTATTATGGCGTTCTTTAATTTCAGTTTCTATTATTTCCCAAGATGTAAGGTTAATGGATGTATACATAAGAAGTAATGAAAAAGCTTTTTACTTATCATGTGTATACGACACCCTGTTCACCATCTTCGATTCGAATTATGGGATAGATTCGAGGCAATTGGTCAGCAGAGAGAAGATGTGTGGTTAATTTTTGGCGATTTTAACAAAATCGTTTCCAACTCAGAAAAATTGGGCGGTCCGGTTCGGGACGAATGGACTTTTCGGCGCCTTCGCAATGTGTATGTCAGTTGCAATCTCTAGGATCTACGCTAAAAAAATTCGATTCTCTTGGATATGTATCAGACACTCTCACACAATCGAGGAATGTCTCGACCGAGTGTTGGTTAACATTCAATGGCTGGCTCGCTTTCCATCGTCTCAAGCTCTACTTACCTTATGTTGGTTCTGATCATAAACTACTCGTTACGTCTATCACCTATTCTACTTCCTCTAGAAGGAAACCATTCCGTTTTGACAAGAGAAGCCATAAGGAGGGACGCCGACGCCAGGTCTTGTCCTCAAAGAGGTAGGACACCGACAATTAATTTCCGCCGCCACAGAACTCACCACACCACCGAAGAAGGGATGACACCATGAAGAGGCAGGGGCTGAGATTCGCACCGTGCATATGATTCTTTGTTTGCACTATATTTGCATTTTTTTTTATATGTTCACGTTTATCACAAACATATTATCAAAATATTTTTAGGTTTATAATAATTTTGCACATATATGATTAAAATATGAATTTTACATATATAATCCGAATTTTGCACAGCATATCTAGGTTCATGTTATTATTTTTTCAACAAGATAAAACAAGAACTCTAATGTTTTTTAGTCATCCACATCGGTAGTTCCGCGACGACATGAAGGCAATGTGATGGTCTGATGCGAGCACTCATGCCAACTTGTCCGCTACTGTATTTAAAGTACGTAGTATGTGCTTGATCTCAAATGTCATAAAGAACTTTTTCCAGCTTTCATCCTCCTCCAAATGGATCAAAAAGGCTGGAATTCCCTTGGTCTGAAAACTATTTTTTACTAATTGGGGACGTTCCGTTGCAAAATTCATGTGATGTTGGTTGGAACTTCATGCATTACATAACCCATATTAAATCTTAAAACCAAGCGTGAAGGGGATATAGACTATTTATTTTACTCATTATTCTCATCATTACATTGATATCTCCTTCGTAACTACCGTACCACCCTTGACCTATAAATAAATCGCCTTCCTTCCAAGATCCATCGACAAAACACCGTTGACCCCGTTGTGACAAAATGTTCACCGGTATATGTCTCTCCTCTAAAATTTGTGGTTGTTCATTAGCTTTTGAAGCTTGTGCCCCTTCCCAAATTGAGGACTCTCTTTCCGCCAACCTTAGTACTTCCTGGGGGTCCCTATTAATCTGATTAAAGACCATATCATTTTTACTCTTTCCAGATATACCATAATATCAATGAGTATTGGTTGTTTATATTATATGATGGTAATCTCCAAAATAAATAATCCATATTAGTAAATATCGCCTTCGTAGGAAAAATATCAAAGTATGTAATGATTTGTGAAAGAACCCATGTTTGAATGGCTGATGGACACTCAAAAAGTACATGATTAATCGTTTCTTCCTCTACTCCACAACGCACCTTGTGTGTCGCATTTAATCCCTTTGTATTTAAGATTTTTGGTAACCTATAGACAGCCTGAATTCATTTTCCAAATAAAATGTTTTAACTTTTGTGGGCATTTTATCTTCCAAGAGTAAGCATGTAAGTACTTAACATCTGGCCCAAAAAAGTCATGTAAGATCCTTTGTTTGGATGGATGCGTTCCGTATGATAACCCGATCGAACCATATATCTTTCTATTTTGGTAAAATGTCATCCATTTGTGTCCGGTATTGAAAACAAACTTATCGATATGCTCAAAATAAGGGATGCATCTTCAGGCTCGATAATCATCTCAATCAAATGTGTATTCCACGTGTTAGATGAGTGATCTATCAGCTGATTGACTGTAGTGAGAGATCTATTGATGTTTGATTTATGAGTTGCTTGTCTCAGGCAGCTGTGATCCAAGGATCATTCCAAATTGAAATGGATGTTCCCACCCTTTTGATTAGTCCTTTTCTAACCATAGATCTTGCTGAAATGATACTCCTCCATCCATATTACGGTGAGTGTGATCTGATTGGATCTAGAGGATCTGATTTCCTAAAGTATATACTTTTAAAAACCTTAGAGAATAAGGTATCCGGTGTACCAGTCAATCTCCATTATTGTTTAGCTACATTGTTGTCTTGAAAATCTTAAATTCTCTAAAAAAAAATGCCACCATTTTTTTATCTCTGCATACTTTCCCCCAAAATATCAAATGCATACCCTACTTGAACCCCCTAAACTCCACCAGAATTGAGATACCACAATAGTAAATTTTGTCACCTTTTTAGGTAACCGGTAGTAACACATAACATGGTTTGGCAAGGTAGTTGCCACTAGAACTGGGAATTTGATTCATAGCCTGCGGGTTCGCCCCTACACCAGTTGCGGAGTGGGTGCGGGTCGAAATATTTTTTATTTTACGGGGCGGGTGCAGGTTGGGCTTTTTTTGCGGGGCGGTTGCGGGTCCAGATATTTTAAAATGCCGGGTAGCGGGTACCCGCAGAACTTATATTTTTTTAATTTAAAATTTTAAAATTTTTGTATTTTAATTTAAAAATAAAATAAAAATATATAAATTTATTTAAATTATTTTATTTTGTCTTATAAAATTATAAATTTACGTTTTTAATATTAAAATTTTATTAATAAGTATTTTTATTAAAAATAAATAAATAATTAATTTTTTTAATTATTATTTAAATATTTGCGGGTTACCCACGGATAACCCGCAAATTAAGTGGGGCGGGTGCGGATTAACTAATTTTGCTTTGCGGGTTTGTCGGGTTTCAACGAGTCCAAAATTTGTTAAAACCGCTGCGGGGCCGGTCACGGGTTACCTGCAAACCCAGCTCTAGTTGCCACTGATTTAACTATAACCTCTTTTCCGCCCCTTGTGAGAAATCTCGTTGTCCATCCATTCACCCTATTATGGAGCCTATCTTGGAGGAAACTGAAAACTTGTGTTTTTGCTCCACCTAAACTCTCTGGTATTCCCAAATATGACCACATACTGCCTAGGGTGGTGATACCTAGGATCAATTTCATTTCTTTATGAATTTCATCATTTACCTTGTGCCCAAACCGGAGTGACGATTTTGGGAAATTTATATGTTGTCCATAGACCCCCTCATAATCATTTAGAATCCGCAAAATAGTTTGGCACACCTCTTTTTAGCTTACAGAAAAAGATTGCCATCCGCGTATAAAAGATGTGATATTAGTGGACTCACCCTTACAACTTTTAGTCCCGTTAGTCGTTTTCTCTTTCTGATTTTTTAATATTGGTTATTTGTGCCTCCGTACAGAGTATGCACAAATAAGGAAATAGGGAATCTTCATGTATAAGTCTTCTTTCTGGTGTAATGAGACCCCTTGGTTGTCCATTAATAAGAATTTTATATTGGACCGTTGTAATACACTGCATCATCAAAGTTATTCAATGCCTATCAAAACCCATCTTTTTAAGGAGACTTTCGATAAAACTCCATTTAACTCGATCATATACCTTACATATATCCGCCTTAATTACCATAAACTTATCCTTACATGATGGATTTGTTCTATGTCCTTGGAACATTCAATGTGCAATGAATATATATATATTATCTGAAATAAGCATATATCATACAGATGCTGATCGTGTCTCAGATATAAGAACCAGTAGTATACGCTTGAGTCGTATTATCATTCATTATATCACCAAAATATTGCACTTTACATAATTCATCTCACCCAAATTTTCCACTTTCCATAAATTCAACTCACCCAAATTTGCACATATATGATTAAGACTTTGCATATATTATGCATTTTCCATAATTTATTTCACCCGATTTTTTCACTTTCTATTATTCATCTCATCCAAATTTTGCACATAAATGGTTTATAATCTGGATTTTGCACAAATACTTGTTATTATGATCACGAAATTTGCACATTAATATATAATTATTTCAGTAGTTTTTTAGTTACATGTTAATATGGTATTATATAAATATTATAATAAATGATGATCGTTGTCTTTATGAAATTTGATTATTATTTTAATATTTCAGTAAACCATGTAAAAATTTACAAGTCTTAAACTTGGAACTTTGATATTAGTGGAGATAACTATTTGACATGAACAGTAGATGATGAACTTTCTCTAGATTCAAAGGATCTCTTTGATACAATCGAAAAAGGAAATCAAACTCAAAGTAAAGATAAATCAAAGGTTATGATATTCCTTCGCCATCACCTCCATGAGGACCTCAAGAATAAGTAAGGGTGAAGATCTAAAAATCTTGTGGAATTATCTAAAGAAAAAGTAAGATCATCATAAAAAAATATGATTTTACCTAAAGCTCATTATGATTGGACACATTAGAGACTACAAGACTTTAAGTCTGTAAGTGAGTATAGCCTTGTTTAAGGCTACTTCCAAATTGGAATTATGTGGGGAGAAAATCACATATGCAGACAAGTTAGATAAGACATTCTCTATTTTTCATGCTAATAACATTGTCTTGCAAAAACATTACTGTGAAAAGGGAGTCGTGAAGTATTTCAAACTTATTTCTTGTCTCCTTGTGGCTGAAAACAATGAGTTATTGATGAAAAATCATGGATTACGTCCAAATGGTTATGCTCCATTCCATATGTGAATGTGACATTATATGATAATAACAATGGCCTAGGAAGTGGATACATACGTGGTCGTGGTTATGTTCATGGACATATACATGGACGTGGATACATTCGAGGATAGGATGTGGATATCAGTTTAAGAACCCATACTCTCACCAGAAGTGGAAAAACAAATATGGTAACAAGCAATAGAAAGCAACATTTTTGAATGTATGTTACCTTTGTGGAAAAGACCATTGGTCACGAACATGTTGTACACCAAAGCATCTTTTTGAGCAATATCAACAATCAGTGAGGAAAAATGGAAACAAATTAGGTGTACGAAGATGGAAAAGATGATTTTGCCTTTGGTGACTACGCACCTGGATCTTTCTGACTTTCTCTTTGATGAAAGGAACAAGTGATTGTGATTTTGGCTTTTAGTTATTTGGATTTCGGCTTTTATTTTTATTCTATGAATTGAAGTGTTCTTTACACATGGTTAAAATTGTTTTTTAATAAAGTTATTAATTTCTTGAGTTATCTATATGAAATATTAATTTATTTTATGTATTTATTTGATGAAAACGAATAATGGAGATTTATGCTTGGCAGGCAGTGCAACTAGTCACAATATTTGAAAATATGAGTTATTCACTTATTTGACAATGAAAAAGTAAGTGTCAGTACCGTAACAGGTAGTGCAAAGATAACTGAAGGCTTTGGACGAGCAAATATATCATTGCTTATGAGAACACAATTCGAAATTGTTGATACATATACTCCCCAAAGTATCAAAGAAACTTATTCGGTTTAAGGATATTCACAGAAATGGATACCATATTGAGATTATGAGCGAAGGTAATGTCAGATAGATTCAAATCACAAGTAATACCCAAGGCTCTATAAATATTGTGGAAAAACTATATGCACTCCATTGGACTCTATTATACCACAATTAATACAACTGAAGCAAATGCTATAGTAACCCATAAGTCCACAGAAATCATCAAAGTTTGGCATGACCGGTTAGGCCATCCTGGTACAATAATGATGCGAAAGATTATCATTAGTTCATGTGGACATTCATTAAAGAACCAGAAGATTCTTTCTAATGTGATGCTTGTTCGCAAGACAAGTTAATTATACGGCATT
This sequence comes from Orychophragmus violaceus, assembly GCA_030180135.1. Classification (NCBI taxonomy): domain Eukaryota; kingdom Viridiplantae; phylum Streptophyta; class Magnoliopsida; order Brassicales; family Brassicaceae; genus Orychophragmus; species Orychophragmus violaceus. Next base: position 70,564,181 of record CM058237.1, read on the forward strand.
CCCCAGCAAGGATAAATTCAGAATCAATCAATTTACGCATCAAGTAGATGGTCGCATGTATCCTTGTTATCAACTCGAAACTTAGTGTTTGCGAGATTACTTGCTCAGTTGATTAGACCACGAGCACATTTTCCAGATGATATTTTAATGGCAGTTCGTCTTGATAATGCTGGTAAATTCACGTCTCAAGCTTCTAATGATTATTGCATGTCCATTGAGATAAGTGTTGAACATCTTGTAGCACATGTTCACACACAAAATGGTTTAGAAGAATTTCTAATCAAGCGTCTTCAGTTGATTTTTAGACCAGTACTAATGAAATTAAACCCCTCAATATCTGTTTGGGGACATGTTACATTACATGCTACATGTAATCAAAAGTTCTCCCCATCACAATATTTACTATCCGAAAGTTTTGGATGTGTTGTATATGTTCCAGTTGCTCCACCAAAATGATCTAAGATAAGTCCTCAAAGGAGGCTGGGAATATATGTTGGATATGATTCTCCATCAATAATTAAATATCTTGAGTAACCTACAAGGGATTTATTCAAGGCTCAATCCACAGACTGTCATTTTATGTTTGTTTTCCAACTCTAGGGGAGAAAATAAACATATGAGAACAGTTATAAATTGGAATGAATTATCAATGTCTTATCTTTATCTTTGGACTAAAGAATTTGAATTAGAATTCCAAAATATAATCTATTTACAAAGCTTAGCAAATCAGTTGTCAGACGCGTTTACTGACCCAAAAGTGTGATCAAATCACATATACTAGCTGTAAATGATCCAATCAGAATAATTATTTCAGAAGGAGAAAATCAAATTGCTAATGACTCTAAGACACATTTGAAGCGTGGTAGTCCTATTGGTTCCAAAGATAAAAATCCTCAACAAAGAAAAGGAGCAGAAACTGGCAATGGTGAACCGAAGAAATAATTACGAATGAGAGATCTTTAGAACAGACTTTAAACATGATAAAGAATGAAATACATGTACTTGATAATGAAGAGATCTCAATGAGTTATGTCATCTCATGTATGGAATAAAATAGAACCGAAAGCAAATCGACGTCGATGATATTTTTGCATGCAATGTAAAAGTTGATGTTATGGATGCGGATCATGAACCAACATCTATTTAACAGTGTACACAAAGAAGTGACTGGCCAAAATGGAAGGAAGCAATAGATGAATAATTAAAATCTCCTGCAAAGAGAGAAGTATTTGGACCACTAGTATGTACACCTAAAGGTGTAAAATCAGCGGGACATAAATGAGTCTTTGTACGAAAAAATAATGAAAATTATAAAATTTTAAGGTATAAAGCATGTTTAGCCGCACAAAGATTCTCACAAAGACATATAAGTGATTATGAAGAGACATACTCTCATGTGGTGGATACAACTACTTTCAAGTGCGATAAAAAGAAGGACTTGATTTACATTTAATGGATGTAGTGACAACCTACTTATATGGACAACTGGAAAATGACATTTATATGAAAGTTCTAGAAGGATTTAAACTGCATGAAGCAACAAATTCTATTTTCCGAGAATAATACTGCGTAAAATTAAATCGGTCTCTTTATGTATTAAAACAGTTAAGGCGTATGTGGTATAATCGCTTTAGTGAATACTTGTTAAGAGAAGGCTACAAGAATGACCGTATTAGTCCATGCATCTTTATAAAGAGATTTGGAAAGGATTTGTTATAATTGAGTATATTTTGATGATTTAAATATTGTTGGAACTCATGCAAAGATTTCCTATACAGTAGAATATTTGAAGAAAGAATTTGATATGAAAGATCTTGCGAAAGAAAAATTTTGTGGATTTTGTGGAAGTTGCCTAATTTTAAGGAATTTTTTCTCCCCCTCTCTCGGTATGGATGATTTGATCCTAAAATTAGGAATGTGTGTTATTTATTTCTGAGATTTTTGAGTGATTGTTGATTTGAGTATATACATGGGCTAGGAAGCATGGGGACGCCTAATAGCCGACGTCTCCTGCTTTGGGGACATTTCGGGCACAAGGACAGTTTGGGGACGACGTGTAGACATATCTGTAATGCTTTGAAAAATGAGGCGAAAAGTGTGTAGTTGGGGACGTTTGAAGGACGTTTCTACGTGATAATTTTTTTCCAGTTTATATTTTTTTCAAATGTTAATTTTCCATTAAAGGTTAATGGGAAAAAGTAATGAATATTAGATCTAGGTTGACAGTAAGAAAAGAACATCATATGCTGCTCTCGTGAAATCAATCTCTTTTTGCCTCATTATCTCTCGAATCTTTTTTCTCTTCATCTTTGCTCTCGTGAAATCATTAAGACAATCACTAGATAAAAGTTAAGGCCATGTTGAGATTTATATATGATTTTTGATTTTTATTTTACAGGATATATAAATATTTTATTTTATACCACATTCTCTATACCCATGTCGTTCTCGCTTTACAAATTTTGTGTTTTGCCATTTCATATACCTATTTTCATCTCTGCTTTCCGTCTCCGTATCCGTCCCGGTGCAACATAGTATATTGGAATATCTTCGGGAGAGTATGAGGAACAAATGGTGGCAAATGGCCTAGTTGTGTGATGCTAAGATGTACACCGAATATTCTAAGAAAAGCTTTGTATACGAGCAAAGGAAAGCAAATGGGAAACAAATGAGATGCTGAATTTTGAGTGGGGGGGGGGGTTCAAGTTTGCCGTAGACGACATATTGTATTACTTTGATCACTATGAGAAAAATATAAGAACATTTGATCCAAAACTGAGGTCTTTGGGAGTGGTGAAAGTTATGGAAGACTTGTTTCGAAGGCATCACAATTCTGTTGGATGCACATTGTAATTTACGGTGAGAAACTGGTTTTGTTATTGTCTAAAGAAGATTGTTTAGGAAAATCAAAAGATATTTGGTGCGGAGATTTCATTGGAGAGACGCCACGAAATTGTGATTTTGGTGTTTTCAATTTCTTGGTCAAGCTTCACCCAAATTCTTAGATAAGTTTTCCTTTTAGTATCTTAAAATCTTGTTTTTGTGACCTAAGGCCAAATAGGGGCGTGTGATCACCAATCGCTTCTCTCAAACACACACAAACCTAATTCCCGATTTCTCATCCTTACGGCGGCTCTGTCTTGGCAAACCGGTGTATCTCTTCCATATGAAATCTCTCCTCCTACAAATCTCATGAATTCTTCTTTACCTATCTCATGTTCAGATTTGGAATCAAAATTAAAAAACGTTGGTTCAGTTGTTGAAGCATCCACTTTGTTCAGTTTTAATGGCTCTGCCGCTAACGGCTCTCCCGACGCTAAAGGCCCTTTCGAGTGTCCCATCTTTGAAGCTGGTGCCATCGATGGTGTTGCAGAATTCACCACTATTCCATCCAAGACCGTGTCAGATGTTGTCGGCAATGGAACTTCTGCTATTTTATCTCCTCCGGCTCCTTTTGTTTCTTCTTTAGGTGTGTGGTCGAAACCTTTGAAGATTACATAGGAGTTGAGAGTTCCATTTCCCCAAAATCTCCCAGTCGAGTCTCCAACTGTTAAGAGCAAAGTTGATCTTAGGTCTGACATTATCCCGCTAGAAATAAAAGAGGATGGTCAACTTCGGTTTCCATGGGCAGGAAAGATGGATACTAAAATTAGATATCTTCACCGCACTACAACGCCTACCTATATCAAAAATGGTAAACCGATAGTGGAGATTCCGAACCATTATCTGATGCAAGGGCTTGAGAATCAGAAGGAATATGTGATCAAACAGTTCTATCGATGCTCCACGCCGTTGGGTGGTCTCATTCACGTTGTGGCTAACCGGATATGGGGTAAAAAAATGTAAGATATTTACCTGTAAACTTGGAAACTCATAATTTCTATTTCATATCCAAGATAAGTCTACTAGAGATTGGGTAGTTTAGAGAGGTTTGTGGCATTTTGATGAATGCATTATGTTTGTTGCTCCATGGACTCCTACTGCGTCTTTTGCTTTGCCTGAGATAACCTAATTTCCGGTGTGGCTTACGTTAAAAGGTATTCCAAACAATCTATACTCAGATTGGGGAATCAATTGGATAGCCTCGGGTTTAAGTGAACCTATGCTCACTCATAAGCACAGATTTGACCCAAATCTAATGGGTAATGCCAAGATTTTGGTGGAAGTGGAATTAAATAGGCCTTTCCCACAAAGGATTGCAGCTACATATAAGCATGGCAGTTGAATATGCTTGGCTACCAACTAAATGCAAGAGATATGTTCAAGTAGGCCATAAGAAGTCTAAATGCCTCCTTTTCCATCAAGAAGCTAATGATCAACAAACACAAAAATCTCCCTCAGTTATTAATTCTTCTGCAGTTGTGAATAGAGATGGCAAATTGGGCCACCCGCGACCGAATAACCCGACCGCTGCTTGTTTCTTTCCTCCGAACCGTGCGGTTCAGCCCGTCATGAGCAGCGGTCCAAAACTGGATGTCCAATCCCGCCCCGCCCTTATATATGCGGTTATGCGGTCGGCCCACGAAATGACCTTTACCAGTTCCAAGTACAACACCTTGCTCCTTGTCAGCTGGCTGAATGGTCACGGTCTTCTTGTTTGTCAAACCTGAAATCACAGCATGGTACTTTAAGGTCCTACTTACTCGTCTTGTTATTTTAGTTCGGCGAGAGAGACGAGCATCTTCAGGTTTTCACCCAAAGATAAAACGAGCATCTTTGCTACATGTCGCAATGTTTGTGGTGGTAGAAGTAGCATGGTCTACAAGTTCAAAATCATCCTCTTGCTCTTCGACTAGAGCAAAGATATCAGAAGATGGAACGGTGTTGGACTATGCAAAGAAGAAAACAATGAAGATATGCTAACACGAAAATAATGTTGAGAAACAATATTGATGAGTATGATTGTGTGTATACCTGTTCCATTCATCTGTTCCTTACTTGTTGCATCATAGAAAGTGATATCACCAATATCACCATATAAAATATCCCATTCCTTCTCAACGAATCATTTAAATCTCCCACTGAGATAACTTCAGATAATGCAGAGATAACAAAAGGTAAGAAATAGATGAGGAGTGTTGGAAGCATTAAAACACAAACTGTGAACCATCATAACCCATACACTAGATATCTAACTAAAACAAACATATTTACCTTGAAAAATGAAGTGAAAAAGTCTCAGGTTCTGGATAATTGCCTAAAGGTGACATAAGACACACATTCATAACCTTGATAAGTTATTCAAATCAACAGGCTGCCTCGAAACCAAGTGCACATAAATACTTACTTGTTCTTCACCACTTCCGCTTGAAGTGATAGAGAAGCGGATGCCTAGAGACGAAAAGAATAGATGAATTAATAGGACTCAGCTGATCTCGAGCTTGAAGACGAAGATACTCTCTTCGATATCAAACGGATTAAAGAGTTCTCCTCTTTGAATGTAAAAACTGAATTCTTAATCAATAAAATCACCGAGTCTTGCGTACATGACCTATAGGTCTTAAATAAAGAAAACTAAAACAACGATAAAATCCTAATAAAGATATGATTGTGATTTAGAGATATCCTCTAATCTTATTAATAAAAACCAAACAAAGAAGCCGGTTACGTGAACCCGACGTAACCGAGACACACTAACACCTGAAGCCCATAAACCATAGTACACGCTACATCAGGTCCCACCAGGGGACAAAGGATTCGACCACGAATCCGGCTGATCGTTATCACCGCGGATGGGTGTAAGGTGTTTTACGTTGAACACATTAGAGGTGCGCATATGGTCGGGAAGTTCAATGCGGTACGCATTCGGGTTGATACGCTCCAACACCTTGAGAGGACCGATCTTCTTAATCTTAAGCATGTTGTACTCCCGCAATGGCAGATGTTCCTTTGTTAAATAAACCCAAACTAAATTTCCAGGTTCGAACAACACTTCCCGTCGCTTAGCATCGGCCGCCAACTTGTACTGTGCAGCCGACTTCTCCAAATGTAACCTCGCCTGGTCATGAATGTCACGCAGATCAGAGATAAAATCGACAGCTTCTCCATGATGTTACATCTTATCCGGCGCGATTGTTAGATCGAGAGGACCACGAGGAATCAGTCCATATACTACACGAAATGGCGCGTATCCCAGGCTGCGGTTGATGGCCTGGTTATGGGCGAACTCAGCTTGACCCAACTTAGTATCCAGGCTTTGACATTATCCCCAACCAAGCAGCGTAACAGATTGCCTAAGGAACATTTCGTAACTTCAGTCTGACCGTCAGTTTGAGGATGATAAGCAGAACTCATGTCCAACTTTGTATCCAACAATTTCCATAGAGAACGCCAAAAGTGACTAAGGAAACGAGTATCCCTGTCACACACAATTGACAAAGGAAGACCATGAAGTCGATATACCTCACGAAAGAATAAGATCACCACATTAACCGCATCCGTGGTCTTCTTGCAGACGATGAAATGAACCATTTTGGAGAAACGATCCACAACGACAAAGATGGAGTCATTACCACGCTGTGTACGCGGAAGTCCAAGAACAAAATACATGCTTATGTCGGTCCACGGTTGTGTTGGGATTGGTAAAGGAAGGTACAGTCCCGCGTTAGTCGCTTTACCTTTACTCTGCTGACATATTCTGCAGTGTTCGACGAACCGAGTTGTATCGCGACGGAGTGTTGGCTAGAAACTATGAAGTAGCAACCAGGCTGATTGTTCTATCTCGTCCGACATGACCTGTGTTATGAAGCTCGCTGATCACATGGAGACGCAATCTGCAATCAGGCAAACACAAGCACAATCCGTGGAATAAGTATCCATCCTGGCTCGTATAATCGCGTGATATTCCAGCGACAACCTCCTCATAGATTCTCGCAAAGAACGATTCCGAAGGATAAAGCTCAGGCAGTGACTCAAAACCAACCACCGACACATGCATTGAGGTCATTAAAGAGTATCGGCGATTGAGGGCATCATCAACTCGATTCGTCTTGCCCGATTGGTGACGAATTGAGAAGGTAAACTATTGAAGAAACGATATCCATCCTGCATGTCTAGCTGAAACCTTTGCCTGGCTGTCTAAATGTCGCAGAGTGTCATGGTCAGTAAAGAGTATAAGGTCACGGTGTACCAGGTAATTACGCCAGTGTTTCACTGCTTGGACAATCGCATAAAACTCGACGTCGTATGTGCTATAGCGACCCCAAGCACCTGCCAATTTCTCGCTGTAGAATGCGATAGGAAGGCCCTTCTGACTCAAGACAGCGCCAATCCCTAATTTAGAAGCATCACAATTCAGCTTAAATGTTTCTACGAAGTCTTGTAATATGAGGATCGGAGCGGTCGTCAGTTTCTGTTTGATCACCTCGAACACCTTGGCTGCCTCCTTCGACCAAACGAATTACCATCCATCATACAGCTCGTTATATGTGCCATAATGGAGCTAAAATGGTTAACAAACCGCCTATAAAATGATGCAAGGCCATGGAAACTGCGTACTTCCGTAAATGTTGTAGGCGTCGGCCAGGAACGAATGGCCTCTACCTTTGCTTGATCGATAGACAGACCACGATCAGAGAGGACGTAACCCAAAAACATGACTTTTGATACCCCAAATTTACACTTGTGTCTCGCCGCAAACAACCTTTCAGCGCGGAGTACCAAGAGTACCTGACGAAGATGATCCACGTGGTCAGGCATAGATGCGCTAAAGATCAAGATATCGTCGAAATAAACCACGACAAACCTGTTGGGAATGTCCTGAAATCTACTGTGCTATCTCTAGAAAGTATGATAAGTGTCGAGATCAGACATAAGTCATAAATACTGGGAGGTCATGATGACTTGCTAGAGCCCGCTCTTGATCTATAAGTTGAGTACTTATTACCAGTATTGTATGATCCCAAAGGGTCACACACCATAGCTAACGGGAAAGTTAAAAAGGAATTAATACAGTAAGATGCAAGACATTTACTGTATTTGCACAGAGAATTGGGCCAGACAAAATACAGTCTTTTGTCTGATTTGGGTCTTGGGCCCAAAAGCCTGATAAGCCATTAGTTTAATTACTTGGGTCCATATAAGGAAAGAGGGGCGCCAGTTAGCCTAATCTTCTGCGATTTTAGGTCTGGCCGTCCTCCTCTCTCTCTGTTGTTCCAGCTTGGTCTAGCAGCCTGATCCAATAGCTTGTAAGCGTGTGGATACCTAGGAGGAGCCGGTAATCATCAGCTCTTGCAGATCTCGATATTCCCTTGATCAATCCGCTGCAATCATAAGGTAATGATCCTGATCTGTTTATGATTCAACTGCAAATCACCTAGATCCTAGTTGATTATGTGATAGGTTGTAATCTGATAATTAAACCTATGAACCAACATAATCCCTCAGTGGTATCAGAGCCTAGGTCGTTAGGTTTTTGCTGTTTGGATCATATTTAGGTTGTTTTTAAATGTTTAGAATCGAATTTGTGTTAAGAAATTTGATTAGAAAACTTGAAAACCTAATATGCAAATCGCATAAACCGATTGAAACCCATCGGTATGCGAAGCGGATGCGAGTATCGATCGACGAGGGAGCGTGATATCGATCGATATCAATCGGATCGATTGCTTCTCGCTGTCCCGATAACCCGATCGCAACGAGCTGATGCACGCGAGTATCGATCGACGAGGGAGCGTGATATCGATCGATATCGATCGGATCGATTGCTTCTCGCTGTCCCGATGACCCGATCGCAACGAGCTGATGCGCCTGTCCCGATCGTATCGCGCGAGGTCCCGAAAGCGAGCTTGGCTCGTCTTCTCGATCCGGCGATGCGTGATCCGGCTGGCGAGACATACGTTCCGCGAGTAGCCATTCGGTTAAGCCGAGCCTCGCGGTTCGTCCCACCTAACCCGAGACGCGAACCAATCGTGCCATTGGGCCATTGCGGTTCGTCGTTGGTTTTGCCTTATCCCGCAAGTTAGGTCAAAATCAGCTAAAATTGATTGGTTAGACCAATCTATTTCTTCCTGATTTTGGACTTAACCGAACCGATCCAATTTAATTGGTGGTTCAAGCGGTTAACCAAATCGCGGTTTGCTGGAAATTATTTAATACAATTGGTATTATTTAATTTCTGGTTAAACCGGATTTAAATTCAAAAATTGAATTTTAACCTAAACCGAAGGCTGGTCTAAGTTTGATTTGGTTGGACCAAATAATTTAGAGCTGGTCTGGTTTAGTAAATAACCAGTTGGATTTAGTAGTTAATTTGGTCTTGGACCAGAATTAATGAACCGACTCGGTTATGTCAAATTATTGTGCCAATTGGAATTCTGTGGTCTTGGGCCAAGAATTGGGCCTATAATTTGTGACCCAACCGAAAACTTTAATAAAATATTAAATTAGAAATTTCTATTTTTAGCATGTTTCTAGATTTAGAAAGTTTCTAAAATAAGCAAGTTTCCCAAAATAGTAATCTTCTATTTTTGGAAAGAAAACCTAAAATCCTCAAAACCAATATCAAGCTTGGATGTCTTGCCCAATCTTGTTAGCTACTTAACGCTTATTCAATTACAGATATGGCTTACAGTGTGAGGTGTCTGTTTTTGCGTAAGTAAAGTAGTATATAGTCACTAATTTCATTGGGAGTCCCAGACTTTAGTGATTATTTGGCTGTAAGAGATTTGTTTCCTTGACTGGGCCATCGGGAGTCCCGGGCCTTGAGACATCTGGTGAATTGGGCCTTGGGCCCAATCCACAACCGAGAGTTATATAGATATAACTAGCTGTATGCATGCTTACCAAGTAAAGCTAATTCTGGGTGACGGCCAGTGGCCCACTTTGGTTTTGGTTGAACATGGGTCTCGGAATCATTGCATTCTTATGAGGTTAAACAAAGAAATTTTGAATGCAATGCGAGTTTTCTTATAAGTTATTAAGATTACTCTTTTATGAACTAAATAACTAAAACTTTATTGTCTCATAATTTCAGCTATGTCAAGCACAACAACACAAAACACTTTCTCGATCCGGTCTGCCCTTGAGAAGGACAAACTGAACGGATCAAACTTCCTGAACTGGTCCAGGAACCTGAGACTTGTGCTCAGGCAGGAGAAGAAGGCTTATGTCCTTGAAAGAGTTCTCCCCCCTAGACCTGCGAATAATGCCACACAAGCTGTGAAGAATGCTTGGGATACGCATTCTTCAGATGCTAATGACGTGGTTTGCCTAATGTTGGCGACAATGGTTCCCGAACTGCAGATGCAGTGGGAAGGCCTGACTTGTCCCATGGAACTGATGGCAAACCTGAAAGCATTGTTTCAGGAGCATGCTCGTACAGAGAGATTCCAAACTGTAAAGAATCTCTTGGACTGTAAAATGGCTAAGGATGCAGCAGTGAGTCCACATGTTCTGAAAATGATGGGTTATCTCGATCATTTGACTAGACTCGACTGTCCTATAAGCCAAGAGCTTGCTTGTGATATCGTTCTGCAGTCTCTTACTCCTGCATATGACCAGTTCACCTTGAACTATAATATGCATGGGTTGACAAAGACTTTGCCTGAGCTACATGGTATGCTCAAGACTGCAGAACCTAATCTGAAGAAGGCCAAGGACCCGTCTGTACTCATGGTGCAGAAGGGCAAGGGTTTCAAGAAATCCGCTGCAGACAAAGGAAAGGGCAAGGCAGTCCACAAAGAAAAGGCCAAGCCCAAGCCCGTGTCTAAAGCTGGGCCTTCTGATATCTGCCACTTTTGCAAAGAGGCAGGGCATTATCGCAGGGACTGTAAGAAATACCAGGAAAGTCTGAAGGAGAAGAAGAAGTCCTTCGCGACTACTGCTTCAGGTATTTTTGTTATTGAAGTAAATACTACTACTTCAGATAATACCACTTGGGTATTAGATACTGGATGTGGGGCTCATATTTGTACTAATGTGAAGGCACTCAGCAACAGTAGAAGGTTGAAGCAAGGGCAAGTAGAGTTGCGGGTTGGCAATGGAGCGAAGGTTCCAGCACTGGCCGTTGGCACTTACTTGTTATCTTTACCTTCTGGATTGATTTTAGAACTTGAGAATTGTTATTTTGTACCTGCTATAAGCAGAAATATCATTTCAGTTTCATTATTGGATTTACAAGGATTTGATTTTTCTATTAAGAATAAATTGTGTTCCTTTAATCTCAATGATATGTTCTATGGCTGTGCCCCTCTTATTAATGGGCTGTACATGCTGGATCAATCTACTCCAGTATATAACATTAATACAAAACGGTTCAAATCTAACGAAGAAAATGAAACATTTCTCTGGCATTGTCGTTTGGGGCACATTAGTGAGAAACGCGTCAAGAGGCTCCATTCAAATGGACTCTTGGGCTCATTTGACTTTGAGTCTTGTGAGCAATGCGAATCTTGCCTAATGGGCAAAATGACACGGGCCCCTTTTAATAAACCCACAGAAAGGGCCAGTGAACTATTGGGCCTGATACATACTGACGTGTGTGGCCCAATGTCCACAAATGCTAGAGGAAACTATCAGTACTTCATTACATTCACTGATGATTTCAGTAGATATGGATATGTCTGCTTGATGAAACATAAGTCGGAAACCTTTGAGAAGTTCAAAGAATTCCAGAATGAAGTACAGAACCAGCTTGGTAAAAGTATTAAGGCTCTTCGGCCGGACCGAGGAGGAGAATACTTGAGCCAGGAATTCCGTGATCATCTGAGTGAGTGTGGGATCATCTCCCAACTCACACCTCCTGGAACACCTCAGTGGAATGGTGTGTCTGAGAGAAGGAATCGGACATTGTTAGATATGGTCCGATCCATGATGAGTCACACAGACCTTCCTATATCCCTTTGGGGATATGCTTTGCTGACCGCAACGTTCACACTGAACAGAGTGCCATCAAAAGCAGTAGCAAAGACACCATATGAATTATGGACTGGAAAGGCTCCAGTAATGTCTTTTCTCAGAATTTGGGGTTGTGAAGCCTATGTCAAAAGATTAATCTCAGACAAGCTTACACCAAAATCTGACAAGTGCTACTTCATTGGTTATCCTAGGGATACCAAGGCTTATTACTTCTATCTGCGATCCGAGAACAAGATCTTTGTTGCTCGGGATTGTACTTTTCTTGAGAGGGAATTTCTCTCTAAGAAAGATAGTGGGAGTAAGGTACAACTTGATGAAATTCAAGAAGGACAGGAACCTGTTCAACCTAATGAGGAAGAACAGCAGGATGAATTACATGAAGTTGTAATAGAACCTGAACCTGAAGTACCTGAAGTTCGAAGATCCGGAAGGATCCGTCACGAACCCGATAGATATCAGGGATTCCTCGTGACTAATTGCCATGATCTTTTGATCATTGACGGTGATGAACCCTCGAACTTTGCAGAAGCCATGATAGGCCCTGACTCCTTAAAGTGGCGTGAAGCCACTGAATCCGAGATGGACTCCATGTCTGTCAACCGAGTGTTTTCACTGGTTGACTTACCCGCTGGTGCTAAAGCCATCGAGTGTAAATGGATCTTCAAGAAGAAGATTGACATGGATGGAAATGTCCAGATTTACAAGGCCAGGTTGGTGGCAAAAGGTTTCAAACAAATTCATGGTATAGACTATGATGAAACCTATTCACCAGTGGCCATGATGAAATCAATTCGGATTCTCCTAGCAACTGCCGCTTATTATGATTATGAGATTTGGCAGATGGATGTGAAAACCGCCTTCCTGAATGGAATCTTGGAGGAGGATGTGTATATGACACAGCCTGACGGTTACATTGATCCTAAGAATGCTGGGAAAGTATGCAAACTTCATAAATCCATTTATGGATTGAAGCAAGCATCCAGGAGTTGGAATCTTCGTTTTGATGAGGCAATAAAGAATTTTGACTTCATCAGAAACAAGGAAGAACAATGTGTGTATAAGAAAACTAGTGGGAGCAAAGTGGCGTTTCTTATCCTATATGTCGATGACATATTGCTTCTTGGAAATGATATTCCAATGCTGAAGTCTGTTAAAGACTGGCTGGGAAGTTGTTTTTCCATGAAGGACATGGGTGAAGCCGCGTATGTTCTTGGAATCCGAATCTTTAGAGACAGATCTAAAAGGCTGATTGGACTTTGTCAAGATTCTTATATAGACAAAATCCTGCATCGATTCGGAATGGATAAATCCAAGAAGGGATTCACGCCAATGATACATGGTGCTACACTAAGCAAGACTCAGTGTCCTAAAACACCTGATGAGCTTAAGCGCATGAGTAGGATACCTTATGCTTCGGCTATAGGATCTATCATGTATGCCATGATCTGTACTCGTCCTGATGTTGCTTATGCACTAAGCATGACGAGTAGGTACCAGTCTAATCCAGGTGAGAATCACTGGATTGCCGTAAAGAATATCCTGAAGTATTTGAGGAATACTAAGGATAAGTTCTTGGTTTACGGAGGAAGTGAAGTGCTTGAAATGAGTGGATTCACGGATGCAAGTTTTCAGACAGATAAAGATGATTTCCGGTCACAGTCTGGTTACATCTTCTGTCTGAATGGCGGTGCAGTAAGTTGGAAGAGCTCCAAGCAGAGCACCGTGGCAGATTCCACAACTGAAGCTGAATACATCGCTGCTTCAGAAGCTGCGAAGGAAGGAGTTTGGATAAGGAACTTCATGATTGAACTCGGTGTATTCCCAAATGCCACTGAGCCTCTAACACTGTATTGTGACAACAATGGTGCAATTGCTCAAGCTAAGGAACCGAGACATCATCAGAAATCAAAACATATTATGAGAAGGTATCACCTGATTCGTGATATAGTGAATAGAGGTGAAGTGATGGTCAGCAGAGTTCCCACTGATGAGAACGTGGCTGACCCGTTGACAAAGCCACTCCCGAAACCTAAGCACGAGTTGCATACTGCTGCTGTAGGAATTAGAGATATTCAAATGTAATCTCTTTTTGAGTGGGAGTTATGAGGGCTTTATTTTAGTTATTTTGATTGGTTCATGTAAACATTTTAATGTTAATGAAATTTTATTTCTGGATTATTTTTAACTGTGGTATAAAATAATCGTTCCAAAATGATTCATGTCGTAATATATGGGCCATCGAAGTACATGAGAAAGACTTGATCATGAAACCCCATATTTAACGAAATGACATAAATCATAGTGTCCATAGTCGAAGGTTGTTGAAATTGGAACACCAACAACCACTTGAGACTAGAGTGTGTTGAGACTTATGACCAAGTTTCATGGGTCATGGATGCGCGGCATCAAAGTCAACACATAGGTATATGTAGGGAGCATATGACCGGACATGGCCCGCTGATGAGAACTCTACAAGATATTGATATCTGTGTCATAAAAGGTTCTCATTTACGACTATAGAGTATAGTCCTTAGACCTGAGTTCGCATGCATGTGGCTGCACATGGATTGATGCGCTTTGATCATTGTCTAACGCTGTTTCGTAACTGGGAGCTATAAGGACCTTGGATGGGTGTATTATAAAGTGTGTAGTTCATAGTGATGGAACAAGATGGGATTTGTCCCTGCCGTTTAACGGAGGTAATATCTCTAGGCCAATCGGAGACTTAATAGCTGGTAAGAGAGTGGCCACTCCCAAACGGACTTGCCCAAGTCGTTTGCATTGTCAGTATCAAATCTGGTCCGATGAACATGGTCTGGCTATATAAGGATGACACGCATCTTGCCTTATGCCAGATCGAGATATTGAGACAAAAGGATTAGAGAATGTAGAATTCCAGTACAAGTGGGAGATTGTTGGGAATGTCCTGAAATCTACTGTGCTATCTCTAGAAAGTATGATAAGTGTCGAGATCAGACATAAGTCATAAATACTGGGAGGTCATGATGACTTGCTAGAGCCCGCTCTTGATTTATAAGTTGAGTACTTATTACCAGTATTGTATGATCCCAAAGGGTCACACACCATAGCTAACGGGAAAGTTAAAAAGGAATTAATACAGTAAGATGCAAGACATTTACTGTATTTGCACAGAGAATTGGGCCAGACAAAATACAGTCTTTTTGTCTGATTTGGGTCTTGGGCCCAAAAGCCTGATAAGCCATTAGTTTAATTACTTGGGCCCATATAAGGAAAGAGGGGCGCCAGTTAGCCTAATCTTCTGCGATTTTAGGTCTGGCCGTCCTCCTCTCTCTCTGTTGTTCCAGCTTGGTCTAGCAGCCTGATCCAGTAGCTTGTAAGCGTGTGGATACCTAGGAGGAGCCAGTAATCATCAGCTCTTGCAGATCTCGATATTCCCTTGATCAATCCGCTGCAATCATAAGGTAATGATCCTGATCTGTTTATGATTCAACTGCAAATCACCTAGATCCTAGTTGATTATGTGATAGGTTGTAATCTGATAATTAAACCTATGAACCAACATAATCCCTCAAAACCGACCAATGAACCGACGCAGCGCCTGATTCATTACTCTCATAAAAGTGCTCGGAGCGTTAGATAAGCCGAAAGGCATAACCAACCATTCAAACAGCCCCTCCCAAGTCTTAAAAGCCGTCTTCCACTCGTCGCCGGGTTTGATACGAATCTGATGATAACCACTATTCAGGTCGATTCTGGAGAACACTTTCGCGGTCCCAATCTGATCCAATAGGTCATCGATACGAGGAATCGGAAAGCGATAATGAACTGTTATCTTGTTAATAGTGCAGCTGTCAACACACATGCACCATGTCCCATATTTCTTAGGAATCAAAAGAGCAGGGACGACGCACGGACTGAGGCTCTCTCTGATATAACCCTTGCATAACAGATCTTCCATCTAGCGACACAATTCCTCGTGTTCATCTGGGCTCATTCGATAATTAGCCTATTAGGAAAAGTGGCTCCGGGTGTCAAGTCAATCTGATGTTGTATGTCACGTAACAGTGGTAAACTCTCAGGAAACTCGACAGGGAAAACGTCTTTAAAATCGTCAAGGAGTGATGACAGTAATGGAGCCGTAGCAGATGTCAACAAACGGTCAGTAAGATCAGGGTAAATCGTGAAGGTGCATCCCTCCTGATGTAACACAGACATCAATGCAGGGTAAGAGCAGATCAATGCGTTGCTCTGACGTTGTACATATTGCCCCGTCGGAATCTCATCGTTTGGTACCGTCAGCGGTGCCGATAAAGCATTCTCCTGAGATGGTAACAACATAATTTTATGAGTCTCCCATATAAAGCTGTAAGTATTTAGGAAACCATCGTGAGTGATTTTCCTGTCGAATTCCCACAGTTTACCCAGCAATAAATGGCTGATGTCCATAGGAGCGATGTCGCAGTACGTTTAGTCCTTGTAGAAGGGACCAATAGAGAAGGGGACCAAAGCTCGCTGAGAAACACGCAGACTGACATCCTCGGTGAGCCAACCCAATGTGTACGGCGCATGGTGAACTTCCCGCGAAGGCCAAACTTATCTACTGCTTCCTCCGAAATTACATTTCGACAACTTCCCGAATCGATCACAAACGTGCAATCTCGGCCACGGATCGTTCATGTAGAGCGGAAAATATTAGTCGGCAACCACTGTGCATCTTGGCGCCTTGGAGTTAAACATGAGCGTCGTACCACCAACATATGACATGTATCTCCCGTTGTCGTATGCACCAACTCCTCAATCTCCTCTTCATCGTCACCCCAAGATTCGTATGCATGCTGTTTATCCTTACCTTTGTCATCAATCACAAGACTGCAGCGATTTTGGTTCGGACAAGACGCTTGCCGGTGACCCGATTCTCCACACGCATAGCACTTCAAGGCGTTAGGACGGAATGTCCGTCGGTGCGCCTGATCCTCGTTCGCAGCTGTCCCACGAGCTGGAAGCTGACCAACATCACTCGGTCCCTCTTTAGATGTAGACGCTGTGTGTTGTTCATGCGGTTTGGTGTAAATGGTCTGACCTCCCCACGTCGAAGATCGAGCATGTTGTTCGAGTTAAACAGCAAGCCGATGAGCCTCCGCTATTGTGGTCGGGTCAAACTGCAAGAGCGCGACCTGTAAGTGCTGTCGCAAGCTACCAATGAACTGTGACACAAGTTGCTTTTCACTGTCACGTACCTCGGTACGCATTAGTAACAACACGAATTCCTCTGCGTACTCATCGACGGACTGTGAACCTTGCTTGAGGTTCTGCAACTTGGTTTACATGGTGCGGTCGAAGTTATGGGGTAAGAGGGTCGCGGTCAAGTATTTTTGGAGCTTACTCCAAGTCGTAATCGCTTCCTTGCCATTGCGACGACGCGTCGCTTTCACCTGTTTCCACCATGATGATGCGTGTCCGCTGAATTTCATCGCAATCAACGGAACACACTGATCTTCAGGAACGCGTTTAAACGCCAAGATCCACTCAACCGAGACAATCCAGTCAAGCACAGTTTCACCCCGAGCGCCGCCGTGGAACTCAGGTATGTTGACTTTAAAAATTGCTTCCCATGACTTTTGATGACGATTACCTCTTACATCTGGATAGTCATGACGATGACGAAACTCTTCGTATTCGTCTTGCAGGTAGTCGTGTCGTGGCTGATCAAAACGATGGTGATCACCACGTTGGAAATCAAAGCGCTGACCCTCATCAAAGTAAGGTTGTTGCACTCGGCGATGATCACCCATGAAGCCTTGTTGTGGAGCACGCCTCTGATCATTCCGACCAATCCCTGCATCCGCGAAAGGGTTATCATAATGATACGATCCTTGATCATCAAAGAGAGGGTTACATCCCGATAAGCGTTGCGCTAATTTTTCTCCCATGGCCATGATCGAAGTTTGCATGGTTTGTTGCATACTTTCCTGCATCGCCATAAGGGCTTGATGCATCTCTTCCCAATCTCCCGTGGTCGCATCACGCGTAGCCGTGTTAGAACCATTCGATCGCATGGGAGGCATGGTCAAAGATCAATTCCCAGAACTTACCGTGTCTGATACCAACTGATAGAGAAGCGGAAGCCTAGAGACGAAAAGAACAGATGAATCGATATGACTCAGCTGATCTCGAGCTTGAAGACGAAGATACTCTCTTCGATATCAAACGGATTAAAGAGTTCTCCTCTTTGAATGTAAAAACTGAATTCTTAATCAATAAAATCACTGAGTCTTGCGTACATGACCTAAAGGTCTTAAATAAAGAAAACTAAAACAACGATAAAATCCTAATAAAGATATGATTGTGATTTAGAGATATCCTCTAATCTTATTAATAAAAACCGAACAAAGAAGCCGGATACGTGAACCCGACGTAACCGAGACACACTAACACCTGAAGCCCATAAACCATAGTACACGCTACATCAATATGCCTCACAGATATTTGTGCTCGGTGGGAGAATTGTTTGCAAACATGAGAACAATTATAAAGCATCAGACAAGAATCCAAAACAAGCAAAAAGTAGACCAAAATCACTACACTTACTAACTATAAATGAAACTAGAAGAATTGGAATGTCAATGAAAAAAAAGATGATAATACAAAACCAATTTTATAATGAACCCGAATCATACATTGTACCCGACACATAGGGAAAGCAAAATCTGATCAATGAGTTCCTCCAACAGTCTAACTACAACTTCTTTGAGAGTTGATATTCTTCAATCCCGTGAAGAAAACAAGTTAAAGATGATAAATTCAACAAAATCGAGCAGCCTCAAGACTTAAATAAGGATATGGGAGGATCAAAATCAGAAGAAATGATCGAAGACAAAAAAATTGCATCAACCCGCAGTAAACCGCGGATCCGTTTCGGGTCAAACTGCCAAACCCTTAGTCCGTACGGTCTACGCCCGTGAGCCCTGCCAAATTTTGGGCTTGGTTTTGCATGGCCTGCCCCACACCGCCTTCGAGTTATTTGGGCTAAGCTCGCGGGCATCGGCCCAATTTGACATCCTTAGTTGTGGATGCCTCATTACTTCATTCTTCTGCAATCGTGGATGCCTCTTTATTAGTCTTAGATGACCCGATCACTAATATTGTTGAATCTACTACTACCCAGTTACCCCAGTCACATTTTTTTTGGTGAGGCAGAACGATCAACGCCTTCTCTCGCCAAAACTGATTTTTATCATTCTACTGCATTCGTGGCCAACACTACAACACCAACAATAGCCGCAACAACGGCTTCCCCAATTGAGACTGCTTCAAACATTAATGTGTCTCGCAGCACTACCCATCAACATGGAAACTTCTTCATTTGGTACTTTTTCTATTTTGGTAACAAACTCATCTCCACCTCAAACATCTTCTTTGACAAATGAACTTGTGCAAGAAAATATTTTTGGAGGCAAGTTTGCTGCTCTAGATTTGTATGTTTATTCAGGTTTTGAGATGGGTGATTCATCTCTTAAGACGCGTGGAGAAAGACCAATTAAACCTTCACAAAAGGTTCAAAAAGTGTAATGGACCTTGGCAAAGGGGTGAGGAAATAAAGGTCGTGGTTGCCGTGGTAGTCGCGGTCCACATTGCTAGGAATCCGTTATCACATACTATACCTTATTTTTCTACTGTTAAAATTTCATGTTAAAGCATTTTTTTTTTTCTTTATTTTATATGTTGACTGCAAATGTGCGTATTCTCGATTATAAAATTTTATTTTACAATTGTAAACTCTTTTCACTTTTTAAATAAATGCGTAAAATTTAGTTAAAAAAAATCTCGTTTTGTGACTGCAAGTTCGTTGATACCGTTTGATGCAACTAAGAGTGTGATTGTTTAACACTTTTAAAGGGGTGAATTTTAGTGGGAAATCTTTTCAGTTGAATCCAGCTCAATTTTTACCAATAAGAAAAATAGAAAGGAATTTGTTTTTTCAGCTGGATTCAACACAAAAATAAAATAACTAATTAAAATTCTCTTTGGAAAATATTAGATGAAAAAATCCCACTCATTCTCGTTTCCCTCTTTCCTTCCATTCCCATTTTTCTTATTCCTCTCTATCCCACTTTTCTCTCACCAATCTCACCCTAAATAACCAATCACACCCTAAATATACTAATTTCAGTGCTTTGTTTTGAAGAAAAGCTGAATTATCCATGGTATATTTTTATTAGCATCGGATTAGGTGCGAGTGCTTTGCCGTTTATGAACGAGAAAACAGCACGAAGTTTAATTGTCTAGCTCGGAAACGATGATTAAGCGAATACTAATTAGTTTTTGGTCATTATGATTACTGAACACTTGAAGCTAGCAAAGAGGCAACAACTCTTAAGTCGATATTTCCTAGGTCAAACACCGCTATGGCCACCGCTTCAATCTTCTCCACTGTCAACACTGATGTGTCACATCTGTTTAATTCCTCCTCTCTATCATCGGAAAATCATCTCCTTCAAAGTTTAGCTCTGTCAGGTCTTCGGTTTCATTTTCCCGGAAAACCCTAACTCCAATCCGATACTCCTCATCTCCCGCCGATAACTCGCCCACCGTCGCCGTCACTTCTCCCACCGTGGAAGGAATCGCCAATCGATCCAAAACCTCCTTGAAATCCCGTCTCCTTGGAGGAGAAACTCTGTACGGCCTCTTTTTACTCTCATTCTCGCCGACTTTAGCCGAGATCGCCGCTCACTCCGGGTACGATTACGTTGTCGTTGATATGGAACACGGTCATGGAGGAATACCGGAGGCTCTAGATTGTATCCGAGTTCTTAACGCCGCTGGCACAACAACTATTCTCCGCTTATCGGAAAACTGCCCTACATGGGCTAAAAAAGCCCTAGATCTAGGCCCACAAGGAATCATGTTCCCAATGATCGAATCTCGCAAGAACGCGACCAAAGCGGTGTCGTATTGCCGGTTTCCTCCCTACGGGATCCGTGGATCGGCGCACACGGTGGTACGCGCGTCTAAGTACGGAATCGACGAAGGGTATTTAGGTAATTACGCGGATGAGCTACTGATCATGTGCCAGGTGGAATCAGGTGAAGGAGTGAAGAAAGCGGATGAAATCGCAGCCGTCGATGGTGTTGACTGCGTGCAGATGGGGCCGCTGGACCTGAGCGCAAGCATGGGATACTTGTGGGATCCAGGGCACAAGAAAGTGAGAGAGATGATGAGGAAAGCGGAGAAATCGGTGCTGACGTCAGATCCGGCGAAAGGTGGAGCCTACTTGTCGGGATTCGCGATGCCACACTACGGACCCGTCGCAATCCGGGAACGTGGTTATAATATGGTCGCTGGAGCCGTCGATGTTGGGCTGTTCAGGAACGCAGCTGTGGAAGACGTGAGGAGATTCAAGATGGGTTTGGTCAACGAATCAGACGGTGAGGATTCGTTAGACAACGGAAAGGATGTTGACGATGAAGTACTGGAGCGAATAAGCAAAATTCCGTACAATCTCATAAGAATCATTTACATTACAATAATGCCACAAATGTTACTCTTTCATAAAATCAACGGTGTAGATCCAACAAAGCTTAGCCTTTTGGCTCAAGTTTTTCAATTCAACTAACTGTGATTGAGTCAATAGCCATTGGTTCGTTGTCTGTCTCCATTGTTGAAGCTCTTGGTGGTGACGGTGGTTGCACATCTACATCAGGGTATGATGCCTTAAACCGAGCTCGTAGACCTTCGTTTATTAACCGGACTCCATTAAGCTGGTTCCCAAGTGACAGCCATCTATAGAACCAAAAGATTCATGGTAAAAAAACCAGCAAATAAATTATAACTAATCATATGACAAAAGTAAAAATTTACCCGGCATGAGCATTGTGCATACGGGCAAATAACTCGAGCTTTCTTGCTCTTGGCATGATCCTCTCTAACATTGCATACATCTGGCAAGATAACAAATTGTTGAATCATTTCATCACAAGAAGACTCCAAAATCATATCCTATGGACGTACCTCATCTGGCTTCCGACTTGTCTCTCTAACCTCTGCAACAATCACATCCGTGTCGATGTTTCTGTTGACTTCTGGGTTTCCTTTGATTCCAACCAGACAGTGCTCTTTGCTATGGTTGAGCCAGTGACCTGTTCTTCCTGTTCGAATAATGCGTTGAAGTTGATTTGTCTTTACCCATATGATCTCTTCCACTCGCTTGTACCCCCAATGCTCCAAACTTCACAAAAGCAAAACATAAATGGAAATCACAAGATACCTACAATTTGCTGAGATTTTTCTTTAAATACCATTCGCGGCCTAGCTCCATTGCCCGACCGGTGACCCAGAGGAATATCAAACCGTCGGTCTGCAACGACGGAACATTGAGTGAGCGCATCTCATCATCAGCCATTGTTCCATATGGAAGTTCCATGTGAATGTCCCATGGCGGATCCGCCATAACAACTCCAAAAGTCCCCAAAATGTCCATTCTAAAATTACGGATGTCGCAGTTAATCCATTGTGCCTCGCCAAGTTCAGCTTCGGAACAATAATCAGCACGTAGAGGCTTCAATGCCTTATCTGGACCAGCCATCATAGCGTCAGCCATGTCGAGCTCGTAATGCACGTATTTGCAAGTCTGTTCAAAAATCAACCATTGCTCAATTACCATTTATCTACACGAAATGAACCGAAGTACTAGCAGATAATATGGTTAAAGAGTTACCTTCATATGACGACATGTATCGAGAAAGGAACAATCTCCTAGGCTGACGTCGGTATGTGAAGCGATTAGACGACGAAAATGTCTCTAAAAGCATATATAAGCATCACGGAGATCAAATAAAACTAGAAAAAGAAGAGCATTGGACTTGCAAACCAATCCCAATTCCAAATTTCCGATCAAATAAGATGTAAAATGTCAACTTGAGTTGGTTCAAACCTTGTTGCAGGCTATGTGGGAACCAGACTGAAGACGGCAATCCTCTTTAGTTAAATACCTACAGTAATACTTAACCTGTGATCCTCCTTTGCTTTTAAACTGTGAAGAACATAACAATATACCAGTCATTCACAAGAACCAAGCTTTTTATCAAAACTCAAAAGATGAAATGAAAACTAACAAAACGTAAATCTAGAAGAGTACTAAGTAGCATAAAGCTGTATTAAAATGATGAGACCAGTTTGTGTATTTTCTCCTCTATAATCTTGATAACAAAGTACTAAGTATCATAAAATGGCTCATCACTTGTCCAAAATTTGTTCAAGAATTTACGTTATCTAGTCCAATTTAATAGAGCTTTGGATCAACATAACTTATCTATTCCGCAATGAACAATACAACGTTTTTTACTCAATCCTTTCTAAACTCAGATTCACATTCAAATTCGTAAAAAATCATAACTTTAACTAAAGAGCGTTTACCTTAGCTGCAGTAGCGGCTTCTTTGGCGGTTGGACGGTGAATTAGATCAAGCAACTCCTCACCAGCCCTCGACTGTTGCTTCTCCTTAAAAGATTTCTTGCTGAGAAGAGCCTCAACGTCTTTCAAATCATCCTCCTCGCTTCTAAGCTTCTGATTCGCCTGCACTGGCAACGGCACAGACAAAGGAAACGGTGGTGGTCGACCCATCATTCCCATTGGATGATGCATACCCATCATTCCCATCCCTCGTGGTGCATTCATCATCGGCCTATACATCATATTCGGGTCACCTGGCCACATGTCGGGTCTTGGGAAATTACCTGGCCCGGAAATCCCAAACCCGCCGCCAGAGACTGTGGAATTCTCAATCGAACTAGGGGTTTCCACGATCCGACCCGAGTCGTTATTCCCTTGGAAGCTCTCTGGAAGCTCTTTGAGCAATCTGGTTCGGTCAATAGCCAAGACCATGATTCTAGCCTTCCCACTCACCTCGAACTCCTCCAATTCAATGGAACCGTTCTCTTCCGCAATCGATTTAAGAGCAGTTTCTATGGCGAGAATCGGCCCACACTCTCCACCTAGGTCACGTAACGCCGCTTTCTCCGCCGGTCTCGCGTTCTGGTCATTCTCAAGCTTCCTGACCACACTCGACGAATCCGTTGCAGACCAAGGTACTCGCTGAAGCAAACACTCAGCAACCATTGCTCTCACGAGAGCCATGGGACTCCCACTCAATCCATCTGCCTCAGCGCCAGAACCAGAATCTCTCTGATTCGAATCGATAAGCATAGATTTCGAGTCATAACCTTGTTGCTGTTGGTGGGTTTCCAATTTAACAATTGGATGGTGCTTCTTCTCCGCCTTGGGTTCGGGTAAAGGAGGTGTTGCGACGAAAGGTCGATTCGTGAAAGAAGAGATGAGTCGGAGAGAGAGATCGAGCGACGGGACTATGTCGGGAACAACGGACTGGAGCGACGAAAGGAGATCCAAGTGTGCGTCGTGTTGGGTTCGAATTCGATTCTCCAATCGAGCTCTCATGTCTTTGACGGCGGTAATGGTGGCGTCATCGTTTCTCTCCGATTCAGTTTCCATTAATTTACAAAGCTTCAAAAAACAGAAATCAATGGAGAGACTTAGGACTCGGAGCAGTCTTAAGCTTAGTAGAGTTCAAAAGGGTTTAAGAAAACGATGTCGTAGTGCATATGGATCACAGTTTATTTTTTATTTTACATTTTTTTTTCATCTGAAAGAATACTCCATTAATTGAAATAAGGGCTTTGATTGGTAACATGAGTTACCTTTGATTTAGTTTGAGTTATGGGTATAACTCAAAAATGTTACCAATCATGTATTAGTTTTAATTTTTTGAGTTTGAGTTTGTGTTATCATGTGTTATGATTGAGTTACAATTTTGAGTTATACCCTTTGTAAAATTGCCAACTCAAAACATAATTCAACATCATGGAAAAACTCATGCATTAGAAATGTGTTAGAGATTGAGTTAATATTTATGTAAATTAAAAGTATTTATAAAAAAAAAACTAGTATCCTAATAGGTAATACGTTATCATTTTTTTGGTGGATATACATATGTTATTTTTCCTACTATAATTAATATATTCTTTTTATAAATTTTAATATTTAAAATAGTACAATTCAAATTTAATTATAAGTAACTAAAACATAACAATTTAAATTTAGTATATCATCACATTATAATTACCATAAACATTATTAGACTTCACAAAATTACAAATTATGACTTTGAAGAAAAATATAACATTGATGAATATAATCAATCAATAAATTTAAAAAACAATTAATAGATTCGACGAATGAGAAACAATAATTGATGATCAATATATAAATAATATGGCCATTGATAAAAAAATATTTAGTACTATCATTTTTAAAAAAACTTTAAAGTTAATATTTTTTTAATTTACCTTATTAGTGATATTGGAATAAATAGTAATAATATAAATAATTGTAAAACATAAATACTACATATTGTAATTTAAAATAAAAAGTTAATTTTTAATTTATATATTGCAATTTATACATCAAAAAAGTTACCAGTCGTTTATTTTGACAAAATGGTAAATCATATTTCTACACCAAACGTACAGCATTAATCTACAATTTTTACCACATAGTTTTTACTGCAAGTTACATCGAATTACAACATATACTGCAACTCAACTTTAATACTACATGTCACCAATCGAAGCAAGATCTCACAACAACGTCGACCAAAAAAAAAAAAAGATCACACAACAACGTAGACAACTTTGTACACAACTAACTACCGAGGCTTACAACCCAAAAATCACATAACCAACACTGCCAATACTAATTCCTACCTTATGGCTTATGGGGACCTGGTTACAAACCAGTGGCGGATCCAGGAATAATTTCCATTAGGGACAAAACAAAAATATTTAAATTTAAAAATTATTAATTTTAATATAATATTTTTTAACCATATATAAAATAAAATAATTGCAAATGCATTATTTATTTTTAATCTTTTTCTAAAATTCATTTAAAATTAAAATAACAAAATTTTACGAAAAAACCTTATTTAGTTTTTATATTTTAGTTAGTTAGTTACTAGACTATCAAAAACTGAATATACTTCAAAACATTTTCAATTATTTTGCAAAAATATATTACTATAACATTTGTTAAATAATTAAATTTACCAATTTTTTTATTACTGTTGCAATTTATTTGAAAGGGATCAGAATTAAAACTTTATAAATTATGCATACAAATATAAGGAAGAAAATGTGTTAGTATAGGTAAGTCTTTTAGATATAATAGTGTAATATTGATTAAAATAACAAAATTAAGGAATTACTTTAAATGATCTTAATAAAACAAGGTAAGTAAATATATTTGGCTTTCAAATTTGGATGGACAAAATTTAATTATATAGAATTTTTTGATCAAATAAAGTAACTGAATGAAGAAAAATAATCAGTTGGGGCAAGTGTGTTGTTTGGATGGGGGCAAGAATTATTAACCCTAACAATATACACTAATTATAATTTTTGTATTTGGGGCAGATGCCCCCATCCTATCCTACCTGCCTCCGCCAATGTTACAAACCATCAAACACAAACCTTACGACCAGAAAAAACAAACTATATAACATAGGTAAAAACTCTTTCACGAGCAAAGATAGATTCGAGCCAATGAGGAAAACCCAAAGCAACATAAGATTGGCTCAACCCACATCGAATCACACTTTGAGCTATGAAACTAGCACCTCTGTTTGATGTGCATCTTTCAAAGACAGTTTCCAATCCAAAAAATATTGCAAGCCTTCCTTTAACACCGAAACTTGAAACTTGAAAGAAGGTCAAGCTGCTGGCCTATTTAAAGCACCTACTAGATCATGAAACTCACAAGCGAATATAACCTTTTGAAACTTGTGGTTCCTCACACACGATAACACCCATTCTAGGACCAACATTTTCGTTGCATCCTTCAAAACTACCTTCACAAACGACCTTCTGTTATTCAAAATAGTGTTACCCTCTTCATCTCTTATCACCCATGCCGCCTCTACTTCTTCTTTACACCTACTCCAGTCCAAACCGATGTTGCATTTAACCCATCCCACAAGCGGCTCTTTCCATCCTAACATCAATGAGTCTTGAATAAAATTCTCAATAATATCATGTCCACTTGGACTTGCTGAGATAAAAACCATTCATCCTTCTCATCTCTCACCTCGCTAATGACTTCTTCTGCATCAAAGATTGAGCCCTCGAAGATGAGGCAATTCCTATTCTTCCACAGAATCCACAAAATCCATGGCCAAATTCTACGCGAATTAAGGTTCACCATCTTGTTCCTTGTCAAACACAACAAGTATTGCAAGTTAACAAAAAGAGACGATGGATTGAAACCTGATTCCGGGATGGGATCAAAAGAAACCGCCCAGAGCAATTTAGCAACCGGGCATTGAAACAATACATGATTGATGGACTCTCCTTCACAACCACATCTTTGGCATCTGCTATTTACTCTCATACCACTAGCAATGATCAAATCTCCAACAAGCAGAGCATCACTTAGAACTTTCCACAAGAAGGTTTTAATCTTTGGAGCAGTCAAAACCTCCCAAGATTGATATTTAAGACCATTAATGGACGGAAGAGACTTTTCTGCCAAGTAAGCTGGCGATTTGTTCAGTTTAGAGTGAAGTCAGTAGCCAGACTTCACTATATACATTCCAATTTTGTTGTGTCTCCAAGCCCAAACGTCTTCCACATCGCGCACACTGGTTGATTTTTGAGAAAGTTCTCAACATCAGCTCTTATAAACACCTCTTCCAATGCTTGCGTATTCCATCTTTTCGAAACATGATAAATTAATTGAGCGGCTCTAAGATTAGCATCAAAGTAGCATTTCTTAATCCAAGGAGATCTCAATCCATCCTCATCTTCCAACCATATGTCTATCCACACTTTAGTATTCAGACCATTTCCAACTTGGTGCTTTAATCCTTTCATCAAAAGCTCTCTACCAAACAATATACTTCTCCAAGCAAAATATGGTCGCTCACCTAAAGTCGCCTCCAAAAAGCTCGAGTTGGGAAAGTATCCACTAGATAGAAAACGAGCAACCAGACTTCCAGGTTCATGAAGAAGATTCCAAGCTTGTTTAGCAAAAAGCGACTGACTGAATCCTTCAACTTCTCTGAAACCCATTCCACATAGTCTTTTAGGTACACACATCTTTTCCAAGAAATCCAATGGATTTTCTTTTGATGTCTGTTGGAGTTCTTCCAATAATCCACCATTGCACTAGTTAGGTTAGAACAAACTATTTTAGGCAGTTTAAAGCATGACATAGCGAAAACTGGAAGTGAGGAAGCTACTGATTTGAGAAACACTTCCTTTCCTCCTTGCGAAACACACCTCATATGCCAGCCTTCCATGTTCAGCTTAATCCTTTCTTTTATGAATCCAGACATTTCAACCTTCGAACCACTGGAACATTCCGATAACCCAAGATATTTCTCAACTCCACCTTCAGCTTCAATCCCCAAAACCGATTTAATTTCCATCCTAACTTGATCATCTACCTTTACTCCAAAGGTTATAGTAGACTTCTGTTGGAATTATGTCCAGTAATCTCTGTACTGTCTCTAGGAAATAAGAGTATGTCAATGATCAGACATAAGTCATATAATACTGGGGGTCATGATGGCTTGCT
The DNA here is from genome assembly GCA_030180135.1 of Orychophragmus violaceus. Classification (NCBI taxonomy): domain Eukaryota; kingdom Viridiplantae; phylum Streptophyta; class Magnoliopsida; order Brassicales; family Brassicaceae; genus Orychophragmus; species Orychophragmus violaceus. The sequence continues at coordinate 70,592,663 of CM058237.1, forward strand.
AGAGTCCGCTCATGATCTATAAGTCTTGGACTTATTGCCTTTATTATATGATCCCATATGGGTCACACGCCTAAGCTAACAGGAAACCATGAAGGAACGGTTCAGCAGAAGTACGGTAAAAGTGCTAGGCATTTACTGTGCTTAGAGAGATAGAAGGGCCTGATTAAATCCAAGGGATTTAATCAGACTGAGAATTGGGCCCAAAAGCCCAAAAGGAACTAGGCATAAGTTTTATGATTAAAACTTAACCTAGCCACCTTTTTCCCCTAAGCTTCTGCGCCTCTCTCTCTCTCTCTTTCTGCGCCTCCCTCCTCTCGGTCTAGCAGCCAACTTCCTGCAGTGTGCGTGTGTGAGCCTTTGGAGGAGCTATCCCTTGGTGGTTCTGCTGATCTCTGACAATACCTCTTCTTCCGCTGCATAAACAAGGTATTAGGTGAGATCCTTTATGATTCTGCAAGAGAACCTAGATCCAAGCATGTTTAGTAGGATCAATCAATGAGAAATTGAATCAGGATATACTAAACAATCCTTCAGTGGTATCAGAGCCATTGGTTCTATTAGGATTTCTTGTTTAGAATCATGTTTAGGTTGTTTAGAAGTGTTTGAATCAATCTATTGATAAGAAAAACACTTAAGAAACAAAGAATTAAAACCTAAACTAAATGAAATCGCATGATCCAATCTATATTGAATTGGTGTGCGTCGGAATGATGATCGCCATAGGATCACCATGTCCGGATCGTGAGACGCACGGACCGATCGATGGATCGAGTCGCGTGGTCGAGTCGATCGCGAGAGCTGGACCGTACGACCGAGCGGATCGCATGGATCGATCGCTGCGATCGTCCCGCCATCGTCCCGCTCTCGTCCCGACCGTCCCGTCCAGCTAACGTCCCGATCGCGTGAGGCTCTCGGCCGTCCCGATCGTGTGTTGCTCGCGGCCATCCCGAACGTGATCATTTCACGTGACCTAATTGGTCGGTTCGGTTTGGCTCGAGCCGGTTCGGTTTGGCTTGTGATGTTTCGGTTTAAGACAATTAAAAATCTTAATCGTCACGGTTTAATAATTACAGATTTAATAAAATTTATTAAGTCTGGTTAAACCGTGATAAGAAATCCAAAGTCGTAAAATTGGATTTAGTGCCTAAACCAGTGGTTTTCTAATTTGATTTGGTTGGACCAAATAAATTGAGAAAATCCGGTTTAGTAAATAACCGGTTGACAATTGTGGTCATCGTAGTAATTAATTTTGGTTAGACCAATTTTAATGAACCAGACCGGTTATGTCATTTAATTGGACAATTGAGTTATGTCTTGGACATAGACCAATTCTTGGGCCATGGGCCAAGAAGTTAAAACAATTGGGCCAGTTATTTGTGTTGGAATTGTGTCCAGTAATCTCGGTACTGTCTCTAGAAAGTAAGAGTATGTCAAGATCAGACATAAGTCATATAATACTGGGGGTCATGATGGCTTGCTAGAGTCCGCTCATGATCTATAAGTCTTGGACTTATTGCCTTTATTATATGATTCCATATGGGTCACACGCCTAAGCTAACAGGAAAATGTGTAGGAACGGTTTAGCAGAAGTACAGTAAAAGTGCTAGGCATTTACTGTACTAAGAGAGAATAAAAGGTTTAGCCATTGTGCATCGATCGATGCATAAGGTGCAACGATCGATGCAGTGCGCAAACACCGACGAGTTAATTGGTATTTGGGCCAAATGGCCCAAACGGAACAGGACGAGTTTTGTGTCATAAAACTCGAGTTTCAGACTGATTAACCCTAAGACTTGAGCCGTAAACTCTCTCTCTCTGCGCCGAGTTCCCCTGGTGGTCTAGCAGCTGTTTCCTGTGAAAGCGTGTGTGAACCTTTGGAGGATTCATCCCTCGGTGTTTCTCTGATCTCAGACATACCATCTTCTTCCGCTGCAATAACAGGTATAAGGTGAGATCATCATTTGTTTCTATTCTGAGAAGAACCTAGATCGCATGTTTAGGATAATCTGAATCTGGAATTGAATCAGGATTCATCTCAACGTTCCAACAGTGGTATCAGAGCTTTAGGTTCTGGTTTTTCTTGTTTAGATTCATGTTTAGGATTGTTTAAAGAGGTGTTTTTGAATCAATCTACTGATAAGATTAAAACACTTAAGAAACAAGAGTTGAATCCTAAACAAACTGTTTAAAAATCGCATGACCAAACTATATTGATTTGGTATGTGATCTAAACTGATTTTGCATCGACTGAGATCGCATTGCATCGATCGATGCAATGCAAGGATCGATCGTTGCAGTCGCGAGAGATTGACCGCGATCGCATGGATCGTTCAAACGATCGCATGGATCTCACGAGAATCTCTCGGCCAAACCTGATAACCGTTCGTGCACACGTGAGAGCATCGATCGATGCAGGATCGATGAACGATCGTTGCAGGATCGATGCTGTGAGCATCGATCGATGCGGTTAGGGTTTTGGCTCGGTTTAATTTAATTAAAATTAAACGTCTCGGTTTAATAAACAGATTTAATAATTTTATTAAGTCTGGTTAAACCGGGATAAGAAATCCAATGTCGAAAGAAATATTGGATTTAGTGCCTAAACCAGGAATTTCTAATTTGATTTGGTTGGACCAAATAAATTGAGAAATTCCGGTTTAGTAAATAACCGGTTGACAATTGTGGTCATCGTAGTAATTGAAACTTGGTTAAACCAGTTTTAATGAACCAGACCGGTTATGTCAATTAATTGGACAATTGGGTCATGTCTTGGACATGGACCAATTCTTGGGCCTCGGGCCAAGAAGTTAAAACAATTGGGCCAATTATTTGAGTCTTTCTTCAGATTAATTTAAAATTTATTTTATAAAATTATAAAGTCGATTTTAAATTAAAATTTCCGAAATTTTGAAATTAGAAAGTTTCTTAAAATAGAAGTTTCTGAGTTTGCGGGTTTTGGATTTTAAAGAAATTTCTAAAGTTAGAAAGTTTCCGGTTTTAGAAAGTTTCCAATTTTAGAAAGTTTCCAAAAATAGTAGGTTTCCAAAATAGAAAGTTTCCCGAAATAGTAATCTTCTATTTTGGGAATGAATTTTAATAAACCTACGAACCTCAAATAATATCAAGCGTTGGATGTCTTGTCCAGGCTATGTCAGCTGTCAAAGCCCATTCAATTGTATTCATGGCCTTACAGTGTGAGGGTGTCTGCTTTTGCGTGGGTAAGACGGTTTGTGATTCATAAATGTCATTGGGAGTCCCAGACATTAATGATTACATGACTGTATAGTCTGGTTTTCTTGACTAGGCCATCGGGAGTCCCGGGCCTTGAGACATCAGAGTGGATTGGGCCTCGGGCCCAGATTCACAACCAAGAGTTATATCACGGATATAATTAGCCGATATAGGGCTTACCGATATAAGCTAAGGTTGGGTGACGGCCAGTGGCCCACTTTAATCTTAGTTATATGTGGATCTTGGAATCATTATATTCTATTGAGGGTAACTGATGTTATTGAATATAATGCATGATTAATCATATTAATTTTAATACGAGATTAATCATTTTGAACATTTAACTAATAACCTTTTTATTTATATATTTCAGATATGACTACTACAAGCACACAAAACACATTCTCGATCCGGTCTGTTCTCGAGAAGGAGAAGCTGACTGGAACGAACTTCCTGACATGGTCAAGGAACTTGAGGCTGGTCCTCAAGCAGGAGAAGAAGGATTATGTCCTTCGAGATCCCCTCCCCGAGAGGCCTCTTGCCAATGCTGCCAGGACTCTGCACAATGCTTGGGAAAAGCATTCGTCAGATGAAAATGATGTCTATTGCCTGATGTTGGTGACAATGACTCCTGAGCTGCAAAAACAGTTCGAAAGTGTATTGTCTCCCATCGAGATAATGGCAAGCCTGAAATCGCTTTTTCAGGAGCAGGCTAGGACCGAGAGGTTCCAGACAGTTAAGAACCTCTTGGACTGTAAGTTGGCTGCGAATGCGGCAGTGAGTCCTCATGTCTTGAAGATGATGGGTTATCTCGATCATCTTCAGAAACTCGACTGCCCAATCAGCCAGGAACTTGCCTGCGACATCATTCTGCAGTCTTTACCTGCAAGCTATGATCAGTTCATTCTGAACTTTAACATGCATGGCTTGAGTAAGACACTACCTGAGCTTCACGGAATGCTCAAGACTGCAGAGCCCAACTTGAGGAAAACCGCCAAGGACCCCAATGTGCTTATGGTGCAAAAGGGCAAGGGGTTTAAGAAATCCTCTGCTAAGGATAAGGGAAAGGCCAAGGCTGTCCAAGTCGCGGACAAGGACACGCCAAAGCCCAAGCCCAAGTCCAAGGCTGGGCCTACTGACATGTGCAGGTTCTGCAAAGAACTGGGGCATTGGAGAAGAGATTGTAAGAAATTCCAGGAAGGTCTAAAGGAATTGAAGAAGAAGACTTTCGAGACTTCTTCATCAGGTATTTTTGTTATAGAAGTTAATACAACTACTTCTGATAATACCTCATGGGTCATGGATACTGGTTGTGGGGCTCATATTTGTACTAATATGCAGGCACTCAGCAACAGTAGAAGGCTGAAGCAAGGACAAGTGGAGCTACGAGTTGGGAATGGAGCGAAAGTTTCAGCACTAGCTGTAGGCACATACTTGTTGTCTTTACCTTCGGGATTGATTTTAGAACTGAATAATTGTTATTTTGTGCCTGCTATAAGCAGAAATATTATTTCAATTTCTTTGTTGGATTTGGAAGGTTATGATTTTTCAGTTAAGAATAAATTATGTTCCTTCAATCGCAACAATTTGTTCTATGGTTCTGCCCCTCTTGCGAATGGGCTTTACATACTCGATCAATCCGCGCCAATTTATAACATTAATACAAAACGGTTTAAACCTAATGAGGAAAACCGAACGTTTCTATGGCATTGTCGTTTAGGGCACATCAGCGAGAAACGCATCAAGAGGCTCCATTCGAAAGGACTTCTTGGCTCATTTGACTTTGAGTCATGTGAGAAATGCGAATCATGCTTGATGGGCAAAATGACACGGGCCCCCTTTAATAAACCTAACGAGAGGGCCAGTGACTTATTGGGCCTGATACACACTGATGTGTGTGGCCCAATGTCCACAAATGCAAGAGGAAACTATCAGTACTTCATTACCTTCACTGATGATTTCAGTAGGTATGGATATGTTTATTTGATGAAACATAAGTCTGAATCTTTTGAGAAGTTCAGAGAATTCCAAAATGAAGTACAGAACCAACTTGGCAAAAGCATTAAGGCTCTTCGGTCCGACCGAGGAGGAGAATACTTAAGCCAAGAATTCAGTGATCATCTGAGAGAGTGTGGGATTGTATCCCAACTCACTCCTCCTGGAACGCCACAATGGAATGGTGTGTCTGAGAGGAGAAATCGGACCTTATTGGATATGGTTCGGTCTATGATGAGTCACACAGACCTTCCAATATCCCTTTGGGGATATGCTCTGCTAACAGCAGTGTTCACTCTAAATAGAGCGCCATCAAAAACAGTGGCAAAGACACCATATGAATTATGGACTGGAGAAGCTCCAGTGCTGTCTTATCTCAGAATTTGGGGTTGTGAAGCCTATGTCAAGAGATTGATCTCAGACAAGCTTACACCGAAATCTGACAAATGCTACTTCATTGGTTATCCACGGGAAACCAAGGCTTATTACTTCTATCTACGTTCCGAGAACAAGATTTTTGTTGCCCGGGATTGTAACTTTCTTGAGAGGGAGTTTCTCTCTAAGAAAGACAGTGGGAGTAAGGTACTGCTTGAAGAAATTCAAGATGAACAGGATACTGCTCAACCTAATGAGGAAGAGCGGCAGGAGGACCTACAAGAAATTGTAGAGCCTGAACCTGTAGTACCTGAAGTTCGAAGATCCGGGAGGATCCGTCACGAACCCGAGAGATATCAAGGATTCCTCGTGACTGACTGTCATGATCTTTTGATCATTGATGGTGATGAACCATCGAACTTCAATCAAGCCATGATGGGCCCAGATTCCTCTAAGTGGCGCAAGGCCACTGATTCCGAAATGGACTCCATGTCGGTCAACCAAGTGTTTTCGTTGGTTGACTTACCCGCTGGTGTAAAAGCCATCGAGTGCAAATGGATCTTCAAGAAGAAGATTGACGTGGATGGAAATGTCCAGATTTATAAAGCCAGGTTGGTGGCAAAAGGTTTCAGACAAGTTCACGGGGTGGACTACGATGAAACCTATTCACCAGTGGCTATGATGAAATCTATTCGGATTCTACTAGCAACTGCAGCTTTTCATGATTATGAAATTTGGCAGATGGACGTGAAAACCGCCTTCCTGAATGGTATTCTGGAAGAGGATGTGTATATGACACAACCTGACGGTTACAGAGATCCGAAGAATGCTGGGAAGGTATGCAAGCTTCATAAATCCATTTATGGATTGAAGCAAGCATCGAGGAGCTGGAATCTTCGTTTTGATGAAGCGATCAAGCAATTTGACTTCATCAGAAACGAAGAAGAACAATGCGTGTATAAGAAATCTAGTGGGAGCAAAATTGTATTTCTTATTCTGTATGTCGATGACATACTGCTTCTCGGAAACGACATTCCAATGCTGAAGTCTGTAAAAGACTGGCTTGGAAGTTGTTTTTCCATGAAAGACATGGGTGAAGCCGCATACGTTCTTGGAATTAGGATCTATCGGGATAGACCTAAGAGGCTGATAGGCTTGTGTCAAGACTCATACATTGACAAAGTCCTACAAAGATTCAGCATGAAAGATTCCAAGAAGGGCTTCACACCAATGGTGCATGGCATAACGCTAAGCAAGAAGCAGAGCCCTACGTCGGCTGCTGAGCTTGAGCGCATGAAGAATATTCCTTATGCATCTGCAATAGGATCTGTCATGTATGCCATGATCTGTACTCGTCCTGATGTTGCTTATGCATTGAGCATGACGAGTAGATACCAGTCAAATCCAGGTGAAAACCATTGGATTGCCGTAAAGAATATCTTGAAGTATCTAAGACATACTAAGGATAAATTCTTGGTGTACGGTGGAAGTGATGTGCTTAAAGTCAGTGGATTCACGGACGCAAGTTTCCAGACAGACACAGATGATTTCCGGTCACAGTCCGGTTATGTCTTTTGTCTGAATGGCGGTGCAGTAAGTTGGAGAAGCTCCAAGCAGGACACCGTTGCTGATTCCACTACAGAAGCTGAATATATCGCCGCCTCAGAAGCAGCGAAGGAAGCTGTTTGGATACGAAAGTTCATTATGGAACTAGGTGTGATACCAGATGCGGCTGAGCCTCTAGCACTGTTTTGTGACAACAATGGTGCTATAGCTCAGGCAAAGGAACCAAGATCACACCAGAAATCCAAGCATGTTCAAAGAAGATATCACTTGATACGTGACATCATTAATAGAAAGGAAGTCAAGATCAGCCGAGTTCCGACAGATGATAATGTCGCTGATCCATTGACAAAGCCACTCCCAAGGCCTAAGCTCGAGTTCCTGACTGAAGCTGTAGGCATTAGAAACATTGAAATGTAATCTAAATTTGAGTGGGAGTTTTGTGAGCTTTATTTTAGTTATTCGATATGTTCTTGTAAAACATTATTTTATGTTTTAATGAAATTATTATTTCAAGATTATTTTAACTGTGATGAAATAATCGTTCCAAAATGATATGAATCATTTTATAGGCCATCGAAGTAAATGACTTGATCTTAAGTCATCGAAGTCATTTGGCTTGATCATGAGACCCTATATTTGATAGATATTTCATATCATCCTGTCCCTAGTCGAAAGTTGTTGAAATTGGAACACCAACAACCGTGTGAGACTGGATTGGTACGTGACTTATGACAAAGTCTCAGTATGTCATAGATGCTCGGCATCAAAGTCAGTACATAGGTGTATGTTGGGGAACATACGACCGGACAAGACCCGATTATAAGAACTCTTCAGGATATTTATATCTGTGTCATAAGAGATTCTTACTACGACTATAGAGTATGGTCCTTAGACCTGAGTTCACATGCATGTGATTGCACATGGACTGGTGTACTTTGATCATTGTCTAACGCTATCGTTCTGCGATAGCTATAAGGACCTTGTTTGGGAACATCATGAAATGAGTAGTTTACAGTGATGGAACAAGATGGGATTTGTCCCTCCAATATAAATGGAGTGAATATCTCTAGGCCAATCGGAGATTTGAATACTGGAAAACGCATGGCCATGCTCAAACGGACTTTCCCGAGTCGTTTGGATTGTCAGTATCAAATCAGAGTCCGATGAACAAGATTAGGCTTTATAAGGATGACACCAATCTTGCCTTATGACTAATCGAGATATTGAGACAAAAGGATTACGAATACAGAGATTCCAGTACAAGTGGGAGATTGTTGGAATTGTGTCCAGTAATCTCGGTACTGTCTCTAGAAAGTAAGAGTATGTCAAGATCAGACATAAGTCATATAATACTGGGGGTCATGATGGCTTGCTAGAGTCCGCTCATGATCTATAAGTCTTGGACTTATTGCCTTTATTATATGATTCCATATGGGTCACACGCCTAAGCTAACAGGAAAATGTGTAGGAACGGTTTAGCAGAAGTACAGTAAAAGTGCTAGGCATTTACTGTACTAAGAGAGAATAAAAGGTTTAGCCATTGTGCATCGATCGATGCATAAGGTGCAACGATCGATGCAGTGCGCAAACACCGACGAGTTAATTGGTATTTGGGCCAAATGGCCCAAACGGAACAGGACGAGTTTTGTGTCATAAAACTCGAGTTTCAGACTGATTAACCCTAAGACTTGAGCCGTAAACTCTCTCTCTCTGCGCCGAGTTCCCCTGGTGGTCTAGCAGCTGTTTCCTGTGAAAGCGTGTGTGAACCTTTGGAGGATTCATCCCTCGGTGTTTCTCTGATCTCAGACATACCATCTTCTTCCGCTGCAATAACAGGTATAAGGTGAGATCATCATTTGTTTCTATTCTGAGAAGAACCTAGATCGCATGTTTAGGATAATCTGAATCTGGAATTGAATCAGGATTCATCTAAACGTTCCAACAATTTGAGTCTATTCTTCAGATTTAATTTAAAAATTTATTTTATAATTAAAATTTAATTTTAAATTAATCAGTTTCTAAAATCTGAAATTAGAAAGTTTCTTAGAATAGAAGTTTCTAGATTTGCATGTTTTGGATTATAGGAAATTTCTATAGTTAGAAAGTTTCCAATTTTAGGAAGTTTCCAATTTTAGAAAGTTTCCAAAATTAGTAGGTTTCCAAAATGGAAAGTTTCCAAAAATAGTAATCTTCTATTTTGGAAATGAAATTTTAAAATAAACCTACAAACCTCAAATAATATCAAGCGTTGGATGTCTTGTCCAGATTATGTCAGCTGTTGAAGCCCATTCAATCGTACACACGGCCTTACAGTGTGAGGGTGTTTATCTTTTGCGTGGGTAAGACAGTTTGTGATTCATTAATGTCATTGGGAGTCCCAGACATTAGTGATTACATGACTGTATAGTCTGGTTTTCTTGACTAGGCCATCGGGAGTTCCGGGCCTTGAGACATCAGAGTGGATTGGGCCTCGGGCCCAGATTCACAACCAAGAGTTATATCACGGATATAATTAGCCGAGATAGGGCTTACCGATATAAGCTAAGGTTGGGTGACGGCCAGTGGCCCACTTTGATCTTAGTTATATGTGGATCTTGGAATCATTATATTCTATTGAGGGTAACTGATGTTATTGAATATAATGAGAGATTAATCATATTAACTATAATGCGAGATTAATCATATTGAACATATTAACTAAAATCCTTTTATCTTATATTTCAGCTATGACTACTACAAGCACACAAAACACATTCTCAATCCGGTCTGTTCTCGACAAGGAGAAGCTGAATGGAACGAACTTCCTGACGTGGTCAAGGAACTTGAGGCTGGTCCTCAAGCAGGAGAAGAAGGAATATGTCCTTCGTGATCCCCTCCCCGAGAGGCCTCCTAACAATGCCGCCAGGAATCTGCATAATGCTTGGGAAAAGCATTCGTCAGATGAAAATGATGTCTATTGCCTGATGTTGGCGACCATGACTGCTGAGCTGCAAATGCAGTTCGAGAGTGTGTTGTCGCCCATCGAGATAATGGCAAGCCTGAAATCGCTTTTTCAGGAGCAGGCAAGGACTGAGAGGTTCCAGACAGTTAAGAACCTCTTAGACTGTAAGTTGGCTGCAAATGCGGCAGTGAGTCCTCATGTCTTGAAGATGATGGGTTATCCCGATCATCTTCAGAAACTCGACTGCCCTATCAGCCAGGAACTTGCCTGCGACATCGTTCTGCAGTCTTTACCTGCAAGCTATGATCAGTTCATCATGAACTTCAATATGCATGGCTTGAGTAAGACGTTGCCTGAGCTTCACGGAATGCTCAAGACTGCAGAGCCCAACTTGAGGAAAGCCAAGGACCCCAATGTGCTTATGGTGCAGAAGGGCAAGGGCTTTAAGAAATCCTCTGCCAAGGACAAGGGAAAGGCTAAGGCTGTTCAAGTCTCGGACAAGGACACGCCAAAGCCCAAGCCCAAGTCCAAGGCTGGGCCTACTGACATCTGCAGGTTCTGCAAAGAACCAGGGCATTGGAGGAGAGAATGTAAGAAATTCCTGGAAGGTCTAAAGGAATTGAAGAAGAAGACTTTGGAGACTTCTTCATCAGGTATTTTTGTTATAGAAGTTAATACAACTACTTCTGATAATACCTCATGGGTTATGGATACTGGTTGTGGGGCTCATATTTGTACTAATATGCAGGCACTCAGCAACAGTAGGAGGCTGAAGCAAGGACAAGTGGAGCTACGAGTTGGGAATGGAGCGAAAGTTCCTGCACTAGCTGTAGGCACATACTTGTTGTCTTTACCTTCGGGATTGGTTTTAGAACTCAATAATTGTTATTTTGTACCTGCGATAAGCAGAAATATTATTTCAATTTCATTGTTGGATTTGGAAGGTTATGATTTTTCAGTTAAGAATAAATTATGTTCCTTCAATCGCAACAATTTGTTCTATGGTTGTGCCCCTCTTACGAATGGGCTTTACATACTTGATCAATCCGTGCCAATTTATAACATTAATACCAAAAGGTTCAAACCTAATGAGGAGAACCGAACGTTTATATGGCATTGTCGTTTAGGGCACATCAGCGAGAAACGCATTAAGAGGCTCCATTCGAATGGACTTCTTGGCTCATTTGACTTTGAGTCATGTGAGAAATGCGAATCCTGTCTGATGGGCAAAATGACGCGGGCCCCCTTTAATAAACCTAACGAGAGGGCCAGTGACTTATTGGGCCTGATACACACAGATGTGTGTGGCCCAATGTCCACAAATGCAAGAGGAAACTATCAGTACTTCATTACCTTCACTGATGATTTCAGTAGGTATGGATATGTTTATTTAATGAAACATAAGTCTGAATCGTTTGAGAGATTCAGAGAATTCCAAAATGAAGTACAGAACCAACTTGGCAAAAGCATTAAAGCTCTTCGGTCCGACCGAGGAGGAGAATACTTGAGCCAAGAGTTCAGTGATCATCTAAGAGAGTGTGGGATAGTTTCCCAACTCACTCCTCCTGGAACACCTCAATGGAACGGTGTGTCTGAGAGGAGGAATCGGACCTTATTGGATATGGTTCGGTCTATGATGAGTCACACAGACCTTCCAATATCCCTTTGGGGATATGCTCTGCTAACAGCAGTGTTCACTCTAAATAGAGCGCCATCAAAAGCAGTAGCAAAGACACCATATGAATTATGGACTGGAGAAGCTCCAGTGCTGTCTTATCTTAGAATTTTGGGTTGTGAAGCCTATGTCAAGAGATTGATCTCTGACAAGCTTACACCAAAGTATGACAAATGCTATTTCATTGGTTATCCGAAGGAAACCAAGGCTTATTACTTCTACCTACGATCCGAGAACAAGATCTTTGTTGCCCGGGATTGTAATTTTCTTGAGAGGGAGTTTCTCTCTAAGAAAAACAGTGGGAGTAAGGTACTGCTTGAAGAAATTCAAGATGAACAGGATACTGCTCAACCTAATGAGGAAGAGCAGCAGGAGGACCTACAAGAAATTGTAGAGCCTGAACCTGTAGTACCTGAAGTTCGAAGATCCGGGAGGATCCGTCACGAACCCGAGAGATATCAAGGATTTCTCGTGACTGACTGTCATGATCTTCTGATCATTGATGGTGATGAACCATCGAACTTCAATCAAGCCATGATGGGCCCAGATTCCTCTAAGTGGCGTAAGGCCACTGATTCCGAAATGGACTCCATGTCGGTCAACCAAGTGTTTTCGTTGGTTGACTTACCCGCTGGTGTAAAAGCCATCGAGTGCAAATGGATCTTCAAGAAGAAGATTGACGTGGATGGAAATGTCCAGATTTATAAAGCCAGGTTGGTGGCAAAAGGTTTCAGACAAGTTCACGGTGTGGATTATGATGGAACCTATTCCCCAGTGGCTATGATGAAATCTATTCGGATTCTACTAGCAACTGCAGCTTTTCATGATTATGAAATTTGGCAGATGGACGTAAAAACCGCCTTCCTGAATGGCATTCTGGAAGAGGATGTGTATATGACACAACCTGACGGTTACATAGATCCAAAGAATGCTGGGAAAGTATGTAAGCTTCATAAATCCATTTATGGATTGAAGCAAGCATCGAGGAGCTGGAATCTTCGTTTTGATGAAGCGATCAAGCAATTTGACTTCATCAGAAACGAAGAAGAACAATGCGTGTATAAGAAAACTAGTGGGAGCAAGATAGTATTTCTTATTCTGTATGTCGATGACATACTACTTCTCGGAAATGACATACCAATGCTGAAGTCGGTAAAGGACTGGCTTGGAAGTTGTTTTTCCATGAAAGACAAGGGTGAAGCCGCATACGTTCTTGGAATCAGGATCTACCGGGATAGATCTAAAAGGCTGATAGGCTTGTGTCAAGATTCATACATTGACAAAGTCCTGCATAGATTCAGCATGGCAGATTCCAAGAAGGGCTTCACGCCAATGGTACATGGCACAACGCTAAGCAAGAAGCAGAGCCCCACGACGGCTGCTGAGCTTGAGCGCATGAAGAATATTCCTTATGCATCTGCAATAGGATCTGTCATGTATGCCATGATCTGTACTCGTCCTGATGTTGCTTATGCATTGAGCATGACGAGTAGATACCAGTCAAATCCAGGTGAAAACCATTGGATTGCCGTCAAGAATATCCTGAAGTATCTAAGACATACTAAGGATAAGTTCTTGGTGTACGGTGGAAGTGATGTGCTTGAAGTCTGTGGATTCACGGACGCAAGTTTCCAGACAGACCAAGATGATTTCCGGTCACAGTCCGGTTATATCTTTTGTCTGAATGGCGGTGCAATCAGTTGGAGAAGCTCCAAGCAAGACACCGTTGCTGATTCCACTACAGAAGCTGAATATATCGCCGCTTCGGAAGCAGCGAAGGAAGCTGTTTGGATACGAAAGTTCATTATTGAACTAGGTGTGATACCAAATGCGGCTGAGCCTCTGGCACTGTTTTGTGATAACAATGGTGCTATTGCTCAGGCAAAGGAACCAAGATCACACCAGAAATCCAAGCATGTACTAAGAAGATTTCACTTGATACGTGACATCATTAATAGAAAGGAAGTCAAGATCAGCCGAGTTCAGACAGATGATAACGTCGCTGATCCATTGACAAAGCCACTCCCAAGGCCTAAGCTCGAGTTCCTGACTGAAGCTGTAGGCATTAGAAACATTGAAATGTAATCTAAATTTGAGTGGGAGTTTGAGGGCTTTATTTAGTTATTGATATGTTCTTGTAAAACATTTTAAGATGTTTAAATAAATTATTATTTCAAGATTATTTTAACTGTGATGAAATAATCGTTCCAAAATGATATAAACCATTTTATAGGTCATCGAAGTAAGTGACTTGATCTTGAGTCATCAAAGTCATTTAGCTTGATCATGAGACCCTATATTTGATAGATGGTTGTTGAAATTGGAACACCAACAACCGCGTGAGACTAGATTGGTATGTGACTTATGACAAAGTCTCAGGATGTCATAGATGCACGGCATCAAAGTCAGTACATAGGTGTATGTTGGGGTACATACGACCGGACAAGACCCGCTTATAAGAACTCTTCAGGATATTTATATCTGTGTCATAAGAGATTCTTACTACGACTATAGAGTATAGTCCTTAGACCTGAGTTCGCATGCATGTGACTGCACATGAACTGATGCACTTTGATCATTGTCTAACACTGTCGTTCAGCGATAGTTATAAAGACCCTGTTTGGGTGTATTATGAAATGAGTAGTTTACAGTGATGGAACAAGACGGGATTTGTCCCTCCAATATAAATGGAGTGAATATCTCTAGGCCAATCGGAGATTTGAATACTGGAAAATGCATGGCCATGCTCAAACGGACTGTCCCGAGTCGTTTGGATTGTCAGTATCAAATCAGAGTCCGATGAACATGATTAGGCTTTATAAGGATGACACTCATCTTGCCTTATGACTAATCGAGATATTGAGACAAAAGGAATATGAATACAGAGATTCCAGTACAAGTGGGAGATTGTTGGAATTATGTCCAGTAATCTCTGTACTGTCTCTAGAAAGTAAGAGTATGTCAATGATCAGACATAAGTCATATAATACTGGGGGTCATGATGGCTTGCTAGAGTCCGCTCATGATCTATAAGTCTTGGACTTATTGCCTTTATTATATGATCCCATATGGGTCACACGCCTAAGCTAACAGGAAACCATGAAGGAACGGTTCAGCAGAAGTACGGTAAAAGTGCTAGGCATTTACTGTGCTTAGAGAGATAGAAGGGCCTGATTAAATCCAAGGGATTTAATCAGACTGGGAATTGGGCCCAAAAGCCCAAAAGGAACTAGGCATAAGTTTTATGATTAAAACTTAACCTAGCCACCTTTTTCCCCTAAGCTTTTGCGCCTCTCTCTCTCTCTCTTTCTGCGCTTCCCTCCTCTCGGTCTAGCAGCCAACTTCCTGCAGTGTGCGTGTGTGAGCCTTTGGAGGAGCTATCCCTTGGTGGTTCTGCTGATCTCTGACAATACCTCTTCTTCCGCTGCATAAACAAGGTATTAGGTGAGATCCTTTATGATTCTGCAAGAGAACCTAGATCCAAGCATGTTTAGTAGGATCAATCAATGAGAAATTGAATCAGGATATACTAAACAATCCTTCAACTTCAACAAGTTAATGGATTGTCTTGTCGCATCTCCATAAGTTTTGAGAATTATCTGAATGCTGATACTTTGTTGCACCGTTGCCTTGCACATAAATAGGTTGTCATCTGCAAACAATAAGTGATGCAACGAAGGACCCCTAATATCAAATTGAATCCCTGTAATAAAACCTTCACTATCCTCTTTATTCATCAGGTGAGTCAAGCCTTCGGTATACAAATCAAACAAAAAATGGAGACAACGGGTCTCCTTGTCTCAAACCACGTTGAGGAGATATCATACCGTGAGGCTGATCGTTTATTAGCACCGAGTATGTGACAGATGAAACACACCACATACCCCACTCAATCTATTTAGCATGAAACCCAAGTGCTTCAATCAAACCTCTCAAGTAGCACCACTCCATCTTATCATATGCTTTGGACATATCTGTATTAATAGCCATAAAACCTTTTGCAATAGACGGTGAGTTCGCAAAATATGAACCGCTTCATGAGCAATCAAAATGTATTCTGCAATCAGCCTTTCAGATACAAAAGCAGACTGATTAATAGAAACAATTTGAGGCAGCCAAGGTTGCAGACGAAGCACCAGAATCTTAGAGATAATTTTTTATAAGACAAAGCACAAGCTTATCGGTCTTAGGTTCGACATTTCATTTGGCTCATCTGTCTTTGGAAGAAAACAAAGGTGAGTGTAGTTCCAATCCATAGGAAAGTTACCCTTGTCGAAGAAATCTCTAACCTCCTTGGTAACTTGCAGACCAATAGTATCCCAATACTGTTGGAAAAATAATCCAGTCATTTTGTCAGGATCCTTGATAGGCTCAAAGTTTATCCCTATTCTAAACTGCAAGTGAACAGCAATGTCAAAGTAGTATATATGGCTATCGAATCCACAAGGACACTTGGTCTCAATAGAAACAGAAACGTAGAGATTAATACTAGAAATAAGCAGATGGTGAAGTAAATAAATTGCGAAGCAAGAAAGTAAACAGTAGCAGAGATTAACGGTTGTGAAGCAATAAACTAAAAGCGTCAAGCCTAGGGTATTCTCAGGAAATCAGACAAGCAGACAGTTCATTCAGCAAGGATCTAATTAAGCACAGTTCTAGAACTCAAAACACAGATATAGAATTAACCAAATTCCTTTGCGATAATTCTCTAAGCCTAAGTGCAGCAAACCAAACTTTCGTTTGCGAGAACTAACAGATTAAACTAGCATTAATCCCAAGTTTGATATGTTCACAATTATCCTAAACCAAACTTCCGTTTGCGCAAAGTTTAATTGCCCAATTTAATTAGTTCAGATTCCTAAACCCCACTTCCGTGACGTATTTAGCAACCTAAGATCTAGATTCTAATTGATCAGGTTAGAACTAGCTTTAAGCACAATTAAATTGAAGAACATATATAGTTTGAATCCTTAACTGAATTTGAACAAGTCTAGCAAGTCATGAAATCCTATGTGAGAAACCCTAAACTCAACTATGGATCTACTCAGACATGATTAATGAAAACATAATCAAAGAAATAATAGATTGCATATAAGAAATTAAATAGATAAAGGGGTTCGAAATCTTCTCCAAAATAAGTGAATACAGGAAATAGATCAGCCCCAAAAGCTCTAGAAACCTCTTAGCTATTAGTATCAAAGCTTAATGTAAAGCGTAGGTAAAATAAACACCAAAAACTAGTATATATATGTATAATCTCGGATGGGGCTTCTGTGTAAATACTGGAACTATCTTGGGCTTCTTTGCAAATCGTCATAATTTCATTAAACCGACGCGTACGGCCCATCTCGCTAGTGTGTCGACCGATGCACAAGGTGTGTCGGTCGATGCATGATCAATAAATCGGACAGTGACTTAAGCTCTCGGCCAAAACGTCCCAAAAGTCCCAAAATGCTCCAAATATCTCCAATTAGCTCCAAACTTGATTAAACCTGTAAAAGACTCTAAACAAAGACAAAAGACACTAAAAACACAACTATATCATGGTCTAAACTGGGTAAAAACCATGATATATCAACTCCCCCACACTTAGCCTTTGCTTGCCCTCAAGCAAAACATAGAACTAAAACATGGTGAAGAGGTTTGAAAACTCTTCAGAAACTCATTTCATCCTAGAAGCTACAATACTCAGATTCCCCTTAGCAAACCACTGCAAGAATCAATCACAGGATATCAAGACCACAATGTACTTCCCCCACACTTAGCAACTGTCCTAGGTAAACTCCACAATCACATTCAAGCATTCAAATTCTCCCTACTGACTTCTGCAAGTATTTAAGTGCGGTCTCACCTAAGGAGTATCGATCAAAGGGCACATGGATTCTTACCTTATCAGCTCTAGACCACCATACTATCTTTCTCTAGTCCCTTTCTTCTCTTTCCCTTCTTTAACAACTGATTTTTCCCCACTGGGTATCATTTTATTTTTTTTATCAGTGTTCTTCCCGTTATGGGGTGTACTTTGGACACATTCCATGGATCACATGAGAGATAATAGTGTTTGCTACTATTCCCATGACCACTTCGGAGTTACTAACTCATCCTCAGTTTATTATTATTATTTTTTTTTTTTACTTTACAGAAGGGGAGAAGGGAACTAAATAGGACAGGTTTACAGGCCGTGTCAGAACTAAGAAGGGAATCCGACACAAAGTATACCAAGCCCTTAGGTGAGAAATCTAAGTCAGTATTAAAGTTGAAGTCAGTAAAGGATCCTCTGATACCTGAAGTGATGTGGGTGTTCCCAGTAGGTTGATCTGTGATGGGGTTTTCTAACAGTCAGAGATAGATCCTGCAACTTCATCCCAATGGTTACTTAAGTTCCTGCAAGTCTTGTAAATCTTCTCAGAAAATCATAGTTTCTTACTTAAACAATTTTGACTCAATAAAACAAAATTTTTTGAAAAACGGACTGACTCTTAAGAAAACAGAAAACAAAAGTCAGTAGCACCTCCCCCACACTTAAGACACACTGTCCCCAGTAGTGTCCAACGAAGGATCGGTAAAAAGAAAATAAAAATTGAAAAGGTGAAATTATGTCTGTCGGGTTACCTCTGTCGCTGAGCATCGATCGTTGCACTAAGTGCATCGACCGTTACTTGGCGATTTTCGTGTATAGTCGATCGTTGCTCAGGACCGCAACGATCGCTGCAATGCGATTCCTTTCGTGTTGTGACGATCGACACAGAAGTGCGTCGATCGTTGCACTGCGATTTAACCGAGACCTGCAAACATAAACTCACCAGAAACAAAAACAAACGTAAAATCCTAACAAAAACACCAAAAATTAAGTAGAAAAACACCAGTACCTAATGGTGGGTTGCCTCCCACCCAGCGCTTGTTTAAGGTCAATAGCTTGACCGGACGGATGGGAATTTTCAAGTACCAGGAGGTCTTGACAGAGACTTTTTCTGTCTCTGTTCAAGTCTCCTCATCCAAGGTGGTGAGTAGGCTGTTGCGGAATGCTCATGTCCAAGAAAAGATGGAGTGAAATGTGCTCCAGGATCTATAACCATGGTATGATCAGGTTGCTCAAAATCTGCGTCCCTTATGGTGAATGTCTGCCCATCTATCAGTGGCTTTCGCAGCTTATCCATCTCATAGTGCAGTGGTTCATCTCCCAGATGGAAGTCTATCAAGCTGTTCCTAACATCAATCAACGCTCCTGCTGTAGCTAAAAAGGGTCTCCCAAGCAATAATGCTTCATCCGGATCACAGTCATATCTCAGTACAAGGAAGTCCGTTGGAACTAAGTAGTTTCCAACTCTCACCGGAATGTCCATAAGGAGTCCTTCAGGAACTCGTATGGACTGATCAGCTAGGACAAGAGAAGTCCTAGTAGGAGTAAAATCCAGCATACCCAGCTTCTCTGCCACAGAGTAAGGCATCAAACTTCCAGCAGCTCCTAGATCACACAGAGAGCGTCTAAAACTATCCTCAAAGATAGAACAATCCAGCACAAAGACTCCAGGATCAGATAGTTTCTTCGGGACCTTAGTTAGCAGAACATCACTGATATGCTGAGGAACTATTATCACCCAGTCTTTCAGATCATCATCCAGGGGCAACATCTTGTTCAGGTACCTTTGCACACATGGATGATAAGGTGGATCATCAGAAGTTGGAATTTCTTCCAATTCTTCACCAATACCTTCTAATTTCTTCATCTCTTCAATCTCTTGCCTAATCACTTCAGACACTGAGGAGTGTTGTCTAAAGATCTGCTCGTAGATCTCCTGTTGAGAAATCTCAGAGGCTCCATTGAATAGGCGATCAAGCTCCAAATCAGCATTTATGCTATTATCATCCGACAGTTCTGTCCATTCACGCCCTGCAACGACCGACACTAAGGGTGTGTCGATCGTTGCTATCCCGACGGGTGTATCGATCGGCACAGATGTTGCATCGATCGACGCACTGCAGCAGATTTCACCCGAGAGTTTTTCACAAATATCCGAAAATTCCTGTTCTGTCACCAACTCAGCTGTACTTAGCTCAAATCTTTCACCTAGGTGAGATCCATCATTAATGCACACAGACCAGGCCTTAACATGAGTGTCTGCCACTCCTTTTCCCTTCAGTGAGCTGGACATCTGGTTTACCTGAGTGTCCAACTGCTTCATGTGAGTGCTCAGAGACTCAAATTTCCCATTGAGGTCTTCATAGACAGCGTCCAACTTCTTGTTGCAGTCCACAGAAATCTTGGTCTGACTCTCAATCAGTTGTTCCATCATAGCCTCCATTTTTCTCTCATGGGCTGTAGGCGCAGGAGGAGTCTGATAGGATGTAGATACATAGGTTCTCTGAGTACCTTGTCCATAGGTCTTCTGAAAACCACCAGTCTGTCCGCCATTGGAGAATCTGTTCCCCTGTTGATTACCAAATCTATTTCCTTGGAAACCAGAACCTCCTATGAAATTCACATCTTCTTCCTGAGTTTCCTCCTCAGCCTGAATCACCTCTACATCTTGGGAAAAGTGGACAGTTTTCTTACTAGTCAGGAGATTGTAGACTGTGTCCAATCTGGATCTTATATTAGCTATATCAGAATTCTCTACAGTTCCACCAGATTTCTTCCTCCTTTCATCCATTGTCTTGCAACTGTTGCTGCCAATCAGGTTCTCAATCAACTGCTTAGCTTGTGTAGGAGTCCTGGTGTTGAAATTAGCATTACTGGAATTATCTAGCGCAGTCTGATAAGGGAGATCTATGCCTCTGAAGAAAATACCAATCAGCTGTACTTCTGTGAATCCATGGTGTGGACAGTCACGCTGGTACTGCTTAAATCTCATCCAGGCAGTCTTCAAGGGCTCCACAGCTCCTTGGGAAAAGGTGAGTATGTCCTGTCTGGACTGATCCGAGCGCGCATCATCATAAAAGTGACGCAAGAACTCACTCTTTAAAGCTGCCCAAGTAGTATACTGACCAAGTGCCAGTTGTCTCAGCCATGCACTAGCGTCTCCAGCAAGACTGTGCGGAAATAGCTTAAGGAACATATAGTCTGGGCATACTCCTTCATACTTCATGCCAGTGACTATGTCTTCAAACTTGTCAATGTGATCCATAGGCTGTTCTGCTTGAAGACCATGAAAAGCAATCTGTCTCATCAGCTGGTAGTAGATGGTCTTTACCTCAAAATCATTCCTCTCAAAGGCAGGAAGCACTAGAGCTGCTCGGTTTGCATGAAACTCGTCAGGTCTGTTGTAATCAGCTAGTGTCCTCTCATGAACCACCATCTCTCTACTTTGGGCCTGTCCTTGACCCTGGTTTCGGTTCAGCTCCTGTTGCTGTTGCTCAGGAGGATCAGGGATGACATTCCCTTCAGCATCAACCCGATGCCCAGCAGCATTGTACGGGTTGTCATCTTGGTCCCTCAGGGTACCTTCAGCATCTGGTATCAAGATCAGACGTTCTCGTACCATTCTCTCTCTTCTTTCTCTTCTGTTAGTCCTCTCTAGACGTCCAAGTTCCTCTAGTCCGAGATTAAGCAAGCTCGAGTTCGGATTACTTCGAGTTTTCTGCGTTGGCATAAACTGTCTGTAATCGTCCAGCAACGATCGATGCTATCAGTGCAACGATCGATTCAATCTCAGAATCGCCTAGTGACGATCGACGCAAGGGATGCAACGATCGACGCAAGGCGAATTTCGTACCTGCGACAGAGAGAAATCAGAGAAAAAGTTAGCAAAATCAAAAAATAAAAACGAAAAAGAACAAAAACAAAAAGAAAAATTTCTAGTAGAAACCCTAAGTTCGGTCCTATCGAAAACTCTAAGAGTCCCCGGCAACGGCGCCAAAAACTCGATAGGCTCAAAGTTTATCCCTATTCTAAACTGCAAGTGAACAGCAATGTCAAAGTAGTATATAGGGCTATCGAATCCACAGGGACACTTGGTCTCAATAGAAACAGAAACGTAGAGATTAATACTAGAAATAAGCAGATGGTGAAGTAAATAAATTGCGAAGCAAGAAAGTAAACAGTAGCAGAGATTAACGGTTGTGAAGCAATAAACTAAAAGCGTCAAGCCTAGGGTATTCTCAGGAAATCAGACAAGCAGACAGTTCATTCAGCAAGGATCTAATTAAGCACAGTTCTAGAACTCAAAACACAGATATAGAATTAACCAAATTCCTTTGCGATAATTCTCTAAGCCTAAGTGCAGCAAACCAAACTTTCGTTTGCGAGAACTAACAGATTAAACTAGCATTAATCCCAAGTTTGATATGTTCACAATTATCCTAAACCAAACTTCCGTTTGCGCAAAGTTTAATTGCCCAATTTAATTAGTTCAGATTCCTAAACCCCACTTCCGTGACGTATTTAGCAACCTAAGATCTAGATTCTAATTGATCAGGTTAGAACTAGCTTTAAGCACAATTAAATTGAAGAACAGATATAGTTTGAATCCTTAACTGAATTTGAACAAGTCTAGCAAGTCATGAAATCCTATGTGAGAAACCCTAAACTCAACTATGGATCTACTCAGACATGATTAATGAAAACATAATCAAAGAAATAATAGATTGCATATAAGAAATTAAATAGATAAAGGGGTTCGAAATCTTCTCCAAAATAAGTGAATACAGGAAATAGATCAGCCCCAAAAGCTCTAGAAATCTCTTAGCTATTAGTATCAAAGCTTAATGTAAAGCGTAGGTAAAATAAACACCAAAAACTAGTATATATAGGTATAATCTCGGATGGGGCTTCTGTGTAAATACTGGAACTATCTTGGGCTTCTTTGCAAATCGTCATAACTTCATTAAACCGACGTGTACGGCCCATCTCGCTAGTGTGTCGACCGATGCACAAGGTGTGTCGGTCGATGCATGATCAATAAATCGGACAGTGACTTAAGCTCTCGGCCAAAACGTCCCAAAAGTCCCAAAATGCTCCAAATATCTCCAATTAGCTCCAAACTTGATTAAACCTGTAAAAGACTCTAAACAAAGACAAAAGACACTAAAAACACAACTATATCATGGTCTAAACTGGGTAAAAACCATGATATATCAACTCCCCCACACTTAGCCTTTGCTTGCCCTCAAGCAAAACATAGAACTAAAACATGGTGAAGAGGTTTGAAAACTCTTCAGAAACTCATTTCATCCTAGAAGCTACAATACTCAGATTCCCCTTAGCAAACCACTGCAAGAATCAATCACAGGATATCAAGACCACAATGTACTTCCCCCACACTTAGCAACTGTCCTAGGTAAACTCCACAATCACATTCAAGCATTCAAATTCTCCCTACTGACTTCTGCAAGTATTTAAGTGCGGTCTCACCTAAGGAGTATCGATCAAAGGGCACACCGATCGGTCGCGGTATGTCGGTGCGGTTGTCTCATGGGTCATAAGTGCGGTCCCTTTCTTCTCTTTCCCTTCTTTAACAACTGATTTTTCCCCACTGGGTATCATTTTATTTTTTTTATCAGTGTTCTTCCCGTTATGGGGTGTACTTTGGACACATTCCATGGATCACATGAGAGATAATAGTGTTTGCTACTATTCCCATGACCACTTCGGAGTTACTAACTCATCCTCAGTTTATTATTATTATTATTTTTTTTTTTTTACTTTACAGAAGGGGAGAAGGGAACTAAATAGGACAGGTTTACAGGCTGTGTCAGAACTAAGAAGGGAATCCGACACAAAGTATACCAAGCCCTTAGGTGAGAAATCTAAGTCAGTATTAAAGTTGAAGTCAGTAAAGGATCCTCTGATACCTGAAGTGATGTGGGTGTTCCCAGTAGGTTGATCTGTGATGGGGTTTTCTAACAGTCAGAGATAGATCCTGCAACTTCATCCCAATGGTTACTTAAGTTCCTGCAAGTCTTGTAAATCTTCTCAGAAAATCATAGTTTCTTACTTAAACAATTTTGACTCAATAAAACAAAATTTTTTGAAAAACGGACTGACTCTTAAGAAAACAGAAAACAAAAGTCAGTAGCACCTCCCCCACACTTAAGACACACTGTCCCCAGTAGTGTCCAGCGAAGGATCGGTAAAAAGAAAATAAAAATTGAAAAGGTGAAATTATGTCTGTCGGGTTACCTCTGTCGCTGAGCATCGATCGTTGCACTAAGTGCATCGACCGTTACTTGGCGATTTTCGTGTATAGTCGATCGTTGCTCAGGACCGCAACGATCGCTGCAATGCGATTCCTTTCGTGTTGTGACGATCGACACAGAAGTGCGTCGATCGTTGCACTGCGATTTAACCGAGACCTGCAAACATAAACTCACCAGAAACAAAAACAAACGTAAAATCCTAACAAAAACACCAAAAATTAAGTAGAAAAACACCAGTACCTAATGGTGGGTTGCCTCCCACCCAGCGCTTGTTTAAGGTCAATAGCTTGACCGGACGGATGGGAATTTTCAAGTACCAGGAGGTCTTGACAGAGACTTTTTCTGTCTCTGTTCAAGTCTCCTCATCCAAGGTGGTGAGTAGGCTGTTGCGGAATGCTCATGTCCAAGAAAAGATGGAGTGAAATGTGCTCCAGGATCTATAACCATGGTATGATCAGGTTGCTCAAAATCTGCGTCCCTTATGGTGAATGTCTGCCCATCTATCAGTGGCTTTCGCAGCTTATCCATCTCATAGTGCAGTGGTTCATCTCCCAGATGGAAGTCTATCAAGCTGTTCCTAACATCAATCAACGCTCCTGCTGTAGCTAAAAAGGGTCTCCCAAGCAATAATGCTTCATCCGGATCACAGTCATATCTCAGTACAAGGAAGTCCGTTGGAACTAAGTAGTTTCCAACTCTCACCGGAATGTCCATAAGGAGTCCTTCAGGAACTCGTATGGACTGATCAGCTAGGACAAGAGAAGTCCTAGTAGGAGTAAAATCCAGCATACCCAGCTTCTCTGCCACAGAGTAAGGCATCAAACTTCCAGCAGCTCCTAGATCACACAGAGAGCGTCTAAAACTATCCTCAAAGATAGAACAATCCAGCACAAAGACTCCAGGATCAGATAGTTTCTTCGGGACCTTAGTTAGCAGAACATCACTGATATGCTGAGGAACTATTATCACCCAGTCTTTCAGATCATCATCCAGGGGCAACATCTTGTTCAGGTACCTTTGCACACATGGATGATAAGGTGGATCATCAGAAGTTGGAATTTCTTCCAATTCTTCACCAATACCTTCTAATTTCTTCATCTCTTCAATCTCTTGCCTAATCACTTCAGACACTGAGGAGTGTTGTCTAAAGATCTGCTCGTAGATCTCCTGTTGAGAAATCTCAGAGGCTCCATTGAATAGGCGATCAAGCTCCAAATCAGCATTTATGCTATTATCATCCGACAGTTCTGTCCATTCACGCCCTGCAACGACCGACACTAAGGGTGTGTCGATCGTTGCTATCCCGACGGGTGTATCGATCGGCACAGATGTTGCATCGATCGATGCACTGCAGCAGATTTCACCCGAGAGTTCTTCACAAATATCCGAAAATTCCTGTTCTGTCACCAACTCAGCTGTACTTAGCTCAAATCTTTCACCTAGGTGAGATCCATCATTAATGCACACAGACCAGGCCTTAACATGAGTGTCTGCCACTCCTTTTCCCTTCAGTGAGCTGGACATCTGGTTTACCTGAGTGTCCAACTGCTTCATGTGAGTGCTCAGAGACTCAAATTTCCCATTGAGGTCTTCATAGACAGCGTCCAACTTCTTGTTGCAGTCCACAGAAATCTTGGTCTGACTCTCAATCAGTTGTTCCATCATAGCCTCCATTTTGCTCTCATGGGCTGTAGGCGCAGGAGGAGTCTGATAGGATGTAGATCCATAGGTTCTCTGAGTACCTTGTCCATATGTCTTCTGAAAACCACCAGTCTGTCCGCCATTGGAGAATCTGTTCCCCTGTTGATTACCAAATCTATTTCCTTGGAAACCAGAACCTCCTATGAAATTCACATCTTCTTCCTGAGTTTCCTCCTCAGCCTGAATCACCTCTACATCTTGGGCAAAGTGGACAGTTTTCTTACTAGTCAGGAGATTGTAGACTGTGTCCAATCTGGATCTTATATTAGCTATATCAGAATTCTCTACAGTTCCACCAGATTTCTTCCTCCTTTCATCCATTGTCTTGCAACTGTTGCTGCCAATCATGTTCTCAATCAACTGCTTAGCTTGTGTAGGAGTCCTGGTGTTGAAATTAGCATTACTGGAATTATCTAGCGCAGTCTGATAAGGGAGATCTATGCCTCTGAATAAAATACCAATCAGCTGTACTTCTGTGAATCCATGGTGTGGACAGTCACGCTGGTACTGCTTAAATCTCATCCAGGTAGTCTTCAAGGGCTCCACAGCTCCTTGGGAAAAGGTGAGTATGTCCTGTCTGGACTGATCCGAGCGCGCATCATCATAAAAGTGACGCAAGAACTCACTCTTTAAAGCTGCCCAAGTAGTATACTGACCAGGTGCCAGTTGTCTCAGCCATGCACTAGCGTCTCCAGCAAGACTGTGCGGAAATAGCTTAAGGAACAGATAGTCTGGACATACTCCTTCATACTTCATGCCAGTGACTATGTCTTCAAACTTGTCAATGTGATCCATAGGCTGTTCTGCTTGAAGACCATGAAAAGCAATCTGTCTCATCAGCTGGTAGTAGATGGTCTTTACCTCAAAATCATTCCTCTCAAAGGCAGGAAGCACTAGAGCTGCTCGGTTTGCATGAAACTCGTCAGGTCTATTGTAATCAGCTAGTGTCCTCTCATGAACCACCATCTCTCTACCTTGGGCCTGTCCTTGACCCTGGTTTCGGTTCAGCTCCTGTTGCTGTTGCTCAGGAGGATCAGGGATGACATTCCCTTCAGCATCAACCCGATGCCCAGCAGCATTGTACGGGTTGTCATCTTGGTCCCTCAGGGTACCTTCAGCATCTGGTATCAAGATCAGACGTTCTCGTACCATTCTCTCTCTTCTTTCTCTTCTGTTAGTCCTCTCTAGACGTCCAAGTTCCTCTAGTCCGAGATTAAGCAAGCTCGAGTTCGGATTACTTCGAGTTTTCTGCGTTGGCATAAACTGTCTGTAATCGTCCAGCAACGATCGATGCTATCAGTGCAACGATCGATTCAATCTCAGAATCGCCTAGTGACGATCGACGCAAGGGATGCAACGATCGACGCAAGGCGAATTTCGTACCTGCGACAGAGAGAAATCAGAGAAAAAGTTAGCAAAATCAAAAAATAAAAACGAAAAAGAACAAAAACAAAAAGAAAAATTTCTAGTAGAAACCCTAAGTTCGGTCCTATCGAAAACTCTAAGAGTCCCCGGCAACGGCGCCAAAAACTTGATAGGCTCAAAGTTTATCCCTATTCTAAACTGCAAGTGAACAGCAATGTCAAAGTAGTATATAGGGCTATCGAATCCACAGGGACACTTGGTCTCAATAGAAACAGAAACGTAGAGATTAATACTAGAAATAAGCAGATGGTGAAGTAAATAAATAAGCAAGAAAGTAAACAGTAGCAGAGATTAACGGTTGTGAAGCAATAAACTAAAAGCGTCAAGCCTAGGGTATTCTCAGGAAATCAGACAAGCAGACAGTTCATTCAGCAAGGATCTAATTAAGCACAGTTCTAGAACTCAAAACACAGATATAGAATTAACCAAATTCCTTTGCGATAATTCTCTAAGCCTAAGTGCAGCAAACCAAACTTTCGTTTGCGAGAACTAACAGATTAAACTAGCATTAATCCCAAGTTTGATATGTTCACAATTATCCTAAACCAAACTTCCGTTTGCGCAAAGTTTAATTGCCCAATTTAATTAGTTCAGATTCCTAAACCCCACTTCCGTGACGTATTTAGCAACCTAAGATCTAGATTCTAATTGATCAGGTTAGAACTAGCTTTAAGCACAATTAAATTGAAGAACAGATATAGTTTGAATCCTTAACTGAATTTGAACAAGTCTAGCAAGTCATGAAATCCTATGTGAGAAACCCTAAACTCAACTATGGATCTACTCAGACATGATTAATGAAAACATAATCAAAGAAATAATAGATTGCATATAAGAAATTAAATAGATAAAGGGGTTCGAAATCTTCTCCAAAATAAGTGAATACAGGTAATAGATCAGCCCCAAAAGCTCTAGAAATCTCTTAGCTATTAGTATCAAAGCTTAATGTAAAGCGTAGGTAAAATAAACACCAAAAACTAGTATATATAGGTATAATCTCGGATGGGGCTTCTGTGTAAATACTGGAACTATCTTGGGCTTCTTTGCAAATCGTCATAATTTCATTAAACAGACGCGTACGGCCCATCTCGCTAGTGTGTCGACCGATGCACAAGGTGTGTCGGTCGATGCATGATCAATAAATCGGACAGTGACTTAAGCTCTCGGCCAAAACGTCCCAAAAGTCCCAAAATGCTCCAAATATCTCCAATTAGCTCCAAACTTGATTAAACCTGTAAAAGACTCTAAACAAAGACAAAAGACACTAAAAACACAACTATATCATGGTCTAAACTGGGTAAAAACCATGATATATCAATCCTAAGCACTTGAAGATCTAATGGAGAATGCCACAACTCTCACTTCTTCATTACTAACTGAACTTATTAGCGATTCATGCATTACTGCATCAACTTTCGGTGAGAAGCCAACAAACCAATCTCTGAAATTGGTAGGGTTTGTTGATTTAAACAGAGAAGCAAAGTAGTTCACTGCCACCTCTTCTTTAGCTGCTTCTGTCCACTGCTCAGTTCCATTCACATCGAGCAATTTATCAATCCTCAATCTCACTCGATTTGATTTAATTGACTGATGAAAAAATTTGGAGCTTCTATCTCCTTCCTTTAGACTTCTGACCCTGCTCTTTTGCCTTCAGAACAAATTATCCTCTTTATAAGCTTGGCATAGAGATTTCTTTAGCTCATTAACTCTTCCAATGCAAGGATAGTTTCTGGATTGCGCCCATTCGAGATCCCTTTCAATCAAATTGATTTTCTCTCTTGCATTGAAGACTTTTTTTTCCATTTACTTAGAGCCATTCGACATGATCTCAGCCTCTTTGTCACAGACGAAGCAGCCCCAAAAGAAGCTCTTGTCCAAGCCAATTCAAATTGTCTCTTCACCAGTGGATCTTTCCGAATCGGAATTGACCTGAATAAGAGTCTTGAGACGCTAGCAGTTTCATTAAAACAAGACGATGGTCGGAACCTCTTTTATCAAGCAAGGTCTGATTCGAAGCAGTGAAGCTTTTCCTCCATTCTTTATTGCCGAAACATCTGTCCAGACAATCCAGTGGACTCCTCTCATTCCTCCTCAGGAAAACTTATTCCCATGCTTAGGAAGTTCAAACATGTCGCATATTTCCAACATTTCCTTAAACGGTTTGAACGAAGCATCTGCTCGTCTTGGTACTCCCATCTTTTCTTCATTATTAAGAATCTCATTAAAGTCTCCAATCAAACACCAACTTGATTTTCTATTACAACTGATTCTGTTTAACCGCTCCCATACTACACTTCTTCCATTACGAGCAGGCAACCCATATGTACATGACATAAAGAACGAGACATCTCCATACTGAAGTTGAAAATCAAGGAGATTCTTGTCTGCAAATTTAAGATCCAACTTAATACTTTTTTCCAAAAAAGAGCTAAGACACCGCTGAAGCCTCTCGTCTCTACATATATATCGATCATATCCTAACCATTCTTGAATATCTACAAGCACATCTCTACTACTTTTCGTCTCCATCAAGAAAATCACCTTGGGAAATGTTTGCTACGCATCTCCTTGAGGCGTTGAATCGTCAGGTATTAAAGCCGCCCTAATCCCTGACAATTCTAGCTAAAAAGGCTCATTATGGATTGGGCGATCCCTCCTTTGGGATCACCTTGAGGAACTTTGACTTCTAGATTGACTGATCATCCTCTGTTTCAGTTTCTCTTTTCCTTTTCACTACATGTTTTCCTTTGAGTTTTCCCATGAATCAAAATCCTCTACTTGACCTTTCGGCTGTTTTAGATGGACGATTTCTATGAGCTCCTTTTTTACACCAGTCCCGGAAGATCTAGGTTGAGAGAACCCTACGCTAAAAACAGTTGGACCAGCATATAAAGGTTCTTGGAAACCAGAGATCACACCTAATTCCTGATCATTAAACTTAAGCTGGAAGGTCCTACTTGATCTTCCTTCCCGAATCGCTGAAGATACGAGTTTCTCCAAAGATTGAATCGGCCTCATTTTCAACTTTTGAGCTTGTTGTTCATTGTAATAAAAAACAATCCCTTTTCCTTTCATCAGGTCAGGAGTAAAGATCAGCACATACTCCAAATGAAGAATCGTTCTTGAGCCTTATAGTCCTTCTCTACCTCTCTTACCGAGCTTTTGACCCTCTCTATTCTGACCGTAATGTCATATCCATTTTCCATCATGAGATAGTTTCTCATTTCGTCCAATACTTCTTTAGCAATTCTTGGTCTGCCTGTCAATGGACTGACACACACTTGGTCTTCCTCTAACACACCATAAAGAGGATCATCACACCAATAATGGGAAATGATTTAGCCAAACGCTCTTCAACAATTTTCTTCCTTTTATCAGCTGCTTCCACTTGTCTTTTCTTCACTAACAATGGACATATACTCTGCTCATGATTCAGCCTCTGGCAAGTAAAGCACCTCTTCTGTACCTTTTCATAGTGAAAATGAATATTCGAAGAAGAGCCATCCGAAAGGGGATAAGCTACGTCATTCTTAGAGGATTTGCAACATTAAAACACACTTTCAATCTTGTAAAATCCTGACTTTGCGGTTTGGATGGGTCAAACACGACTATTTTAACTTCTCCAATCAAATCCCCTAAGGCTGAAATAGCTTTAGCCGTACGGTAGTTAACTGGAATCTTGCTAATTTGAATCCATAGCTCAAAAAATTGTAGGTAGTCGTCAGGTGGAGATTCAGCCCAACGCTCCAAGACTAAACCCCATTCATTGAATGCCTGGAATCCTTTGTCTAAGAAATCTTGAAGATCATGCTCATTCTCGAAAATAAACTGGAGCCTTTATTGGGACAATGCCACACCTCTGATTCTGTCGGGCTTTTGCCACTTCCTTGGCATGTTTAGAGCCAATCTTGACATTTTCTGACACTCAAAATTCAGTGCTCTTCCAATAACACTCAACACGTTTTACTCACATGATGAATACCCATGATCTTTCAGCAAGATAATGTTGGAACTCCTAGGATCTAGGGTTTGATATATTGAATTAAACCAACCTCGTTCTTACCTTTGAACTGGCAGCGGAATGAGAATGGTGAACGAGATCAGTTGAGCAACGCATGTGACTTGCCTCTACCAGATACACACGCACACAAGCTGGAAACGGGATGCTAGTGCCGGATCAACGGGAATCAACTATTTTTGGTGTTTCTACTCTTTCTGTCAAGAAAAGTGGACGGCTCAGTGTTTAGGTCGAAAAACTCATGTTTTATTCGACCTAAAACATGCTTAACGGGCCAGACCAGATTAAGTGTTAATTCGGAAAGCCTTTCCGAAAATCCGAACTGTGTCGACCGACACACAAGCTGTATCGATCGACACAACACCATTATATCGATTATAATGTGTATCCAATACACATTAATATGATCATTACCATAATGACCATTCCCATGTCGTAGCTTCCAGTTTGCTTAGGTGTGTGACCCTATAGGATCATATAATACTGGCAGTAAGTCTACAACTTACAGATTGCAAGAGGCTTCTAGCAAAACATTGCAACCGCCCAGTATTATACGAATGTCTGATCTCGACACACAACTATCATCAGGAGTGAGTACAAGTGTGATTTCAGGACACTATCCCAACAGATAAACGGTTTTGCCTCTTCATCCAAAGATAGAGCCATAAGAGCTTGATCAACCGAAGACGACATGATAAAAGCTCTATCCGTACAACCCACAAACAATAAGCAACTCACCAACAACACTTAAAAGCTACGAAACGATTTACCCACACTCGCACTAAAACACCTTTGCTAAACAACCTTCCAAGTTTGCAAGCTAAACCTTCTTTAATCACACCCACTGAAACCACCGACAACAAGCTAAATGAACAATAATTCCAAACAACTACTTATTGTTCACAGAGATTCTCATACATCAACTTTACTCAGAGAAATTTTTAAAAGAGAATAAATCTCACTTAAATTTTTTTCAGATCTACTTTTTCCTGAATAGTACCCCAGAAATATCTCATAAAACACACAAAAGTTCAACATGATTTGTAATAAAAAGACAATAAATGCCCCCTAAAGTGGTTTGAATAGAACTTGTGGACAAGGAATGTCCGAGCTAAACCTCTATTTCCTTTAAGAAGAAAGACTCTCACTGAAAAGAGGGACTTAAGCCTATTCAAGGAAACTTTTTTTTTCAATCTCAGTTTACTTTTACATCAAATTTTTACAAAATGTTAGATGTGAACACTCATTTTCCCAACATTATATATACCATAGATAAGACTTTTTCTTAATTGAATTTGTAACCTCAACCGTTGCAAAATTTCTATCTCTAAAACCTCTAACTTCTCACTAGAGTTTCTTTGACCTTGTTTGTGTTCAGCCGTTGGTTTTGGCTTTTGCCGGGCCGGTGGTCTGTTTTCTCTTCTTTTGTTCTTTTGTTTTGCTTAGCTATGCGGTTCCTCTACGATTTTTGTCGTGTTATAGGGATGAGGACTCGAATAATAATTCTAGA
The DNA here is from genome assembly GCA_030180135.1 of Orychophragmus violaceus. Classification (NCBI taxonomy): domain Eukaryota; kingdom Viridiplantae; phylum Streptophyta; class Magnoliopsida; order Brassicales; family Brassicaceae; genus Orychophragmus; species Orychophragmus violaceus. The sequence continues at coordinate 70,625,235 of CM058237.1, forward strand.
CTCTCCGTCCATTTCTTTTCTGACCTTTCTTGAATTATTTTCCGGACTCGTTCCGGATTCTCTGATTCCACTTCTTGAATCACTTTGATCTCTTCTACGGTGATTTTCTGTCACGTAGCCGGAGATCTCTTTTCTTCTTCCCCTCAAATCGCCGAGCGCTTAACGTCGGTAGTCCCAAGCCTGATCGAGTTGAAGGGGTCTGACACGTTCCTCCCCATCACTGCGAGTGAACAGATTTGATCGGCAGGAAAAATAGCAGTGTAGCGGAGGAGCACTCGCAACAGTTACCGGAAAATATTTTCGGCGGTCTGCATGAGTTTGTTCCTCTATGATTGACATGTAGCAATAACGAAGACTTCTCGAACTGTCCACATTTCTCTCCAAATTTTTGGTTTTATTGTATTGGGCCAAGTTTAGCCCATTTGCTTTTTCATCTTTTATACTGCACCTATGTATTTCCTGTTAATGCCCATTGGGCCTATCAATATAAATTCAGTTGTCGTCAAAAAAAAAAAATGAATGCTCAGTTTTCCTTTATGCGATAGGTCTTTTTCATTAATCAAATTCTTAAATTTTCAATTTGTAATACAATAACACTTCTATAAACTAATAATGTTGAGAATTAAAAATATATTTCTTTGGAAATTTTTGTAAAAGAGATGAAAAATGATTATTATCCATTTACATCTTTTTATATTTTACCTTAATTTGATATAATAGTTTTTAAAACTCAAATTTTATTTATTTTAAATCTAAATAATGCAAATAACACAAAATAAAAATACACGAATGAGAATTTTTTATTTTTTTGTTCCCGTTTTTATCGATTTTTTTAAAAAAAAATTGTTTACTTGTTTTGCGAATTGTAGAATTTGAATTCTACTATGTACATAGTAGTAGAATATGTATTCTACGGTTTTCACTATTTAGAATACATAGGTCCTGTTTGTTTCGCAGTCGCTGGTGACAGCGACAGCGACTTCAAACATGTTCGTTTGATAGTCGCTGGCGACTTCAAACATGTTCGTTTGATAGTCGCTGGTGACTTCAAACATGTTCGTTTGATAGTCGCTGGCGACATCGCAGCGACTCCAAACGTGTTCGTTTGACAGTCGCTAGCGACAACGACTCCAAATCAGCGATTAGCGATTCAAAATCCGATTGCTGATTTTAACGGCGATTGTGCGGCGATTTAAAAAAAAAACTATTCAGCCACAGTCGCAGCGACTCTAAAACGAACAACACAGCGGCAGTCGCAACGACTCTAAAACGAACAATAGAGCGACTGTTGCATGGACTGTCGCTATCGCTGTCGCTAGCGACTGCGAAACGAACGTGGCCATAATCTACCACTTTCACCATGATCCACCGTATGTAGATTGTTAATTCTATGGTTTTAACTGTATTCTAAAATCGTGGAATATGAATTCTACATTTTTCACAATATTCTACAGTTTGAAACATTTTAAATAATACATATTCTAATGTTTTAACTTTACTCTACAATTCCGTAATATATACACTACCACTTAATCATTATTCAAACTGTCGTGGAACATAGAATCCACAGTTCTTTCTTTCTTTTGCATTTGGTAGAATGTACATTCCCCCAATCTATTACAAATAAGAGAAAATATAGGAACACAAATTTGATCATGTTTATCCTTAATTTCATGATAATTTCGACAATATTCTTTTTTTTTTTAAATTGGTGTTCTACCTCTTCTTTGATGTCAATGGTGTTTTCATAATTTGTTCTTCTTTTTCTGATCGATTAACATGATTCATATCTACGCAACATGTGGTTTTGAAAATCATGTGGCAGCAAGCGGTGGAGCTTTGATGTTGTTGAAGAAAAATGAGGGAGTTATTTTAATACTACCCTTGATAAGCTGAAGATCATGTTTCAGAAGACTATGAAATTGAACAGAGCATTGGTGATATCGAGTTTAACTATTTTCCTAGAGGTTTAATCAATACTAACTATCCCCCATTTATTATTCCTAATGATCGTCAATTGAAAATTTTGTTGCTTATATACGGAAGACAACGTCAACGCGAGAGCTTTACAACTACGATTGAGACTGAAACTAATAAAGTCAACAATGAAGAGCCATCTGATTCAAAAAGCAGAAAAGAAGATGACTTTCAAGACAATCTCTTTGATGTTCCGATTATTGGTGATGACGGTGATGATGGTTTCGACAGTGTAATGTCTGAGAAAAAACAACAACACTGAAAAATAGAAGACATGGGAAACACAGTTCAGTTTTCTTTGGTGGATGCTGTAAAAAAGCAGCAACATTTCAAAAGCAAAAACGTGTTGACAGAAACTACATAAATCTTTGCAATGAAGCACAACTTCAACAACAAAGTGGTAAAATCTACCAACAAAATTTGGTCAATATGATGCGCAAAAAACATATTCAATTGGAGTGCTCATGCAGAGTGTTTAGAGGGGTCTGCATATTTCGTTATCAAGAAGTATGTCCCTCATCATACATATACTCCTTCAAGCAAAATCAAATTTGGCAAGACACCTTCAGCAAAAGCAATTGGGAATATGAATATGCATAAATATGAGGGTGTCAAGGAGGTGCCAAAACTGAATAATCAGATTATGCGTACAGAGCATGAATGTGAGCTCTCTTATGCTTTAACATGGGATTCACGAGAGTATGCAGTTAACACTGTTAGAGGTATATCGGAGAAGTTATGGTAAAATACCAAAATACTTGCACATGATTACAAAAGAAAATCCGGGTACGCATTCATCTTATAAAACTGACTGCGATGGTAGATTCAAATATCTATTTATTTCTTTCGGTCAATCTGTTAGAGGATTCTACAACGCCATTCAAAGGGTCGTTGTTGTTGACGAGACATTTTTGAAGAGTAAAGACAAAGGTGTTTTACTTCTTGCTACAAATTTAGAAGGAAGTTTGAATTTGTATCCAATCGCATTTGGGGGTTATGGACTCAGAGAATGACCATGCATGAGAGTGGTTTTTCAGGAAACTAAATGTTGTTATTGGAGACGATCATGGTTTGACTTTTTTTTCAGAAAGAAATACATTGATTGCTAAACGCTTGATTCAGTTTACCCGTGAGATATGTATGGAATTTGTACCCACCATTTGTTGAATAGTGTGGTAACTTTTTCAAGGGAAAGGGTGTGGCTGGCTTGATATCGAAGGCTTCAAAAGCATATAGGATTTCCGAATTTGACAGGAGGTTCGGTTATATTTGCAACATTAGTCCCAACATTGGTAAATATCTAGCAGACGCTGATGTGACCAAATTGTTGTTGATTTCCAGGTTTCATATATGATATTAGGGTCACTATTCCTGCTGAATCGATAAATTCGGCACTGCGGTCGCTTAGAGGGTTTTCTGTACTTCCTCTGTTGGACAACATTAGAGAAATGATTACTCGATGGTTTCATGAGAGAAAGACATTGAGCTCCAAGCATAAGCTCCCTTTTAACCATTGAGGTGGAGAAGAAGATAGATATAAGGATAGAGAAGGGTAAAAGGTTTATTGTTTACTCGGTCAGCTACAACATATTTTTTGTTAAAAGGGACGTGTTTGACTGCCTTGTTAATTTGGGAAGAAGAACATGTTCGTGTGAGAAGTATGATTGTTAAAAATTCCTTGCAGACACGTTATTAAAGCAGAGTTTTCAGTAGGAAGGGAAACACACTCACTCACTAATAACATATATACAACTGCTTCATGGAAAAAACTTATGAGGAATGCATAAATTATATAGCTATTCCTGAGGATACATGGCTTGTTCCAAATGATGTTGACCACGCACTAATTCTACCACCTAAAAGAAGAAGAGCTGCTGGTAGGCGGAGAAAAAGAAGACATGAAACCGTCAAAGACAAGATATGCTCGTCACAAGGGTCACAAAAGTATAATAAAGTCAAGTGCAGCCGCTGTGAAATTTTGTGTCACAACAGAGCAACATGTGATAAGAGCAATCTAAACTACAATTACTTATTTGTTTTTGCTTTTTGCACTTGATTTTCTTATTTCTATTTTTATTTTACTTTTGCTTTGTGTTTCAGAACTGAGAACATCTTTTAAAATCAGTTTAGCGTTTTTATCTTTTTATCGATGATGAATGTTTTTTAATCACGCTTTTTGGTTCAGGTATGATAAGTGTAATCAAATTCTCCGTATTTGGATAACCGGTTCGATGAGGTCTACAATTTTCCATTTCCCTACCTTTTGTATTAGTCACAAAGGAAAACAACATCACTAGTTAAGTGAACAATACAATTCAGTCTTGTACAAGTAGATTACTGTAAAAGAGATAAGCAAGATGAATGTAATATAAAGCTTTAATCACTAATCAATTTCTGCAAGCATGCCCTATATCAGATTTCTGAAAACAGCCCACGAACCCAGGAAACTGGAAAGATTAGCATGTGCGTTTTCATCCATCCCCAACTATCGTAAAGGAACTATAATATATGATTCATAATAAATAGTACATGCGGACACCTAAATTTCACTGTCTGGTTCATGTTTTTCGCTTTGTTCAGTGTTGGATACTACAACAGGTGTTTGGTGTGATACAAAATCGGTTGTTACCAGTCGTAGATATAGCGCTCATACAGCTGGTGGTGATGCTTCCGTTGAACTGGCGTTGTAGGCATGCAGCTGCTGCAGTGGGTGATTTAATATTTATCTATGGTGGTTTGCTAGGAGGCAACGTAAAAAGATGTTATAAGTTAATTCTATTTACATGTGTGTCCATGCAGGCCCGGCTTTAAGGGTGTGCAGAGAGTGCAGATGCACCTGATTCCATCATTTAGACTATTTTTCTTATAGTTTAGGGCTCTAAGTTTTGAAAATTTTGCAAAATAAGGTCTTAATTTTCAAAATTCAACCATAATGTAGGATTTTTTTTAGGAAAATACTTGGATTCACCCCTAGGGGTGAACCCATTTGTTCACCCTCTCTCTTTTTATCCAATAAAAATATGCCACTTGTATTGTCTTTAAATAAAATTACAAAATTAAAATTAAGTAATTAAACACATTCAAATATTTTATAAAATAGATAATAATACATATCAATATTTATATATTTTAAAAAATTTACAAATTGGGGTTTCGGTCACCAAGTAACCGAGGAACTCTCCTGAAGGGACCCCGAAGGTACATTTAGCCGGGTTGAGTTTCATCCCATACTTATTAAGAATGGTAAAGCATTCTTTTAGTTGGGGGATGTGATCCTCGTACCTGGAAGATTTTACCAGCATATCATCGATGTAGACTTCCATGGTTTTGCCTAGGAGTCCTGAAAACATCTTGTTGACGAGGCGCTGGTAAGTTGCTCCCGCGTTTTTTAGTCCGAAGGGCATGACTTTGTAGCAGTACGTGCCTCGATCAGTTATGAACGAAGTCTTTTCTTGGTCTTCAGGGTTTATCAATATTTGATTGTACCTTGAGAACGCATCCATAAAGGATAGCAGCTGATGTCCAGCGGTGGCCTCGACCAGTCGGTCGATGTGCGGGAGTGGGAAGCTGTCTTTTGGACATGCTTTGTTGAGATCCGTGAAGTCTACACAGACCCTCCACTTTCCGTTCTTTTTCTTAACCACCACGAGGTTCGCGAGCCAGTCGGGGTACTTGACCTCTCTGATCGATCCGATTTTTAATAATCGATCGACCTCGTCATTGACGGCTTTGGCCCGCTCAGGACCTAGTTTTCGACGCTTTTGTCTTACCGGTTTGTAGGTTGGGTCGACATTCAGCTCGTGGCTGGTTACGTCGATATTGATCCCTTTCATGTCTGCTGAAGACCAGGCGAAGGAGTCGACGTTCGTTTTGAGAAAAGAGACCAGTTCGTTCTTAACTGGCTCTGATAGGTCGATTCCGATGCCAACGAGTCTTTCGGGATGAGCCTCGTCTATGCAGACTTGAGTCGTGAGGTCCTTTGGGGGTCCTATTTTACTGGGGTCGTTCGACCTTTTGGTCTGCATGGTGGCGAGCTCCTCCTCTTTCTGTAATTGCTACGTAGGGGATTTCTCGATCTGCTTGTATCCGTTCATGTAGCAATGACGGGAAATCTTTTGACTTCCGTAAATGGTTTTGATCCCTTTGGGAGTCGGGAACTTTACGCATTGGTGGTAGGTCGATGGTACCGCTTTCATGTCGTATATCCATGGTCGACCTAGGATTGCGTTATAGGGAGCTGGCCGATCTACTATGACGAACTCCGTCATTCTCCGAACTCCTCCAGCAATTACTGGGGCGAAGACAGAGCCCATCGAGTATGTCGTTTCGCCAGCAAAACCTACTAGTGGTGTCTTTTCTTCCACAATCTCGGAGTCGTTGAAGTCCATGTTTTTGAACGCCTCGTAAAAGAGGACATCTTTCGAACTTCCTGTGTCAATCATTATTCTTGAGAGTTCGACATCTCCCACTACTAGACAAACGAGGAGGGCGTCGTCGTGTGGTTTGTCGAGATTACTTGTCTCGCTCTCGTAAAAAATGATTTCGTGGTCTGGACCCAACATTGGGGTTTTCCCCCTCTGTCGGTCTCGACTCTTCTTTGAAGAGCTTTGATCGAATTGACCGAGTCGCGGCAAAGCTTGGAGCCACCGAAGATGAAGTCGATTCGTTTAGGGGGTATAGCCCGTACACCCCCCCCCCCCCGCAGAGACGAGGGAGATTGATTCTTGAGCGTAAACTTTTGGTAGGAGCCGGAGGCGGGGATAGCGCCGAACCTCCCGGAGTGCCGCTCAGGTTAAGCTCGCCGAGGATGAACTCGACTCGCTTCCGCGACCCTTGAGGGAGTGTTTCAGGAGATTCCAACTCTTTTGATCGTTACCGTTTGTTCTGGGAGTGCTTTTTGGAGTTTGGCTCCTTGGTCTGTTTGTTTTCCTTTTTGTCGGACAGAGTTTCCTCCTCGACTTCGGAGTCTTTTTTGCTTTCGGATTCTTGTTTTTGAGCCTCTGCTTTAGCTCGGGTATAGCAATCCTCGGTCGAGTGTCCTCTTTTATTGTGGAAATCACAGAATTTTTCCTTGTCGAACTCGAATTTCTTCGAGCTCTTTGGGCTCTCGACCGCGTTGACGTTCCCTGATTTACGGGAATCCTTTTTCGGGTTCGAATTCTGTGAGCCTGACGGGTTCCTTTCTTTCCGGTGTTTTTCCCTGAGGGCCGTGGTTTCGTCCTCGAGGCGAGCAAAGGCCGATGCGCGATGGAGGGCGTCATCGAGCGTTTGAGGTTCGCGGACTGTTATTTCCTCGCGGAATCTGGCTGAGAACCATAGTCCTCCTCTCAGTGCTTCTATAGCTACCTCTTCTCGTGGGTTCGCGATTTTGGATTTTATTTCCTTAAATCGGTCAATGTACGAGCGAAGTGTTTCGTCGGGTTTTTGAGAGACGCCAAATAGGGCTGCCTCAATAGTCTTTTCCTCGATGAAAATGGAGTATTGCTTGAGGAAAGCCGTCATGAACTGGGTGAAGTTGTCAATGGACCTTTCTTCCAGTCCGACAAACCATTCTAGGGCAGAGCCTGATAGGTTTTCTGCGAAGAGCCTGCAGAAGGCTGGCTCCCTGTCCTCATCGGTAAGGTACACCCTTGCCATCGCTAGTCGGAATGCCCTGATGTGGGCTTTCGGGTCTGATTTCCCAGAGAATTCTGGAAACTTAGTTTTCTTGATCTCTCGGATCCTTGCAAACGCAATCCGATCTGTGAACGGCGTTTTTTGTGTTTCTTCGATCACTCGATCGATGTCAGGAGCCGCGCTCGTCGCCATGTGAACTTTCGAGCTCAAACTGTTGAACTGGGCTTTAGCCTACTTAATATATTGTCTAAGCATATCGTGTTCATCGCCCTCTGCGGGTGCAAACTGGACTTGTGCCTGACCTGACGTTTGTTCCGGAAAATAGGGTCGAGGAGATCGATTGTTGGGATCGACCTCGTCTGATCGACCTGGGGCGTTCGGAATTGAACTGAGTTTGATCCGTTAAGGAGTCCCGAGCTCGAGGCGAAGGCAGAACCTCCTAGTTGCCTCGGTCGGATGTTAGAGTTACTCGGGAAAGGTGGTGGCCCGGGTAATGGTCGGTTTCTTGATCCGGTTGGATCTGTGACCATTGAACTCGAACCAAATGGGGTCGGTATCGCGATAGGGGTCATTGTAGGGCGGAAGCCGCTATTTGACGTATTACCGAAATTTCCCGACGTTCCCGGAGGAGTTACTACCTGGGAGAAGTCCAAGCGGGTACACGGTGGAGGACTTATGGGAGTTCGCGTTGGTCTGCCCCCTTGGCTTTGACTGGCGAGCTCTTCAAGACGGGCGTTCATGCGCCGCTCTTGTTCCTCGAGCTGCGCTTCCAGAGAACGGTTCGCGATCTCTTGGGCCCTTGCCCTTGCCTCGTTGTTTCTCGTTCGATCTACCAACAGGCTTAACATCGAACGGATCTCGGCAAGATCGCTTGGCCCTTGTCTCTGTGGAGCAGAAGGTAGTGGCGAATTGGGTCTGGTTATTCCAGATCCCCCTCCTGGGGTGGGTATTGAGTCATTTCTCATCCACACCCAGTTTCTGCTCGGATCATTAGTTCCCGACAAAACATTTGTCGGAGTCTGGCTCGTCGCGATTGTTTGAGCGACGGAGTCGGCTGGTGCCGAGGTCGTGGAGACTGAGGCAGAGCTTGTCAACACGCCGTCGGTCTGACCCATGTTTCTTACCCCGGTAGTGTTCTGAGGAACGTTGTCGACCGTTTGAGGGCGGTCAACTGGTGGTGTGGCGCTGGGAGAGCCAGTTTGGCGGGATTCATCTCGATCTATCGGATCTAGGATCTGATTCTTAAGATAGGAAAGGCTATAGAATGTCCCCACAGTCGGCGCCAAATGTGAGATCCGGGATTCACACTAAGAATTTGTATTCGTGGATTTGGACTTTTGGATATAGAAATGGTATAGTTTCCTATGAATCAAAGACTTTATTGAGATTGATCGTCGAGATAGAACAAACACAGTCGAGAAGAGAGTACAAAGTATAAAATCGAGCTATCTAATCGAAGTGTTCTTAGCCTAGGTTGGAATTATCTTTAATGAGTCGCCACTTCTCTTCTTAAATAGTCTCGATTCTGATCTCTTCGTCCTGATATTTTGGCCTCGTCATCGTAACGATCTCCGAGATTTATGCGGATCAGTTGAACTGGCGAAGACTGAGCTGCTCTATCTCCACGTCATCCTCTGCCGAGCTCGAGCTCGAGCTCGATTGTCTCCGGCTTCGGCATCGTCTGGGCCTTCCCAGGGCGTTTGCTTCGCTTGGGCCCATCAAGGGAGTCGGCTTTCTTGTCTGTCTTTGATTTTGGAATGGACTCGTAATTACGGGCCTTTATCTTGTCTGTTAATGGGCCGGATTTCCTAGAGGGAAATCCAGTACCAACACAGTGGAGTAATCAAGTAAGCTTCTATACATGGCTGATATTTATGAGGCTACGTTAAACCAAAATGAGATGTTCTGAATCTTTCTTTTGTTTATTGTGGTGAGAATCCAAGGTCAAGAAGATGATAACCGGATGCGGGTTTGATACTAATAGATGAGTTGTCTAAAATTCTTAAACCTTCAACAACCGTTGTTACAGGTATATATATCAGTGTCTCTTTATGAACCTTTTAGTTTTCTTGATGAATTAACAGTGATTGATTTTCCTGTAAGTAGGATAAAAATTTTCTTGTAAGTTAGGATATAATCTAAATTTTCTTGCAAGTAGGATATAAGTAGGATTTTCTTGTAAACTCTTTGTGCAAATTTCAAATAAGTTTAATCCGCCTACATGAAGTAGAACCTTAGATAGCCGATTTGGTAACGATTAGGAGTGACAAAAAGTTTTCCTTAAATAGTATGTTTTGCTAAATATGTAAAAATATTTAAACTTACATTTTCATCGGTTGAAATGATTCCTAACGTTCACCAGATTGTGCAGTGTATTGCTTCAGGAATGAAGAACTTTGACTTGAATTCTCCATAATGTTTTGAAGGGCTTGATTTCATCGAGGTTAGTGAGCTTATTACTCATTGTGTTGTAGCATGCGGTTTCAAAAGTAAGTTTGATCTAGAGATGGGTAGAATATAACTAATGCTCAAGTATTATTTATATATAATGAAAGCTAGGGAATCAATTAGCTACTCTATATGATTTGGAATATGGCCGAAAAGATATGGTTAGACGTGATTAGGAATTGGAATATCCCAAAAAATATGAATGTTAAGATTTAGAGAATCCGCTAGTTGTCACACATTTTATATTTCCGAGAATTTGGAAAATATTTTGCTACTTTCGAACTTTTGTGTAGTTATGAGATATGTTTGATTTGTTAGATGCAATTAGAAATATGAATATCGCCTGAAGATCTGATTTATATTATTGTTTTAGTGAGTTGATTTATTTGAGATATGATATACTTGATAGATATGCTTAGAATTAATGCTCATATCTAAAATAATCGATGCATATATATATTGTTGATGAAATGGTATATTGCAATGAATTAGGAGCATATTCCGTTCATTTGTTTTCCATTGTTTGGCTGGTTGGGAATAATTTTTCATTTAAAATAGTTATTATTGGATTAGTATTAATTAATGGTTGTTTCTTTCCTCTAATATTGGTTTGTAGTTGTCGTGTTATCTATTGTTTCAATAAAATATGGTAAATTAGATGTTATTATGAATAGGAAAATCTCCAAAAGATTCACTTTTGGCGATTTGAAAAGCATAATATACATTTTAAACCAACATTACTTCTTGAGAAAAAAAAACCAACATGACTTCGATTTTATATTGAATTGCTCACGAAATTGATTTTTGGATATGTATTTCATTTTGTCTAACATAAATTTGTATATGTATGGTCTTGGAAAAATGTTGATCAGTTCAGTTTAGGTGAGGAGGAACATATGTTTATAAAGGCTTTATCCGATATACTATATAAGACAATTTCGGTTAACATAGTTCTATGTTTCTTGGTTAATTATTTCATGGGAAATTTGTTGACCAAAAATGGTTTAGATGGCTAGGAACAAAGGAGTTCGGTTTTGTTAATTAATTTAGTGTAACTCTACAAAGACTTGGACGGAAAGATTATAATTCCTAAAATTCAACGATCAAGATTTGTTTGAGTGACCCACATATATATTGGTTAAATTATTAATGTGTGACTACTTTTTTAAATACCCAAATACCCTTAATGAATTTCTACAAAAACAAATAAAAGCAGTGGCATGAATCGTAATATCCCACGTAAATTCAAGGTTAATTTTAAAAAGGGTCACCTGTTTTAATAGTATAGATGATTTCAATTTTTTTTACAAATATTAATAACTAAAAATGAAAAATTATAAAAAAATACAAAAAGAATTTGAGCCTCACGTATCCTGTTTTTTTCTTCTCCAACATCCTCATCGTCGAGTTACTCACGTTCGATAGCTCAATTCAGCTGTTTGCCGTCGAAACACTATACATCCGCGGAGAAATCCGCCACAAGGACTTCCTTTATCCTCCAGCACCGCCTTATTCCTCCAGTTTCATTCGACATTGTATAATATTTGTAAGTAAGAAAAAACTATTTGAGGGATTTGATTTCTGAAACTTCTTTGGCTTCGTACATTTGGTCGAAATTTAGGGCTATAAGACATTAAGCCTTTGCATTGGTAAATTGTGCAATGTATATGCCGAATCAAAGTGATTTTTACGAATCCAATCCGATTTGAAGTCATGAAATCAGGAGAGATAAGACAACTGGAACAAATGAGATAACTTATAAATATAGGCCAACTGGGAGAAATGGTATAAATGTGACATAATACAACATGTGCAATTGGTATTACTGTGATTAATTGTGTATTTGCTAATTGAGTTATCTTTTTTTATTCTACTTACAGGATGCAAAGACCATCATGCACACTAACATACATTTTGACTATGAAGAATATTATTAGAAGAGTATACATGGATTTCTTCTAGGAATTCAATTTATGCTATTTCGTTTAAGACCGCATCTTTGGAGGAGATTACTTACACGAAGTTAGTAGAAATGATTTGCCGGAAGATTGGGGTAGATAAAACGACGACAAAGCTGAAATTGAGTTACATTTCGTCGGTGTCTAAGCCACTATACTCGTCAGATATAAGGATGATGATGTTCTTCTTTATCTAACGACATTGCGCTAAGACCAACTTAGGTCTGTTTTGAATGTGGAGGTTATCAAAGAATTGGAAATGGGATGGGTGACCAACTTTCAAGAGCATTTAAGAGAAGTTCAATTGGGTTGAATTATGATGTGCCAGTTTCAAATGCCCCAATTGATGATGTAGGTAATGCTGGTGTTTTAAATATCTTAAGAGGTGGTAAAACACTGGCACATCACAATGAACTGATTATTGAAGAGGTAGTGGATGAAGATGTTAACAAAGATTGTGATAATGTAGCTTGTGGAAAAATATGGTATGCATGCATTTGTTGAGCTTCCACGTTCTGCTGAGATTCATAAGTATGTTCAAGAATGGGAAGATGGTACGCGTATTGAGTTAGGTCAAGAATTTAGTTCGAAGGAGGCAGTACAAGATCTGGTTGATAGAGCTTCAAACAAGATTTTTTTTGGGGTGACCACTGTTAAGTTTGATACAGAGAGACTTGTGCTAAATTTCCATCAAGCGAAAGAAGGATGTAAATGGTATATACGTGTTGCGAGAATAAAGAGATCAGATCATTTCAGTGTTAGAGTATACATAAATATGCATACATGCTCTCGGGTTACTGCAACTGGTAGCAACAGTACAAGGAACGTCACACCTCGAATTGTAGCTTCTCGTTTGCTTCAAGATTTTCCAAGTCAATTGGAGACCCCAACTCCTAAGAGTGTCATAAGTCTTGTTCAAGGGAGACTTGGTGTAGGGTGCTCGTACTAGACGACCTTGAGAGGGAAAAACTAGATGTTAGTAATATTCGAGGAACTTCTGAAGAAAGCTACATGATGTTTTATTCTTATTTGTACATGTTAGAGAAATTTAATCCGGGTACGGTAACAAATGTGAATTTCAAAAGAGAAACAAAGTTCAAGTACCTATTCATCCCCCTCAGAGCTAGCATTGAAGGGTTTAGTTCAATGAGAAAAATGATAGTTGTGGATGCAAACTTTCTTAAAACTGTATATGGTGGTAAGCTAGTTTTTGAAGGATTGTTTAGTGAATCCTGATTCAATTTCTCATTGATTGATTCCTACTAAACAGATTGGATCTAGGTTCTCTTGCTGAATCATAAAGGATCTCACCTAATACCTTGTTATGCAGCGGAATTGAGAGGTACGAGTCAGAGATCAGCAGAACCGCCAAGAGACAGCTCCTCCAAAGGTTCACACACGCACACTTCAGGAAGTTGGCTGCTAGACCACTGGGAGGGAGGCGCAGAGAAGAGAGAGAGGAGGCGCAGAAGGCTGAGAAAAAATTAGAGAGCTAGGTCAAGTTTTATTCATTAAAACCCCTTCTAGTTCTCATGGGCTTTTGGGCCCAAGTCTCAGTCTGATTAAATCCCTTAGATTTAATCATGCCCTTTAACCTCTCTAAGTACAGTAAATGCCTAGCACTTTTACCGTACTTCTGCTGAACCGTTCCTTCATAGTTTCCTGTAAGCTTAGGCGTGTGACCCATATGGGATCATATAATAAAGGCAATAAGTCCAAGACTTATAGATCATGAGCGGACTCTAGCAAGCCATCATGACCCCCAGTATTATATGACTTATGTCTGATCATTGACATACTCTTACTTTCTAGAGACAGTACAGAGATTACTGGACATAATTCCAACAGTTTTTACGACATCACAATATCCTAATCGCCACCATTGCCCCATTACTCTTGGTGTGATCGATGGTGAGAAAGATGCTAGCTTGTAGTGGTTTCTTGAAAACCTAAATTTTTTTATACCGGATGATCATGAATTGGGTTTTTCTTAGTGACATAAATTCAAGCATCATCAAGTCAGTTCGTGAGGTATTCCCGAGATCTAAACATGGACATTGCATCTGGCATTTGTCTCAAAACTTGAGGATAAAGGTTAATAACCTCAACAAAGAACTAGTTGCGATGGAATTCATTGAATTGACTCATATCTACACTCAGACTGAATTCGTCCGAGAGTATTCTGAATTTAGGATCAGGTTTCCTAAAGTGGCCGAGTATCTAGATAAAACTGTTAAGGTGGATAAATGGTCAAAATCCTATTTTCAAGTAGATAAGTACAACGTAGACACTAGCAATTCTACTGAATCTCTAAACAACACGTTCAAGAAATCAAGGAAGTACTCCTTCTACCTTTGATTGATGATATTCTTGAGAAATTTTCTAAATGGTTTAACAAACATAGGAAGCTGGTTCAGCGGCAGACACAAAGAAAGCGGGTCCGGTTTTGGAGAACGAACTGCGCACACGATGTGCGATTGCAACGCACTTAGTGGCGAATGAAATAAATAGATTACGGCTATAATACTATGTTATTGGACTTTACGAAAAGATGTATTTGGTGGACTTGCTGAAAAGAAATTGTAGTTGTAGAACTTTCGACATCAACAAGTTTCCTTGTGTGCATGCAATTGTCGCAACCATTTTATGAGTGACGAATATAGGGAGAACAGAGAATGTCACTATCAATGCTTAGTGTTCTAAATATTACTTGATGAGATGTGGGCAATGACTTATAACAAGATACTTATCTAGATCCGCATGAGTCTAAGTGGAGTATTCCTGCTAATCTAAAAGCAATGTTCGCCTTACCTTGGGAGTTCACAAAAAAACGGGAAGAACTCAAGAGAAGAGTTTTCCATCCACCAGAGAACATCGACGAAAGACGAGTAACAGATCTTTATGTGGTATTAATTTTGAGAAGTGGTTGCAACCTGAAAGTAGTTAATTGTACTACTTGGGACAAATAATAACAATATGTTTGTGTTTTTAAAATTCGCACAACTAGGATTTTTTAAGGTTCGACTACAAGTTATTCTAAATCTTTAATTTTGAAATATCCTAAACCTTTGTTGATATTTAAATAATATATTACTCAAAAAAACTTGGGAAAAATAAAACAATATGTATACAAAGATTTGTATAAATATTTTATAAATATTTTTACAAATATAAATATTTTTACAAATATAAATATTTTTACAAATATAAATATTTTTACAAATATTATAGAAATCTTAAAAATAGTTATACAAATATTAAAAACACTATAGTTTAACCTAAAGATTAACAAACACATGTTATAGATAATTATAACTATAGTGAAAGTTAAAAATATTAAATTTATATAACTAAAAATCAATGTTTCACGTAAAATATACCTTAGGTAATATGTAACTCTTTGGATATATTCATCATTTTATGATGGTTAAGAAGTAAAGTATGTTATTTCATAAAACAATTTCTATGAAAACATCAAAAATGATATTTAAAACTATTAATAACATGGACACCTGGTTACCACATTAAGAAATGGTGGGACGACGCAATGGATAACTAGGCTCCGTCAACGTATTGAAGAAAATACATAGAGGTTCCATAGTACCTGATATGAGATGCACACTATGCATGGTGAGATGTATGGTATGAGTGAGGAGGTGTACAACGCGCATACGCGTGAAGAGATGCAGGAACTCAACACATAGAGACAATTAATAATGTTGTGACCAATGGTGATGAGATGCGGACACTTCATGAGGAGGTGTAGACAATTCGTGAGGAGATGCAGGGATTTCGTCAACAACTTTATAACAGTGTTGATGAGTTTGGAAAGCTAAAGGAGCAGCTCCAAGGATTTTCAATTGTCCTTATGTGTGTTGCTTTTAGCGTTTACATGGTTGTTTATGTCTAAGTTGTATGAACACTTTACTAGGTTGTCTAAATGGATGAAGAACCTTAATTTTATGGTTCTCAAAAATAATTTCTATGTATGTATGGTTTCAATAAGTTTGCATGTTTTTTTAAAAAAAATTTCAGTTGAACCTCAGTTGTACCGAAAACTTGTATTAAAGTAAATCAGCCCTATCTATTTTCAAATTCAGTCCATCGTAATTCCACCTAAACATAAATCCTACCAACACAAAAAGTCACAAAATATCTATCCTTCAAGCACAATATGTACCAAATTCATCAAACATAACGAAAGTTCAACTAAATTCTTCCTAAAACCCAAGTTAAAAACCATTGTTCAAAAAGCAACACAAGTCATCTACTTCTTCCTTGGATTCTTCTGGTCAGCCTCATATGGTGTCCGTATGTTCTTGGATGCTTGTCTTGTTCTCTTCCAAAGTGCCGTAGGAGTGGTATTACTCTTCTTCGACCCCTTCTTTGTGCCCTTTTTGGTCCCCTTCTTCGACCCCTTCTTGTTTCCTTCTTTTTTCCGGAGCATCAACTACTACCTCTTCCTCTTCTGCTTCCCTCATCTTCAGCTACTTGGTCTTTTTCCTTTTCATGTTCTTCACCTTCAGATAATACCTCTTCGTGTATTTCATCATCTTCTTCAGCATCCTTCTCACCATCTTTCTCACATTCATCATCGGCATCCTTCTCACGATCATTCTCAACATCATCATCAACATCCTTCTCAATATCATTCTCCCCTTATATTCCATCATCACTAGCCTTATCACCATCTCCTCCATCACACTCATCTGCATCAAAAGTGTATCATGAATTAACCACAATATAAATTGAATTAACTCCTAAAAAATCAAGAAACTCACAATTGTAGCGTCAACGACTCCACTGTAAACAACCAGAGGACCGAATATGGTAGAATATGGAGGTGACTGTATAAGAATACCTGATTCTCCTCGATTGGTCTGAGGAGAGTGTATGATAGGCGCACCATCGGCTTGCTCTCTCGCTCAGATGACACAAAGCTTTCAACTACTTTTAACCTCTCATTGTGGAGTCTGATCATCTCCTCCATTTCAGAAAACCTCCTCTCCATATATGTATAAGATTTGGTGGTTTATAGGTTCATCATCAACTTTGTTAGTGCCACTTCGGGAAACGATGTCCAACTCATACATATATTTCCACCATATCGTCTTCTTGTCCACGGTTAGCCGCTTTGTCCAATTATCAATGATTGGATCAATAAAACCGATCCGTCATCAAAATGCTCATCTATTATGCGCGCCATCAGCTTTCTCATCAGTGTCAGGTTCCAGAATGCTAATGATATCCTGCGCATATGATCAAATTTAACTTAAAATCAACTATTAAAAAAACACAAATAACCAAGTCTGAACACTAAATCTAACCTCAGTACTTCCAAGCACTTCGTTTATGTCTTCCAATGAGAAACCTTTCATGCAACTCTCGCTAAACTTGTGCTTGCAAAACCTAGGAAAGTCCTTCTCTAGATGTACTTCTTCTCTAAATGTCCGTCCAAGATACAAAATATACTCAAATTCCAGAGCCTAAACATAATTAACCAGTTACTTCAAAACATAAAATCATATAAACTTAATATCAAAATGTTAAAGTTGCAAAGTTTACCTACAGAGGAAGAATAAATCTGTAACGCCCCGTCCGCCCCTACCGGTGAGGCACCCATCCCTCTTCCGGGCTCGTGGGCCCCACCCCTGTCCGACGGTCGGTGCGTTATTTTTCGTGGGCCCAACCGATTAATTTACTGACCCTACAATCACCCTCAGACCTTTTCCCATGTGTTTTGTCCTCACACACATGCTACCACGAGTCACTTCCCGGAAGGTCACCCATCCTGGGACTACTCCAGCCCAAGCACGCTTAACTCTGGATTTTTTTCCGGCAAGTGACTGGAAAAGGTAAGTGCACTTGGTGACATAGGTAGCCAAATCAATTCATTTAAGCCTCTCCGCATATACCACAAACCGGGATGTTACAATTCACCCACTCTCACAGAGCGCAACGCCCTCGTTGCGCACCAGGATCGTTATCCTTGACGGTGTGAGCCCTCACTGACTCCACACGCGTCCTCAGATTCGGCTCTGATACCAATTTGTAACGCCCCGTCCGCCCCTACCGGTGAGTCACCCATCCCTCTTCCGGGCTCGTGGGCCCCACCCCTGTCCGACGGTCGGTGCGTTATTTTTCGTGGGCCCAACCGATTAATTTACTGACCCTACAATCACCCTCAGACCTTTTCCCATGTGTTTTGTCCTCACACACATGCTACCACGAGTCACTTCCCGGAAGGTCACCCATCCTGGGACTACTCCAGCCCAAGCACGCTTAACTCTGGATTTTTTTCAGGCAAGTGACTGGAAAAGGTAAGTGCACTTGGTGACATAGGTAGCCAAATCAATTCATTTAAGCCTCTCCGCATATACC
Source organism: Orychophragmus violaceus (assembly GCA_030180135.1). Classification (NCBI taxonomy): domain Eukaryota; kingdom Viridiplantae; phylum Streptophyta; class Magnoliopsida; order Brassicales; family Brassicaceae; genus Orychophragmus; species Orychophragmus violaceus. Next base: position 70,643,615 of record CM058237.1, read on the forward strand.
ACAAACCGGGATGTTACAAAAACCACCAAAGTAGTTGTGACTTTTGGTTTAACAGAGCCTTTGAAATTCTTCAAAATGTGCTGGATCTCGCCAATAGACTCATCGAATTTAAAACGTTCCCATGGAAATGTCTCACAAGCTCGCAAATCATCAAAAATTCTGAGAATGAAGGAATACATGTTTCCACCGGTCTTCAACTTTGATTTCATTACCTTGCATAAGAAATATAAAACAGTAAGCTTCTTCCTATCTGCACTGATCTTGGCTTTCATCTCTGTCAGCTTCTCTTCGACATCTGCTACTTTGATTTTCTTTGACCTTCCAAAAACCCTTTCCACAAACTTCCCCCAATCCCTTATACTTGTTGGGGTAATCATGACAGTCCAATCCGGTTAAGAGTGCATGCTCTCTTAGAGAATACTTAACCCAGACTCCATTTGGCACAGAAGGTGCAGCTGAGTCACTTCGTGTATTAGTCAAGAAGTAGCTCAAGGAGTGATACAGACGGGCAAAGTTTGAAGAGCGAGTGAGGAAGTAGAGGATTCCGAGAGCTGGAGGTGAGGTGGACATGTCCGAGATATGTGGCAAGCTGGACATATATCTTGGAGGATATCTGAGAAGAATATTCATGCGAATAGAAGAATTGCCTAAAACCTTAAAGTAGTTAAGGTTGTTAGGATTCTATGAAGATATCTTAAGAGATAAGGTTTATCTCTTAAGGGTTTTGGAGCTAACTAGGTTAGCAATCTCATCTTGTATAAATGGGAGAATAGGCGCCGTGTATAGGCAAGCTTTTAATTGAGAGAGAATTTGTGAGAACTCAAGTGATCAAGTATAGATCATTGAGTTTGAGAGATTAGATTGAGAGATAGTGTTCTTGTAAGATCATATTGTCAATCTAATAAAGCGCAAGTTTTCAGAATCGTTTTAAGTTGTGTTACATCTTTCTGAAAACCACATAGCCTTGCACTTTCATTTGGTATCAGAGCTACCACTCGTAGCTATCTATTCGGGTGAGATCCTGAGGAGAAAGATGGAAGGCTATCAAGAACTCTTGAACAGCACAAGAATCATTCTTGATGCTGGAAACTATGGGTTTTGGAAGTCAAGGATGAGGTCACAGATCAGGGGAATCAATCCATTAGCATGGAAGGCAGTGATGGAGACGTGGAAGGAGCCCATGATCAAAGACGAAAAAGGCGTGGAAACACCTAAACCAGAAGAGAGTTGGACGGAAGAAGAAATAAAGAAATCCAAATACAACTCCAAGGCTCTGAGTGCAATTCATTGCAGTGTCTCCAAAAAGACTTTTGAGTTAATTCAAGGCTGTGAAACCGCAAAAGATGCATGGGACATTCTACAAACACACTTTGAAGGAACTCAAAAGGTCCAGAACTCAAGGAAAGATCTTCTGGCCTCACGGTTTGAAAATCTGAAGATGGATGAGCATGAGTCTATTGCCGATTTCAGCGCTAAGCTAAGTTCACTAGCTCAAGAAGCTGCAACCCTTGGGAAGAAATACAAGGACAAGAAACTAGTCAAAAAATTTCTAAGGTGTCTTCCAGCAAAATACATGCCATACAAATCAGCTCTAAGTGTGTCTCAAAACACAGAAGAACTTACCTTCGGAGAAGTAGTAGGTATGTTGCAAGCTCATGAATTGGAACTAGAAGGGATTAAGAAACCACGCAGCTTAGCTCTGACGGTGAATGAAACAAGCAAATCTGCGGTTAATGAAGAAGATCCACTGAGCTTGTTGGTTAGACGATTTGATCGTGCCTTGAAAAGAATAGAGCAAGGACAAGGGTCATCTCAGAAGAAGCCGAACAACTTCAGAAAACAAACCGAAGGAGACAAGTCTACTAGACGTGCAGATATCCAGTGTCATGAATGCAAAGGCTTTGGACACTATCGAACTGAATGTCCAACAGTCAAGAGGAGAGAAATCAAGTGCTTTGGGTGTCAAGGTCTTGGACATACTCAACTAGAATGCGTGAATGATCAAAAGAAAAGGAAAGAAAAATCTCTTCTGGCTGAGGAAGACACTGATGAAGACAGCACTGAAAGTGAAGATGAGCTGAACAACTTTGTAGCGTTTGTTGGAATCACGGAGTTTGACGAAGGAGAAGATGAGTCAGGATCTGAGTCAGAACCTGACATAGATCTGGAAGAGGTAAGAGACACTCTAATCAAGATTGGAAAGGAAAATGGAGAATTGATTAAGGAAAAGTTACGTCTTGAAGCCATTATAGAGTCTCTAAATCTTGAACTCATGACCGTAAAGAGACTAAGTGATGAGAGTGTGACCCTGATGAAGGAAAAGCTGAATCTTGCTGTAAAGGCCGACAGACTTGAACAAGAGTTAAAGGAGGAAAAAGAAACAACAGCTCGTTTGCAAGCAGAACTAACTCAACATCACAAGAAGATTCACATGCTTACGGGAAGTAAGCAACTAGACAAGATCTTAAGTGCAGGAAGGACTGAAAGAGGGTATAGAGGACTCGGATACTCAGGAAGGGGAATGAAGGAAGCCGAGAATATCAACTTTGTTTCAGGAGGCTACGTAAATCAAGAATGCAAGGAAGCTTACGACAGGACAGATGGATGCTGGTACTGTGGAAAACCAGGACATATCAAAGCATACTGCAGAAGATTCAGGGAGAGAGTAAGTTGGCTGAGAAGACAAGGAATGTACTACTGGAATGGCTACAAGAATCAAATCTGGATCAAGAGAACTGATCTACATCAGACATCAAGGGATGCATCTACAAAAGTTGGTCTCGGATTCAGGTGCAACATGGCCTTTGTCTCGGATGAACAGGAAGAAACAACTCCATGGTATTTTGACAGTGGATGCTCCAGACACATGACTGGAGATCAAAAGAATCTTCAAAAGGTCAAGTCAATCAAAGGAGGAAAAGTTACCTTTGGAGATGGAGGTCACGGAAACATCCTAGGTAAAGGGCAAACCAGTGAAACTGAGGTACCACAACTGATGAATGTTTACTTGGTGCAGGGACTCAAAGCGAATCTCATAAGCGTCAGCCAGTTATGTGATGAAGGATTGATGGTAATGTTCACACGCACTGAATGCAAGGGGATCAATGAACAGCAAGAAACTGTCATTCAAGGAGTCAGAACCGGGAACAATTGCTACATGTGGAGAAATACCATGAAGTGCTTCAATGCAAGAGATGAGTTGAATCTGTGGCATCAAAGACTAGGACATATGAATGTCCGAAATTTGACCACCCTTGTTAACAAGGAAATGGTGCGTGGAGTTCCTCATATAAAAGGATGTGACAAGATGGTGTGTGGTCCATGCAACCAGGGGAAGCAGGTTAAGGTGCAACACAAGAAGGTTCCTGACATTCAGTCTAAGGCAGCCCTTGACTTGGTACACATGGATCTAATGGGACCAATGCAAACCGAGAGTGTGGCAGGAAAACGTTATGTGTTTGTATTGGTGGATGACTACACAAGGTTCACATGGGTAATGTTCATCAGAGAAAAGTCAGATACAGCGAGTAGCTTCAGGATCTGGGCACTTCAGTTGATCAATGAAAGAGGAGGTGTGAAACGAATTAGGAGTGATCATGGAGGAGAATTCCAAAATGATACAATGAGGATGTTCTGCGAGAACCATGGGATAAGTCATCAGTTTTCAGCACCAAGAACACCACAACAAAATGGTGTGGTAGAAAGAAAGAACAGGACACTCCAAGAGATGGCTAGAGCTATGCTACATGGGAATGATGTGCCAACAAAGTTCTGGGCTGAAGCAATCAACACTGCGTGTTACGTCATCAATAGAGTGTATGTTCGGAAAGGATCCACAAAGACACCATATGAACTGTGGAAAGGAAAAACACCAAACCTGAGTTACTTCCATGTGTTTGGGTGCAAATGCTACATCCTAAATGATAAAGATCACCTTGGGAAGTTTGATTCAAGAAGCGATGAAGGAATGTTTCTGGGTTACTCAGGGAATAGTACAGCATTCAGGGTGTACAACAACAGAACATGCCTTATAATGGAGTCAGTTAATGTGGTATTTGATGACTACTCACTGACACAGTGCCAAGAAGGAAACCATGAAGGGGACTCTGATAACGAAGGAAGGAATGAAGTGACTAAGGAGATGAGGCATGTGACACAAGCTGATCTAAAGCAGAATGTAACTCAACCCAAGAAGGAGTTACAAGTTCCGCGGAATCATTCTGCCAAAGACATCATTGGAGAAGCAGAAGAGGAAAGAAAGACTAGAGGAGGACTGATGAAACTCAAGAACAAGTTGAAGACACCTATGAAAGTCAAAGAGCAATCCCCAGAACCGGTAAAAGTGAGCAAAGAACTGCATGTTCCTCGCAATCACTCTGTCGAAGACATAATCGGAAACGCAGAAGAAGAAAGAAAAACCAGAGGAGTCAAACTTGACTTTAAAGAAATGGTAAGGTTTGCTTG